>CM077663.1:200748208-201948208 GCA_039707655.1 Elymus sibiricus
TATCCCACAACCCTCGAAATACTCATGATCCAACCTGTCCTGACTCAAATCCAATCCAAATCATGTGGTCATCTGACCACTCATCATATAGCCATCCCCTGACTAACATATCTTATACCCGACATCATCTGATGTCTGCCCAAGGTGAGTTCTTCCATCTTAATCATCGTTGTTATGGTTGACCATCTACTGAGGTCTGGACGGGCTTTCCAATACCGTGGACTTGGCTATTCGAATAGATTTTGACACTCTGCAGAGGTTGTACACTTTACCCACACCATGAAGCACCTGGCCTCGTGATGCCATTCGGGTGGACCAGCGTTGCTTCAACAAAACCTGCCTGACCCGTGACTCTTTCATCGTACCACCGGCACTCTTCCTCCCCCGGAGGTCAGCCTTGGGTGGCCCATGTGTCCTCATGACACCTGCCACCGTCGTGGCCAAACTATGTAGACCCAAACGGGGTTCTACTGTCCCAAACGGGGACCGCGCGCAAAACTCAACAACAACTGGGCTCACAGGGTTATCACCGCCTACCTGATCAGGGTAGCGCGCGTGCATAACCCTCCCTCTTTGGAGGTACCGGTGAAAGATCACGCAATCAAGCCCGGTCAGGGCCGTCCCATACCGGCAAATGTGGTTGCACGAGTATGCCCGGACAGGTGACTCAAGATCAACCGACTAAATTTCCTTTATTCAACCCACTCAACATATCCATCATCGTACTATTCCACTGACAATAGTAAGTGCTATCATAGTAGATCATAGTACTGATAATCATGGCATGAGATCAATTATAATACTAACATGGCAATGATATTAACAATATCATTATTATGGCAATATGAAAATAAGACATGGCACTAGATGAATGGAAATGCTAGTGTCTAATACCGATGTCACCACCGGTGCATGCAAGTGCAGCCTAACAGGCGATACAAACAAACACACAGGTACAAGCAAAGTCATCACGCAAGTCCGTAGCTCATGGTAAGAGGTTGGCTTGCCTGGGGGTCGACGAATACGCCGGGGGGAAGAGCGATCACCTCGCGGAAGAATTCGCCGGAAAGGGTTCTCTCTCAGAGGGCTCGATCGGAGGGCAAGGGCAAAACGGTTATTTCCACTGTGTGAACACAATATGGAAATAATGCTATCGGAACGGGCTCGATGAGATGAAGACGTGGGCGCTGGTTTCACCTGATTCCGAGCTACAGTCACGGAGAAACGGACGTTCGCTCGTTAGGCGGTGAAATGGACAGAATAGTGTCCATTTCAGTTTTAACGGGTGAACGTTCATAAAATAACCCCTTCGGCCGTCGGCTGAGAAAATGAAAGCGTATTTCTGCGATTATGCTTTCACTACAGAGAAAACGTACTTCCCTCTGAGGCTGCGGGAGAATACGCTTCTCGAACAGGAAAGCGTATTCACAGAATTACGCCTTCACTTAAAACCGACTGGGCCCGGGTTGACTTTTCTTTCTCCAGCTGACACGTGGGCCCCGCCTCATCTCTTCCTCTCTCCACCACCCGGTCATCTTCTTCCCCCGACAGAGAGATAGGGGAAGGCCGCGGCCGCTCGGGCCGGGCTCGTCACCGGTGCTTCCTCACCCAGCTGCGCCTGCCGGCGAGCGAAGGACGGCCGCCGAGCCTTGCCACGCTCGGAGAATGGGCTTGCGACCACTAGGGTCAACCAAGACGGCGGCATCTGACGGTGGACAGCCGCCACAGCCATTGGAGGAGGCGAGCATGGCGGGCTCCTCCGGCCGAATTAGATGGGGCAAAATGGTGCGGCGGCTCCGGGAGAGCTCGTGGACAGGGCGTGGGCTGCGGGGAGGCTTCCTTGCTCGGCTCTGATGGGAGGCCGAAGCAATGACGATGGTGCTCGGTCGCGGCGATGAAGGGAGGGTGCCCAAGGCTCGATTAGGTGGGGGCTAGGCTCGATGGGGAACGGGAGGGGCTCGGGGACGCCCTTAAATAGCTCGGGGATGGGGGTCTCGCGACGACGGCCGATGCTTCGAGACGGCAGTGACGTGGCCGTGCTGCAACAGAGTGACGGAACCGGCTAGAAGCTAGAAGACGAGGGGGAGAGGGCTCTGGAGGGTTCACGCGCATGGTGGGAAGCTCTCCGACACTCCCGGACGGGCTGGAACCAGCTGGAGATGCACTCCCGTCAACTCCAATGCACAGGGCACGACTTTGGCACGCTCTAGTCGTGGTCACTGCATGGCCACGGCGTTGCCACGCCCAGCTCGACGCCAAAACATGTCTAGGGTCTTCTCCACGCTACGCTGACTTGAGCTATGCTCCTGAATGACTCAAGAGAGGACCGAGGTGATTGCACCATGGTCAAACAGTTGCCAACAACAACCTGTTTGTGCTGTGGTGTGGCCACCACAGTGCTCACCTTGGCCTGATCCTGGGTAGGGGGATCATCTACTAGGGTCACTATCCTGGCAAAATCTCAGCTCAAACAAACTATTCTAGATTGCACTTCCTTTGTAACTTGGCAGTCTGACCAGATTTGGAAATGAGGGGGCTGGGGTCAAATGGCCAGATAGACTTGGATAATTTTTGGTGTAGGGGGATGATTTGGTCATGAGAGATGACTGGACAAGTTTCCGCTCAAATTGATTATCTATAAAGGTACTTCCTTCACAGAGATGCAATCTGGTCAGAAACTTGAGAAAAATATAGAAAAAGATTGGTTTGGAGAGTTGAGCTGAGTCTTGGTTTACAGAAGTAATATATCAATATGTACTTCCCTGCCAAATTTCAGCTCAGTTGAATCAAGGAATCAAGCACTTCCTTCACAAAGTGCCAGACTGAACAGAAATAGAAATCAGATGGTTCTGAAGAATTGGCTAGATGAAAATGGCTAAAACTTGGAGGAGACAATTGATTTAGGCATATGGAGTCACTGTAAAAGTTTCATACCAATTGCATAAGTGGAAATGGTACTTCCTTCATAGTGCTCCAATCCGGGCAAAAACTTAGATAATTTGCTGAGAAAGATTGGCTGGATGGAATGGGCTAAATTTTGGAGGACAAGGGTAATTTATCATAATTAACTACCCTGCAAAGTTTTAGCCCAAGGAGATCAAGGAATCTTGCACTTCCTTTGCAAATGGGAAATCTAGACAGAATTTGCAAATGGAAGTGGTGCTAAAAATTTGAATTGGGGAACTTGATATTTTGATGGAATTGGAGAATATATGGATATAAGAAGCTCCACAAATTATTTGGGATTTTTCCTAGCTACCAAAATGGTAGTTCCTTTGGAAAGGCCCCAAATTGAAATATTGGCTTTAAATAGGAAAAGGCAATTTCCCTAATTTAATTATGGCCAATATTTTATGAGAGCTCAATATATCCACAAAGAATATCTCCACAAATTTTTATGAACTCTGGAGATGGATAGAGATTTTCCGGGATTTAATTCCTCAGAAAGGCAAAATAAGGAATTAATTCTAGAGGGAAAATATTGCATATGACTTGGCAATATTTTTGCATATCTAGGGTTTATGAGAGAATAAGGGTTTCTGGAAATTTTGGGAGGATCAACAGAGCAAGGAAAATGATAGCTCCTTTGTAGACACAAAGGCAGGATTTCCAGTTCCAATATTTCGGAACTAGGATTGGAATGAGGCTCGGGGTTTACTGACGGAGGGTTGACTGACACATGGGCATAGGAAAAACACTGAGAGGTTGCGGATTGATTGGATATACCTGGTCACTTGCCAAATTCCAGAGGAAAAATTCAGGAGAGAAAAGCTAAGAAGGAATAACAGCACAAAAATCGATAACCCGAGTTTTGGGGTGTTACAAATCTTCCCCACTTAAAATAATCTCGTCCTCGAGATTCCTAGGGTTAGCTTAGAACAAAACTACTACGCCTCCTAGAAAAAAAACTCTGGGCTGGTCTTAACCATGCGGTTGAAAGCAACCGGGTTAAGAGTACCAAAAACCGGTACACCCAAATCGAGATATGGATATCGCGGGATCTACTCCACAGGTAGGGTCCGCTGGGTAGCCCTGACATTTTCAGAAAAAGCAAAATCTCCTTTTTCCAAAATGCTCGGGTACCGCAATGAACCGTGGCCTCTACCGCTGACAGGTGGGACCAGGGTCCACTGGCAGCCTGCTTCTTCTATCTCCAGCCAACGGCTCTCTCTCTCGCTCTCGCTCTTGCGCTGTCCCGAGTGCGGCTAGGCACTGCGCACGCCTAGCTCCTAGGGCACAAAGCACCCTATGACGCTAGTTCGCGGCGTGCACGGGGTAACGCAGAGAGCACTTCCATCGCGGCCAGCGCCGGTCGGCACTGCTCGCGTGTTCGCCTTCTCGACGCCGGTGGTCGAGCGGCGCGCGGGGTTCTCCTGGACCTCGCTCACCATACATCGGACTCGGGCTATAAAAACTACCGCGGTTCTCTCCTCTCTTCCTATCACCTCGCACTCTACCTCACTTCTTCTTCCTCTTTCCTTCTCCTTCTGGTTGCAGGAGCGCGAGGCAAGACGCTAATGGCGGGCATGGGCTCAGAGGTGATCACGATCCTCCTGGCTGGCATGCTGGCGGCATTGGTTGGTGGCTCGCTGCTGCTGTGCGCGATGATCCTCGACGATCGCCAGGATGCTGCTGCCAGAGAGGCGGCTAGGGGTCAACTACGCCGTCTCAGGCCGGCGGAATAAACGCGGGCTGCGGCGGCGAGGGGCGGCCTGTCAACATCAGACAAGATGATGACAGAGGCGCCGATGGGTCTAGGGTTAGTGTGGTGCGGTCAGCGGAGCTTCTACCAGTGGGGAGGTCACGCTGCTAGTTGCTCCTTGCTGAACGACATCCACAATGGGTGGGTGCTGGGGTCAAATCCGGGTTTGGGTCTTTGGCTAGAAGGGTTGGACCGGTCTATGCTGCAATAAAATTTCCTAGAATTGCTCCGAGATTGCAACCGGCGTGCAGACCTTGCTTCATGATACACATGCAATCTATTCAGACAAATATGCAGGCAAATGCAAAATGCATATAATAACAAAATGCAGGTAGACACAAGCATATCGAGCAGATGACACTAACGTGGTTTAATGCTGGTGGGTGTATGTACTCCTGGTATACATACGCCTACACCGGCTCGCATTTTAATTAGGGACTCCGGACGAGTCCGTTGTTATTAGGTGTAAGTGCTCTATTGACTAAAATCTTGTTAAGAGTTCACTGCCAGCTATGTTAAACATTTCTGCTTAACAGAGTGACAGATGAACCAAGCACACAGAGCAAACATGCATACATAATAGCGCACAGGCATAAGCAGTACAGGCAATACAAGCTTACAACAACACACAACATTACTAGGCAGCTAACAACAACGCTCACTCCGAACTACAGAGTCCTAAACGCAGGCGAAGAAACAGTCTTCGCACACACATCTACTCGCGGCATCTCCTGGCTTCGATCACTGTCGGAGCCACAATTGGGCCTACATCTGTTGGGGCTCTCCCGGGGGACGAAGGCTGAGCCAACTTCCATATTAATCGTCGGACACCTCTATGGGCTGGGGCTCAACTGCTGGAGCTGCAGCGGGAACTTGACCGAACACATCCCGACGACGAAGTCGTCGGATAGCTCCTTGAATGGAATTTGGGTGGACGTTGACTGGGCGGAATAGGTTTACAGATTGCGAGGGTGGTACTAGCTGTGAAGGTGGCACTGGGTTTGGCAACAAGGAACGGGTGGTCTGGGATGCAAATTCTCCGGCCGCACGGTATGCTTCCGTAACAACCCGTGTAGTGTCTTGATCAATGGCTTGGAACTCTCTCAGAATGCCAGAGAGCAGAAGTCCCTGGGCATCAATATACTGAACTAGGCGAGCTGTGGTTGGGTCAACATCTCCCACTATGCTGGAGAACCTGCCAGCTATGTCCGACGAAGCTGGAAAATAGCGGAACTCTTGCATCTCCGCTACTTGCGGAAACTGGCTACGAAGACGGGCGATGGCTCCTGCGGCAGCCATCTGAACAGCCAACGCGGGGGTGGGCATGGGTTTGCCCTGGAGACTCATGGGCTTCCCATCCGCTGTTGGACCTGGGGTGATATACACCTTTGCATAAAATCGGCAAAGGTGGGGAACAGGGTCCGATTGGAACACCAGATACACTGGAGGGGTACTACAGCCAAGGGCTCGATTGAGCATACTCGGAAGGATGGACGAAAAGCCGGAATAACCATTAGCCAAGGTTCGGCTATGGAAGGTGGGGGTCTTGGGGGTCTTGGAAGAACTGGCCATGGCTGCTGGTTTGGGGATACTAGCCTGGGTTCTCTTGCAGGGATCTGGCTTACTGAATGGGGAGTGCTGCGACTCGCAGGTGGGAGGGGCTTAAATAGGCAGTCGGCTGGAACACACCAGCATGGCGTGGATCCTTCTCGTGCCGGGTAGAAGATACACCGGTACGGCCGACAACCAAGTGGGGTCATGGTCTAATCCAGGGTGGCTGGGTGGGCAGACAGCTGGGTAGGGTCACGTCCATTCCGAGTGCGCCAACTATTGATCCACAGTGGCCATGTCGGATGCCAGAGACGGGTCAAATCTATTGGGCTCACTACCGGTTAAACCTAGGGGTCGGGTTTGGGCTAGGGTAACCTATAGCCAGCCTGGCTCTGATACCAAGTCTTGTGGCACCCCGATAGAGGGCCGACGCATGCCAGCCCCAGGATAAGACCTGGCGCAGGTCAAAGACAAGATACAGCAATTCCAGGCATAAAAATGGCTTTATTGATTATAATGGAGTATTACAATATTGTTGCTTACAACAATATGCATAGCTCCAAGGCTAACTAAAGGGCAGCAGGGGTCTTGGGTTCGACGGCAACGACGCCTCTGGCTGGGCTCCATAATGCACAGGACCGGCTAGGTTACGATCTAGCACGACGGATCTTCTCCTGCAACTAGCCACGTGCAAGGCCAGGTGAGTACTTTGAATGTACTCGCAAGACAACCAAATACATAGCATCCAAACAAACAGATGACAAAGCAAGCCCTATGATATATAAGAATTTATCCTAAGCATGGCATATCATGGATCAGACATACAATCTATGGCAAGATCATACTAAGTGCTTAGAATACTTACTGTACCGGATACCAACTTACTCTCTTCTGGGTTATCCCATGACCCTCGAAATACTCATGATCCAACCTGACCTGACTCAAATCCAATCCAAATCATGTGGTCATCCGACCACTCATCATATAGCCATCCCCTGACTAACATATCTTATACCCGACATCATCTGATGTCTGCCCAAGGTGAGTTCTTCCATCTTAATCATCACTGTTACGGTTGACCATCTACTGAGGTCTGGACGGGCTGTCCAATACCGTGGACTCGGCTATTCGAATAGATTTTGACACTCTGCAGAGGTTGTACACTTTACCCACACCATGAAGCACCTGGCCTCGTGATCCCATTTCGGGTGGACCAGCGTTGCTTCAACAAAACCTGCCTGACCCGTGACTCTTTCATCGTACCACCGGCACTCTTCCTCCCCCGGAGGTCAGCCTTGGGTGGCCCCTGTGTCCTCGTGACACCTGCCACCATCGTGGCCAAACTATGTAGACCCAAACGGGGTTCTACTGTCCCAAGCGAGGACCGCGCGCAAAACTCAACAACAACTGGGCTCACAGGGTTATCACCGCCTACCTGATCAGGGTAGCGCGCGTGCATAACCCTCCCTCTTTGGAGCTACCGGTGAAAGATCACGCAATCAAGCCCGGTCAGGGCCGTCCCATACTGGCTAATGTGGTTGCACGAGTATGCCCGGAAAGGTGACTCAAGATCAACCGACTAAATTTCCTTTATTCAACCCACTCAACATATCCATCATCGTACTATTCCACTGACAATAGTAAGTGCTATTATAGCAAGATCATAGTACTGATAATCATGGCATGAGATCAATCATAATACTAACATGGCAATGATATTAACAATATCATTATTATGGCAATATGAAAATAAGACATGGCACTAGATGAATGGAAATGCTAGTGTCTAATACCGATGTCACCACCGGTGCATGCAAGTGCAGCCTAACAGGCGATACAGACAAAGACACAGGTACAAGCAAAGTCATCACGCAAGTCCGGAGCTCATGGTAAGAGGTTGGCTTGCCTGGGGGTCGACGAATACGCCGGGAGGAAGAGCGATCACCTCGCGGAAGAATTCGCCGGAAAGGGTTCTCTCAGAGGGCTCGATCAGAGGGCAAGGGCAAAACGGTTATTTCCACTATGTGAACGCAATATGGAAATAATGCTATCAGAACGGGCTCGACGAGACGAAGACTTGGGCGCTGGTTTCACCTGATTCTGAGCTACGGTCGCGGAGAAACGGACGTTCGTTCGTTAGGCGGTGAAATGGACAGAATAGTGTCCATTTCAGTTTTAACGGGTGAACGTTCATAAAATAACCCCTTCGGCCGTCGGCTGAGAAAATGAAAGCGTATTTCTGCGATTACACTTTCACTACAGAGAAAACGTACTTCCCTCTGAGGTTGCGCGAGAATACGCTTCTCGAACAGGAAAGCGTATTCACGGAATTACGCCTTCACTTAAAACCGACTGGGCCCGGGTTGACTTTTCTTTCTCCAGCTGACACGTGGGCCCCGCCTCATCTCTTCCTCTCTCCTCCACCCGGTCATCTTCTTCCCCCGACAGAGAGACAGGGGAAGGCCGCGGCCGCTCGGGCCGGGCTCGTCACCGGCGCTTCCTCACCCAGCCGAGCCTGCCGGCGAGCGAAGGACGGCCGCCGAGCCTTGCCGCGCTCGGGTAATGGGCTTGCGACCACTAGGGTCAACCAAGATAGCGGCATCTGGCGGTGGACAGCCGCCACGGCCATTGGAGGAGGCGAGCATGGCGGGCTCCTCCGGCCGAATTAGATGGGGCAAAGTGGTGCGGCGGCTCCGGGAGAGCTCGTGGACCGGGCGTGGGCTGCGGGGAGGCTTCCTTGCTCGGCTCCGACGGGAGGCTAAAGCAATGATGACGGCGCTCGGTCGCGGCGATGAAGGGAGGGCGCCCAAGGCTCGATTAGGTGGGGGCTAGGCTCGATGGGGAATGGGAGGGGCTCGGGCACGCCCTTAAATAGCTCGGGGATGGGGGTCTCGCGACGACGGCCGATGCTTCGAGACGGCGGCGACGTGGCCGTGCTGCAACAGAGCGACGGAACTGGCTAGAAGCTAGAAGACGAGGGGGGAGGGCTCTGGAGGGTTCACGCACATGGTGGGAAGCTCTCCGACACTCCCGGACAGGCTGGAACCAGCTGGAGATGCGCTCCCGTCAACTCCAATGCACAGGGCATGACTTTGGCATGCTCTGGTCATGGTCACCACGTGGCCACGGCGTTGCCACGCCCAGCTCGACGCCAAAACATGTCTAGGGTCTTCTCCACGCTAGGCTGACTTGACCTATGCTCCTGAATGACTCAAGAGAGGACCGAGGTGACTGCACCATGGTCAAACAGTTGCCAACAGCAACCTGTTTGTGCTGTGGTGTGGCCACCACATTGCTCACCTTGGCCTGATCCTGGGCAGGGGGGGATCATCTACTAGGGTCACTATCCTGGCAAAACCTCAGCTCAAACAAACCATTCTAGATAGCACTTCCTTTGGAACTTGCCAGTCTGACCAGATTTGGAAATGAGGGGGCTGGGGTCAAATGGCTAGATAGACTTGGATGATTTTTGGTGTAGGGGGATGATTTGGTCATCAGAGATGACTGGACAAGTTTCAGCTCAAATTGATTATCTATAAAGGTACTTCCTTCACAGGGATGCAATTTGGTCAGAAACTTGAGAAAAATATAGAAAAAGATTGGTTGGAGAGTTGCGCTGATTCTTGGTTTACAGAAGTAATATATCAATATGTACTTCCCTGCCAAATTTCAGCTCAATTGAATCAAGGAATCAAGCACTTCCTTCACAAAGTGCCAGACTGAACAGAAATAGAAATTAGATGGTTCTGAGGAATTGGCTAGATGAAAATGGCTCAAACTTGGAGGAGACCAATGATTTAGGCATATGGAGTCACTGTAAAAGTTTCATACCAATTTCATAAGTCGAAATGGTACTTCCTTCACAATGCTCCAATCCGGGAAAAAACTTAGATAATTTGCTGAGAAAGATTGGCTAGATGGAATGGGCTAAATTTTGGAGGACAAGGGTAATTTATCATAATTAACTACCCTGCAAAGTTTTAGCCCAAGGAGATCAAGGAATCTTGCACTTCCTTTGCAAATGGGAAATCTGGACAGAATTTGCAAATGGAAGTGGTGCTAAAAATTTGAATTGGGCAACTTGATATTTTGATGGAATTGGAGAATATATGGATATAAGAAGCTCCACAAATTATTTGGGATTTTTCCTAGCTACCAAAATGGTAGTTCCTTTGGAAAGGCCCCAAATTGAAATATTGTCTTTAAATAGGAAAAGGCAATTTCCATAATTTAATTATGGCCAATATTTTATGAGAGCTCAATATATCCACAAACAATATCTCCACAAATTTTCATGAACTCTGGAGATGGATAGATATTTTCCGGGATTTAATTCCTCAGAAAGGCAGAATAAGGAATTAATTCTAGAGGGAAAATATTGCATATGACTTGGCAATATTTTTGCATATCTAGGGTTTATGAGAGAATAAGGGTCTCTGGAAATTTCGGGAGGATCAACAGAGCAAGGAAAATAATAGCTCCTTTGTAGACACAAAGGCAGGATTTCCAGTTCTAATAATTCGGAACTAGGATTGGAATGAGGCTCGGGGTTTACTGACGGAGGGTTGACTGGCACATGGGCATAGGAAAAACACTGAGAGGTTGCAGATTGATTGGATATACCTGGTCACTTGCCAAATTCCAGAGCAAAAATTCGGGAGTGAAAAGCTAAGAAGGAATAACAGCACAAAAATCGATAACCCGATTTTTGGGGTGTTACACTCGCTGAATGACATCCACAACGAGTGGGTGTTGTGGTAGAATAAGGTTTAGATCTTGGACTAGAAGGGTTGTAACGGTTTATGTTGCAATAAAATTTCTCAGAATTTCTTCGAGATTGCAACCGGGTTCTGGGAAAAGATTTTGGGACCGGGGAATTATTGGATAGGGCTGGTTTTTCCAGAATGCTGGGCTCTGGAAAACTGGCAACAGAGTAAGCACGGATAGGTATGGATAGGTGACTTTGCATTCTACCCGAGTACTGCTGCGACTGTACTCAGGAGAAGGAACTTGGCGTGCAGACATTGCTCACACGATACACATGTAATCTATTCAGACTAATATGCAAGCAGATGCAGAATGCACATGGTAGCAAAATGCAGACATAAGAAGGAAAAAAATATCGAGCACATTAGACTAAGGTGTCATAATGCTAGTGGGTGTATGTACTCCTGGTATACATCCACCTACACCAGCTCGCATTTTATTAGAGACTTTGGGCGAGTCCAATGTTATTAAGTGTAAGTGCTATACTGACTAAAATCTTGTTCAGAATCCACTGCCAGCTCTGTTAAACATTTCTGCTTAACAGAGTGACAGATGAACCAGGCACACAGAGCAAACATGCATACATAACATTACAACAGCACACAAGCACAAGCAGTACAATCATACAACAACACGCAGCCTTACTAGGCAGCTAACAGCAACAACTCACTCCGAACTACAGAGTCCTAATCCTAGACGCAGGCGAAGAAACAGTCTGCGCAACACACATACTCGCGGCATCTCCTGGCTTCGCTCACTGCCGGAGCCACAAATGGGCCTACTCTTGCTGGGGCTCTCCTGGGGGACGAAGGCTGAGCCAACTTCTGTCTTCATCGTCGGACACCTCTATTGGTTGGGGCTCAACTGCTGGAGCTGCAGTGGGAACTTGACGGAACACATCCCGACGACCAAGTCGCCGGATATCTCCTTGAATGGAATTTGGGTGGATGTTGCCTGGTCGATATAGGTCCATAGATTGCGAGAGTGGTACTAGCTGCGAAGGTGGCACTGGGTTTGGCGACAGGGAACTGGTGGCCTGGGAAGTAATTTGACGAGCCTCACGGTATGCTTCCGTAACAACCCGAGTGGTGTCATGGTCAACGGCTTTGAACTCTCTAAGAATGCCGGAAAGCATTAGTCCCTCGGTAGCAATGAACTGGACCAGTCGAGCTATTGCTGGGTCAGCGTCTCCAACTGTGCTGGAGAACTCGCAACCTGTGTCGGACAAAGAGGGAAAATAGCGGAACTCCTGCATCTCCGCTACTTGCGAAAACTGGAAACGAAGACGGGTGATGGCTTCCGCGGCAGCTATCTGGACAGCCAACGCGGGGGTGGGCATGGGTTTGCCCCGAAAATTCATGGGTTTCCCATCCGCTGTTTGACCTAGGTTGATATGCGCCTTCGCATAAAATCGGCAAAGGTGGGGAACGGGTTCCGATTGGAACACCAGATACACCGGAGGAGTACTACAGCCAAGGGCTTGAGTGAGCATACTCGAAAGGATGGGCGGAAAGCCGGGATAACCATTAGCCAAGGTTCGGCTTTGGAAAGTGGGTGTTTTGGAAGAACTGGCCATGGCTGCTGGTTTGACGATACTAGCCTCGGTTCTCTTGCAGGGATCTGGCTTACTGAATGGAGAGAGCTGCGACTCGCGGGTGGGAGGGGTTAAATAGGCAGTCGGGCTGGGACACACCAGCATGGCGTGGATCCTTCTCGTGCCGGGTAGAAGATACACCGGTACGGCCGACAGCTAAGTAGGGTCACGGTCCAATCCAGAGTGGCTGGGTGGGCGGACAGCTGGGTAGGGACACGCCAGTTCCAACTGCGTCACCTGTTGATCAACAGTGGCCATGTCGGATACCAGCGATGGGTCAACTCTGTTGGGCTCACTACCGGTTGAAAAGGAGGGTGGTTTGGTGCTAGGGTAACCTATAGCCAGCCTGGCTCTGATACCACGTCCCATGGCACCCCGATAGAGGGCCGACGCACGCCAGCCCCAGGATAAGACCTGGCGCATGTCAAAGACATGATACAGCAATTCCAGGCACAAAATGGCTTTATTATATGAAATGGAGTATTACAATACTGTTGCTTACAACAATATTACATAGCTCCAAGGCTAACTAAATGGCAGCGGAGGTCTTGGTTCAGCGGCAACGACGTCTCTGGCTGGGCTCCATAACTCACAGGACTGGCTGGGTTACGATCTAGCACGACGGACCTTCTCCTGCAACTGGCCACGTGCAAGGCCAGGTGAGTACTTTGAATGTACTCGCAAGACAACCAAATACATAGCATCCAAACAAGCAGATGACAATGCAAGCCCTATGCTTATATAAGAATTTATTCTAAACATGGCATGGAATTAAATGGAAAACATGAATCAAGCATGGCATAACATGGATCAGGCATATAATCTGCATAACATAGCATGGCAATGATCTCACTAGGTGCTTAAAGTGCTTACTGTTACCGAATACCAGCTTACTCTCTTCTGGGTTGTCCCACACCCTCGACATACTCATGATCCATTGGGCACTTCCGAATGTAAGACAAGTTATTCCATCATTATTATCGTTATTGTGGTTGACCACCTAGTGAGGCCTGGACGGACTGTCCAATATCGTGGACGCGGCTATTCGAATAGATTTTTCACTCTGCAGAGGTTGCGCTCTTTACCCACACCATGAAGCACCTGGCGTTGTGATCCCATTCGGGTGGACCAGCGTTGCTCCAACGAAACTTGCCTAACCCGTGACTCCTCCATCGTACCACCGACAATCATCCTTCCCTGGAGTCATGCCTTGGGTGGCCCCTGTGTCACTCCTGACACCTGCCACCGTCGTGGCCAAACAACTGTCCCAAACGGGGACTCCCGGACTAAACCAATAACTAGGCTCACAAGGTTATCGCCGCCTACCTGATCAGGGCAGCACGCGCGCATAACCTTCCCTCTTTGGTGGTACCGATAAAAGAGCACAAAGCCAGACCAAGTCAAGGCCGTCCCATACCGGCAAATGTGGCTGCACGGATAAGTCCGGACAGGTGGCTCTTGTGCAACCAACTAAGTATAATTTATAAATTCAGTTCAGCATCTCTATCATCACACCCTTACCTCGATAACTATAAGTGGGAACAATCACTTAACAACAGCATAACAAAAATTATAACAATGTTGACAAACATGGCATGAGATCAAATCATGGTACTAACATGATAATGGTATTAACAAGATTTTTGCTAGGATGGCAAAATATGGCATACCAATAAGTCATGACGTTAGGTGAAAAGTAATGCTAACATCTAGTACAGATGACATAATAGGTGCATGCAAGTGCAGACTAACAGGGGATACAAATGTACTACGATAAACACCCAGGGTGCAAGCAAAGTCATCACACAAGTCCGGAGCTCATGATAAGAGGTCGGTTTGCTTGGGGGTCGATGATTATGTCGGAAAGAAGTGCGATAAAACTCCGGAAAGATTTGCCGGAAAAGTTTCTCTCTCGAAGGGCTGATCGAATGGCAAGGGCAAAATGGTCATTTTCACAGTGGGGACAATATTGTGAAAATGATGCCATCGGAACGGGCTCGATGATTTGAAGACGTGGGCGCTGGTTTTACCTCAATCGGAGTTACGGTTGCAAAGTTGTGGCCGTTCACTTTTTAGGCAGAAAAGTGCCCTAACCAGCGAACGTTCACTAAATAGTCCTTTCGGCCGGCGGCTGAAAAAAATGAAAGTGCCTTTTCAGGAATACGTCTTCGGTAAACCAAAAACGCATTTTATGAAATGCGCCTCCACTTAAACTGACGCGCGGGCCCGTTGACTTCCTTAGTCCGGCTGATGGGTGGGACCCGCCCCATCCTCTCTCTCTCCTCCTCCCTTCCCATCTTCTTTCCCATGACAGAGAGGCAGAGGAGACGCCAGCCGCCGCGGTTGCCGTCGCTCCGCCGCGCGAGAGGTGGAACCAGTGGCTGAGGCGGATGCCCCTTGCCACACCGCGCCCGCAGGTGATCGCCAGGCTCATCGGGACTGCCAGAGTCGAGCGATGGGTCGGCAGGGGCGGACGGCGGTGACGGCATCGATGGAACCGCGCCGGTGGAGCTCCTCCGCTGGAGCTGAGGACGACGGCGGCCTCGCGGGATCCTGGGGTGGCCTAGAACGTGGACAAAGAGGAGGGGGAGGGCCACACGGCTAAAACCTGCAGAGGGGATCGGGCGGCGGCGCCACGGCCGTGGGAGAGCAGAGAGCTCCGGGAGCTCGAGAGGGAGGGGCTGGGCTCGATGGTGAGGGGGAAAGATCTCGGGGGTGCTATTTATAGCAGCGGGGAGGGGCTCTCGCGACGGTGGCCGAAGCTCCGAGACGGCGACGCCGCGACCGTGTCGCAACAGGATGTCGAGGCCGGCCACAGGCTTGGAGACGAGGGGGAGAGGATCTAGACGGCACACGCGTGCGATGTAGAGCTCGTCGGCGCTCCCGGACGAGCCGGAGCTGGTCAGAGGCGACCTCCCGAAGGATCCAATGCACAGCGCTCCGGTTTGGCACGCTCTGCCCGTGGTCACCGCGTGGCCACGGCAGTGCCATGCTCCACTCGCTGCCAAAGGGTGTCTAGGGTGTTCTCCACGCATCACTGAGTTGACCTATGCGTCTGGAAGACACAGGAGAGCACTGGTGTGACTGAACCAAGGTCAAACAGTTTCCAACAGCAAACTGTTTGTCATGTGGCGATGTTAAGACAGTGGTCCTCTTGGCTTGATCTCTGGCATAGGTTGATCATCCACTAAGGTAACCAACTTGGCAAAATATCAGCTCAAATGGGCAAAGCTAGATGGTACCTCCTTTGCAACTTGGCATACTGGCCAGAAGTGAAAATGATGATGCCGGGGTCAAATGGTTAGATGAAAATGACCCAACTTTGGTGGAGACCAATAATTTAGGCATATGGAGGCACTGTAAAAATTCCATACCATTTGCATTAGTAAAAGTGGTACTTCCTTCACGGTGCTTTGATCTGGTAAGAAACTTGGTAAATTTACTGAGGGATATTGGCTTGATGAAATGGGCTAGTTTTTGGTGTCCAAGGGTAATATCTCATAATGAATCACCCTGAAATTTTTTAGCCCAAGGAGATCAAGGAATCAAGCACTTCCTTTGCAAATAGGAAATCTGGACAGAATTTGCAAAGGGTTGTTGTGCTCAAATTTTGAATTGTGGAACTTGATATTTTGATGGAAATGGTGAAGATATGGGTTGGAAAAGCTCCATAAATTATTTGGGATTTTTCCTACCTACCAAAATGGTAGTTCCTTTGGAAAGGCCCCAAATTGATATATTGGCTTTAAATAGGAAAATGCAATTTCCACTATTTAATTATGGCCAATATTTTTATGCGAGCTCAATATGATCACAAAGAATATCTCCACAAGTTTTCATGAACTTTGGAGATGGATAGATATTTTCCTGGATTTAATTCCTTGGAAAGGCAGAAAAAGGAATTAATTCTAGATGAGAAATATTGCATATGACTTGGCAATATTTTTGCACATCTAGGGTGTATGAGTGAAGGAGGATCTCTGGAAATTTTGGGAGGATTAACAGAGCAAGGAAAATGATAGCTCCTTTGTAAACACAAAGGCAGGATTTCCAGTTCCAATATTTTGGAACTAGGGTTTGAATGAGATTCGGGGTTTACTGACAAGAGCTTGGCTGGCACAAGAACCCGAGAAAGGCACTGAGAGGTTGGGGATTGTCTGGATTCACCTAGTTACTTACCAGATTCCAGAGGACAAATTTGGGAGAGAAAAGCTAGGAAGGAATAACAGCACAAAAATCAATAACCCAATTTTTGGGGTGTTACAATGGACCAGAGGGGGAACTCTCCTCCCATATAGAGGGGTGGCCAAGGAAGAAGAATAAGGAGGGGCTCTCTCCCCCTCTCCCCCTGTGGCGCCGGAACGCCGCCGGGGCAATCATCGTGATGGTGATCTACACCAACAACTTCGCCGCCGTCAACACCAACTCTCTCCCCCTCTATGCAGCGGTGTAACACCTCTCTTGCCCGCTGTAATCTCTACTTAAACATGGTGCTCAACTCCATATATTATTTCCCAATGATATTTGGCTATCCTATGATGTTTGAGTAGATCTGTTTTGTCCTATGGGTTAATTGTGGTATGATGTTATGGATGTGAGTTGTATGTTGATATGGTGTTGTCCTATGGTGCCTTCCGTGTCGCGCAAACGTGAGGGATTCCCGCTGTAGGGTGTTGCAATATGTTCATGATTTGCCTATGGTGGGTTGCTTGAGTGACAGAAGCATAAACCTGAGTAGGTGGGTTGTTGCGTATGGGAGTAAAGAGGACTTGATACTTAATGCTATGGTTGGGTTTTACCTTAATGATCTTTGGTAGTTGCGGATGCTTGCTTGAGTTCCAATCATAAGTGCATATGATCCAAGTACGGAAATTGTGTTAGCGTATGCCTCTCCCTCATTGCATATAACAAGTATATATCATATTATATTCAATTGCCTAGGGACAATCTTTCTCTTGCGTTACACAAAAAGATTTCTACTAAGTTATTTACTTTTATTGTTCTTTTATTAAAACAGCACCTAACTTTTATTTCCACGTTCTTTATTTTCTTGCAAAGTACTTCTAGTTTTACTCCCGCAAAGTAGTTTCATACTTGTTCTAGGTAAAGCAAGCATTAGCGTGCGTAGAGTTGTATCGGTGGTCGATAGAACTTGAGAGAATATTTGTTCTACTTTTAGCTCCTCGTTGGGTTCGACACTCTTACTTATCGAAAAAGGATACAAACGATCCCCTACACTTGTGGGTTATCATGTACCTATATGGTTGTGCAACTGCTGCAGAAACCAGACCCAACTTTCCTCAGACTCTGCCTCCACCACACGAAATGCAACTGGGAATAGCCAGTTATGTCCATCAACTGCAGAAGCTGGCACCAGTTGTCCTCTCCACCTTCCGTTCAAAGAAGTTGCATCAGTAGCCAAATAGGGCCTGCAACCATCCAGAAACCCCTGCCAACAAGCCTTGAAACAAACAAAAGCCCTCCTGAAGCACTCCTTCTCAAATGACTTCCCTTTTATTTTGTATGGAACTATATGCTTTTCAATCTCTACAACACTCTGTGGACTAGCAGCTTCCACTTCAGCTTTAAATGTGTATAGCAACTGAAAGCTCTCAGTCCAAGGACCATTAATCCTGTCAAGAGCTATTTCCTTAGCATAAAAAATCGTCATGTAAGGTATGTCAATCTTGTACTTATCAAATAGCTTCCCATGTAGTGTTGTTGGACCAAGTGTTGGTGTTTCTCTCAACCAATCCATAATTGCATCTGCCACCCACCTAGTCTTTGCTAGCTTCGTTTTAGCCTTCCCCCCCCCCCCAGGTGGACAAATGTGCTGGTGTGGGTTCCTTTTTATCTGAATATATATATATATATATATAAGGAAGTGCAGTCAAGAAAACATTACACAATGATCTGAAAATAGAATGAATCATTATAAACTGAAATACAAAACCTGCATGAACTTGCTTCTCAACATACGTGATGCATGCAACCTCCATCTACACCTATCATATGGGCAATGTATAGTGAACCTTGATGGATCACTCCTATCAATCACAGATGTATTTTGTGTGAGAATGCAGTTTGTAATCACAGCATTACAATAGTCCACCATTGACTGGAATATGGTGCCGGCAGCAAGCTGAGGATCTTCCCTGTTCCACTCAATTGTTGGCATGTCCTCACCATCATATTCATCTAAAACTAACCTATCGATGTTCTCCTCCCTCTCTTCATCGTCAGTGTCATCAAATCTAGCATGGCTGATAGGGTGATCCTGATATTCCTCTTCCATTGCTTGTTTACTGGCAATATCTACAAGGGCAGGGAACATATTCTCATCCTCGTCATCATATCGAGGCACCTCTTCGCCTGGCTCTGCATCCTGTTCTACATAGGCTGCAACAACGACAGGAGAAGCGGCAACAGACATATTGTGACTTTCAGAACCACTAGCTCTGCTTGGTTTCGACCTACAAGGAGTGCCGGGGCACTCTCCGTTAGCAGAGGCAGAAGATTCCTGAAGACCCTTCCCCTTCTCACGTCCATTGCGTGGCTGAAGCACCTCGATATGGATTTTACCAAAGCGGCTTTCAGCATTCAAAGTAAAGAGCAATCCAAGATGCTCATCGCAAGTTAGTGGTATAAATTTTTGCTCGGTACTTCTGAAAAATTTCAGTTCAACAACATCGGCAGGGCTCATTCCATATGAAGAATTTCGGAGCGCCGCAAGCAAATCTTTTAACGACATACTGGTTTCTACCACTTTCGGATAGAAAAATCCAGTAATCATATGGGGTTTTCTACCGCGCAGCACACTAACTTCCATCCTAACCGACAGCCAGAAAGCAAGCACAGGATCAATCCTATTCGATTCAAATAAGGGGTGCAGTTAGGCCGGAAACTATTCGGCAAAATTTGAATGAATCAAGTGACTAGCGGTCAAAAAGGGCCGAATTTACGAATCAGCTAATCAGTTAGAGCAGAAAACGATGCTTTTCCAGGTGTAATCCATGAATTATCCGCCGCCGATTCCACCCAATCCTCTCCACGGACGACGAGCTTAAGAGCCTGCTCCCTCGACATCGCTTCTTAATCCAGATGGGGATGTGGGGGTATATCTGGCGGAGGGCACAACGGCGGCGGAGGTGGAATGGGGTTAGTTGTTGGAGGGCACGACGGCGGCGGAGGGGGCGGAGGGGCGCGCGCTCGTGCTGCTGCTCAAACCGCCGCCCCGCGCTCGCTGTTGCCCCTCCGCTGCAGCTACCGTCGCTTCCGATCGGCCACACTCGCCATGGATGACGGTGTGCTCGCTCCGGCCGTCCCCTACTAGCGCAGCTAGCAGGAACAGGTCCGCCGCATCGCCCGCATCTCATAGGGCCTGGCGGCCGTCCGATTGGTCGCCGGAGGCGTCGCCGGCGTCCCTCCGCCGCTCACTTTGGTCGCCGATGCCGGCCACCGCACCTTGGGTCACTGACCCGTGGGCCCGGGCCATTAATAATTAGTTAGGGCTAATGAACTTTTTAAATTAGACTAAACTGCCTCTGACAAGGGACCCCACCCCAATTAAACCTATGATTAAAAATACCCCCCCTAATTAGCTACAGTCACTGACTGGTGGGGCCCTTCCACTGTTCTAGTGGATAGGGCCGGCCAAGTCAGCTGCGGACTAAGCAGGAGGCCCCACCAGTGAGCCTCTCCTCACTGGCCAGTTGACCCAGTCAACTAGGACCCCCTGGACCCACATGCCAGCCCCTGTTGCACCTCTAGGTGCACTGCACCGTGTACACCTAGTATTTTAGTTTTATTTTCAAATTAAAATAAATATATATTAATTTCAGAATATTGTTAAATCTTTATAAAATTATTCGTAGCTCAGATGAAAAGGTTTTATACATGAAAGTTGCTCAGAAAAATCCCACGAATCCGAATACGTTGTTCGTTCATCTGTCACATACTCCTAGCATGATGAACATGGACATTTTGCGTTAGGATCATCGGTCCGGTAATAGCCAAAGACCCGAGAAATATCGTCAGATATTTTCCCGCTCCGTCTGCGATGTGTAGTACTGCGATAGCTCATCCCTAGCACTGCATATTGTCATGTCATGCATCGTGTTGCATCTGTTTGCTTGTATTTATTGTTTCTTGCCCCCTCTTCTCTCTGGTAGACGCCGAGACTGACGCTGCTACCGGGTACGACTACGCCACTGACGATCAGCCTTTTGCAGCAGAGTAACAAGGCAAGCAACCCCCCTTGATCATTCTGATATCGCCCATTTCTTTCCCTCACATTCTTGCATTATATTTTGCTACTATTGTAGATAGCTCATATTCTGATGCATAGCCTGTTCTTGATAAACTATTGTTGTACCTGCTATTATTTTAAATGCTTAGTATAGGTTGATGATACGTCCATTTTGCATCATGATTTCCTATTGATATTTATAATGTTTTTATGCATAATAATGCTTTATGGAGTAATTCTAATGCCTTTTCTCTCATAATATGCAAGGTTTACACAAAGAGGGAGAATGCCGACAGCTGGAATTCTGGATCTAAAAAAGCATATTAGAGACACCTATTTTGTACATCTCCAAATAAGCTGAAACTTCACGGAGAATTATTTTGGAATATAAAAAAATACTGGAGCAAATAACTACCGGAGGGGGGCCACCTGGTGACCACCAGACACCAGGGCGCGCCAGGCCCCCCAGGCGCACCCTGGTGGGTTGTGGCCAGCCCGGCCCACCTCTGGTGCCCATCTTCTGGTACTTAAGGTCTTTTGACCTAGAAAAAATCAAGAGGGGACTTTCGGTACGGAACGCCGCCGTCCCGAGGTAGAACTTGGGCAGGAGCACTTTTGCCCTCCGGCGAAGCGATTCCGACGGGGGAACTTCCCTCCCGGAGGGGGAAATCGAAGCCATCGTCATCATCAACAACCCCCTCATCTTTGGGAGGCCAATCTTCATCAACATCTTCAAAAGCACCATCTCCGCTCAAACTCTAGTTCATCTCTTGTGTTCAATCTTTGTACCGGAACCTCAGATTGGTACATGTGGGTGACTAGTAGTGTTGATTACATCTTGTAGTTGATTACTATATGGTTTATTTGGTGTACGATTATATGTTCAGATCCATTATGATATTTAATACCCCTCTGATCTTGAGCATGAATATCATTTGTGAGTAGTTACCTTTGTTCTTGAGGTTACGGTAGAAGTCATGTGGCAAGTAATCATGTGAAGTTGATATGTGTTCGATATTTTGATGATATGAATGTTGTGATCCCCTTAGTGGTGTCATGTGAACGCCGACTACATGGCACTTCACCATATTTGGTCCTAAGGGAATGCATTGTGGAGTAGTTATTAGATGATGGGTTGCTAGAGTGACAGAAGCTTAAACCCTAGTTTATGCGCTATTTTGTAAGGGGCTGATTTGGATCCAAATGTTTAATGCTATGGTTAGATTTTATCTTAAAACTTTTCTCATAGTTCCGGATGCTTGCGAGGGGGTTAATCATAAGTGGGGGGTTTGTTCAAGTAATACAACACCCAAGCACCGGTCCACCCACATATCAAATTATCAAAGTAGCGAACGCAAATCAAACCAACATGATGAAAGTGACTAGATCAAATTCCCGTGTACCCTCAAGAACGCTTGCTTATTATAAGAGACCGTTTTGGCCAGTCCTTTGCCATAAAAGGTTTGGGCTATCTTGCTGCAGTTTATTTACCATTACTATTAATTGCTTGTTACCAATTATCTTGCTATCAAACTACCTGTTACCTACAATTTCAGTGCTTACAGAAATTACCTTGCTGAAAACCGCTTGTCATTTCCTTCTGCCCCTCGTTGGGTTCGACACTCTTACTTATCAAAAGGACTACGATTGACCCCCTATACTTGTGTGTCATCAAGGCTCTTTTCTGGCACCATTGCCGGGGAGTGAAGCACTCCTCGTAAGTGGAAATCGGTAGGGAAAAATTTATACTACGTGCTGAAATTTATTGTCGCTTGCTACTATGGAAAACAATCCTTTGAGGGGTTTGTTCGGGGTATCTTCACCTCGACCGGAACCACAATTAGTTGCCCCTCAACCTACTGCACCTACTGAAAATATTTGTTATGAAATTCCTTCGGGTATGATAGAACAACTACTAGCTAATCCTTATGCAGGAGACGGAACTGAACATCTTGATATGCATCTAATACATGTGGATGAAATTTGTGGATTATTTAAGCTTGTAGGTTTACCCGGAGATGAAGTTAAGAAGAAGGTTTTCCCTTTATCTTTGACGGGAAAAGCATTGACATGGTATAGGCTATGTGATGATATTGGATCATGGAACTGGAATCGATTGAAATTAGAATTCCTCCAAAAGTTTTATCCTATGCATCTAGTTCATCGTGATCGGAATTATATATATATATTTTGGCCTCGTGAAGGAGAAAGCATCGCTCTAGCTTGGGGGAGGCTTAAGTCAATGTTATATTCATGCCCCAATCATGAGCTCTCGAGAGAAATTATTATTCAGAGTTTTTATGCTCGGCTTTCTCATAATGATCGATCCATGCTCGATACTTCTTGTACTGGTTCTTTTATGAAGAAGACTATTGAATTCAAGTGGGATATCTTAGAAAGAATTAAACGCAACTCTGAAGATTGGGAACTCGACAAAGGTAATGAGCCAGGTATTAAGCTTAAGTAAGATTGTGTTAAATCTTTTATGAATACCGATGCTTTTCATAAGTTTAGCACTAAATATGGACTTGACTCTGAGATAGTAGCCTCTTTCTGTGAATCATTTGCTACTCATGTTAACCTCCCTAAGGAGAAGTGGTTTAAATATCATCCCCCTATTAAATAAGAAATTAAAGAACCGGTAAAAGATAAAGATGAAACTATCATTTACAATATTGATCCAGTTGTGCCTACTGCCTATACCAAAAAACCACCTTTCCCTGTTAGGATAAAGGAACATGCTAAGGTATCAACTGTGGTTCGCAAAAGTAATATTAAAGAACCTAAGCCCTCTGAAGAAATTAAAGTACAACCTAGTGTTGCTATGGTTAAAGATCTCTTGGTAGAAAATATTGATGGGCATGTTATTTACTTCTGTGATGAATCTGCTAGAATTGCCAAACCCGATGAAGAAGATAAACATAGACCCGTAGTTGGCATGCTTGTTGTCTCAGTTAAAATAGGAGATCATTGCTATCATTGTTTATGTGATGTGGGTGCTAGTGTGAGTGCTATTCCTTTTACCTTATACCAAGAAATTATGAATGATATAACACCCGCCGAAATAGAAGACATTGATGTTACTATTAAACTTGCTAATAGAGACACCATCACACCACTTGGGATTGTTAGAGATGTTGAAGCCTTGTGTGGTAAAATAAAATATCCTACTGATTTTCTAGTTCTTGGTTCCCCACAAGTTGACTTTTGTCCCATTATCTTTGGTAGACCTTTCTTGAACAATGTTAATGCTAAGATAGATTGTGAAAAACAAACTGTCGGTGTTAGTTTTGGTGATGTGTCTCATGAGTTTAACTTTTCCAAGTTTAGTAGACAACCACGTAATAAAGAATTATCTAGTAAGGATGAAATAATTGGTGTTGCTTCTATTGCCGTACCTCCTACCGATCCACTAGAACAATATTTGCTTGACCATGAAAATGATATGTACTTGCATGAAAGAAATGAAATAGATAAATTTTCTTTGAACAACAACCTCTCCTGAAACACAAATTTCCTATTGAAACTCTAGGAGGTCCTCCTCCACCTAAAGGTGATCCTGTGTTTGAATTAAAACAATTGCCTGCCACTTTGAAGTATGCTTATCTTGATGAGAAAAAGATATATCATGTTATTATTAGTGCTAACCTTTCAGAACATGAAGACGAAAGATTATTAAAAATTCTGAAGAAGCACCGGGCTGCTATTGGATATACTCTTGATAATCTTAAGGGCATTAGTCCCACTCTCGGTCACCACAAGATCAATATGGAACCTGATGCTAAACCCGTTGTTGATCACCAACGACGTTTGAATCCTAAAATGAAAGAAGTGATAAGAACTGAATTATTAAAGCTTCTGGAAGCAGGTATAATTTATCCCATAGCTAATAGTAGATGAGTAAGTCCCGTTCATTGTGTCCCTAAGAAGGGAGGTATTACTGTTGTTCCTAATGATATAAATGGACTTATCCCACAGAGAATTATCACTGGCTATAGAATGGTAATTGATTTTAAAAAATTAAATAAAGCTACTAGAAAAGATCATTACCCTCTGCCTTTCATTGATCAAATGCTAGAAAGATTATCTAAGCACACACACTTTTGTTTTCTGCATGGATATTCTGGTTTCTCTCAAATACCTGTATCACAACCTGATCAAGAGAAAACCACCTTTACTTGTCCTTTTGGAACCTATGCTTATAGACGTATGCCTTTTGGTTTATGCAATGCATCTGCTACCTTTGAAAGATGTATGACTACTATATTCTCTGATTTTTGTGAAAAGATTGTGGAGGTTTTCATGGATGATTTTTCCGTTTACGGAACTTCTTTTGATGATTGCTTAAGCAACCTTGATCAATTTTTTCAGAGATGTGAACAAACTAATCTCGTCTTGAATTGGGAGAAGTTCTACTTTATGGTTAATGAAGGTATTGTCTTGGGGCATAAAATATTTGAACGAGGTATTGAGGTGGATAAAGCTAAAGTTGATGCAATTGAGAAAATGCCATGTCCTAAAGATATAAAATGTATTCGGAGTTTCCTTGGTCATGCTGGTTTCTATAGGAGGTTTATTAAAGACTTCTCTAAAATTTCTAGGCCTTTTACTAATCTTATACAAAAGGATATTCCATTTGTTTTTGATGATGATTGTGTAGAAGCCTTTGAAACACTCAAAAAAGCCTTAACTTCTACACCGATTGTTCAACCACCTGATTGGAACTTGCCTTTTGAAATTATGTGTGATGCTAGAGATTATGATGTTGGTGTTGTTCAAGGACAAAGAGTTGATAAGAAATTAAATGTTATCCATTATGCTACCAAAACTCTAGATAGTGCCCAAAGAAATTATGCTACTACTGAAAAAGAATTTTTAGCAGTTGTGTTTGCCTGTGATAAATTTAGATCTTACATTGTTGATTCCAAAGTTATTGTTCACACTGATCATGATGCTATAAAATATCTTATGGAAAAGAAAGATGCTAAACCTAGACTCATTAGGTGGGTTCTCTTGCTTCAAGAATTTGATTTACATGTCACTGATAGGAAAGGAGCTGAGAACCCAGTAGCTGATAACATGTCTAGGTTAGAAAATATTCTTGATGACCCACTACCTATTGATGATAGTTTTCCTGATGAACAGTTATGTGCAATAAATGTTTCTCAAAACACTCCTTGGTATGCTGATTATGCTAACTACATTGTTGCTAAATATATACCACCTAGTTTCACATACCAACAAAAGAAAACATTCTTCTATGATTTAAGACATTACTTTTGGGATGACCCACATCTTTATAAAGAAGGGGTAGATGGTATTATTAGACGTTGTGTACCTGAGCATTAACAAGAACAAATCCTATGGAAATGTCATTCCGAAGCCTATGGAGGACATAATGCGGGAGATAGAACTACTCACAAGGTATTGCAATCTGGTTTTTATCGGCCTACTCTCTTCAGGGATGCCCGTAAGTTTGTCTTGTCTTGTGATGAATGTCAAAGAATTGGTAATATTGGTAAGCGTTAGGAAATGCCTATGAATTATTCACTTGTTGTTGAACCATTTGATGTTTGGGGTTTTGACTATATGGGACCTTTTCTTTCCTCTAATGGGTATACTCATATTTTGGTTGCTCTTGATTATGTTACTAAGTGGGTAGAAGCTATTCCAACTAGTAGTGCTGATCATAACACCTCCATTAAAATTCTTAAAGAAGTTATTTTTTTGAGGTTTGGAGTCCCTAGATATTTAATGAGTGATGGTGGTTCACACTTTATTCATGGTGCTTTCCGTAAAATGCTTGCTAAATATGATGTTAACCATAGAATTGCATCACCCTATCATCCTCAATCTAGTGGTCAAGTTGAACTTAGCAATAGAGAAATAAAATTAATATTACAAAAAATTGTCAATAGGTCCCGAAAGAATTGGTTTAAGAAACTAGATGATGCACTCTGGGCCTATAGAACAGCTTATAAAAATCCTATGGGCATGTCTCCATACAAAATGGTATATGGAAAAGCTTGTCATTCTCCTCTAGAGTTAGAACACAAAGCATTTTGGGCAATTAAAGAACTCAATTATGATTTCAAACTTGCCAGTGAAAAGAGGTTATTTGACTTTAGCTCACTAGATGAATGGAGAACCCAATCTTATGAAAATGCCAAACTGTTCAAAGAAAAAGTTAAAAGATGGCATGACAAAACAATACAAAAGTGGGAATTCAAAGTTGGAGAATATGTTCTTTTGTACAACTCTAGTTTTATATTTTTTGCAGGAAAGCTTCTTTCCAAATGGGAAGGACCACATATTATCGAAGAGGTTTATCGTTCTGGAGCTATCAAGATTAATAAAGCCGAAGGTACTAACCCGAAGGTGGTCAATGGACAAAGAATTAAACACTATATCTCAGGTATGCCTATTAATGTTGAAAGATATATTATCCAAACCATGACACCGGAGGAACACATAAAAGAAACATTCCGGAACACTCTAGAATCCTGAAAAAGAGGAGGTATGTGATACGGTAAGTAAACAAACTCTGAAAAATCAGCAAAAATATATTCTGTTTGTTTTGGAATATTAAAAAAATAGGAAAATAAGGATCAAACAGGAAAGCAACCGAGGTGAGCACGATACACCAAGGCGTGCCTGCCCTCCCTGGTGCGCCCACGTGGGTTGTGCCCCCCTCGGGCACCTTCCCGACTCCGTTTTCCATCCATAATCTTGCTTCCCAAGATAAATAAATCTTTATATATACCCCCGATTGTTTTGACCACCGTATCGCAGAAAAATTCTCTGTTCTTGTTTCGTGCTGTTTTCTCGTGAGATCTAGATCTCCATGGCTCCACCAAGTTCCTCCGAGGACAAGTTCTTCGAGAAGGTCATCAACCCGTACTTGTCGGAGGTGATGAAGCACCCTCAAGCCATTGAGATGCGTGAGGGGGTGCTCCACACCCGAGATGTTCAGGGGCCCAAGAGGACGGGAAGCATGGAGGCGAGGCTCGAGGCGGTGGAACAAGACATCTTCAAGTGCCAAGGGATGATGGTGCGTGGACTTAATGCCAATCACTCCACGATCACAGAATTCACCCATGATCACATGGTGGATGGCCGGTCCATGAAGGACATCGTCTTCACCTTCAACGAGCAAATCAATTTTCTGCAAAGTCAAATCTATGATCTTCAAAACCAAGTTTTTGAGTATGAAGCAAGATTTAAAGGTATGAGTTTAGCTGCCAGTTGCAGGAATCGGGAGACTCGTGCATCATCTTTTGATGGTGAGCCCTTGCCCTGGAAGCCGGAGGACAAACCTACCACTTCATCGCCACCACCTTCATCATCTTCACCAACAAAGGAGACTTGAGTACACGGGTATGGGTGACGTGGCTTGGACTGCGTCGGTATTTCCCCAAAGAGGAAGGGATGATGCAGCACAGCGACGGTAAGTATTTCCCTCAGTTATGAAACCAAGGATATCGAACCAGTAGGAGGATCACCGCTACCCAATAAGCAGTACCTGCACACAAACAACAAATACTTGCAACCCGACGCAAAAGAGAGGTTGTCAATCTCTCTACGGTGATAAGATAGATTAGGTAGTGATAGATAGGAGAGATAGATCTATCAAGAACACAAATAAAAAGAGTAAATATGTAGCAATATATTTTTGGGTTTTTGTTTTTGTAGATCTGAAAACAAAGATTGCAAAAAACGTATATCGGAAAGCAATATGATGGAAAAGTAGACCCGGGGGCCGTAGGGTTCACTAGTGGTTTCTCTCATGAGTGTAGCGCACGGTGGGTGAACAAATTATTGTTGGGCAATTCATAGAAAATCGAATAATTATGACGATATCCAAGGCGATGATCATTATATAGGCATCACGTCCAAGATAGATAGACCGACTCCTGCTTGCATCTACCTCTATTACTCCACACATCGACCGCTATCTAGTATGCATCTAGTGTATTAAGTTCATGGAAAAACGGAGTAATGCAATAAGAACGGTGACATGATGAAGACAAGATCTATTCATGTAGGAATAGACCCCATCTTGTTATCCTTAATAGCAACGATACATGCATATCTTGCTGCCCCTTCTGTCACTGGGAAAGAACACCGCAAGATCGAACCCATCACAAAGCACCTCTTGCCATGGAAAGAAAAACCGATCTAGTCGGCCTAACTAAAGCAAAGATTCGAAGAAGAAATACGATGCTATAAGAAATCATGCATATAAGAGATCAAAGAAGACTCAAATAATATTCATGAATAGAAACTGATCATGAACTCAAAATTCATCGGATCCCAACAAACACACCGCAAAAGTTTACATCAAATAGATCTCCAAGAGACCATTGTATTGAGAATCATAAGAGAGAGAGAAGAAGCCATCTAGCTACTGCCTATGGACCCGTAGGTCTATGGTGGACTACTCACGCATCATAGGAGAGGCACCTATGAGGAAGATGAACACCTCCATGATGGTGTTTAGATTGGATCTCGAGGTTCTGGAACTTGCGGCGGCTGGAATTGTGTTTCGTCAACTCCCCTAGGTTTTTTGGAATATTTGGGAATTTATAGGCATTAGAGGCGGTGCGGAAGGGGGCCGAGGAGGGCACAACCCATCAGGGCGCGCCGGGGCCCCCCTAGCATGCCCTGGTGGGCTGTGCTCTCCGCAGCCCACCTCTCCAGCAGTTGTTTGGCCCACTGGGTGTCTTCTGGTCCAGAAAAAATCTCCAAAAAGTTTCGTCATGATTGGACTCCGTTTGGTATTGATTTTCTGCGAAGTAAAAAATAAGCAAAAACAGCAACTGGCACTTTGGCACAATGTTAATAGGTTAGTCCCAAAAAATGATATAAAGTTGTTATAAAATGATTGTAAAACATCCAAGAATGATAATATAACAGCATGGAACAAGCAAAAATTAATAATACGTTGGAGACGTATCAATGGGCACTCCCCTTGGCTTGTGCCAAGCTTGGGGGAGATGCCCCGGTATCGTATCACCATCACTTTTATACCATTACCTATTTTATTTCGATCCTTAGCTATTTTGTGATTTAGTTGAATAAAAGTTTAGTATGATATATTTTCGAGTGCTAGTTTCGTGATCTATCTACCTATGTAATCGAGTGAGAGTTATATAATAAAGTTTAGTTTGAGCTTTTGCTTCTTTACTTTCTTGTTGCAATCAAAATAAAAAGGAATAAATGAAAAGGATCATATGCTAATCTCATGGTAAGTAATGACATCACATAAGGAAAACTATAAGTGGTAAAATTTATTTGAGATTGACAAACATAGCATTGGTCAATGATGCAATTCATGAAAGAATTAATAAGGGAAGAGACGATTCACATGCAAATACACTATCTTGGACATCTTTTATGATTGTGAGCCCAAATTAAAAATTACATGCCAAAATTGTTGACGTTGGACAAGGAAGACAATGTAATGATTTATGTTTGTTCATATTCACATATAAGTTATATTGTCATAGATCCTTCAACATGTGGTGCTTGCTCAATATCTTTGCTAGCCAAAAATTCCGCACTGAGTAGAGATACTACTTGTGCATCCAAAAACCCTAAACTCAAACTCATGTTTTGAGAGTCCACCATACCTACCTATGGATTGAGTAAGATCCTTCAAGTAAGTTGTCATCGGTGCACTAAGGCAATAAAAATTGCTTCTAAATGTGTTTGATCAATTAGTGTAAGAGAAAATTGAGCGTTGTACGAACTTGTGATAGCAAAGTAATAAAAGCGACGGACTGCATAAGAAAGGTTGTTATCATAAGGGGCAATATACCATGATGTTCTTTTACATTAAGGGATTTGGCATACAAACCAAAAAGCGCATGACAACCTCTGCTTCCTTCTGCGAAGGGCCTATCTTTTACTTTTATGTATTTACTTTTATGCAAGAGTCAAAGTATTCTTCCCTATTCCTTTTTACTTTTTCTTTTTGTAAGCATCATGTGGTGAGGAAAGATCTAGGCACATATATGCAGTTGGATATGAGTGAGCATGTGTTATTATTGTTGACATCACCCTTGAGGTGAATACATTGGGAGGCGAAACTATAAGCCCCTATCTTTCTATGTGTCCGGTTGAAACTTTTTGCTCATGGGTATGTTGTGAGTGTTAGCAATCATATAAGATTAAATGATGGTTGAGTATGTGGACTTGCCAAAAGTATCCAACACGAGACCCTTCTTGAAAATATGATGAATTGTAGTTGCAAAGTAGACCGAGAACATAGTTTGTTGGTTTTCAATAAGGTTATGCTTTATACTTCTATGTTGTGTTGAATTGGTACTTGTTCATGAGAAGTTATATGGTGAAGTTATATAATAAAAGTTATATGAAAAAGTCCTATGACAAAGTTTGTTGCTGCTATGATAATAAGCATGATGCTACTATGTCTGTATTTTGTTTTTATCGACACCTCTCTCTCAAACCATGTGGACATGTTTTTCAACATCGGCTTTCGCTTGAGGACAAGCGAGGCCTAAGCTTGGGGGAGTTGATACATCTGTTTTGCATCATGATTTCCTACTTTATTTATAATGTTTTTATGCATAATAATGCTTTATGGAGTAATTCTAATGCATTTTCTCTTATAATATGCAAGGTTTACACAAAGAGGGAGAATGCCGGCAGCTGGAATTCTGGAACTAAAAAAGCATATCAGAGACACATATTCTGCACATCTCCAAATAAGCTGAAACTTCACGGAGAATTATTTTGGAATATATAAAAAATACTGGAGCATATAACTAGGGCGCGCCTGGGGGGCCTGGCGCGCCCTGGTGGGTTGTGGCTAGCCTGGCCCACCTATGGTGCCCATCTTCTGGTACTTCAGGTCTTTGACCTAGAAAAAATCAAGAGGGGACTTTCGGGACGGAACGCTGCTGTCTCGAGGCGGAACTTGGGCAGCAGCACTTTTGCCCTCCGGCGGAGCGATTCCGCCGGGGGAACTTCCCTCCCGGAGGGGGTAATCGAAGCCATCGTCATCACCAACAACCCTCTCATCTTTGGGAGGCCAATCTTCATCAACATCTTCAATAGCACCATCTCCTCTCAAACCCTAGTTCATCTCTTGTGTTCAATCTTTGTACTAGAACCTCAGATTGGTACCTGTGGGTGACTAGTAGTGTTGGTTACATCTTGTAGTTGATTACTATATGGTTTATTTGGTGGAAGATTATATGTTCAGATACATTATTCTATTTAATACCCCTCTGATCTTGAGCATGAATATCATTTTTGAGTAGTTATCTTTGTCCTTGAGGTCACGGGAGAAGTCATGTTGCAAGTAATCATGTGAATTTGATATGTGTTCGATATTTTGATGATATGAATGTAGTGATTCCCTTACTGGTCTCATGTGAACGTCGACTACATGCCACTTCACCATCTTTGGTCCTAAGGGAATGCATTGTGGAGTAGTTATTAGATGATGGGTTGCTAGAGTGAAAGAAGCTTAAACCGTAGTTTATGCACTATTTCGTAAGGGGCTGATTTGGATCCAAATGTTTAATGCTATGGTTAGATTTTATCTTCATACTTTTCTCTTAGTTGCGGATGCTTGCGAGGGGGTTAATCATAAGTGGGAGGTTTGTTCAAGTAAGAACAGCGCCCAAGCACCGGTCCACCCACATATCAAATTATCAAAGTAGCGAACGCATATCAAACCAACATGATGAAAGTGACTAGATGAAATTCCCGTGTACCCTCAAGAACGCTTGCTTATTATAAGAGACCGTTTTGGCCTGTCCTTTGCCACAAAAGGATTGGGCTATCTTGTTGCACTTTATTTACCGTTACCGTTGCTTGCTTGTTACCAATTATCTTGCTATGAAACTGCCTGTTACGTACAATTACAGTGCTTGCAGAAATTACCTTGCTGAAAACCGCTTGTCATTTCCTTCTGCTCCTCGTTGGGTTGGACCCTCTTACTTATCGAAAGGACTATGATTGACCCCCTATACTTGTGGGTCATCAATTGACTAGTGATCCCCTGTGACCCTATAGTCTCAGTTGCCCCTGCTTCATCAGCGATGACTCGAAGACTCGATCAACTGATCGACAAGCCATGCCAGTCACATTCACCGCACACCCCCTTAGTTGTACGACTCTGCAGAGCTGCTATCGGGTACCAAGGGTGACACCTCGTGAAGTACTCATGATGTTAACTCTGTAGTGTAGCTAGTCGGTCGTGGTTATCGAGGGTGATTCCTCCTTCATCACTCCCGACGACGACTCTATCGTGAAACCCCTCAAGCATAGACCATCGAGGGTGATTCCTCTCTGGTCACCTTGAAGGTTACATCGGGTGGGATCCATCGAGGGTGACTCCTCGGGTTCCCCCTTGGTGTTATAGACACACTGTTACCTTTACTTTACTACAGGACCATGTTGAGGTCAGGATGAGCTAGAGGGTGTTGGTGTAATAATGATGAGGCGTGGCCGGGCATTCTTGGCCCATGCCTCAAGTCCTCGAGACGAGGCGATGGTACCACATATCATGGATCATCGATCGTCACCACAGTTAACAAAACATTAATGGGTTTGGATATGTGATCTGAGTACGCCTCTGGCCTGTTTCGCACTAACCACCACGCGGGAATCAGTATGGGCACTCTACGTCATACATTCGCCCGAAAGCTTTTCAGATGTCACAGTTGGGCGGCACGCGCCCGGGTGGCCCGCGTAAGCACTGTCTTTGTAATAAGAGGTGCCAGGACTGACACAGGTCATCCTCGCAATGCACAGGATTGCAAAGGGCAATTGGCCCATGACCCCTTCGCATTTAGGATGTAGACCGGCGTGTGGCCTCTCTGTTGAGCCTAGTTAGGACTACGGTATGTCGATCAGCCGAGGTCGTGCATTACCCGAGCAATTGTGTCCGACCAGGGTTAATTGCTACTTCTTGAGCTTGCGTTGGTTTTCCCTTGAAGAGGAAAGGGTGATGCAGCAAAGTAGATAAGTATTTCCCTCAGTTTTGAGAACCAAGGTATCAATCTAGTAGGAGGTACAAGCAAGGCCCCAATCTATGCACCTGCACAAACAATCAAACACTTGCACCCAACGCTATAAAGGGGTTGTCAATCCCTTCACGGTCACTTGCAAGGATGAGATCCAATAGAGATAGATATAAAAGATTACTAAAACAATAATTAAAATAAAAGTAAATAAATTGCAGCAAAGTATTTTTGTGTTTTTTAGTTTATAGATCTGAAAATAGACCCGGGGGCCATAGGTTTCACTAGAGGCTTCTCTCTTGAAGGAAAATAATACGGTGGGTGAACAAATTACTGTCGAGCAATTGATAGAAAAGCGCATAGTTATGACGATATCCAAGGCAATGATTATGCATATAGGCATCACGTCCGTATCAAGTAGACCGAAACGATTATGCATCTACTACTATTACTCCACACATCGACCAACTCCTGCGTGCATCTAGAGTATTAAGTTCATGAAGAACAGGGTAACACATTAAGTAAGATGACATGATGTAGAGGGATAAACTCAAGCAATATGATGAAAACCCCATCTTTTTATCCTTGATGGCAACAATACAAACACGTGCCTCGCTACCCCTACTTTGTCACTGGGTGAGGACACCGCAAGATTGAACCCAAAACTAAGCACTTCTACCATTGCAAGAATTACCAATCTAGTTGGCCAAACCAACCAATAACTAGAAGAGATTTACAAAGATATGAAATCATGCATATAAGAATTTAGAGAAGATTCAAATAATATTCATAGATAATCTGATCATAAACCCACAATTCATCGGATCTCGACAAACACACCGCAAAAGAGTATTACATCGGATAGATCTCCATGAAGATCATGGAGAACATGGTATTGAAGAACATAGAGAGAGAAGAATCCATCTAGCTACTAGCTATGGACCCGAAGGTCTGAGGTAAACTACTCACGCATCATCGGAAGGGCAATGGTGTTGATGTAGAGGCCCTCCGTGATCGAATCCCCCTCCGGCAGATCGCCGGAAAAGGCCCCAAGATGGGATCTCACGGGAACAGAGGCTTGCGGAGGCGGAAAAGTATTTTTGTGGCTCTCTTTGGTATTGGGGGATTATTTCTGAATTTATAGGCGAAGAGTTAGGGTTGGAGGAGCTACGGGGGGCCCACAAGGCAGGGGGGCACGCCCCCCCCCCCCCCAGGAGCGCGCCCTGGTGGCTTGTGGCCCACCCGTAGGTCTTCTGGACTCTTCTCGAAGCCTCCTGGGTTCCTTCTGGTCCAAGAAAAATCAGCGTAGAATTTTATTCCGTTTGGACTCCGTTTGATATTCCTTTTCTGCAATACTCAAAAACAAGGGAAAAAACAGAAACTGGCACTGGGCACTAGGTTAATAGGTTAGTCCCAAAAATAATATAAAATAGCATATTAATGCATATAAAACATCCAAAACAGATAATATAATAGCATGGAACAATCAAAAATTATAGATACGTTGGAGACGTATCAGCATCCCCAAGCTTAATTCCTGCTTGTCCTCGAGTAGGTAAATGATAAAAACAGAATTTTTGATGTGGAATGCTACCTAACATATTTATCCATGTAATATTCTTTATTGTGGCATGAATGTTCAGATCCATAAGATTCAAAACAAAAGTTTAATGTTGACATAAAAACAATAATACTTCAAGCATACTAACAAAGCAATCGTGTCTTTTCAAAATAACATGGCCAAAGAAAGTTATCCCTACAAAATCATAAGGTCTGGCTATGCTCCATCTTCCCCACACAAAGTATTTAAATCATGCACAACCCCTATGACAAGTCAAGCAATTGTTTCACACTTTTTATGTTCTCAAACCTTTTCAACTTTCACGCAATACATGAGCGTGAGCCATGGATATATCACTATAGGTGGAATAGAATATGGTGGAGGTTGTGAGGAAAAGGGGAAGATAGTCTCACATCAACTAGGCATATCAACGGGCTATGGAGATGCCCATCAATAGATATCAATGTGAGTGAGTAGGGATTGCCATGCAACGGATGCACTAGAGCTATAAGTGTATGAAAGCTCAAAAAGAAACTAAGTGGGTGTGCATCCGACTCGCTTGCTCACGAAGACCTAGGGCAATTTGAGGAAGCCCATCATTGGAATATACAAGCCAAGTTATATAATGAAAAATTCCCACTAGTATATGAAAGTGACAAAATAGGAGACTCTCTATCATGAAGATCATGGTGCTACTTTGAAGCACAAGTGTGGAAAAAAAGCTAGTAGCATTGTCGCTTCTCTCTTTTCTCTCATTTTTTTGGTGGGCATCTTTGGCCTCTTTTTTTTATTTGGGCTTCATTGGCCTCTTTTATTATTTTTAAAGTCTGGAGTCTCATCCCAACTTGTGAGGGAATCATAGCTTCCGTCCTTTCCTCACATGGGACAATGCTCTAATAATGATGATCATCACACTTTTATTTACTTACAACTCAAGAATTACAAAACATGTCTCTATATGAATGCCTCCGGTGGTGTACCGGGATGTGCAACGATCTAGCATAGCAAATGAAATTAATGAAAACATCACGCTAGCTGTCTTACGATCATGCAAAGCAATATGACAATGATGGTGCGTGTCTTGATAAATGAAACGGTGGAAGTTGCATGGCAATATATCTCAGAATGGCTATGGAAATGCCATAATAGGTAGGTATGGTGGCTGTTTTGAGGAAGGGTTTATGGTGGGTTTAATGCACCGGCGAAAGTTGCGCGGTACTAGAGAGGCTAGCAAAAGTGGAAGGGTGAAAGTGCGTGTAATCCATGGACTCACATTAGTCATAAAGAACTCACATACTTATTGCAAAAGTCTATTAGTTATCGAAGCAAAGTATTAGACGCATGCTCCTAGGGGAGAGGTTGGTAGGAGTTAACCATCTCACGCTCCCGACCCTCACACAAAGGATGACAATCAATAAACAAATCATGCTCCGACTTCGTTACATAACGGTTCACCATACGTGCATGCTATGGGAATCACAAACTTTTAACACAAGTATTTCTACCAATCCACAATTACTCACTAGCATGTCTCTAATATTACCATCTTTATATCTCAAAACAATCATAAGGAATCAAACTTCTCATAGTATTCAATGCACTTTATATGAAAGTTTTTATTATATCCCTCTTGGATGCCCATTATAATAGGACTAAATTCATAACCTAAACCAATTACCATGCTGTTTAAAGACTCTCAAAATAATATAAGTGAGGTACGAGAGTTCAATTATTTCTATAAAATAAAACACCACCGTGCTCTAAAAAGATATAAGTGAAGCACTAGAGCAAAATTGCCTAGCTCAAAAGATATAAGTGAAGCACATAGAGTATTCTAATAAATTCACGATTCATGCGTGTCTCTCTCAAAAGATGTGTGCAGCAAGGATGATTTTGGCAAACTAAAAAGCAAAGACTCTTATCATACAAGACGCTCCAAGCAAAGCACATATCATGTGGTGAATAAAAATATAGCCTCAAGTAAATTTACCGATGGATTGAAGACGAAAGAGGGGATGCCTTCCGGGGCATCCCCAAGCTTAGGCTTTTTGGTATCCTTGAATATTCCTTGGGGTGACTTGGGCATCCCCAAGCTTAGGCTCTTGCCACTCCTTATTTCATAGTCCATCAAATCTTTACCCAAAACTTGAAAACTTCACAACACAAAACTCAACAGAAAACTCGTGAGATCCGTTAGTATAAGAAAAATAAATCACCACTTTAGGTACTGTTGTGAACTCATTCTTTATTTATATTGGTGTAATATCTACTGTATTCCAACTTCTCCATGGTTCATACCCCCTGATACAACCCATAGATTCATCGAAATAAGCAAACAACACAAAGAAAACAGAATCTGTCAAAAACAGAACAGTCTGTAGAAATCTGGAAACTTCGAATACTTCTGTAACTCCAAAAATTCTGAAAGATTAGGAAAATCTGGGAAAGTTGTATATAAATCTTGTATAAAAATTTCAGACTCATTCTACATTCTGGTGAATTTATAAAATTCCTGGACTGAGCGCAAAAGTTTCTGTTTTTCAGCAAGATCAAATCAACAATCACCATAAACCATCCCAAAGGTCTTACTTGGCTCAAACACTAATTAAAACACTAAAACACAATTAATACAGAGGTAATAATGTGTAATTTATTCAAGAACAGAAACTAAAACAAAAACATAAAAATAAAATTGGGTTGCCTCCCAACAAGCGCTATTGTTTAACGCCCCTAGCTAGGCATAACGCAATAGATCTAGGTATTATCATCTTTGGTATGCAATCCATTCTCAACCATATCTTCCAAAACACTTTTTAGCAAATCCTTTATTTCTTTTCTTTCCTTTCTAATAGGAGAACTTAGTTCATGAAAAGGACTTTGATTAGTAACTTTGACATTCCTAAACTCATAATCTGAATCATCACCATAAATATCATCATATAAAACGCGTATCTCATTTTTAATTGGTTCCCTGATTTTTTCTTCTAACCAGTCATCATTGAATCCTACATAAATTCCCCTAGTGATCCAATCAAATTCATCATAGGTTTCAAGGTAAATAGTTTGGGTAATTTCTGAATAGGGAACTCTTCTTCTAAGATTGTCACGGTAAGATTGATAATCCCTAAACTCAAAGCTACGCAAGGTTTCTTTATCGTGTAGGATTTCTTCAATTAGAGGGTGTTCAATATCCTTTTTATAGAAAGCAAAAATTTCCCTAGCTTCTTGTATGATAAAATCAAATTCACGCATAAGGATGATAGTGGCAATGTTTTTGGCCTTAGGATGATTAATTTTGGGAAGTTCATAAAACACCTTTTGCAAAGCGGGATGAATGTGCACAAATTTTCTCTCCAATTTTTCAACGAGCATGACCATAGCATCCGCATAACAATTTGTGCTAAGAAGAATATATCTCTTATTCATAGGCATTACTCCCGTACAATCAAAGAACTCATGAATAACACTCTTCCCAATAATATTACCGTCTCCCACTTGAAAAGTTTTATCTTTATAATTAGGAAGAGGTTCAGTTTCATGATCTAGAGAGCAAGATCCAAATTTTTCCTCAAGATTTGTACTAGCAATAGTGGAAGAACTAGCCATGAAAACGAATCAAATAAACTAGCACACGAGGAAACAAAAAGCAAACGGAAAGACGAACGGAAGAAGGGCGGATAAAAAGGCAAATCTTTTTGGTTTTTTTCTGAAAATTCGTTTTAGAAGTGGGGGAGAGGAAAACGAGAGGCAAATGGCAAATAATGTAAATGCAAGAGATGAGTTTGTGATGGGTACTTGGTAGGCTTGATGTAGATCTCCCCGGCAACGGCGCCAGAAATTGGCAAGTTGACGGGAGAGTTCTTGTCTTGACTTGCTATGTATCCTCCCCGACAACGGCGCCAGAAATCCTTCTTGCTACTTCTTGAGCTTGCGTTTGTTTTCCCTTGAAGAGGAAAGGGTGATGCAGCAAAGTAGATAAGTATTTCCCTCGGTTTTGAGAACCAACGTATCAATCCAGTAGGAGGTACAAGCAAGGCCCCAATCTATGCACCTGCACAAACAATCAAACACTTGCACCCAACGCTATAAAGGGGTTGTCAATCCCTTCACGGTCACTTGCAAGGATGAGATCCGATAGAGATAGATATAAAAGATTACTAAAACGATAATTAAAATAAAAGTAAATAAATTGCAGCAAAGTATTTTTGTGTTTTTTAGTTTATAGATCTGAAAATATAATATGAAAAATAGACCCGGGGGCCATAGGTTTCACTAGAGGCTTCTCTCTTGAAGGAAAATAATACGGTGGGTGAACAAATTACTGTCGAGCAATTGATAGAAAAGCGCATATTTATGACGATATCCAAGGCAATGATTATGCATATAGGCATAACGTCCGTATCAAGTAGACCGAAACGATTCTGCATCTACTACTATTACTTCACACATCGACCGACTCCTGCATGCATCTAGAGTATTAAGTTCATGAAGAACAGAGTAACGCATTAAGTAAGATGACATGATGTAGAGGGATAAACTCAAGCAATATGATGAAAACCCCATCTTTTTATCCTTGATGGCAACAATACAAATACGTGCCTCGCTACCCCTACTTTGTCACTGGGTGAGGACACCGCAAGATTGAACCCAAAATTAAGCACTTCTCCCATTGCAAGAATTACCAATCTAATTGGCCAAACAAAACCAATAACTCGAAGAGACTTACAAAGATATGAAATCATGCATATAAGAATTCAGAGAAGATTCAAATAATATTCATAGATAATCTGATCATAAACCCACAATTCATCGGATCTCGACAAACACACCACAAAAGAGTATTACATCGGATAGATCTCCATGAAGATCATGGAGAACATGGTATTGAAGAACATAGAGAGAGAAGAAGCCATCTAACTACTAGCTATGGACCCGAAGGTCTGAGGTAAACTACTCACGCATCATCGAAAGGGCAATGGTGTTGATGTAGAGGCCCTCCGTGATCGAATCCCCCTCCGGCAAATCGCCGGAAAAGGCCCCAAGATGGGATCTCATGGGAACAGAGGCTTGCGGCGGCGGAAAAGTATTTTCGTGGCTCTCTTTGGTATTGCGGGAATATTTCTGAATTTATAGGTGAAGAGTTAGGGTTGGAGGAGCTACGGGGGGCCCACAAGCCAGGTGGGCTCCCCCCCCCCCCCCCAGGGGCGCGCCCTGGTGGCTTGTGGCCCACCCGTAGGTCTTCTGGCCTCTTCTCGAAGCCTCCTGGGTTCCTTCTGGTCCAAGAAAAATCAGCGTAGAATTTTATTCCGTTTGGACTCCGTTTGATATTCCTTTTCTGCAATACTCAAAAACAAGGAAAAAACAGAAACTGGCACTGGGCACTAGGTTAATAGGTTAGTCCCAAAAATAATATAAAATAGCATATTAATGCATATAAAACATCGAAAACAGATAATATAATAGCATGGAACAATCAAAATTATAGATACGTTGGAGACGTATCATTAGTCGAGTGTGTTGGGCAAGTTTGTGCACCCCTGCAGGGAAGTATATCTATTCGAATAGTCGTGTCCACGGTAACGAACGCTCGGAGTTGTATCCTGATCTTACAACTAGAACTGGATATTTTGAAATGAATGAGTTGGCTCTGGGATTGCTTTCTCGAAAGGAGTCGACGAAGAATCTCTGGGCGAGGTTAAATAAAACTTGCTACTTTAATTATGCTAATCTACACTCTTCTAATGCTGCAAGACCCTGAAGATGCTAGTCTTCGACAGGACTAGGTTTTCCACCTCTATTCTAGATTTTCTGTAGTCAGTCCAAAGATATAACCCCATATTCCTTTGATACTGATGCATACTCTAGTATAGTTCTGATAGAAGTCTCGCGAGTACTTTGGATGAGTACTCACCGCTGCTTTGCATCCCCTTTCCCCTTGATACGTTACTGCGATCAAATGACAAAGCCCAGGAGGCGTATGATCCCACCAACGACCACTACTACACCGACGGAGTTTACTACTACATGGAGGCAGCCCCCGACCAGCAGTACGATAGGAGGTTCCCAGGCAAGAGGCCTTGCCTCGTTCGATCCATTGCTTACGTTTGTGCTAGCCTTCTTAAGGCAAACTTGATTACTTATGTCTGTACTCAGATAATATTTTCTTTCGCCGACTCGTTTGAAATTGAGCTTATGTATTCAAGCCCTCGAGGCCCCTGGCTTGTAATATGAAGCTTGTATGACTTTAATTTGTGTCTAGAATTGTGTTGTGATATCTTCCCGTGAGTCCCTAATCTTGGTCGTACTCACTTGTGTGTATGATTAGTGTACGATCAAAACGGGGGTGTCACAAGAGGTCTTTTAGACTTGGCTAAACATAAACACGTCGGTGATTGTGTGCGCGAACATAGGTTGGACTCTATGGTAATTTCCAAGGCTGGTAAATGTGACCTCCGCCCGAGTGTCCTCGATCACCTATCAGGTGATTTCGACTACACATGGCATAGTCTATTAGCTTGTGGAAGGTCTAGAGGAATCCTTCTTGGGATTCAAACCATGACAATGGACTTATTGGCTTTTTTGACCGATGAATTTCATATCAAATTTCACTTGCGAAACAGAGCTGATAATCTTACATGAAGCCTGGTCATAGTCTATGGGGCTACCCAAGATGAGCATAAATCAACTTTCCTTTGTGAATTGGTGAACCTGCCTAAGGATAACCCATATCCAATAATTATTGCATGGGACTCTAGTATCCTTGGGTACCAACAAGAGAAAAATAATGACTGCTTCGACATTCATTGGCCCTTCCTATTCAATGTTGTGATAGATAATTTGATCTTAGGGAGGTCAGTATGTCTGGGCGGCAGTTCACCTCGGCTAATAAACGATCTTTGCCGACATACGAGAAGCTCGATAGGGTACTCATGGACACCGAATGGGAACTAAAATTTCCTCTGGTAACCATGCGGGCCCTAGAGCATATCGACGCGTTACCGGATCATGCGCCCATCATTCTGGATTCTAACTACGAACCCAGCAGGTCATTGCCCTTTAAAATTTGAATTGGGTTGGTTGCATCGGGATGGATTTATAGACATAATCAAGAATGTTCGGGAGAAACCTGCAGTTGGTCGCTCACCTATTCAGAGATGGAACTTTAAAATAAAGGCCATGAGGCAACACCTCACTAGATGGGTGAAACACACCAACATGATATATAAAAGAAGAAAAAACAACGGTTCTCTACCATTATTGACGACCTCGACAAAATTGTAGAGAAGCGCACCTTATCTTAACAAGAGCTTGAACTGAAAAATCAATCTAATGAGAACATTGCTTGTCTTTTGCGAGAAGATGAGAGGAAATAGTACTAGAGATTCAAAGCTGGTTTCATTTTGATGGGTGATAGTAATACACAATACTTCCAATTGATGTCCAATGGCTGACATAGAAAGAAATGTATTTACAGTCTCCAACAAGATGAGGGGTGGATCGAAGGTCTGGAGGATCTCAAAAAGTATATCACCAAATACTACAAATATTTATTTGGAGCATCGGATGAGGGGAACTTCAGCCTTGACGAGACCCGAACAAACGATATTTCACAAGTCACCACAGAAACAAAAATGATATCCTAACGGCACCATTCTCAGAAACTGGTTTAAATCGTTTGGTTTTTATACTGGGCTTTGACTGGTTTAGTTTTTATTGGGCTGATGCTTTTTAAGTTTGGTTTGGTTTGGGTTTAGAGAGAAAGCAGTTTGGGTATGGTTGGTTATGGGCCTAAACCATTTGATGTATTTGGGCTAAAAATGGTGCGTACAACCCGGTTATTTGCACTGGTTCCTCACCTCTTAGGCATCAACGACCCAGACCAAAGAAAAGGGCATCTCCCTCCCGGCTTGGCCGCCGCCCGCCGCACGCACGCCTCCTCCCCGCCGACCACAGCACGCCCACACCACCTCCTGCCCTCCGGCCACCGGTCGCCTCATCTCCTCCCATCCACTCCCCGATCCAAAGTCTCGTCGCGCCACTCACTGCTGTCGCCACGCGGAGATGTCGCCGCAGGAGCCGGAGTTGTGTTGTCGAACGTCGGCACTGGGAGCGAGCTGAAGCAGGCGGCCATGAAGACCGAGGAAGCTGCAGTCTTGAGGATCTGGAGCTGCAACGGGGATCTGCGATGGCGCACCCTGACCCCAGTTAGTTCTCTCCGCAGGTACACACCCCAGACCCATCAATACATCTCTGCCCTTGCCTAGTAGCAACAGCGCCCCGACCACAATTAGTTGCCTAGTAACGCTGGTCCTAGCACCATTAGCAGTTCCATGATTTTGTGAAAAGTTCAGTTCTTGTCTTCTAGGTCAGGCTCGGTAGAAGGTGTGCTGCTATGCTATGGTTTCAGTCTGACAGGGGGTATTTATTTCAGGCAAACATTTTGGATAATAAGTGTTTGTTCAGATCAGCTTACAACAAGTTCACGACCATGCAAATGCTTGGTATGCTGCTGTTGTGAACTTGCATGTTGTGAATTGGCTGCTACTGGCATCTCTGTTCTTTTTTTCCAGATTGAATTGGCTGCTACTGGCTTCTACTGGATCTCCATGACAATGATATATAACAGGGGTCCCACTAAATATTAAGTTAATTTTGGGCTTGATTTCAGTACGGCGCATACTACACTCTTCTGAATGTGCTTTTTGAAACATGACACATATCTATGAAAGATATGTACATATTTCAGTGTATACTTCTTTTCGGAAGTGTTTTAGAAAGTTCACTTTGTAGTTCTTCTATTTCTTACTTATGATTGATCTATGTTTATAATTTATTTTTCACTGTTAATACAAGAAGATTTCTGTCAATAGTAAGTTTGTATGATTTTTTACTGCCTTCAAGGTCAACTGTCTTGCCATCTAGCTTGATACAAAATAGATTAATTTGTTACTTGTTTGCATGCTTAATTGGCATGTGCTGAATCTATATGCTTCCTTTTAAACTAAAAAAATTAATCTAGATATTTCAGATTCAATGGTTGCATTACTAGTTATTTTGTTGAGTTAGTTGTAGGTTGCATTCTAGCATTTCCGGAACCTTCTTGCTCTATATTCTAGCATTTTCTAATAGTAACACATGTATTTTCTCATGCAGTGTGCTCTAAAATTTGAGGTATGTCTACCTCAGAGGGTTCTGAGAGTGACGATTCCATGGATGAGGATACGAGTCAAGTACCACATGCTAGAAGGTCCAAGGTATGGGAGCATAATGAACAAGAACTGGTTGTCATAGAAGGAGACCTCAAGGCCGTGTGCAAATACTGTCGAGTGCAACTTCACACCAAGTTTGGGACTAGTAATTTGAGAACCCATAGTGCAGAAGCTTGCCGATCAATTGAGGATGCTTGCAGGAAGAGGTTTGTGTTGACCATGAAAAAAAGCCATCTAAAGGCCTGTTTGTGTTTGACGAAAAAGTTAGTCGTGATCTAATGGTCAAGTTTCGCATCCATGCTGAGATCCCCTTTCTTAAGTTCGAAGATCCACACCTTCAGCCATGGATTGAGTCATTGCAGCCAGCATTTCAAATCAAGGGTCGTCAGACGATTCGTGATGATGCATTGAAGATGTATAAGGGAATGAAGAAAGATATCGAAGTTGAGCTCCAAAATTTGGACTCTCGCATTTGCTTAACATCTGACATGTGGACATCATCACAGAGTTTGGGCTACATGTCCATCACCGCCCATTATATCAATGTAGAATTCAACTACAAGAAGAAGATCATAAGTTTCACAGACGTGAGGTATCCCCACAAAGGCTATGCGATAGAAGAAGAAATCGTTGGTTGCTTAACAGAATGGGGCATAAGGGGGCAAGCTATTCACTTTGACACTAGATAATGCCAGTAATAATACTAATGCATGTGATGAGTTAATAAAATATCACAAACATGAGCTGGTCCTTGAAGGTCAACATTTGCATGTCAGGTGTTGTGCACACATTCTTAATATCTTGGTTCGGGATGGAATGAAAATAATCCATGGAGCTATTGACAAGATACGTGAGTTGCTGAAATATATTGACTCTTCTTCTTCAAGGCTTCAAGAATTCAATACAATTTCAATTGGGATGGGCCTGCCTTCAAAGAAAGGTATCTCTGTTGATACACCAACCAGATGGAACTCAACTTGGAAAATGCTTGTAGAAGCATTGAGATACAAATTTGTCCTCACTAGTTACGCCAATCGAAAGATGATAGAATATCCAAGTGAGCAAGAATTCAAGAGGGCAGAAGCTTTTGAAGAGCTTACCTTAATTGTTTCAGCTCACAGGAAGCCAACTGCACATAAGTTTCTGCCGGTTGTGCTTTGTATTTGCCATGCATTGAAAGATCCGGGTTGGCAGACCTCTGATGTGTTGAAGGAATTGGCGGCAGCGATGCAAACAAAGCTGGATAAATATTGGGATCCCGAGGAGAAGGAGAATGCAGAGCCAAACCATCGTAGAAAAAGCAAGGACATTGCCTTCAACCATGCACTTGTCACTGCTACATTTCTGGATCCAAGGAGGAAAGAAGATTACCTGGATTTCTTCTATTGAAAGTTGTCTACTCATACGTCTCCAACGTATCTATAATTTTTGCTTGTTCCATGGTGTTATATTATCATTCTTGGATGTTTTACAATCATTTTATAACAACTTTATATCATTTTTGGGACTAACCTATTGACATAGTGCCAAAGTGCCAGTTTTTTACTTCGCGGAAAATTATTACCATACGGAGTCCAATCGCGACGAAACTTTTTGGAGATTTTTTCTGGACCAGAAGACACCCAGTGGGCCTAAGAAGTGCCGGGGGAGTGGGCCGAGGAGACCACAACCCACCAGGGCGTGCCAGGGGGGGCCGGCGTGCCCTGATGGGTTGTGCCCTCATCGGGGCCCCTCTCCACCACCTCTGATGCCTATAAAATCCCAAATATTCCAAAAACCCTAGGGGAGTCGACGAAACACAATTCCAGCCGCCGCAAGTTCCAGAACCGCGAGATCCAATCTAAACACCATCACGGAGGGGTTCATCTTCTTCATAGGTGCCTCTCCGATGATCCGTGAGTAGTCCACAATAGACCTACGGATCCGTAGGCAGTAGCTAGATGGCTTCCTCTCTCTCTCTTATGATTCTCAATACAATGGTCTCTTGGAGATCTATTTGATGTAAACTTCTGCGGTGTGTTTGTTGGGATCCGATGAATTTTGAGTTCATGATCAGTTTCTATCCATGAATATTATTTGAGTCTTCTTTGATCTCTTATATGCATGATTGCTTATAGCCTTATATTTTTCTTCGTCGAATCTTTGGTTTAGTTAGGCCAACTAGATCAATTTTTCTTGCCATGGGAAGATGTGCTTTGTGATGGGTTCGATCTTAGAGTGTTCTTTCCCAGTGACAGAAGGGGCAGCAAGACACGCATGTATCGTTGCTATTAAGGATAACAAGATGGGGTCTATTCCTACATAAATAGATCTTGTCTACATCATGTCATCGTTCTTATTGCCTTACTACGTTTTTCCATGAACTTAATACACTAGATGCATGCTGCATAGCGGTCGATGTGTGGAGTAATAGTTGTAGATGCAGGCAGGAGTCGGTCTACTTATCTTGGACGTGATGCCTATATAATGATCATCGCCTTGGATATCGTCATGACTATTCGATTTTCTATCAATTTCCTAACAGCAATTTGTTCACCCACCGTGCGCTATACTCATGAGAGAAACCACTAGTGAACCGTACTGCCCCCAGGTCTGCTTTTCCAACATATTGCTTTCAGATCTATCTTTTTGCATCTTTGTTTTCAGATCTACAAAACCAAAAACCCAGAACATATTGCTGCATATTTTATTTGCTCTTTTTATTTTGTGTTCTTGAGATATCTATCTCTCCTATCTATCACTACCTAATTTCTCTTTTTACCGTAGAGAGATTGACAACCTCTCTTTTGCGTCGGGTTGCAAGTATTTGTTGTTTGTGAGCAGGTGCTGCTTATTGGGTGGTGGTGATCCTCCTAGTGGTTCGATAACCTTGGTTTCATAACTGAGGGAAATACTTACCATCGCTGTGCTACATCATCCCTTCGTCTTTGGGGAAGTACCGACGCAGTCTCAAGCCATAACTGAGGAATTTCTGGCGCCATTGCTGTCGGTGTCAAAACCGGCGGATCTCGGGTAGGGGGTCCCTGAAAGTGCGTTATATCGACTAGAGGGGGGGTGAATAGGCGATTTTTACAAATTCATCACTGAGGAATTTCAACTTGAGGAATTTGAAATGTGATGAATAACTTGCAGCGGAATAAGTACTTAGGTGCATGCGAAACATAGCAGTAGCATGGTCATCGTGATGAAATAGAGCATGCACAGATTACAGGTAGCGTGATACAGGATGCGCAGGTGATGAACAAGGTAACTTGAAGAATTTGGGGTGAGGAAATTGAGAAAGTCTTCAGACAAATTCTTCAAACAGTAACGATCAATTTCATCAACATGTATTCGAGGAAACAGAAGGGTTGAGGAAATAGAACCAGGTAGCTCGATGAAGACAATGATTTGATGACCCAGTTCCAACTGCTGTGACAGTCGTACGTCTGGTTTGGAGCGGCCTGGTATTTAAACCAGAAGACACAGAGTCCCGGAACACACAGTCCCTACCGTATTCTCCTTGAGCTAAGGTCACACAGACCTCGCCCAACACTCGTGGTAAGTCTTCAGGGTAGACTTCCAAAACCCTCACAAACTGGTCACCCGGCGATCCACAATTTACTGCTGGATGCTCTAGACCAAGGTCACTTCGTGATCCCCAATTGACTGCAGGATGCACTAGACCATGACGCCTAACCGTCTGGAAGATACACAGTCTTCAAAGGTAACAAGCGTCGGTTCCACACAGGAACAATTTCTTCAGTGATGCTCAATCACTTTGGGTTTGGTGGTTTGGTTTGGGGTTTTTCCTCACTGATGATTTTCTCTCAAAGTCCTCGAGGAATGGGATGCTCTCAAATGACAAGTGTCAGTTCTCTCTCGGAGCAGCCAACCAGCTAGTGGTTGTAGGGGGTGGCTATTTATAGCCAGGGAGCAACCTGACATGATAAGACATAAATGCCCCCAATGATATGACCGTTATGTGGATAGGATGATTGGGGACAGCTGGCGCTTAGCACAGCAACGGTCGGAATTACGAACTATGAAAGTCCTCAGGCTTATCATGTTCCTCACTTGTAGGCAATTCGCACTGGCGAAATCCTAACTCCTCAGTCAGACCAATTTCCTCAGAGACCAGAAGATCATCGTCTCTGTCACTGAAGAACTTGACTGAACTGCAAGAGATTTCCAAAGGCTTCACTCGAAGGATTGGATAGGTTGAGGCTTTTGAGTTGAGCATCAGTTGGAAATTTTCCTTAGTATTACCTCGGCCCCCTTTAACAGTACGGTGTTTCCTATGACTCAAAGAAAGGAAATGAAACTACGAAAACAAAGTCTTCACGCTTCATTGTCCTCGTTCATATCTTCAAGGTCACACCAACTTCGTCTTTTTCAAAGTCTTCAGGGAATACCAAAGTCTTCAGCAAAGTCTTCACCAAAGTCTTCAGTTGAAGACATACATTTTTAGGGGTCGATAATCTCCGAATGTATCAAACTCCTCAGCGACTTATAGAGCCTGTGTACACTCACAAACGCATCAGTCTCTTAACCTATAAGTCTTCAATACACCAAAATCACTAAGGGGCACTAGATGCACTAACAATCTCCCCCTTTTTGGTGATTGATGACAAATAGGTTAAGTTTTCAACGGGGATAATAATATGGAGCGTAAGTACTGAGTTTGAGGAATTTGATTGCAAGATATAGAAGAACTCCCCCTGAAGATGTGCATATTTGAGGAATTTGGTTTGGACTGCAAATGCACATGACAGGTTAAAATTATGGAGAACTCCCCCTATATCTTGTAATCCAAACACGCATTTAATATATATTATGAGGAAATTGAAATGCATGATTGAAAATGGGGTCTGAGGAACTTCAGCATGCGTGCATTAAGATAACTTGAGGAAATAGCATGCGGAAAGCAGTTCAAAAACATCAGACCACCATCGGACTTAAGTTTACAACTCAACCAACAAAAGCTTCAAAAGAGCGAGAGTTGTAACTTAAACAAAAATCAGCCCATATATAGAGACCCGCTTGAAGACTAACTCAAATTTTCTCCCCCTTTGTCATCGAAGACCAAAAGGGACGAAAAAGTGAGGACTAACGCCCCTGAAGAATTTCATCTTGAAGGTGGTGGAGGAGCGTCAGCGTTGTCGGGGTCGGTTGGTGGAGCCGGGCCTGCAGCAGTGTCGTCAATGTCCTCAGCCTCATCCGCCTGGCGCGATGAAGAAAATGAGCTTGTAACCAGCTGAGGAACTTGAACTTTCTTCCATTTCTTCCCTGGAGGCATGGACCAATCAAAGTCTTGCTGAAATTCCATCTCCTTGAGTTCTTCAGGAGTCTTGAGGTGAGACAGGATGGCCCATGTGCGGTCAAAGACTTCATGAAGATAATAGTGGTTCTTCCTCACAGAATTGTGCGTGACAGTCATGTCTCGAAGAAGTGAACCAAATTGACGTTTGACCCACTTGTGATTGCGATCAACCTTCTGATGAAGACTGATAAGGAGCTCGCGATCAGTCATCACACGAGGGGCTATATCTTGAGGATTTTGCGCTGAGGCCTTTGCGGCAGAGTCTTGAGTAGCAGAGTCATCATTGGTTGAATATGATGCAGCTTTGCGAAATTGACCATCCAATGGACGAGTACCTTCATCAATGATAGCTTTGCCTTTGCCCTTGACTGATGAAATTGAGCTCTTGAGGACTTCAATCGGAGGCATGAAACTGAAATGATTCTGAAAATCAGCCTTGAAGGGAATCGAAGACCTTGATCTGATGAATTTCATGATCCAAGGAGCATAAGGCTTCAGTTCAAATGGAGCTGAAGCAGCATTTGCCAAAGTCCTCAAGAAGAAATCATGAAGGTTTATGGGAATCCCATGAATGATGTTGAAAAGCATGTTCTTCATGATTCCCTCCACTTCTTCTTCTTCAGAGTTATGGCCCTTCTGAGGACTGAGGGTTTTGGTCAGAATACGATATACAGTCCTGGGCACATATAGCAATTTCTTCACTAGGAAGGAAGTCCTTGGAGGTTGGCCCTGGGCCAATGGCTTCATTAGCACTTGCATCATGTGATCGGGCAGAGCAGGTTCATCAAACAGGCATCTTGCTCCTTCTGAGGGAATTGGTATTAGGACTGACCGAAGCAATTCAGAGGCTGGAGCAGTGTAGTGTGTTGATCCAGTCATCCAGTCCAAGACCCAAGAGTTGATATCAGAAGCATCACCTGAGATGTGCAAGGTGGCATAGAATTGAAGAATTAGCTCTTCATTCCAATCACATATGTCTGCGCAGAATGGAAGAATTCCAGCATCATGAAGGACTGCTAGCACATGCGTGAAGCATTGGATAGATTCCATGTCAGCATGAGCAATTTGCCGATGCTCGAAGACTTTTTCCTTGTCAAACAGCACCGATGCATAGTAATTCATCTGGGTAGGTGACCAGAATCTGGTGCGACCGGCCCTTGCAGAGTCATAAGGATTCGGTCCGTTGAAGAAATTGTGCTCGTTGAAGAAATTGCTCTTGAGGAATTTGGGGCGCTTTGAGCCTTTGAAGGGCATCTTGGGCTTCGGCTGAAGATTTGGCTTGAAGCGGCCCACAACTTCTGGAGGAGGAATTTCTGCAGATTGAAATATTTGAATAGCAGTTTCCTCATTTGCAATCTGTGCAGCAATTTCTTCAGCTGTAGCAGCTGGAATTTCTTCAGTTTGAATTTCTTCAGTCTGGGCTGGAGACTGAGGAATTTGAGTGAGGGGAGTGTACATTGGAGAATTTGGGTGTGCGGCTTCCCAATATTCATCATGGATAAGAGGAGTTGAATTTCCAATATCCACATCCTCTTCCATTTCTTCAACGCCGGCCTCTTCGGCAGTCAACTGAGGCTGAGGCGATGATACCATTGGAGTTGAAGCATTTGCTTCCACTTCAATTTCTTCATCAATCCGCTCTGAGGAAGCAGCGGAATGATCTTCTTCACCTTCATTTGGAACTTCATAGTCAGTTCCAAAAGGGACTATCTCGTAGGAAGGCATTGAGGAGATTGGTGTTGCATCAATAGGTTCAATTGAAGAACTTGGCAGTGTCTTCAATTTCTTCACCGCTGAGGAATCTGTAGTTGATGCTTTTCTCTTCTTTAGAGCAGCCTTCTCCGCAGCCTTAGTTTTCTTCGCTTCTGATGCAGAAGGAAGGTTGATTGTCTTCACCCTTGAGGACTTTGCAGTTTCGGCAGAGGGTGAAGGAGGAGCATTTTCTTCAGGCACGACTGATGCAGTCGCCCTAGTGGTCACAATTTCTTCAGGCGCAGCAAAAGTTTCGGCTGGCCTGTCAATTTCTTCAGGCGCAACAGTGGATGTTGCCCTGAGAGGTTCTTCAGCAGCCTGAATTTCTTCAGCTGCGCTTGCAGGTTCTTCAGCAGGCTGAGCAGATTCTTCAGCCTGAGGAATTTGCGATTGCGATTGAGTTGCAACCTTTGTGTTGTGTTCCTTAACTGCAGCTTGGGCTGCCCTAACAAATCTCACTTTGGAGCCTTTCCATTCAGCATCATATTTAGCTTGTTCATCAGACAGGCAGCGAATCTCAGATTGAACAGTGATGAGTTGATTTGGAGTCAAATTCATCACGTTGTCTCGCAGAAACTTCTCTTTTCTTGCCTTGCTCCTCTTAGCTCTCTGAGCTTGATCTCTTTTCCACTTTTCTTCAGCTATGAAGTGTGTGAGGACATGGTCTACAGCAATAGGCAGTTTCAGTGAGGAAAGTGGAGTGCTGGGATCATCATGCCATATATCGATGAAATTGAGGATCATATTAGGATCCAGCATGAGAGGAATAGAGCTGCCCTTTGCAACTGCAGCCTTCTGCTGACTGTTCCTGATGATTTCTTCCAATTCTTCATTGGTGGCTTCATCATTTTCCTCAGATGCTGAGGGCACATTCACAATGGCTTGGTCCTGATGAGGACTTGGTTTCTGACCTCGTCCAGCTGTTCTCTTGATTTTCATCAACGTAGGACTTGTTGAAGATTGTTCGTGGGCTGAGGAACATGCTGAGCTTCCTGAAGCAATTGTGAACCCTGTAGTCCTCTGACATGTTTCAAGACGTACTGGAGTTGAGGACTTTGCAGCGGCGGCTGATGATTGTGCAGCAACAGTGGGTTTTGAAGAATCTGCTTGAGGGTTTTGCTGTGATGTCTTTGAAGTTGAGGATTTTGATTTCACAGCAGAGTTCTTCACTATTGACTTCTTCGGAGCACTAACAGAGGCTCCGGCAGATGCAGCAGCAGCAGAATCTTCATTGAATTTCTTCACTGCGGCTTTGGCAGTGTGCTGAAGCTTTTGTTGATGCTTTGCCCATTCGGCAGGAAAGTCTTCAGCACTTGCAACACTAGTTGGATCAACTTGTTGATCATCAGCAGGAGGAGCTCTTTTGCACGGAGGTTTGAGGGCGAATTTCTTCATATACTTGGGAGTGACATAGCGATAGTCTCTCCATTCCTTTGCCCACCTCCGTTCAATCCTTTGTATTCTAATTTTCCTCTGTTCTTTTGTTTCCTTTCCATGAACAGCCTCATCTGGAGTACAGTATCCAGCATATATATCCTCAGGTATCTCAAAAGCTGTGTTCTGTTCTAGCTTCTTTCCACCCTTTTGAGGTCTTTTGCCATCAGCCATTTTCTTCAGTTGATGACTTTGAACTCTTGATGATTCTGAAGATGTGCACAGTTTTTCCTCAAGAAACGCTGCAAATGAGTTAAGTTGATGAGAACCTAGTGATTCATCAGCGGACATTTTGGTACCTGTGAACAGAGTATAGGTGCGAGGAATTTGAAGAGGTCATATGCGTTCTCAGAAATTTTTAAAATACAACAAGTTGAGGATTTTGACCATAGATGTCTTGAGGAATTTCACTAAGTGTTCTCGTCTTAGGTTCCAGAGTTGTGCGAATATGTAGATTCACACAATTGAGGAATCTTGAAGAAAATCTTGACTTAGAGAAAAACATCAAGGGATTGAAACATGTGAAGTGCTTAAGAAGATGATTCTTGAAGAATAAACACTTTTGAGGATTTTGTGGAAGAATTAAAGATCAAACAAGGGCAGTAAAATTAAATTTTATTTACCCTGACGAAGAACACGACGAACAGTGAGATGGAAACAGTGAAGCTCGTCCGTTCAGATCTCCCACGCCCTAACTTGGCAGAGGGAGACAGCTACAGCGGCGGCGGGGTGAAGACTTCCGCGGCCGATGCGAGTACGACGACGGCGAGGTCGAGGCAGTGAAGCTCTTCCTCTCCGGCGGCGATGATTTTAGCGGCGGCGCTAGGTCTGAGCTCGGGAGCGATGGAAGTGAGGAGTAACTTGAGCACAGTGAAGGGAAGGGGGTATTTATAGCGGCAGTAAAAACGAGTCGGCCCGAAGATTTTGGACCAGATTGCCCCTGACCCTTACTCTCCATGCGACATGTGTCACCCACATTCTGAGTAGTGGAGATAGTGGGGGATCGTGGCTTATCCAGTCGCAGGAATCGGAACGGTTTGAGCGGGAAGCGCCGAAAATTTTGATAGTGAAGATTTTAAAGTTTAGTTCGCAAATTCTTCAGCTGTCAAGGACACAGTGAAGACTTTGAACCAGTTTCAAAACAGAACGCATATGAAGAATTTGTGAACAGACTGGGTTGAGTTTAGCATAGAGGGGAAGCGGGTCCGATCACATTCACTTAGATGAAAATCAACTTGAAGAATTAGCAATAAGTGAATGCTGTTGAGGACATTGAAAACTCATATAAATATATATATATAGTCAATGAAGAACATCAGTTTCATGGTTTGAAGAATTTGAAAAAGTTGAAGAATTTGAAAAGTTGAGGAATTTGCAAAATGAGGAATTTGAAAATTTGAAGAATTGGCAAAATGATGAAAAACTCAACTTTGAAGAATTTCAACTATTGTTGGTGGCGTGACCCACCGTATAAGAATGATGATTTCAGACACCGCGTACAATTGTCGTAGGGTTCTGAGAATCAAATTCTTCGTTAATTTCTTCACACTTAGAGAGTTATTCTTCATTGATTGAAGAAAAACGTTACTTCATGTGTTGCACATCAAAGTCATCAATTTGCATAAGTGTTAGGATGTGTGTCCTTTCAAAGAACATTTGAAGATTCTAAGATATTTAGCTCACACCGCAACTTGCAAAATCTCTTTTCATCCAAGGGCTTAGTGAAGATATCGGCCAGTTGTTCTTCAGTGGGGATGTGGTCGATGGAGATGTCGCCCTTGAGTACATGATCTCGAAGAAAATGATGACGAATCTGGATGTGCTTGGTCTTGGAGTGCTGAACTGGGTTATGAGCAATCTTGATAGCGCTCTCATTGTCGCAGTAGAGAGGCACATTCTTCACCTTGATGCCATAGTCCTTGAGGGTTTGCTTCATCCACAGCAACTGAGCGCAACATGAACCAGCAGCAATGTACTTAGCTTCAGCAGTAGAAAGTGACACGCAGTTCTGCTTCTTTGAGGACCAACAAACTAAGGATCGTCCGAGGAAATGACATGTGCCTGAGGTTGACTTGCGATCCACACGATCTCCAGCATAGTCAGCATCTGAGTATCCGACGAGGTGAAGATTTGAGCCCTTGGGATACCATAATCCAAGCGTTGGTGTGTGAGCTAAGTATCGAAGAATATGTTTCACAGCCTTATGGTGTGATTCCTTCGGTGTTGCTTGGAATCGGGCACACATGCAAACACTCAGCATAATATCAGGCCTAGATGCACATAGATACAATAAAGAGCCAATCATGGAGCGGTATACCTTCTGATCGAAATCTTTACCATTTTCGTCAGTGCAGAGGTGGCCTTTTGAAGGCATTGGAGTTTTGACGCCACTGCATTCGTGCATGTTGAATTTCCTCAGTACATCCTTGAGGTATTTCTCCTGTGAGATGAAGATGCCATTGTCTTGCTGACGAATTTGAAGACCTAAGAAGAATTTCAACTCTCCCATCATAGACATTTGATATTCTTCACTCATCATATAGGCAAATTCATCACTGTAACGTTTGTCAGTACATCCAAATATAATATCATCGACATATATTTGGCATATGAACAGTTCATTGTCATAGGATTTAGTGAAAAGAGTTGGGTCGAGTGAACCGGATTTGAAGCCTTTCTTCATGAGGAATTCCTTCAGAGTGTCATACCACGCCCGAGGGGCCTGCTTGAGGCCATAGAGGGCCTTGTTGAGTCTGAAGACTTTGTCAGGATGCTTAGGGTCTTCAAAACCTGGGGGTTGAGCAACATATACTTCTTCCTCAAGCTTACCATTGAGGAATGCACTTTTCACATCCATTTGATACAGAGTGATATCATGATGGTTAGCATAAGCAAGCAATATGCGAATAGCTTCAAGTCTAGCAACAGGTGCAAAAGTTTCATCAAAGTCAATTCCTTCAACCTGTGTGTAGCCTTGAGCTACAAGACGAGCCTTATTCCTTACCACAAGCCCATTTTCATCTTGTTTGTTGCGGTAGATCCACTTGGTACCTATGATGTTATGCTTGCGAGGATCTGGCCGCTTGACAAGTTCCCACACGTTGTTGAGCTTGAATTGATGCAATTCCTCTTGCATAGCTTTAATCCACTCAGGCTCCATGAAAGCTTCATCAACTTTGGTGGGCTCTATCATAGAGACAAAAGCAAAATGCCCACAAAAGTTAGTCAGATGTGAAGCTCTTGAGCGAGTGAGAGGACCTGGTGCATTGATGTTGGCGATGATTTTGTCAATCTGCACTTCATTTGCAATTCTTGGATGAGCAGGTTGACGTGGCTGAGGATTTTCTTCAGCGCCATTTTCTTCAAAAGTATTGGCATGAATGTCTTCATTTGCTGGAATGATTTCCTCAGCAGGTTGAGGATTTTCTTCAGTGGTCACAACATCTTCGGTAGCTTTCAACTTAATGGATTCTTCAGGGGACTTTTCATCTGTCACAGAAGGCAGGTGCTCTCTTTGCGAGCCATTAGTTTCATCGAACCGCACATCTACAGTTTCAACAACCTTTTGATGGTGGGTGTTGAAGACTCTGTAGGTGTGCGAGTCCTTTCCGTAACCAAGCATAAAACCTTCATGTGCTTTTGGCGCAAATTTAGAACTGTGGTGAGGATCTCTTATCCAACATTTTGCACCGAAGACTTTGAGATAACTTACATTGGGTTTCTTGCCAGTCATAAGTTCATATGATGTCTTCTTGAAGAATTTGTGAAGATATACCCGGTTGATGATGTGGCATGCTGTATCAATTGCCTCAGGCCAAAAGCGACGAGGAGTCTTGTATTCATCAAGCATGGTGCGAGCCATCTCAACAAGAGTCATGTTCTTGCGCTCCACGACGCCGTTCTGCTGAGGAGTATATGGGGCAGATAGCTCATGAGTAATACCAAGTTCATCAAGATATTCATCAAGATTGGTGTTCTTGAACTCAGTCCCATTATCACTCCTGATATGCTTGATCTTGACGCCAAAGTTGGTTGAGGCCCTTGAAGCAAATCGTCTGAAGACATCCTGCACCTCAGACTTGTACAGAATAATATGCACCCAAGTGTAACGAGAGTAATCATCAACAATGACAAAGCCATACAAACTTGAGGAATTTGTTAGCGTGGAATAATGAGTGGGGCCAAAGAGGTCCATGTGAAGCAATTCAAAAGGTTGAGTCGTGGTCATGATTGTCTTCGAGGGATGCTTGGATCTGGTCATCTTCCCAGACTCACAAGCACCACAGAGGTGATCCTTGAGGAATTTGACACCTTCGATGCCAATGACGTGCTTTTTCTTCACGAGCGTGTGCAAGTTCCTCATACCAGCATGTCCAAGTCGTCGATGCCACAGCCAGCCTTCTGAGGACTTTGCAAGTAGGCACGTGGCAGGCTGAGGACCTGTAGAGAAATCAACAATATACAGTCTCCTCTCCTAAAGCCTTCGAAGACTTTGGAATGGTTAGCTTCCATGATGACAACACAACGATATTTTCCAAAGATGACAACCATATCAAGATCACAAAGCATTGAGACAGACATGAGGTTGAACCCAAGGGATTCGACAAGCATCACCTTGTCCATGTGTCGGTCCTTGGAAATCATCATGTTCATCAGTAGACTCTTGTCACCAGTCATGTGGTTGGTGCATCCACTGTCGAGGACCCACTCGGTAGTTTTTGGAGTTTCATCCTGCAGATGAATTAGTACAACTTACGAACTCATATGCTTCAGAGTGAAGAATATGACATCAAATTCATCAGGCAGAATTTTATCACACAACATGGTAATTAAAGCAGTGTGAGGACGTGAGAAATGAGAAATTCATTTCTGCATGATTAGCTTGCGTCCTTTCAAGCATTTTCTTCAGGTCTCCAGCAAATTCATCAGACGTTCAAGTTCGTCTGGAGACCTGACCCTGCATAAGAGGTTAGTTCATTTTCTTCACCACCCACATCTGGAGGGGTGGCAAAGAGTTCATCATTCTGCGAGCACCATATGAGAAAGGAGGCATTGAAGCTAGTGCACTTCGTTTCACAGGATTAGGGTTAGAGTACTCATATGAATAAGCAGAGAAATTCTTCGAGGACTTATGAACATAATAATTTGAAGAGTAATGCACATATTCAGAACTCTTAGATTTTCCCTGCGAAACAGATGCATTAGCACGAGAATGATAGTTTTGACCATTTGAGGAAATTGGTCCAAGTGAAGACTTTGGTCCATATGAGGAATTTGATCCGGGGTTCCTTTTCTTCATGGGTGGTGTCGTGAGGACATTCACTTGAAGATTTTCCAAGCAGCTCTTAGGAACCCAGATTTTCCTCATAGGTGAACCGTTCCTGCAGTTAGTTCCAACAAATCTGGCAAATACTTCACCTTTCTGATTTTTGAAGAATTTGTAGTTGAAGTCAAGTGACTCATCAGAGGAATATGCAGTTTCACAAGTAAAGCCAGATAAAGTAGATGGATCCACAGGAGGTCCTTTTGCAGCAACCCATGAGGTTTTGGGGTACTGCTCAGGTGTCCAGTAGGATCCATCAGCATTGAGTTTCCTCTCAAATGCAATACCCTCTTTCCTAGGGTTCCTGTTGAGAATCTGTTTTTTGAGCACATCGCAAAGGGTTTGATGCCCTTTGAGACTTTTGTACATACCTGTCACATACAATTCCTTCAACCCTGCATTTTCGTCAGTGATACTTGTGGTGTTCTCAGGTGAGGAATTTGTGACCACTGGGATAGTTGAAGAATTTGCAGTAAGAGAAGCATTTGAACATTCAGGTGAAGAATTAGCAGTTTCACGTTCGATGCATTTCATACATGGTGGAACAAATTCTTCCTGATCGGTACTGATCTGTTGAGCCAGTAAGGAATCGTTTTCCCTTTGGAGATCCTCATGAGCCACTCTTAGTTTCTCAAGATCTTGCTTTCTTTGAAGAAATTCATAAGAAAGCTTCTCATGATCAACTAGGAGAGCATTATGATGACTCTGAAGGTTATCATACTTTGTCTGAAGACTTTTGAGATCATCAGACAGAGTTTGAGTCCGATCCACTTCCTCATTCAACAGATCATCTCTTTTGTCTAGTGATTTCTGAAGCTTTTCAAGTGCATTTTGTTGCATAGTGGCAATTTTAGCAAGTTTGGCATAGCTAGGTTTCACAAATTCATCAGATTCACCTTCACTTGATTCAGAGGAAGAGTGACGTTTGTGTACCTTGGAACCTTTTGCCATGAAGCAGTAAGTGGGAGCATATTCATCATTGCTGATGTCAGAGTCGTTGGAGTGGTCATTTTCTTCATTGTTGAAGATGGACTTGCTGACGAAAGCAGTAGCGAGAGCAAGGCTAGCAACACCAGAGTCTGACTCTTCTTCAGATTCTTCCTCTTCTTCATATTCTTCAGATTCTTCTTCGGAGTCCATTTCCTTGCCAATGAAAGCCCGAGCCTTTCTGGAGCCTTTCTTCTTGTGCGATGAGGACTTTGCAGATGAAGACTTTGAAGTTGAGGACTTTGAAGATTTCTTCTTTTTCTTCGAGTCATCAGAACTGTAGTCCTTGTATTTCTTCTTCTTTGATTCTTTTTCCCAGAGAGGACAGTCAGAGATAAAGTGGCCAGACTTCTTGCATTTGTGACAAGTTCTCTTCTTGTAGTCGCTTGAGGAATCTGATTTCCTCAAACTACTTTTTGATGACTTTGCAAATTTACCTCTCCTTGAGAACTTCTGGAATTTCCTCACAAGCATTGCCAGCTCCTGACTTAGTTCTTCAGGATCACCAATGCTACTATCAGAATCTTCGTCTTCGGATGAGGAAATTGCTTTTGCCTTCAGAGCACGAGATCTTCCATAGCTTGGTCCGTAGAGGTCTCTCTTCTCAGCTTGTTGGAATTCATGAGTATTGAGTCTCTCAAGTATATCAGCAGGATCAAGTGCCTTGTAGTCTCCACGTTCTTGAATCATCAAAGCCAGTGTATCAAATGAGGAATCAAGAGATCTTAGCAGTTTCTTCACCACCTCGTGGTCAGTGATATCCGTGGCACCCAGTGCTTGAAGCTCGTTGGAGATATCAGTGAGACGATCAAAAGTTTGCTGAACATTCTCATTGTCGAGTCTTTTGAAGCGGTTGAAGAGATTGCGAAGAACATCAACACGAGAGACACGTTGAGTGGAAACGCCTTTGTTGACCTTGGACAGCCTATCCCAGATAAGCTTCGCAGTCTCCAAAGCACTCACTCTGCCATACTGACCTTTGCTCAGATGGCCACAGATGATATTCTTCGCTTGAGAGTCGAGTTGCTTGAATCTCTTCACATCAGCAGCGTTGATCGTGGGAGTGACGAAGGGAACACCATTTTCCACAACATACCAGAGATCGTTGTCAATAGCCTCAAGATGCATGCGCATCTTGTTCTTCCAGTAGGGGTAGTCCGTCCCATCGAAGGTAGGACAGCCTGCTGAAACCTTGATCATACCTGCAGTCGACATAACTAGAACTCCAGGTGGTTAAACCAAAATCACACAGAACAAGGGAGTACCTTGCTCTGATACCAATTGAAAGTGCGTTATATCGACTAGAGGGGGGGTGAATAGGCGATTTTTACAAATTCATCACTGAGGAATTTCAACTTGAGGAATTTGAAATGTGATGAATAACTTGCAGCGGAATAAGTACTTAGGTGCATGCGAAACATAGCAGTAGCATGGTCATCGTGATGAAATAGAGCATGCACAGATTACAGGTAGCGTGATACAGGATGCGCAGGTGATGAACAAGGTAACTTGAAGAATTTGGGGTGAGGAAATTGAGAAAGTCTTCAGACAAATTCTTCAAACAGTAACGATCAATTTCATCAACATGTATTCGAGGAAACAGAAGGGTTGAGGAAATAGAACCAGGTAGCTCGATGAAGACAATGATTTGATGACCCAGTTCCAACTGCTGTGACAGTCGTACGTCTGGTTTGGAGCGGCCTGGTATTTAAACCAGAAGACACAGAGTCCCGGAACACACAGTCCCTACCGTATTCTCCTTGAGCTAAGGTCACACAGACCTCGCCCAACACTCGTGGTAAGTCTTCAGGGTAGACTTCCAAAACCCTCACAAACTGGTCACCCGGCGATCCACAATTTACTGCTGGATGCTCTAGACCAAGGTCACTTCGTGATCCCCAATTGACTGCAGGATGCACTAGACCATGACGCCTAACCGTCTGGAAGATACACAGTCTTCAAAGGTAACAAGCGTCGGTTCCACACAGGAACAATTTCTTCAGTGATGCTCAATCACTTTGGGTTTGGTGGTTTGGTTTGGGGTTTTTCCTCACTGATGATTTTCTCTCAAAGTCCTCGAGGAATGGGATGCTCTCAAATGACAAGTGTCAGTTCTCTCTCGGAGCAGCCAACCAGCTAGTGGTTGTAGGGGGTGGCTATTTATAGCCAGGGAGCAACCTGACATGATAAGACATAAATGCCCCCAATGATATGACCGTTATGTGGATAGGATGATTGGGGACAGCTGGCGCTTAGCACAGCAACGGTCGGAATTACGAACTATGAAAGTCCTCAGGCTTATCATGTTCCTCACTTGTAGGCAATTCGCACTGGCGAAATCCTAACTCCTCAGTCAGACCAATTTCCTCAGAGACCAGAAGATCATCGTCTCTGTCACTGAAGAACTTGACTGAACTGCAAGAGATTTCCAAAGGCTTCACTCGAAGGATTGGATAGGTTGAGGCTTTTGAGTTGAGCATCAGTTGGAAATTTTCCTTAGTATTACCTCGGCCCCCTTTAACAGTACGGTGTTTCCTATGACTCAAAGAAAGGAAATGAAACTACGAAAACAAAGTCTTCACGCTTCATTGTCCTCGTTCATATCTTCAAGGTCACACCAACTTCGTCTTTTTCAAAGTCTTCAGGGAATACCAAAGTCTTCAGCAAAGTCTTCACCAAAGTCTTCACCAAAGTCTTCAGTTGAAGACATACATTTTTAGGGGTCGATAATCTCCGAATGTATCAAACTCCTCAGCGACTTATAGAGCCTGTGTACACTCACAAACGCATCAGTCTCTTAACCTATAAGTCTTCAATACACCAAAATCACTAAGGGGCACTAGATGCACTAACAGTCCCGAACTGTGATACTTGGATTGATGGTAACAGGAGACAAAGGGGGCAAGGTTTTACCTAGGTTCGGGCCCTCCTATGGAGGTAATACCCTACGTCCTGCATGATTATATTGATTGTATGGGGATTACAGAGTTGATCTACCACGAGATCAAGTAACTAAACCCTAGATGAGTTATGTTGTTCTACCCCCTAAAACCCTCCGGCTTATATAGACGCCGAGGATGTCTAGGGTTACACATGGTCGGTTACACGTCGAGGGGATAAACATGCCTATTCACTACTTTAAACGTGGACGACACGCCATGATCCTTGAAGCTTCCTCTCTAGAGTCCTGGTCTTCAATCAATCCAGTGTCCGGCGAACGACCCATACAGTCTGGCCCGTAATAGACAGGCTGGCTATCCGAGGACCCCTTAAACCAGGACTCCCTCAGTAGCCCCCGGACTAGCCTCCAATGCCGAGGCATGTTCGGACAATCTGGCAGGTCTTCGGCTTGCGAGGCGAGTCCCTCAACCCTTCTTGTTCGGCAACCGTCCTATCATCGGCGAAATCCCAAACGTCGCGGGATCGCCGGGTCCATAATAATAGTGTTTCTTGGACTTCGCGCATCATGGGGAGACGAGTAGTTAAGTAGCTTTTTACAAAACTACCCCTGATAAATAAGGCATCGCCCATTTAAACAAGCTGAGCCGTGGTCCAAGCCACATCTTCCTCCCCTTCTTCCTCACTGGAAAAATCCTCCAGCGAAAAAGGTCTCCACCAAGGATGGAGAGCGCTCCCGGTTCCTCCTCAGATCCATACGGAGCCCGTCCCGGAGATTGGACTAGCTGCTCCGTGTCGCTTCTTCGACTTCGCAACCTTGAGACCCAAGGGTACCTTCCTTCTTCGGATCTGACAGCCATCCGCACCGGTTTGACATCATTCAACGGCGAGGTCCTCGCGGATAACTTCCCCAATCCCAAAAAGGGGGAGCGTATATGCCTCATGCCCTATCTCCTGCGGGGTCTCGGGTTCCCCATTCATCCGTTCCTGAGAGGTCTACTAGTGTTTTATGGGATCCAGCTCCACCACCTCACCCCAGGGTCTATCCTGCACATCTCGGGCTTCGTCGCCCTTTGCGAGATGTTCCTGGGCTGCGAGGCGCATTTCGATTTGTGGAGGAAATACTTCTGCCTTGTTCCTCGCACTCGAGACAAGACAATTTTCGAGGTAGGCGGAGCTGAAGTATGCCGTATAGCGGGAACAGGATACCCCGTGGGGACACCAAAGCAGTCCGAACTATGGACCTCGGAATGGTTTTACATCGAGGATGTCCCCCTATTCGAGCCAGCCCGGAGGGGTTTGCCCGAATACTCTGACGCCCTTCTGAAGAAAAGGTACAACTGGCGCCCGAAGAGCTCATCCCAAGAGGACAGCGTCGAAGTATAGCGGTTAGCAGCCCGCGTGAGGATACTAGCTCATCATAAGTTGACCATGATAGACGTCATGGCCGCTGCCATCACCCGGTGTGTCCAGCCCTTGCAACAGAGGATACACCCTTTGTGGTGTTATAATGGGACAAGCGACACTACTCGCTCCCGAAGACTGGGTCCTGCCGACCAAACAGCAATGGCCGCCGCACTTGCCGACCTATACAAAGGGGAGCAAGAAGATTTTATTCGGCGACCGGCCAAGGAGGGATACTCGAGCCACAATCATATCGAATGGGTGAGCCTTTTAGTCCTGTAACCACAATTTGGGTTTCTTAATTTGTCCTCCTTGACTGGTGTCTTTTATCTTTATATGAACAGGAATGGAGGAGCTTCATCGAGACAGTCAACTGTCCGGCTCCTCAGCCTGAGGATGATTCCCGCGAGGACGATCCGGGCTATCATGAAGACCCAGACCTGTCAGTCGAACTCGAAGACGGGGTTTTCTACCAGGAGGGCCTTGACGGCTCCAAGGTGGCCATCATTGCCGATTACCCTGGATCCTTCCCCTCCCCTGCAACAAGCAAGAAGAAGAAGAAGACGTCCCACAAGAGGCGAGTGTCCTCCACTAACCCCAACGTGCCGGTCCCTTCCCCCAAACGTTGTCGGTCCACGCGACACACAACGGCAGCGACAGCAGTGTCCGGATTGGAAAGCAATAAGGCTCCAGCAAATGAACCGATCACAGGGGCGGGTGCGCCTACGAGTTCATCTCAAAGATATTTTGCTTGATCGTTTGATTTAGCATCATGATTTGATAGAGTCTGACAAGAGATCATTTTTGCCGAAATATTCAGGCAAAGGGTTCGGCCGTCACCTGCCGAGGACGTCGTAAGGACGTCCGACGGTGCCCAAGATTCCAAGGCATCCGCCCATGCTGATCCTGCAGCAGGAGCCTCCACCGTCAATCTTGCCCCAGCCGATTCTGGTGACGCCATATCTGTCACCAAATCAGAGGTTGGGAGTGCTATGCATCATCGGCGGCGATGAGAAGCCCTGCGTCATCCGGCCTTTTCCGAACAATAGTTCGGTGCTCTGCGCACGGCGGATGCACATCTCGGGGCCGCCCGAGCTGGGTTCGGGGAGGCTGTTAAGTTAATATCGTCCAGCCTGCAGGTACGTAGTCGTTTATTGAAGTCCGAACACTTGTGTAGACTCAGTAGCCCCCGAGCCTTAAATTGGTCGGTACGACCGAATTAAGGATCCCCATACTAATTGACTGGCAATGTAGGCCTCGAAGCAGCAGTGCGAGCAACTGGCCAAGGAACTGGAAACCAGCTGGACACAGGTCGAGTCTTTGAAGGTCGAACTGGAGCAAGTGAAGAGCTTTACTCGGGAGGCACACGGTTAGTGTATATATTCTGCTGATCTTTAGTATATCCACTTGCTTACGCAAGGGTACTATGTAGCAGCTGAATCAATAGGGCAATTACAAAAAGATTTGGATGTAGCCCGAGAATCTCAGCAATATGCCGAGTCCCAGCTAGAGGCTGGCCATCGCGTTTCACAACAGCATCTTGAAGAGAAGAACCGTCTGAAGGAGGAGAACCGTCAACAAGCCAAACAGATTGAGAGCTTAAAGGCTCAATTGGCCCAGGCCCAAGAAGAAAACCAGAATTTACAGAGAGGCGTGTTCGGTAAGTGTGATTTGAACATCGGAAAGTATCTCTTATAAGTGAGATGTAATACGCATGCCGTAACTCATGTGCAGGTCTATTATCCGGGGGACCCAAAGAAGAAATCGGATCCTACCAGGGGAATCTGTTAAAGGAGCTATCCACCCTTCACGAGCGGGCTCAGAAAGCCATGAAAAGCATGGTGAAGGCACTATGGCCTGCCGAGCAACCTGCGGAGGGGATGATCGAACTAATCGATCGCTTCAAGGGAGCCCGAGCTAGGCTCGAGCTGTGGAAGACATCGGCTTGCCGGGAGGGAGCACGAGAGGCGTGGGCGATGATCAAGACCCGCTATACCGGACTTGACCCGAACGTATGGCTCAAGTTGGACGAGTGGGGGCAGATGGACAAGAAGTGCCGCTCCACCTAGTATACGACTAGGTGATGCCTGCCGCCTGTCTCTCACAACAAGACTGCTCCCTGGACACCATAATCGATAATCTCGATTAGCAGCCAGATGTATGATCATATGTAGCTATGTACTTTATAATCGAAAAATTACTCCATCTGTGTTGTGAACTTTGTCTTAACCGGCCATCGGCTTTAACCTCCCGTGCTAAGAGCTTGGGAGTGTTCCTTGTAAGTTATCACCCGAAGGGGAGGGAACTATGTTCGGGGAACCAGGCAATCCGGCCATGCGGTGCGAACAGACAGAAAGCACACAGGGAGATATGTTATATTACTGCTGAGCGTAAGAAACATCTTCTGAAGAAAATAGTAACTCTATCGGTACCTTTCTTCAGGGGAACTTCGTAAATCGTAGGAAAAAAAGGCCGTATATTGTTAGTATGTGGCCAAGGGCTTATGTGAAGGAAAAAAGCCCGAATAGTGGTCATGAAGGCCATAGTTGAACCCGTCGTGGCCGATCAATTGTCTACTGAAGATAGCTAGCTTTTGGCTTCACCCGTCTGAGGTACGTATCCGGATGACCCGGTCGTACCAATCGCAGAGATGCTCCCTTTACCCTCTAGCCGAACAATCGGGAACATAGCGGGTAAGCACAGGAGCAAGGCAACCCAGCTTGGCAAATTCTTAGTTCGAATTGATGCATAAGATGGTGTAAAAACGACAAGGAAAGTATGCGTACACAATAAGTGTGCATAAGTGCTTATAATATAAAAGCATTGGCTTCGGAAAAGAAGCCCCCGGGTACTGTGTTCGGATTTAACACTTGAAGGTGTAGGCCGAAAAATCATTAGTACAAGATCGGTCGAACCGAACATAGAGTTGGGAAGAAGAAAAAAAAGAATGCAACCCTACGAGAAATCAAGGTGGGGGGAGAGAAAATAACAAAGAAAAAGAGAAAAGGGTAAAAAGTATGACAACACCGGTCTAGCCATAGAAGCGCCGAAGACGAGCTGCGTTCCATGGGTTTGGTTCAAGGCGGTTGTCCTGCGGGTTCCGAAGACGGTAAGCCCCTCCTGTGAGGACCTCGTCGATGATGAAGGGGCCTTCCCATTTGGGCTTGAGTTTATGCTTCTGCTTCTCCGGGAGTCGTAAGACTAGTTCGCCCACATTGTATGCTTGTGCTCTGACCTCCCTGCTCTGGTAACGCCGGGCCTGCTGCTGATAAAAAGTAGACCGGGCCCGAGCTATGTCATGCTCCTCTTCCAAGGCATCCAAGTTGTCTTGCTGATCTAACTCGGCCTCTCTTTCCTCGTACATGCACACTCTTGGTGCATCGTGAATGATATCACAAGCGAGGACCGCTTCGGCCCCGTAGACCATAAAGAATGGTGTGTATCCCGTTGATCTATTCGGGATGGTGCGCAAGCCCCATAGAACAGAGTCGAGCTCCTCTACCCACTGACAATCGGACTCTTGAAGAGACCGGACCAAACGTGGCTTGATGCCGCTCATTATGAGGCCGTTTGCTCGTTCGACTTGCCCATTAGTCTGCGGGTGATAAACCGATGCGTAATCGAGCTTGATGCCCATCTTTGCGCACCAGTCTTTGACCACTTGGGCCGTGAAATTGGATCCGTTGTCAGTTATTATACTGTGCGGGACACCGTAACGGTGTACCACGCCGGATATAAAGTCGATTACTGGTCTGGATTTGGCTGATTTGACAGGTTTGGCCTCTGTCCATTTGGTGAACTTGTCGACCATGACCAGTAAGTATTTATTTTTCTTGGTCCCCCCTTTAAGTGGTCCGACCATGTCCAGCCCCCAAACCGCGAAGGGCCAGGTGATCGGAATAGTCCGAAGAGCTGTTGGGGGCATGTGACTTTGGTTTGCGAAAAGTTGACACCCCACGCAATATTTGACAAGTGACTGGGCGTCCGCCCGAGCTGTAGGCCAAAAGAACCCAGCCCGGAAGGCCTTGCTTACTAAGGCTCTTGCTGCGGCGTGATGACCGCCCATCCCTGCATGGACATCGGCTAATAGCTGCCGCCCTTCTTCCTCGGAGATGCACCGCTGTATTACTCCGGTGGTGCTCTTTTTGTATAACTCACCTTCGTGTACCTTGAACGCCTTGGAGCGCCGAACTATGCGCCGCACCTCCGTCTGATCATCTGGGAGTTCTTTGCGAAGGAGGTAGGCGAGGAAGGGCTCGGTCCATGGCACGATTACTGCCATGACCTCGTGAGCCGTGGGCGTCTCGTCCATTACGGAGCCGCCGATGATTTGGTCGTCTGGTTCATTTACATGGGGAACAACCGTGTCTACGCTGGTGAGATCGGCGCCCTTTTGATCATCCTGCCAAACCACGGATGGCTTATAGAGCCGTTCCAAGAAAGTGTTCGGTGGGACAGGGTCGCGTTTGGCCCCTATACGAGCCAGTATATCGGCAGCTTGGTTGTCGTCTCTAGCGATGTGGTGAAACTCCAGCCCCTCGAATCGTGCGGATATCTTTAAGACAGTGTTTCCGTATGCCGCCATCTTTGGATTTTTGGCATCGAACTCGCCGTTGACTTGAGAGATGGCCAGATTGGAATCTCCCCGTACCTCCAGCCGCTGTATGCCCATTGAGGCTACCATCCGAAGGCCGTGCAAGAGGGCTTCGTATTCGGCTGCATTGTTGGAGTCGGCATACATAATCTGCAACACGTATCGAACATTGTCACCTGTCGGGGATGTGAGAACAACTCCAGCCCCCAGTCCGGCCAAAGTTTTGGATCCATCGAAGTACATCGTCCAGTGGGAGTATGTACTATATTCCCTGGGGAGTTCGGCTTCTGTCCATTCGGCAAGGAAATCTGCCAACACCTGAGATTTGATAGCTCGGCGTGGTTTGTAAGTAATCTCAAAAGGAAGGAGCTCAATGGCCCATTTGGCTATGCGGCCGGTGGCGTCCCTGTTGTTGATTATATCATTCAGGGGTACTTTGGATGCCACCGTGACCGAACACTCTTGGAAGTAGTGTCTTAGTTTCCGAGATGCCATAAATACTGTATAGGCTATCTTCTGGTAGTGCGGGTATCTGGACTTGCATTGCGTTAGTACTTCTGACACGTAATAGACCGGCTTTTGTGTCCGGAATTTGTGTCCCTCCTCCTCTCGTTCGACGACGAGCACCGCGCTAACAACCTGGTTGGTGGCCAATATGTATAATAACATGGGCTCACCTGCGCCTGGTGATGTGAGTATGGGGTTACTTGCCAGGAGTGTCTTAATTTCTTCTAACGCAGCCTTTGCTTCGTCGGTCCATTCAAAGTTCTTGGTCCGTTTCAGCAACTTATACAGCGGTAAAGCTTTTTCCCCGAGGCGGGAGATAAAGCGACTTAACGCCGCCACGCAACCCGCCAATCTTTGGACATGCTTTAGCTCTGTGGGGACTGCAAGTTCTGATAAGGCGCGGATCTTGGCCGGATTCGCTTCTATTCCTCTATGGGAAACGATGAATCCGAGTAGTTTACCAGCGGGAACTCCGAATACACACTTATCCGGATTGAGCCGAATATCGTATTCGTGTAGGCTGGCAAAGGTTTGCCTTAAATTGTCGATCAAATTGCTAATGTGTTTGGTTTTAATGACCACATCGTCCACGTACGCCTCGACTGTTTTTCCGATCTGTTTTTCAAGATAGGTCTGGATCATCCGCTGGTATGTAGCCCCAGCGTTCTTTAGCCCAAAAGGCATTGTGTTGAAGCAAAACGGCCCGTAAGGGGAGATGAATGCGGTTGCCGCATGATCGGATTCCTTCATTTTAATCTGATGGTATCCAGAATAAGCATCGAGGAAACACAGCGAGTCGTGTCCGGCTGTCGCATCAATAATCTGGTCTATTCGTGGTAGAGGGAAAGGGTCTTTAGGGCAGGCCTTGTTGAGGTCTTTAAAGTCGACACACAGCCGCCAGGATTTATCTTTCTTTGGTACCATAACCAGGTTTGCCAGCCATTCGGGGTGCTTGATGTCCCGAATGAATCCGGCCTCTAGCAATTTGGCCAATTCTTCACCCATAGCTTGTCGTTTGGGCTCGGAGAAGCGGCGCAGAGTCTGCTTGACGGGCTTAAAGCCTGCGATGATGTTCAGACTACGTTCTGCCAGCCGTCGTGGGATGCCGGGCATATCGGAAGGATGCCAGGCGAAGATGTCCTAGTTTTCTTGTAAGAAAGCTCGTAGCGCTTCGTCCACTTCAGGATCGAGCTGAGCTCCGATGGATGCTGTCTCGTTTGGGTCCGTCGGGTGTACCTGAAATTTAATGATTTCCTTTGCTGGCTGAAAGGATGTAGATTTAGGCCTCTTGCTGAGGGTCACATCATCTTTGTCTACCATTGACCAGAGTGTGGTCAGCTCCTCTGCAGCAAAGGTTTCGGCTAGAGCCTCGAGGGCAAGCGCCGCTATTTTGTTCTCGGCACGCAGGGCTATATTCGGGTCACTAGCAGCTGTGATTACCCCATTTGGTCTTGGCATCTTAAGTTTCATATACCCGCAATGTGGTATAGCCTGGAATCTTGTCAAGGCGTCACGTCCTAACAGGGCGTGATAGCCACTTGGGAAGGGCACGATGTGGAAGAGAAGCTCTTCAGATCGGTAGTTGTCGGGTGTGCCGAACACTACATCCAGGCTGACACATCCTGAACAACGCGCCTCCTTCCCCGGGATTATTCCCCGGAAAGTTGTGTTGCTATGCTCGACGCGGGATCGATCGAACTGCATTTTTTCTAGAGTATCCTCGTAGATTAGATTTAAACCACTACCGCCGTCCATTAGCACCTTGTGTAACCTGAAGCCATCAATGATGGGGTTCAGGACTAGTGCGGCCGGTGAATGACCGGGAAGAATGGCTGGTCGGTCAGCATCTCCGAAGGTGATGGGTATGTCTGCCCATGCACTTGTTGCTGCCACATGATATACGTGTTCGAGTTCTTTAAGAGCTCTTTTCCTCCTGTTCCTTGATGGGAATGTTTCGTAGATCGTCAGTACTTCGGCGTTATATTCCGATGGCGTTGCAGAGCGTCGGTTAGATGGTGATGCCTCAAGAATGGCTTCGCCACTTTTTGCGACCTGCCTGACGACCCAACAAGTTCTAAGGCTGTGAGTTGGAGCTGTGTTCAGCAATACGGAGTGTATAGGGCAGGGTTTGTCCAGTAGTCCATCCAGGATAGTACTGACACCTGAAAGGGGCATGTTCCTCTTTTTGGTGGGCTCGAGTTTGGCTGGCCGGTTCGGAGGTATCCTCTTGTGCCGATCTCCTCTAGGGTATTCGGTAGAGATGGGTTCCGAAAATAGCCGCTCAGCGTGCCAAGCACTTTCCATGGCACAATACTTCTGTACCAAGTTTGACAGTTCGGAAAAATCAATAATGTGCCGCCGCACCAGGGCATTGAGGATTCCCTTGTCGTGGCAGTTACGTTTGAAGGTTGCCATGACATCTTGATCACTAAGGCCCCGTACTTTGTTTCGGGCGAGTAGTAGTCTGGCCCAGTAATGATGAACCGACTCCCCTGACAAGTGTACAATGTCCGGTGGGTCCAAAGACCTGGGCTCTGATGCGATGCTTGAGTCATCGGCTTGGGTGGTGGGTGGGTGAAGATTTGACTCCACGCCACGGTGGGAGTTCAGAGTCGGGGATTCCGAACAATGTGATTGATCAGGGACCGATACCGAACTGTTTCTGGGGCGAACGCCCAAGTCTGGGTTGCCAGCAAGGTCTCGGTGATTGGAGATTGGAGTGTCAACCGTTTTTAATTCCGGTAACTGCGAAGTCGAGCCCCCAGTCGGACACTCGATGGTGGCGACAAGGTGGGTGACCGTGGGGACGTGAATCTCCCTTTCATCGGGTTTAAGCCCGAGCCGGTCATAGACCGGGATTTGGTCATCGGCCATTCACATAGTCTCCATCCGATCAAGCAACTCGTTGAGAAACGAGGCGATGGTGGGGTGCGTGTCGCTGAAGCGAGTGGGGTCGGCTAGCGGCGTCGCGGTTCCAGAGTCGCACGAGAGCGTTCTCAAATTCTGCTCAACCGTGGTAGATCCGGCAGCGACGACCGGACCGGGTGGTCCGGACGGTCCGGAAATAGCAACTTGTTCTCCGGAGATGAGGCCCAATGTCTTCGGCGCCAAGGCGTCGGGATCTGCGGGCTTCTTCATAGGAGTCAAGGATTCCATCAGTACGAGTCTTCCCCGAGAATCATCCGAGAACTCTAGGGTTCCGAAATTGATTCCTTGGTCGGAGGGAAAGTTTCCGATCTGGCATGGATGGCCGATCGGGTAAGCGTGCGACGAGATATCGCCGCCCGTGTAGATCTGATCCGGGGCGAAAGCCCCCCGGGAACAGACCTCGCCATTGGTAATAGGGCGAGCCATCGATTCCTTCTGGCGATCCTAGCGTAACTCTCAATGAAAGCACCAATGTCGGTGTGAAAACCGACGGATCTCGGGTAGGGGGTCCCGAACTATGATACTTGGATCGATGGTAACAGGAGACAAAGGGGGCAAGGTTTTTCCCAGGTTCGGGCCCTCCTATGGAGGTAATACCCTATGTCCTGCTTGATTATATTGATTGTATGGGGATTACAGAGTTGATCTACCATGAGATCAAGTAACTAAACCCTAGATGAGTTTTGTTGTTCTACCCCCTAAAACCCTCCGGCTTATATAGACGCCGAGGATGTCTAGGGTTACACATGGTCGGTTACACGTCGAGGGGATAAACATGCCTATTCACTACTTTAAACGTGGACGACACGCCATGATCCTTGAAGCTTCCTCTCCAGAGTCCGGGTCTTCAATCAATCCAGTGTCCGGCGAACGGCCCATACAGTCCGGCCCATAATAGACAGGCCGGCTATCCGAGGACCCCTTAAACCAGGACTCCCTCAGTTGCCGGGGAGGAAGCGGTCTCTTCTACGTGCCTATCATAGGCGCCGAGGGGACTCCATCATCATCTACCAGGTTCCTAATCACAAATCTCATCCCCTTGCAATTACATTATTTGCCATTTGCCTCTCGTTTTCCTCTCCCCCACTTCACCAATTTGCCGTTTTATTCGCCCTCTTTTTTGCTTGCCTTCTTCTCGTCAAATCTCTTGTTTGCTTGTCACCATGAGTGATTTTGGTATGGCAGAAATAGATGATGGCAGGACTCCCAAAATTGGATGTTCTGGCAATCTGGATTCTAAAACTTTTGTTTTGGGGTAAGGGAACGTTATAGGAAAAGAAACTATCCAAGAGTTTTTCAATTGCGTTGGGAATTTGACTCTCGATGATACTCCTATATTGAAAAGAACTAAATCTTATGCGGAAGCTATCTCGGCGCTAGTTTTAAAACTTGAAAATAGGTTTATTCGTACCCATCCTACCTTGCAAAGATTGTTTTATGAGCTACCCGTCATAAAGAACCCCAAAGCTAAGAAGTTAGCTACACTTGTTCTTATGAATGAATTTGATCACATAGTACGGGAAGCTAGGGAGATCTTTGACTTTTATGGTATGAACCATGAAAAACTGGTAATAGGAGAAATCCTTTACAATAGTGATGACATGATGAGATATTTTCTTGGAAATAATCAAATTTTTGAGGAGAATCTCAAAAAGGAAGTCCCCGTTTTAGACATGATCCAACAAGTTTTCAATGATGTGAACCAACAATATTCTTGGATCGTGGCCGGTAATCAAAGGGGGTACGTAGAGGGACAACTTGATAGTGCTAAGGTTGCTATGGATGATGTGTTTCAAGTTCTATTTTCAAAACCTCTTGATAAAAACACCTCAACCAAAACCAAAGATGACAATACGTGAATCTATGCGTTATGCCTAGCTAGGGGCGTAAAACGATAGCGCTTGTTGGGAGGCAACCCAATGAATAAATAAATTTTTGCTTTTTCCTTTCTGTTTTTGAGTGTTGACACAATTATGCCTCTATTATGATTGTGTTTTTATGGTTTATTTAGTGTTTGTGCCAAGTAAAGCCTTTAGGATGATTCATAGGATGAGTAGAAGTGATGCTGAATCTAAAACAGAAACTTTGCGTCCAGTATTTGAATTTTCATTTTTTGCTGGAACGTGATCTTGATCTGAAACATTAAAACAGTGTTGCTATACAAATTCCTTATGTTGTCCTAATTTTTTAGAATTTTTAGAGTTACAGAAGTATGGTTAGAGTACAGATTACTACAGACTGTTCTGTTTAAGACAGATTCTGTTTTCGTTGCATTGTGTGCTTGTTTTGATGAATCTATGGGTTATATTGAAGGGTATGAACCATGGTAAAGTTAAAATACAGTAGTTATAATGCAATAATAAAATATGAATGGCTTTGCAACAGCACCTAAAGTAGTGATTTGCTTTATTATACTAAGGGATCTCACGAAGATTTTGTTGAGTTTTGTGTGATTGAAGTTTTCAAGTTTTGGGTGAGATCGCGATGGATGAAGGAACAAGGAGTGAAAAGATCCTAAGCTTGGGGATGCTACCGCACCCCCAAGATATATCCAAGGAGAAACAAGCAACTAAGCTTGGGGATGCCCCCGAGTGGCATCCCCTCTTTCTTCTAACGACCATCGGTATTTTACTTGGAGCTATATTTTTATTCGTCACATATCATGAGTTTTGCTTGGAGCGTCTTGAATCTTTGCTTGCTTTGTTTGTTAGTTTGTCACTAGTATACTTCCTGGATACACCTATTTGAGAGAGCAAAAATTATGCTATGATTTGTTAGAATTTCTCTATGTGCTTCACTTAAACTTTTTGAGCTATGGAATTGCTCTAGTGCTTCACTTATATCTTTTTGAGCACGGTGTGCTTTGAAATTTTTGTAGAAATACTCTCATGCTTCACTTAGATTAATTTGAGAGTTAGTAAATTTTGAAGAAATCCTCTCATGCTTCACTTATACCTTTTTGAGAGATGAAATCTTTATGCTCATGTGCTTCACTTAAATTTCTTTGAGCTTGCCAAAAAGCAATGGCAATATATGAAACTAGTCCCAAAGTGATAGATATCCAAGGAAGATATAATAAAAACTTTCATGAAGATCATTGGGAAAATTAAACTTGATTCTTTGTAATAGTTTTGAAACATGATGATAGTAATATGTGAGTCATGTTAATGAGTAATTGTGCTTTAGTAGGAATATTGGTGTTAAGGTTTGTGATTCCCTATGCATGCACGAAAGTCAATAGTTATGTAATGAAGTTACATCCTACTTATGGTGCATTATTCGGTGTTAGTTATGCTCAATGCTCGCTTATGTGAATTTTTGTTTCTTGGTTTGGTTGCTTCCCAATCTATTTGCTAGCCTCCATTTGTACTAAGTAGAAATACTACTTGTGCATCCAAAATCCTTAAACCAAGTTTTGCCTTATGAGTCCACTAGACCTACCTATATGCGGTATTTCCATGCCGTTCCAAGCAAATTTGTATGTGCCATCTCTAAATTTTCAAAATAAATTTTCTCTTTTGTGTGCTCCTACCGCTCATGAAACGGTGGGGAGTGTCCAATATTTTTCCATGCTAGACGTGTTATTCTCAAGATGAGTGTTTATTCACTTGTCATTACACGAGAGTGCGGCGGTAACAGGGATGCCCATTCCCGAAATGAAAAAGAAAAAATATTTACTTTATGTTGTCAAATAATAAATTCCTTGGAAAGTGTTGGTATGGAAGGCAACCGTGGATACGTCCCGCCATGGAAAGTTAAAGTATGGTGCAAAAACGAATAAACTTTATTTTCTGTTTGGGAACCGCCTATGATATATCGAGCATGGAAAGTATTGTGAGCTACTTTGTCGTTTTCGTTGACAGGAAAAACATGCCACCCAAAATATTTTTCTCTCTCTCAATTCAAACCTTGAGCTCTGGCACCTCTACAAATCCCTACTTCCCTCTGCGAAGGGCCTATCTATTTACTTTATGCAATTTTTATTTTTACTTTGAGTCTCCATCTTCTCTTATAAAGCACCAACTAAGGGGCACTATGATCGTACTTGAGCATTGGGCATAGCTAATATTTGATTGTGTTTCATGAATGGATCAATGATTGAGCATGATGGGCTAGGGATAACTTTCTTTAGTGTTGATAGAAAGAGATGGTTGCTTGTTAACATGCTTGAGTATTGAAGTCATTAAAACTAGACTATTGCTTTGAATCATTTACACATCCAAATGTCCATGCTATACAAAAGAAAAGAATATGATGAACATGTTAGGCAACATTCCACATCAAAAATTCTGTTTTTATCATTTACCTACTCGAGGACGAGTAGGAATTAAGCTTGGGGATGCTGATACGTCTTCAACGTATCTATAACTTTTGCTTGTTCCATGCTGTTATATTTTTATTCTTGGATGTTTTACAATCATTTTATAACAACTTTATATCATTTTTTGGGACTAACCTATTGACATATTGCCAAAGTGCCAGTTGATGTTTTTGCTTGTTTTTTACTTCGCAGAACATCAATACCAAACGGAGTCCAATCGTGACGAAACTTTTTGGAGATTTTTTCTGGACCAGAAGACACCCAGTGGGCCAAAGAAGTGCAGGGGGAGTGGGCCGAGGAGACCACAACCCACCAGGGCGCACCAGGGGGGCCCCGGCGCGCCCTGATGGGTTGTGCCCTCCTCGGGGCCCCTCTCCACCGCCTCTGATGCCTATAAATTCCCAAATATTCCAAAAACCCTAGGGGAGTCAACAAAACACAATTCCAGCCGCCGCAAGTTCCAGAACCGCGAGATCCAATCTAAACACCATCACAGAGGGGTTCATCTTCTTCATAGGTGCCTCTCCGATGATGCGTGAGTAGTCCACCATAGACCTACGGGTCCGTAGGCAGTAGCGAGATGGCTTCCTCTCTCTCTCTCTTATGATTCTCAATACAATAGTCTCTTGGAGATCTATTTGATGTAAACTTCTGCGGTGTGTTTGTTGGGATCCGATGAATTTTAGTTCATGATCAGTTTCTATCCATGAATATTATTTGAGTCCTCTTTGATCTCTTATATGCATGATTGCTTATACTTTGAATCTTTGGTTTACTTATGCCAATTAGATCGATTTTTCTTGCCATGGGAAGAGGTGCTTTCTGATGGGTTCGATCTTGCGGTGTTCTTTCCGAGGGACGGAAGGGGCAGCAAGACACGCATGTATCGTTGCTATTAAGGATAACAAGATGGGTTCTATTCCTACATGAATAGATCTTGTCTACATCATGTCATCGTTCTTATTGCATTACTCTGTTTTTCCATGAACTTAATACACCAGATGCATGCTGGATAGCGGTCGATGTGTGGAGTAATAGTGGTAGATCACTACTGGAATCAGGTAATTTGCCGTGTGCCAGTTCTTTGCCGTCTGCTGGCAGATGGCAAAGAGGCTCTTTGCCGTCAGCTGCCAGAAAACAGACGGCAAAGAGTTGGCAGATGGCACAGAGGGTCTTTTCCATCAGTCAACTCTTTGTTGTCTGCTCGCAGACGGCAAAGAGCCGCACATCAGACGGCAAAGCGACAGCTGGGCCCCACTTGACCGCGGGGTGGTTAGGTTAAAATGGGCCCCTTCTTTGCCCTCTGCTAGCGGACGGCAAAGAGTCCTAAAGCAGACGTCAAAGAGGCTAGACTCTTTGCCGTCCGCCAGCAGACGGCAATGCCCTAACGCTACTAACGGCCGTCCCCCCCCCACCCCCCTCTCTCTCACTCTCACCCACTCCCACTCCCACTCCCACTCCCCTCTCTCCCCGACGCCCACCGCCGCCACCGCCGCGGCCACCGCCGTCGTCACCACACCGGCCGTGTCGCGCCGCCGCCCACCGCCCCCATCGCGCAGACGCCCCACCGCCCTCGTCGCGCCCGTCCTCCCCGCCGCCCCCAATGCCCCGCCGCCCCGTCGTCCCCGCCACCAGCCGCCCCCGCAGGTGAGTCCCCCCCGCCGGCCGCCCCTTTTTTTATTTTGTTTTTTCAGTTTTTTTATTTCTGTTAAATTAGTTAGGTTAGTTTTTTAGTTTATTAGGTTAGTCAGGTTAGTTAGTTAGCTTGGTTTATTAGGTTAGTTAGTTAGGTTATAAGAGAAAAAAGAAGAAAGGAAGAAGGAAAAAAATGAAAAAGGAAAATAAGAAAAGAAGAAGAAAAAGAAGAAGAAGGAAAAGAAGAAGGAAAAGAAGAGGAGGAGGAGCAGAAAGAAGAAGAAGAAGAAGAAGAAGAAGAAGAAGAAGAAGAAGAAGAAGAAGAAGAAGAAGAAAAAGAGGAGAGAGGAGGAGAGGTAGAAAAGGAAAAAGGAAAAGAAGAAGAAGAAAAAGAGGAGAGAGGAGGAGGAGAAGAAGAAGAAGAGGAGTGAGAAGTTTTGTAAATTATATTTGTGTTGATCGGGTGGATTTCAATGTGCAGTTGTTTCGTCGCTGCGAGGGTCTGCTGTTCGACGACCTCCTTGTGCGTTTGATGAGCTCCCCTGCGTTCATGGGTGAGCACAAATGACATCTCCTCCCCCCCCTTAATTTGTTCTGTTCCGGTCTTCGTGTCGATGAAACTTGCTAGCTATAGGTGTCTTCAATCATCAGTATGCGTGACCAATATGCATCTCCCGTTCGAAAGGGCAGCATCTATAAATATGCATGTCTTTGCATATTTATAACTGCCATCCTTTCGAATTGTCCAACGTTATCCATGGACAGCCCAAGTATGTGTAGATTGGGTTCGTTTTCCCTTGTGCTCTGCTCCAGATCCGATGCAGAATTTCGTCAGTGCCTCCCTGTTGTTCTCCGGGTACACATCCTCTCTGCTTATTGCCGAGACGTGTATCAGGAGAACAGCAGGGAGGTGCTGCCAAAATTCTGCGTCGGATCCGGAGGAGAGCATGGGAAAACGAACCCAATCTACACATACTCGGGTGGGATTAGGACCTATCTTTACCTATTAGCGTGTAGGTTGCATGGACGTAATAAAACTCACAAACTTGATTAACTGATGAATATAGATGATGAATTATATATATATTTCTTGTGTGTTTAGTAGGTAGGCAAGATGAGTGATCGTGCGTGGATGTACACCGGTCACCCTAGTCAGAAAGACATGACCATTGAATGGTTAACAAAAACCAAGGGGTTTCTGAGAGCTGCATTCGCAAATGGCCAGGAAATAACCTGGTGCCCCTGTTTCCGGTGCGACAACCATAAAAAGTGGACACAGGATGAAATGGGTAAACACTTGTAGAAGTGGGGTTTTATGCCTGATTATACGGTGTGGAAATTTCATGGTGAGTCTGCCCAACGTGCCAGAGCTGAGGTGGTTCGTCGTCGCACCGACGAGCATGGCACCGGGATCGAAGACATGGTGCAAGACTTTGATGATGCTCGGGATTCGGACGATGAGATGGAGGAATCTGCAAAGGCCTTCTATGAAATGTTGGAGTCTTGAAAACGTCCTCTCCACGAGCACATTGAGCTTTGTCAGCTGGATGCCATCGCGCAAGTAATGGCTCTGAAGGCCCAGTTCAACCTGGGCAGAGAATGCTACGACGCGATGATGACAATATTTGGACGCTTTCTACCCAAAGGCCATGTATTGCCTGCAAACCTGTACCAGTCGGACAAAATCCTACGTGCTCTTAAGATGCCCTATGAGAAGATAGATGCCTGTGAGAATGGATGTGCCTTATTTAGGCTTGAGTATGCGGGCTTGAACTATTGTCCCATTTGCAAGTCTTCCAGGTATGTTGTGGTAGACAACGGTATGGGTGAGAAGAGTCAGACCAAAATCCCAGTTAATGTTCTTCGGTATATGCCAATCGTACCAAGACTTCAACGTCTTTTCATGGTCGAAGAGACGGCCAGACAGATGACGTGGCACAAATTGGGCAAAAGAACCGAACTAGATGCGGATGGGAATCCGATGTTGGGACACACTTCAGACGCTTTTGCGTGGAAGCACTTCGATGCATTACATAAGGATAAAGCGGCAGATCCAAGGCATCCTCGAGTCACCATCAGCACGGATGGGTTCAATGTGTTTGGTATGACGGCAACCCAATACAGTTGTTGGCCTGTATTTGTCATTCCACTCAATCTCCCCCCCCCCCCGGAGAGATTATGAAAAGAAAGAACATTTTCTTGACGTTGATAATTCCAGGGCCCAACTATCCGGGGAAGAATATGAATGTGTACATGCAGCCGCTTAAGGATGAATTGCAAGAAGCTTGGGATAATGGGATCAAGACATATGACGCCGCTACAAAACAAAACTTCAAAATGCATGTGTGGTACATGTACTCGACGCATGACTTGCCGGTGTATGCGCTATTCGTTGGCTGGTGTGTGCATGGAAGGTTCCCGTGCCCCACATGCAAGGCAGCTCTTCAGTTCCATTGGCTGCAGGCGGGTCGCAAGTATTCTTGCTTTGACTTGCATAGACAGTTCCTGGATCCTCGTCATAAGTTCAGAAAAGACAAGAAGAATTTTATCAAAGGTAGAGTTGTCAAAAACTCTGCACCACCTGCATTGACAGGCCAACAGACCCTGGATCAGTTAAACGCTCTCAAGCCTGATCCAGCGCGTCCAGGGTATTTCAAAGGGTATAATTCGGAACACGCCTGGACTCACAAGATATGCTTGTGGGATCTGCCTTACTTTAAAGACCTCCTTTGCCCACACAACATCGACGTGATGCACACTGAAAAGAATATCGCCGAGGCCCTTTTTGGTACATTGTTCGGCATAGAGGGGAAGTCAAAGGATAATCCTAAGGCTAGACTCGATCAGGAGGCTCTATGTGATAGACCGTTACAAAACATGCGACAACCGAAAGGAAAGAAGAACTAGAGGAAGCCAAAGGCATGGTTAATCTTGGAAGGCCAGCTATGAGGGAAATGATCTTGTGGGTGAAAATGTAGTTGATGTTCCCCGATGGGTATGCAGAGAATCTAAAGAGGGGAGCGAGTCTTGACAAATTGAAAATATTTGGTCTCAAGAGTCATGATTGGCACATATGGCTTGAGCAGGTAATGCCGGTGATGTTGCATGGCTTTATCCCTGAGGATGAATGGCTAGTACTGGCAGAGCTGAGCTATTTCTTCCGTGCTATTTGTGCGAAAGAGCTATCACCTGACGTGCTAGATGAACTAGAAGGGTTAGCGCCGGAGTTGATCTGCAAGTTAGAAAAGATTTTTCCACCGGGCAACTTTAATCCAATGCAGCATTTGATTTTGCATCTCCCGACCGAGGCAAGATTGGGGGGGCCCGTGCAAAATCGTTGGTGCTTCGCAACTAAGAGGATGAAGAAGACGCTTCAAGCAAAATGTAAAAATAAATGTAGAATTGAAGCATCGATGGCCGAGGCATTCATTACTGAGGAGGCAGCAAACTTCATGACAGCACACTATGAAGCCAAGAATCATCATTTGCATAATCCGAAGCCTCGGTACAATGATGGCGACCGTGAAAAAGGTCGATCCAACCTCAGCCTATTCAAAGGGAAGCTCCCACCAGCCGGTGCTTCGAAAGCAATAGCGTTGGATGTCGAAGAATGGCGGACCATTTCGTTGTATATCTTCAACAACCTAACAGAAGTGCGGCCGTACATCGAGTAAGTTCTCGGTACATTGTTTCGCAACTTCTAATTCCTTTGAACTGCTCTTATTCCCGGATATGTGATACAGTCGATACGTCGCCAAATTCTCGGATGGAGCGGTGATCAAAAAGGATTCCATCGAAGAGTATGAGCTTCTGGCAAAGCATGGAGGCGGCTATCCCAGTTTCATCTCTTGGTTCAAACAAACGGTAATTTCCATTAGACCATTTCATTTCTTCGTCTAGTTTGCGGCTAATGCAACAATCCTTTTGTATTAAACTTGTAGGCTAATTCAGAGTCTATGGACGCCGAATTGAGACAAGTCGCTAATGGTTTTGACTATAAGGTCCGTTCATTTGACAAATACGACATCAACGGGTATCGCTTTCGTACTTTTGGCAAAGAGCTATCTATGGCCGACTGAAAGTCTACAAATTGTTGTATCTCTGCTATCGGCGAAGGAGGTGTCGAGTATTATGGTAGAGTTGAAGCAATTTATGAACTTATATTCTTTGGTGAAAACCCACCAAACGTCGTAGTCTTCAAATGTTATTGGTTCCAGCCGAAGGAGACTAGAAGGACTCATGAACATATAGGGCTAGTCGAAATCAAACAAAGCACCCATTTAGATGTTCCCGATGTCTATATTACAGCTCAACAGGCGACCCAAGTTTTCTATCTACCGTGGGCCTGCCAAACTGATCCAAATCTGAATGGTTGGGATGTCGTTTATGATGTGCCGCCACGTTTTAGACCACCTCCCCTCAATGGAGATGATTATGAACCTCACATTAACCCAGACACATATGAAGGAGAATTCTTCCAAGAAACATGTCTTTCCAAAAAACGTTTCAAGAACCGCTCTACTTCACCCCAGAACATTGAAGTAGATAGCGACAGTGAATCCGACTTCACCCCTGAGCCGGAACAAGAAGAGACGGAAGAAGAAGAGGTTACTGCTGCGGATGACCTCTCAATGCTTGACCGATTACATAAAGGAGGCCTTCCACATGTTGTTCCCGATAGTGATGATGATGATGCATTTATTGATGATAGTGATGATGATGATGCATTTATTGATCCCGGAGCATATATAGACGATGAAGATTATTATTAGTTCATGTCAGGTATTATTCAATTTTTATTATATACATGATGATGATACACTCAAATTATATATATACATATTATTATTCATGTCGGTTTTCAATTTTTTTATGTTGTACTAATTTCGTTTACACTTTGTCATGGCAGGTGTTGAAAGATGGTGGGCGCGGGTCGAGAGCGATCCGAGGCTCCTTCGTCGCCGCGTGGTGGGAGGGGTACTTCCATTCCACCCCAAACTCTCCGGAGAGCATTGTACGACAGTATTGGGACACCCGAGGGTGCTTCTTCATCGGTGAAGTTGCCCACCGGGAGAGGAGGTCAGGGGAAGAAGAGAGCTCCTAAAGGTACATGTGGTGGCCGCAGGGAGAGGTACGAAGGCTGCTACGCCTTCCTCGCCGCCATCCACACCTAATTCACCCGAGCACAGGACTGCTACGGTGGACCCGTCTGAGGTGGAGGCTACAAGGACTCCTGTCCATGAGCCTCGGGTCGACGATCCTTCTGTCCCAGACGCTTCGACCCGCGAGACTCCTGTGCTAGACGCTTCGTCCTACGAGACTCCACACGCTTCCACCGGATGGGAAACCCGGCCGGATCTGCATCAGCCGGAGCTGAGTGGCCATGCTGATGGTGGCGGGGATCAGTTTTCTGATAGCGGGGACGAGGTGGTTGAGGGGGCCACCGTCTACCAGCGTGGGTGTACACGGCTCCCGCCCGTGCCGGCGACCCACGAGCAGAGGTGGCCGATTAGGCCTGAAAAGGAGAAGTAAGTGCATTTACTCTTTTTAAACCTTTTGCCTTCACGTTTCTTCACATATCTAATGCGTTGGCTTTGTCATACTGCAGGGGTTGGATTCACGCCAAGGATGTCCGCGGGCCCAACTCCATCCTTGGTGTGATTTTACGGCATAACTTCCCGGGGTTTGTCACGTTGCCCGGCGAGGGTAAGCTTCCAGAGTTAGGATTGAACTGGGAGCACTACTTGGCTGCCCCGGCCCCGCCGGAGGAGATGATCGACGATGTGTTGTGCCACACGAGGGCCGACATGGTAATCAGAAAGTTTTGGGTAATTTCTCCTTTACACAATAAAAAATCAATAATAGCTAGTTATTGTACTAATCAGTGTTGTCTTGTTTGATTGCAGACCTTCTACAGGTGTGAGGAGGGATACGAGGAGGCCGCGCCTACTACAGAACTTACGGCACTAGGCTTGGGTACAGGTTGTTCGAGACTACTACGCCTCGCGGCGTATTAAGAAGGACAAGTCGTCGTACCGCGGAAAGTTTCTACACAAGGAGCCGTACATGAAGGTAATTACCTATTCTTAAGGCCTTGTACTTAGTTTCCTTGCTTTGATTCGTAGGCGTAGCTCTCAAATTTCTCTTTACTAACTTAGGTGCCCCCGAGATGGTGTGCGGATAAGATGGATTGTTGGGAGGTGTTGGTGAATGAGTGGTGCTCTGACGAATGGCGAGCTGTCCACGACGATGCCAAGGAACGGCGTGCCCAAATGGAAGGTGTGCCACACCATCAAGGCAGCGCCAACTTATTTCAGTTCGGGCGGAAATGGGTATGTGGTTTGCCTTCATGATTCCTGCAATTCATTCTTGATGCTAGCTTGACCCCTTTATTAATACTTTGTTCCTCTCTTGTAGGCGCATTACAATAAGACGGAGGTGCCACAGGTGTACGACCTCTATGCCATGGCCCATACTGCCTCGTACAAGAAGGCCAAGGCTTTCTCTGAGTCTGACCTCGATAATCCCCAGAACTTCACCAACATCTCCTCCCACAACAAGCTCGTGAGGTACAGAGATGTGGGGAAGGCGGTGAATGGGGAGGACTTCAACCCGAGCCAGCATCCTATTGATCCAGAGCTGGTGATGATAGCTGGCGGCGGGAGGCCCCATGGCCATATAGCCATTGGAGATGGACTTATACGGTCTCCGCGCACTCTCCGGCAGATCAAGGCGCGCCAAACGAGCTCCTGTCCTGAGATAAGGCCTCGTCCACGGCCAGTCGAGCTCGCCATCGAGGTTAGTCATACGGACTCAGATAGCTTTCCTCCATTACATTGTATGTGCGAACAAAGATGATTACAATGCTAACGAGGAGTTGTGTTGCAGGCTGCTCTGCAAAAAGAGAGAGAGGCAACCCAGGCGCTTCTGGCGGAACAGGCCCGGCAGGCGGCGGAGGAGAAGAGGGATTTGGAGGAGAGGACGGCTAGGTTGTTGGAGGAGGAGAGGGCACGGAACGATGCGTCTCACCGGGCCATGTACGAGCTCCTCGTGGTAAGTTTCTTCTTCATATTAGCTAAATCATGCACTACATGTTCGTTTCATTAATAACCAATATGATTGACTTGTCAAAACCAAATGTGCAGTCTTTGTGCGAGAAGACCGGCCAGACCCCTCCGCCGATGCCAGTCATTACCACTGCTGGAACGGTGAGTTTCATTTCAATGTTCATTAGTTACTAGTCTTAACATTTCAGCGTCATCATGCTAACGCAAATGATCTTTGGTGCAGCATAACTCCCGAGCCGCATCGCACGATCCTTCTCCAGGGCCAAGTAGTGCTTTAGGTGACACCGGCCCGAGCAACCCCGGTGCTTCACCTCCGTGATGACGAGGACGGTAATCCCTAATATGCCACTTACTTGGCTCATTTTCTCAAACAAAGACAAACTTAGCACTTAGACAAACTTAGCACTTAGACAAATGTCACCTAAGTTAGCTTTGTTTCCTCTAAAAATACATAGTAACTTACTTACCTCCAAAATGACATATTGTACCTAAGAGAGCTCTAAAATGACCTATACTTAGCATTGTTTCCTCCACAATGACATAATAAGCTTAGTTAACTCAAAAATGGCATAATAGACTTGCTAACCTCATAGATGCCATAGACTTAGCTTATTTTCTTGCAAAATGACACAATAAGCTTAGTTAGGTCAAAAATGTGATAATTACCTAGGTTAGCTATAAAATGACACAAATAAGCAATAAGAAGAAGAAAAACAAGAGGAGAAAGAGAGAGAAGAAAAACGCTTCTTCATCATCTTCTTCTTCTAGATCTTCTTCAACTTCTAGATCTTCTTCTGCTTCTTCTAGTATTCTTATTCTAACTTTCTTATTTCCAATTTTGCAGATTGATTGAGTTCACGGTAGCTTGCTTTGATGTAGTGCTAGTGTTTACTTTCTGTTTTCATTTTGTATCGATGAACTTACGTGAAACTTTCTACCTATGTATGAGACTATGTATGTATGGATGAAACTATTGTAATATGGTGAACAATGTGACATTTGATACTTTTAATTTGGTATAATTGTTGGTTGATCATATCCATATGGCAGGGATATTGTTTCTGTGAAATATATATATATCATATATTTGCCTGTGAAAATTGTTGAATATAACAAAAACAGGCAAAAAGAGGCAATACAGCCTCTTTGCCGTCTGCCCCGGATGGCAAAGACCTCTTTGTCGATGGCCACCGTCGGCAAAGCGGGCACGTGGCAGTCACTTGTTAAACCTGGGAGCACCAGGCCTGGGGCCATTTGGCTTCTTTGCCGTCCGGGGTAGACGGCATAGGGCTGGGGGGCCGTCAAGGGTAGACGGCAAAGGGCTGGGCGGGGCCGTCAGGGGGCAGACGGCAAAGGGCTGGGCGGGGCCGTCCGGGGTAGACGGCAAAGGGCTGGGTGGGGGCCGTCAGGGGCAGACGACAAAGGACTGAGTGGGGGCCGTCCGGAGGCAGACGGCAAAGGGCTTGGTGGGGGTCGTTAGCCACCTAACGGTGCTAACATCAGTACTACGCCGTCCAGCCGCGTTGCCGTCTGCAGGCTGACGGCAAACAAACTTTGCCGTCCGCTGTGCCAAGGCAGACGGCTAAGAACCCCTTTGCCAGAGTTTATTCCGCCCAAAATTTTGCCGTCCGTTGGCGGACGGCAAAGGCCTTTGCCGTCCATGGTTGTGCCTTTGCCGTCTGCCATGGTAGATGGCAAAGAGCTTGATTCCTGTAGTGGATGCGGGCAGGAGTCGGTCAACTTATCTTGGACGTGATGCCTATATAATGATCATCACCTTGGATATCGTCATGACTACTCGATTATCTATCAATTGCCCAACAGTAATTTGTTCACCCACCGTGCGCTATACTCATGAGAGAAGCCACTAATGAACCCTACGGCCCTCGGGTCTGCTTTTCCAACATATTGCTTTCATATCTATCTTTTTGCATTTTTGTTTTCAGATCTACAAAACCAAAAACCCAAAAGCATATTGCTGCATATTTTATTTGCTCTTTTTATTTTGTGTTCTTCAGAGATCTATCTCTCCTATCTATCACTACCTAATCTATCTTTTTACCGTAGAGAGATTGACAACCTCTCTTTCGCGTCGGGTTACAAGTATTTGTTGTTTGTGTGCAGGTGCTCCTTATTGGGTGGTGGTGATCCTCCTACTGGTTCGATAACCTTGGTTTCATAACTGAGGGAAATACTTACCGTCGCTGTGCTGCATCATCCCTTCCTCTTTGGGGAAATATCGACGCAGTCTCAAGCCACGTCATCTACCAACGAGGAGGAGCTTTCAAAACAAGTGGAGGTTCCTTTAGAATGGGTGAGAAAGTATGTGAAAGAATATGAGCTACTTGCGGCGACATGCACTCCACACTCGACACCTTTTAGTCAAGGCAATACCACTATTGGATCACCTATTGTAGGGAAAAGAAAGTTGGAAGAAGAGTTTGCCCAGCACAAGTCTCGTTGGAGGACACGTGTACACAAATCTGAGCTTGACGCATACTTGGAAGAAGCATCCGAGGAGGATGGTGCTAACTTTGATGTCTTGGGTTGGTGGAAGAGGCATGCCGAGAAGTTTCCTATATTGGCTACCATGGCTCGTGACTTTCTCGCAATTCCTTTGAGCACAGTGGCATATGAAGCAGCCTTTAGTTGTGGTCAAAGGATACTTGGCGACTCGAGAAGCTCTTTGACCCCTGATATGCTAGAAGCGCTTGGTTGTGCTAAAGCTTGGTTGTTCATACCAAAGGAGGGTGAGTTAACTGCTTTACATTTTGGTTCTACTATACGTGTAGAATGTGATATATGAAATTTGTAGTATAAAAGTGTTGATATGCCTTTAAATTAATATTTTGTTTCATTTGCAGGAGATGGACAGTAAGGACGCAGCTAAAAATTTGGAACCAATAAAAGGTAAAAAAAATATAATCATGACCATCGATATGTACATATGCAATGGCTTGTGAAGTTCCCAAGTTGTTGGCCTGGGCTTATTCTGTATGATTCCTTTTAAACCGAAAAAAATAATCTTGTCATTTCTGAATGTTCTCTTTTTGGTTATTTGCATGTCCTTTAAGGTAGCACATATTGAAGAATTCCGCTGTACTGGACCAGATCATGTTGTATGTATACAACAAGGCACTTCTTTCTCCAACGTGTATGGAGAGCATAGAGAGCATGTTTCAGTTTCATGTCTACCCATTTAATAGTTATTTTTGCTGAGCTAGCTGTGTGTGTAGTGTGTAAAGTGAGGCTAGCCAACCATGGTTTTATCATTAAGAGTTAGCTAGAAACCTGTGTATGCTGGCGCGGCGCACGAGATCCTGGAGCTCTTCTGCGGGCTCGTCACAGATTATGTCATATTTTTTGATTTTTTGTAATTAGTGAGATGATGCATATCCAGTGGCCCCTAAGCATCAGATTGTTTACTCCTTTTGACCTTTTCCAGACCGAAGAAAAGACCTGATTTTATATGTTAGTTCATGTTATGTCAGTTCTCTCTGTTCCAACATAAATTCTATCCAATCAATCATATAATTGAATTGATGTTTTGCTTTCAATTTTGTGCAGCTTATCTACTCGTGTGCGTATCATCTAGGGCCTTTGATCCCAACTGGTCCGGTGAAGACAAAATTGGTGTGTTGGACCAGTGATAGAAGTTGTTTCAAGCCTTTTGTGTTGTTTTGTCCAAACCATCTGTAACAGGGGCGCCATACTGGCCGTTGGTACAACTCAGAAAACGGTTTCTAGTTGGATACTATGTTGAGTTGGGTACCATGTAAAGATGTCACGGGTACTATTTATCTCTTGTCGGTAATGGAAATCGTGGAGTCAGGACCTTGTTGCATTTTGAAAATTTGTTGTGCGTGATTGTTGCCAATTTGCACAAGAAATGAGATGTTATTTGGCACTTGTTGATCTGTACATGGCTTGTTGGTTCAGTGTATGTCAACCATTGATCAAACAGTTCTTAACCCATTTCTGTAAACAGTTCCAACCCACAGTTGAAGGTTTGGTTTAGTTCAGTTTGGGTAAGAAAAATAGCAGGTTTTGTTTTGGTTGGGTGTCAAGCTAGCTCACGTGGGTTTGGTTTAGGTTCAGGTTTCAAGCTAGCTCCCGTGGGTTTGGTTGAGGTACGGTTCAGGTGCCCAACCATTCTCAGATTTACTCAGAAGAGCAGGTGAGAGCGGCGGTGTTCCAAATGGAACATAACAAAGCTCTAGGCCCAGATGGTTTCCCCGCAGAATGCTATCCGAATTTCTGGGATATCATCAAGATTGACCTTTTAGAATTGTTTAATTGTCTTCATGCCGACTGACTAGTCCTATTCAGACTTAACTTTGGTGAGATTGCCTTATTGCCGAAGATTAAGGAGGCCGAACGGATCCAAAAATTCAGACCCATATGCCTCCTTAATGTTAGCTTCAAGATTTTCACCAAAGTGGCTACAGATAGGTTGAACTCAGCTGACCATGTTATTCGGCCATCTCAAACAGCGCTAATGCAAGCAAGGAATATACTAAATGGTGTAGTAATTTTGCATGAGACCGGTCACCAAATGCACCGAAAAAACATGAGTGGAGTAGTATTCAAAATCGACTTTGAAAAGGCTTATGACAAGGTCAAATGGTCTTCCCGCCATCAAGCCCTAAGAATGGAAGGTTTCTTTGATAAATGGCACAAGTGGATCCAAATTTTTGTAATTGGAGGTAGTGTGGCCATCGAAATGAATGATGATATATTCAGAGAAAAGAAGGACAACGGCAGGGTGACCCCATGTCGCCAATGTTATTTAACATTGTTGTCGACATTAAGGAAACATATAGATTTCCTGTATATTAGTTTCATTAACATTAGTGATAAGGAATATATCAAACCAATCATTTTTATGTGACAATTCTTCACACCCCAAAAATAAACAAAGTTCATTATAGAGTTCACGGGAGATCAACTTATAACAATATTTGGAAACGGTTCGATCATGAAAATGCATGCATACGAAATTAAGATGACCAATGATACGTCTCCAACCTATCAATAATTTTTGATTGTTCAATGATGTTATATTATCATTCTTGGATGTTTTATAATCATTTTATAGCAACTTTATATCATTTTTTGGGACTAACCTATTGACATAGTGCCCGGTGCCGGTTGCTGTTTTTTGCTTGTTTTTTTACTTCGCAGAATATCAGTACCAAACGAAGTCCAAATGTCACGAAACTTTTTGGAGATTTTTTTTGACAAGAAGATAACTTGGGAGCCAAGGAAGCACCTCGTGGGAGGCCCGTGGGGCCCACGATACACCAGGGCGTGCCAGAGGCCCCTAGCGCGCCCTGATGTATAGTGGGGCCCATGGAGGTCTTTTCACCGCCTCTCAGCTCTATAAATCCTCGGAAATTCCAAAAACCCTAAAGGAGGAGACGAAACACAATTCCAGCCGCCGCAAGTTCCAGAACCACGAGATCCAATCTAACACCATCACGGAGGGGCTCATCATCCTCATGGGTGCCTCTCCGATGATGCGTGAGTAGTCCACCATAGACCTATGGGTCCGTAGGCAGTAGCTAGATGGCTTTCTCTCTCTCTCTCTTTTGATTCTCAATAAAATGGTCTCTTGGAGATCTATTTGATGTAATGACTTTTTGCGGTGTGTTTGTTGGGATCCGATGAAGTTTGAGTTCATGATCAGTTTCTATCCATGAATATTATTTGAGTCTTCTTTGATCTCTTATATGCATGATTATTTATAGCCTCGTATTTCTTCTTCGAATCTTTGGTTTAGTTAGGCCAGCTAGATCGATTTTTCTTGCCATGGGAAGAGGTGCTTTGTGATGGGTTCGATCTTGCGGTGTCCTCTCCCAGTGATAGAAGGGGCAGCGAGGCACGCATGTATCATTACTATTAAGGATAACAAGATGGGGTCTCTTCCTACATGAATAGATCTTGTCTACATCATGTCATCGTTCTTATTGCATTACCCCGTTTCTTCATGAACTTAATACACTAGATGCATGCTGGATAGCGGTCGATGTGTGGAGTAATAGTAGTAGATGCAGAATCGTTTCGGTCTACTAATCTTGGACGTGATGCCTATATATTGATCATTGCCTTGGATATCGTCATGATTATTTGATCTTCTATCAATTTACCAACAGTAATTTGTTTACCCACCGTGTGCTATTTTCTTGAGAGAAGCCACTAGTGAAATCTGCGTCCCCCGGGTCTATTCTTTCAATATATTGCTTTCCGATCTATCTTTTTCTGCATTTGTTTTCAGATCTATTATTCCAAAAACCCAAAAATACCTTGCTGCACTTTTTATTTGCATCTTTTATTTTTTGTTCTTGTGTGATCTATTTATCCAATCTAATACAAATCAATCTATCTTTTTACCGTGGAGAGATTGACAACCTCTCTTACGCGTCGGGTTGCAAGTATTTGTTCTTTGTGTGCAGGTACCGTTTACATAGTATTGCTTGGTTCTCCTACTGGTTCGAGAACCTTGGTTTCATAACTGAGGGAAATACTTATCGTAGTTGTGCCGCATCATCCCTTCCTCTTTGGGGAAATACCGACGCAGTCTCAAGCCATGTCAACTTGCCAATTTCTGGCACCGTTCCCGGGAAGACATCATCAACATCTATCAGGTTCCTAATCACAAATCTCATCTCCTTGCAATTTACATTTTTTGCCATTTCCCTCTCGTTTTCATCTCCCCCACTTCACAAAAATTTGCCGTTTTATTCACCCTCTTTTTCCGCTTGCCTTTTTGCTTGTTTGCTATCTTTGCTTGTGTTGCCATGTGCCTTCTATTTGCTTGCATCTTCGCTTGCTAAAAATCTATTGATATGGATCCTCATCCACTTGCTAATCTTTTCAGAAGACCAAATTATGATGAACAAATTGCTAGTGAGTTGAGTGCACTTGATTATCTCTATGAAGTTTTGTTTGAAAATCATGAATCTGAAAATTTTGATGAAGTGTTGAAAGAAGAAATTTATAAGGTGATTCATGATAGCTCCTTGATTGAAAACATGATTACAATAATGTTACTATAAATTCTATTAATGTCAATTATTTTAATGATATGCAAAACTACAAGCTTGGGGATGATAATTTTTTCATGTCCACTTCTTATTGCAATGATCATGATTGGGGTGATAATGCTTCTTATGATCTTGAAAATTTATTTAAGCCTCATGTTGAATATGTTATTGATAATAATGTTTGCAATAGTATCGAAAGTGGGTTTGGGAGAGCATCAACTTTAGGTAAAAAGAATCCCACATATTTGGAGAGTTTTCAATCTTATGAATTTTTTGATAAAAGTGGGTTTGGAGAGGTCATTACTTTAGTTGATGATAATCCCACTATTTTGGAGGATGATAAAAAAATTATGCATGTTGATCATAAAGAGAGTATTTTTTATGATAGCTATATTGTTTAATTTGATTATGATACTACATGTAATTATTATGAGAGAGGAAATTATGGTTGTAGAAATTTTCATGATACTAAATGACCTCTCTTCATGTTGAGATTGCTATTGTCTCTTTCTTCTTCCTTCCATATGCTAATTTTTGCTTGCCTTGATAATTTGTTTGCTTATAAAATGCCTATGCATAGGAAGTATGTTAGACTTAAGTGTGTTTTCCATATGCTTCATGATGCTCTCTTTGTGTTGCTATTATTATCTTTCATGAGGGCATCATTGAAATCTCAAGCCTATCTTAATGGCTATAAAGAAAGAGCTTGTTGGGAGACAACCCAATGAATAAAATAATTTTTTTTTGTTTTGCTTTTTGCATCTGTTCTAGTGTTTACACAATTATGCTACTGTTATGATTGTGTTTTTTTATGTTTTAATTAGTGTTTGTCCCAAGTGAAGCCTTTGGGATCATGTTGGGTGATAGTTGATTTGATATTGTTGAAAAACAGAAACTTTTGCATTCAATAGTAGAATTTTACAAAATCACAGATGTGATGAAAAATTCTGAATTTTTACACAAGATTGATATATAAATTTTTGACTTTGTCCTACTTTTAAAGAATTGTTGGAGTTACAGAAGTATGGTTAGAGTACAGATTACTACAGACTTTTATGTTTTTGACAGATTCTGTTTTCATTGCATTGTGTGCCTATTTTGATGAATCTATGGTTTGTATTGGAGGGTATAAGCCATGGTAAAGTTATAATACAGTAGATATAATGCAATAATAAAATATGAATGGGTTTGCAACAGTACTTTGAGTGGTGATTTGCTTTATTATACTAACGGATCTCACGAAGGTTTTGTTAAGTTTTGTGTGATTGAAGTTTTCAAGTTTTGGGTGAGATCGCGGTGGATGAAGGAATAAGGAGTGAAAAGAGCCTAAGCTTGGGGATGCTATGGCACCCCAAGATAATATCCAAGGAGAAACAAGCAACTAAGCTTGGGGATGCCCCGAGTGGCATCCCCTCTTTCTTCTAACGACCATCGGTATTTTACTTAGAGCTATATTTTTACTTGTCACATATCATGAGTTTTGCTTGGAGCGTCTTGTATTATATGAGTCTTTGCTTGATTTTCTTTTTAGTTTGTCACAAGTATCCTTTCTAGACACACCTATTTGAGAGAGCCAAAATCATGCTATGATTTGTTAGATTTGCTCTATATGCTTCACTTAAAAAGTTTTGAGGTATGGAATTGCTCTAGTGCTTCACTTATATCTTTTTGAGCATGGGGTGCTTTAATTTTTGAAGAAATACTCTCATGCTTCACTTAGATTAATTTGAGAGTTAGTAAATTTTGAAGAAATTCTCTCATGCTTCACTTATATTATTTTGAGAGATGAAAATTTTATGCTCATGTTCTTCACTTAAATTTATTTGAGCTTGTCAAAAGCAATGGCAATATATGAAACTAATCCCAAAGTGATAGATATTCAAGAGGGATATAATAAAAACTTTCATAAATATCATTGGACAAATTAAACTTGATTCCTTGTAATAGTTTGAGACATGATGATAGTAATATGTGAGTCATGTTGGTAAGTAATTATGCTTTAGTAAGAATATTAGTGTTAAGGTTTGTGATTCCCTAAGCAAGCACAAAAGTCAATAGTTATGCAATGAAATTGCATCGTACTTGTGGTGCATTATTCGGTGTTAGTTATGCTTAATGCCCGTTTATGTGAATTTTCGTTTCTTGGTTGGTTGCTTCTCAATCTATTTGCTAGCCTCCACTTGTACTAAGTAGAAATACTACTTGTGCATCCAAAATCCTTAAACCCAGTTTTGCCATATGAGTCCACCATACCTACCTATATGCGGTATTTCCATGTCGTTCCAAGCAAATTTGTATGTGTCATCTCTAATTTTCAAAATGAATTTCCTTTTTGTGTGCTCGTACCACTCATGAAGCGGCAGGGGTGGCCAATATTTTTCCATGCTAGATGTGTTATTCTCAAGATGAGTGTTTATTCACTTGTCATTGCACGAGAGTATGGGGTAATAGGGATGCCCAATCCCAAAATCAAAAAGAAATTTACTTTATGTTGTGAAATAATAAATTCCTTGGAAAGTGTTTGTATGGAAGGCATCCGTGGATACGGCTAGCCATGGGTTGTTAAAGAATGGTGGAAAAAGGAATAAACTTTATTTTTTGTTTGGGAAGCGCCTATGGTATATCTAGCATGGAAAGTACTAAGAACTACTCGGTCGTTTTCGTTAACAGGAAAAGCTTGCCTCTCAAAAAAATATCTCTCAATTTAGGCTTTGAGCTCTGGCACCTCTACAAATCCCTACTTCACTCTGCGATGGGCCTATCTATTTACTTTATGCAATTTTTACTTTTATTTGAGTCTCCATCTTCTCTTATAAAGCACCAACTAGGGGGCTCTATGATCATACTTGTGCATTCGGTGTAGCTAATTCGAGTGTGTTTCATGAGTGGATCAATGATTGAGCATGATGGGCTAGGGATAAATTTCTTTAGTGTTTATATTTTGAAAGGCATGGTTGCTTTTGGTATGCTTGAGTATTAAAGTCTTCATGTCAAAACTAGACTATTGCTTTGAACCATCTAAAAGTCCAAATGTCCATGCTACAAAAGAAAAGAATATGTAACGAACATGTTAGGCAGCATTCCACATCAAAAATTCTGTTTTTATCATTTACCTACTCGAGGACGAGCAGGAATTAAGCTTGGGGATGCTGATACGTCTCCAACGTATCTATAATTTTTTATTGTTCCATGCTATTATATTATCATTCTTGGATGTTTTATAGTCATTTATAGCAACTTTATATCATTTTTTTGGGACTAACCTATTTATATAGTGCCCTGTGCCAGTTGTTGTTTTTTGCTTATTTTTTTACTTCGCAGAATATCAATACCAAACGGAGTCCAAATGCCACGAAACTTTTTGGAGATTTTTTTTGGACAAGAAGACAACTTGGGATCCAAGGAAGCACCTGGGGGGAGGCCCTTGGCGTGCCCTGATGTATCGTGGGGCCCACAGAGGTCTTTTCCACCGCCTCTTAGCTCTATAAATCCTCAGAAATTCCAAAAACCCTAGAGGAGGAGACGAAACACAATTCCAACCGCCACAAGTTCCAAACCACGAGATCCAATCTAACACCATCACGGAGGGGCTCATCATCCTCATGGGTGCCTCTCCGATGATACGTGACTAGTTCACCATAGACCTACGGGTCCGTAGGCAGTAGCTAGATGGCTTTCTCTCTCTCTCTCTTGATTCTCAATACAATGGTCTCTTGGAGATCTATTTGATGTAATGACTTTTTGCGGTGTGTTTGTTGGGATCCGATGAAGTTTGAGTTCATGATCAGTTTCTATCCATGAATATTATTTGAGTCTTCTTTGATCTTATTTCTTTTCGAATCTTTTGTTTAGTTAGGCCAACTAGATCATTTTTTCTTGCCATGGGAAGATGTGCTTTGTGATGGGTTCGATTTGCGGTGTCCTCTCCAAGTGACAGAAGGGGCAGCGAGGCACGCATGTATCATTGCTATTAAGGATAATAAGATGGGGTCTATTCCTACATGAATAGATCTTGTCTACATCATGTCATCATTCTTATTGCATTACTCCATTTCTCCATGAACTTAATACACTAGATGCCTGCTGGATAGCGGTCGATGTGTGGAGTAATAGTAGTAGATGCAGAATTGTTTCAGTCTACTAATCTTGGACGTGATGCCTATATATTGATCATTGCCTTGGATATCGTCATGATTATTTGATCTTCTATCAATTGCCCAACAGTAATTTGTTTACCCACCGTGTGCTATTTTCTTGAGAGAAGCCACTAGTGAAATCTACGGCCCCCGGGTCTATTCTTTTAATATATTGCTTTCCGGTCTATCTTTTTCCGCATTTGTTTTCAGATTATTATTCCAAAAACCCAAAAATACCTTGCTGCACTTTTCATTTGCATCTTTTATTTTGTGTTCTTGTGTGATATATTTATCCAATGTAATACAAATCAATCTATATTTTTACCGTGGAGAGATTGACAACCTCTCTTACGTGTCGGGTTGCAAGTATTTGTTCTTTGTGTGCAGGTACCATTTACATAGTGTTGCTTGGTTCTCCTACTAGTTCGATAACCTTGGTTTCGTAACTGAGGGAAATACTTATTATAGATGTGCTGCATCATCCCTTCCTCTTTGGGGAAATGCCGACGCAGTCTCAAGCCACGTCAACCAACCCTATTGCAAAGTTCACAAGTAATGGGATGAAGAGAGCATAATATTGTGGCAAATTCATCTATCACTTTAAGCCACCAATTGGTTTTATCATGTTTATGCTTCTTACAAAATCTATCATCCCTATATGGCATGTCTTCACAAATTTTATTAACTCCACAAAAATTGACATGCTTATAGGAAACCTTTTTATCATGACTGGTGCAATCATCCTTAGCATCATGGATATTCAGATAATTCATACTAACAATATTTCTATCATGCTCATGATTCAAGGATTTCACACTAATCATTTTTATAAATTCTTCCTCTAACAATTGAGCACAATTTTTTGAACCATCATTTTCATGAAAGATATTATAAAGGCAAAGCAGTTGAGGCAACCTAAATTCTATATTTTTTGTAGTTTTATTTTATAAAACCAAACTAGTGAAAAAAAAGAAACTAAAAGATTTAATTGCAAGATCTAAAGATATACCTTCAAGCACTCACCTCCCCGGCAACGGCGCCAGAAAAGAGCTTGATGTCTACTACGCAACTTTATTCTTGTAGACTCTTGTGGGCCTCAAAGCGCAGAGTTTTGTAGGACAGTAGCAATTTTCCCTCAAGTGGATGAACTAAGGTTTATCAATCCGTGGGAGGTGTAGGATGAATATGGTCTTTCTCAAACAACCCTACAGTCAAATACAAGAAATCTCTTGTGTCCCCAAAACACCCAATACAATGGCAAATTGTATAGTTGCACTAGTTTGGCGAAGAGATGGTGATACAAGTGTAGTATGTATAGTAGTACTAGGTTTGTATAATCTTGAATAAATAAAAATAGCAAGGTAACAAGTAGTAAACAATGAGCAAAACGGTATATTAATGCTTGGAAATAAGGCCTTGTGTTCATACTTTCACTAGTGCAATCTCTCAACAATGCTAACATAATAGAATCATGTGATCATCCCTCAATGTGCGACAAAGAATCACTCCAAAGTTCATATCTAGTGGAGAACATAAGATGAAATTGTTGTAGGTGGTAGAACCACCTCAAAGTTATCCTTTCCAATCAATCTATTGAGCTATTCCTATAAGTGTCACAAACAACCCTAGAGTTCGTACTAAAATAACACCATATGATACACATCAATCATCTCTAATGTCACCTAGCTAGATACTCCAATGTCACCACAAGTATCCCTGAGTCAATTATATGATATGCATGAAACAATTTCAGATTCATCTATTCAGTCCACGCAAAAGAACTTCAAAGAGTAGCCCACGATTTCTATCGGAGAAAGTAGCACAAGAACGTGTATCAACCCATATGCATAGATTACCCCATTGTCACCACGGGAATCCGCAAGTTGAGTACCAAAACATATATCAAGTGAATCAATAGAACACCCCATTGTCACCAGGGTATCCACATGCAAGACATACATCAAATGATCTCAAATCCAATATTCAATCCAACATAACGAGATCTCAAAGGGAAAGATTCAATTCATCACAACAAGGTAGCAAGGGAATAACATCATATGATCCAACTATATTAACAAAGCCCATGATACATCAAGATCGTGACATCTCAAGAACATGAGAGAGAGATCAATCACATAACTACTGGTACATACCCTCAGCCCTGAGGGTGAACTACTCCCTCTTCGTCATGGAGACCACTGGGATGATGAAGACGGCTTCCGGTGATGATTGCCCCCTCTAGCAGGGTGCCAGAACAGGTCTCTGGATGAGTTTTCTTCGGTACAGAGGCTTGCGGCGGCGGACCGGAAGTTCTAGGTTAACTTCCGGGGGTTTGGGGATTTATAGAATTTTTCGGTATTGGAATCACGCTAAACGAAGCCACGAGGTGGTCCCAAGTCATCAAGGCGCGCCCAAGGAGGTGATGGCACCCTGGTGGCTTGGCGGCACCTGGTGGCCCCCCTCCGGTGGTTATTCGCTCCAGTATTCCTTATTTGTTCCAGAAAAATCATGAAAAAGTTTTGGGCAATTCCGAGTACTTTTATTTTTCGCACAAAAACAACACCACGGTAATCTGCTGAAAACAGCGTCAGTCCGTGTTAGTTCTAATTAAATCATATAAAGTGCAACAAACCATATAAAAGAATTGTAAACATAGGTAAATATGGCATGAATACTTCATAAATTATCGATACGTTGGAGAGTATCACATGTCACCTTGCTCCAAGCATTACTCTGTTTGTCATGAACTTAATACCAAAGATGCAGAATCGTTTCGGTCGATTGGTGGAGCTATAGTAGTAGATGCAGGATCGTTTTGGTCAACATGTTTATGTACGTGATGCCTATATACATGATCATTGTCATGAATAACATGTCATAACTACGCGCAATTATGTCAATTGCCCAACAGTAATTTGTCTACCCACCGTATGCTATGTTCAGGAGAGAAGCCTCTAGTGAAACCTAAATACCCCCAGGTCTACTTAATCATATATAATAAAACCCTAAAAATACTTTGCTGGAATTTATTTACTGTTATTTAATTTTGTTTTTATATCATCTATTGATGTCTACTACACAACTTGTTCTTGTAGACTCGTGTTGGGCCTCCAAGCGCAGAGTTTTGTAGGACAGTAGCAAATTTCCCTCAAGTGGATGACCTAAGGTTTATCAATCCATGCGATGCGTAGGATGAAGATGGTCTCTCTCAAACAACCCTGCAACCAAATAATAAAAGTCTCTTGTGTCCCAACACACAAAATACAATGGTAAATTGTATAAGTGTACTAGTTCGGCGAAGAGATGGTGATACAAGTGTAGTAATGATAGCAGATATTGATTTTTGTAATAGTAACAATAAAAAACAGCAAGGTAGCAAGTAACAAAAGTGAGCACAAATGGTATTGCAATGCTTGAAAACAAGGCCTAGGGTCCGTACTTTCGCTAGTGCAATCTCTCAACAATGCTAATATAACTGGATCACATAACCATCCCTCAGCGTGCAACGAAGAATCACTCCAAAGTTCTTATCTAGCGGAGAACATAAGAAGAAATTGTTTGTAGGGTACGAAACCATCTTAAAGTTATCCTTTCTGATCGATCTATCCAAGAGTTCGTATTAAAATAACACCAAGTTGTCCTTTTCGATCGATCTGTCTAATAGTTCGTACTAAAATAACACCATATGATATGCATCAACCAACTCTAATGTCACCTAGATACTCCAATGTCACTACAAGTATCCATGAGTTAATTATACGATGTGCATCAAACAATTTCAGATTCATAATACTTAATCCAACACAAAGAACCTCAAAGAGTGCCCCAAGATTTCTACCGGAGAAAGTAGGACGAAAACGTGCATCAACCCCTATGCATAGATTACCCCAATGTCACCTCGGGAATCCGCGAGTTGAGTGCCAAGACATAGATCAAGTGCTCTCAAATCCATAAAAGTATTCAATCTGGTAATAATGAAATCTCAAAGGGAAAGCTCAATTCATCACAACAAGATAGAGAGGGGAAAACACCAGATGATCCAACTATATTAACAAAGCCCGCGATACATCAAGATCGTGCCAAATCAAGAACACGAGAGAGAGAGAGAGAGATTAAACACATAGCTACTGGTACAAACCCTCAGCCCCGAGGGTGGACTACTCCCTCCTCGTCATGGCCTCCGCCGGGTTGATGAAGATGACCACCGGAGATGATCTACTCTCTCCGGCAGGGTACTAGAATGCCTCCAGATTGGTTTTTCGTTGATGCAGAGAGTTGCAGCGGCGGAACTTCTGATCTAGGGTTATTTCTGGGGGTTTCTGAATATATAGGATTTTTGGGCATTGGTTTCACGCGAAAATGGGCCACGAGGGGCCCACAAGACACTAGGGCGCGCCAGAGGGGGCTGGCTGGCGAGCCCTGGTGGGTTGTGGCCACCTCATGGCTCTTCTGGCCCTCCCACGAAGCTTCTAGTGCCTCTTTTGTTCCAAAAAAATCGTCAAAAAGTTTCGTTGCATTTGGAGAACTTTTATTTCTGCACAAAAAACAACACCACGGTAGTTCTGCTGAAAACAGCGTCAGTCCGGGTTAGTTCCATGCAAATCATACCAAAACCATATAAAATTGTTGGAAATATGGCATGAATACTTCATAAATTATAGATACATTGGAGACGTATCAGCATCCCCAAGCTTAATTCCTACTCGTCCTCGAGTAGTTAAATGATAAAAGAAAATAATTTATGAAGTGTGAATGCTAGCATAGTGTGCATAAGTTTGATCAATGATAATTTCAACCACTTTTCCTAGCATCATAACAACAACTCTTTCTCATAAAACTCATCATGATAAAGTAGCAACCAATTCACATGTTATGGTTCAAACAATGAAGTCTCTTGAAACTTAACAACCTATGTTCTTAGTCACCCAACAATTGCAATTCAACTTATTCTAAACAAAGTCTAAGTAAGAGCTCCACATACTCAATCATCATATAGTCTTCTATGATTGCAAGTACTCAAAGCATATTTTTAGAACAAATGGCATCCATTGAACACAAAGAAAGATAGGGGCTTAATGTTTCGCCTCCCAACTCATTTATCATAGAGATAATTGTCAAAAATAATAAATCATGATCAAATATATTTGACTGGCCATATGTGCCTAGATCTTTCCCCACCACACGATGCTTGCAACCTAGAGAATAATTGAGGTTGAAATGAGAATGCTTACTATTGACTCTTCCATAAAGTAAATACTGAAAGGTAAAAGATAGGCCCTTCGCGGAGGGAAGCAGAGGTTGTCATGCGCTTTTTGATTTTGTATGCACAATCCCTTAATGCAAAAGAACATCACGTTATATTGCCCCTTATGATAGCAACCTTTATTATGCAGTCCGTCGCTTTTATTACTTTGCCATCACAAGTTCGTACAACGCTCAATTTTCTCTTACACTAAATGATCAGACAGATTTAGAAGCAATTTTTATTGCCTTTTTGCACCGATGACAACTTACTCGAAGGATCTTATCCAATCCATAGGAAGGTATGGTGGACACTCATGGCAAGAAACTAGGTTTAAGGGTTTTTGGATGCACAAGTAGTATCTCTACTTAGTATGAATTTTAGGCTAGCAAAAGATCCTAAGCAAACACCACATGTTGGAGGATCCATAACAATATAACTTCTATGCAAATATACACAACCATAACTCATTACGTTGTCTTCCTTGTCAAACTTCAATAATTTGCTCAAGTTTGAAAATAATTAATGGGTATTCACAATCATAGAAGATGTCCAAGATAATATATGTAGCGTCCTGACTCAAAACGAGTCAAGCCTCTGTGTCTTCCATGCCATCCCTGGATCAGTATGCTGGCACACACAGTACATCAATGTATATATACCTCAAAATCTGATATATACCTCAAAATCTGATATATACCTCAAAATCTCAGCGGAAACAGTCAACGGGAGTGGAGTCCCAATAAACACCAACGGCAGGTTGAGTGTAGACCGTAACCCTGAATCGTACTCTTACTCATCGTAGAAAAGTATCTGCAACATAAGACGTTGCAGCCGTGTAGGTCAGTACATTGAATGTACCGGCAAGATCACCATAGAAGAACAGAAGATAAAGACTATTCTATATGCAATAAGGCTTTGTGGCTTTGTGTCTGAGTTTTGCATAAAAGCTGGTTTTATTTACTTTTTCCTACAACAAAGGAGTGTCAAGAATCTTCACTGTAGAGTTATCTACTATGACATGGCTCCGCCAACCGATGTCTCATAACCCAAAATCGTCATAAGTTACCCACAAATTATTATCAGTCCAGTGTTGAGTGTTCAGAGATAGATCCAAGTCCAGAGGCTCAAATTGTCCGTAACCGGGGACACGGCTAATCAATTAGGTTTAACTCTGCAGAGTGTTGTGTACTTTACCCACAAGATTCGTTCCCTCCTTGTATGTCCTCGCACTGTGGTTGTTTGAGAACAGGACGAACGAAACATGGTCTTTTAGAGAGTTTCCCTGACTACTGTCAGTGCCCATCCAATCCTAACGTCGACTACATCTCGTAGCACTGCCCAGCCAGAGTCACAATAAAGATCAACCAAGCCAGAGCCCATAATGACTTGTGGCTACACAGGTAAGCTTCCGGGCATGAAGTATTCATCCGTCTCTTTGGGTCTGGGTGAAGCTTTCCGCAAGATGTCATGGCACTTCTCCATGCATCTCGGCCATCCACTGGTTACTCCAAGGATGCCCATCAAATCCATCCTTCACCCAGTAGTGTGTATTGAAAACTTGTTCTCGAGTCTCGAAGTCTTGAGGTGATGAAGTTGCAGGCCTTGAAGATGCCATCATGAAGTTGTCATATTCGGCGAGGAGTCCTCCTTCTCACACCACTCACGAACACTCATACCAAACCCCATCTACTTTAGCGTAGCATTAAAATAAATAGCATTCCCGGGGCTTTAGTAACAAGTGGTGGGTTCCTACCTCATGCATTCTACTCAACTACAAGAATTCAATAACACTACTAGAGGGATTTGTTGAATGATGTCACTACATGCAATAAAACATAGGTATGAAATAGATGGTCAAAGTGAACTTTCCTGGTAGGGTTGATGAAGATAAATATTGCTCTCAGAAATAACTTGATAGAACTATTCGTCACTCTCCGATGAAAGCTATATAGTCAAACATTGCACTCATAAGCAACCACTTCTAGCAATCAATATTACCAATCAAAAGCAACACAAAAACAAAACACAAAAGTGTTGTGATGAAGGAAATACTTAAGACAAAAGTGAAAATAACAAAGCTTCATCAAATCAACCATGTGTAGTTTTTCCTACAAATAATCTATCTTCGATAGCAACAAAATAACAACTAGGTAAAAAAATCTAACAAAAGTATTTAGCAAATATTTTTACTAGCAAAAAGAATTACTTTTGAAGAACAACTAAGAACTATAAAAACAACACACTAACAACATAAGTGGTTGTCTAATAAACTTAACAACAAGAAAACAATAAAAATAGTAAAATAATAGAAAACAAAAACATAAAACAACGAAATAACATAAAGTGTTTTCTCATAAACTTTTATTTAACAAAAGGAACTAATTGTCAAGCTATTATTAAACACCTCCTATGACCTAAACAAAAATTTACCTAGAGTTAAACCACAAACAATTTCAACTATAATACAAATTGTTTCTGGTCTAAACAGAATAATAAATCTACAAAACAACTTATAGAAAATATTTTCAAAATAGGAAATTAAACTGGCATTGAAATCAATTTGCAAGTTATGATTTAACTAGAATTGATTTCATGCAAGCAAATAATAAATAACATAAAAATAAACTTGGTTGAAATACTACTGTTACTAACAGAAAACAAAGTAAAACTTGTCAACTAATATAAAGGAAAATAAATTTAAAACAATAAAAACAAAAGAAATAGAAATAAACCTAAAAAGAACTAAAACAGAATCTGTTTTGTTTAAAACCTTAATAAAAATTATCCTAATAATTCCCAATTTGAACCCAATGATAAAGCTAACTAATATTAACCAGTAGCAAAAAGATTCACTCAAAAATAATTTTTTAAACCAAAGTTATAAGCAATACAAGTTTGAATTCAAATCCGTTTGAATCAGAATTTGAAATATTCAAACATGGTCAAACTTTATATCTACAGAAACTAGATAAAATTTGTGAGACAATGCAAAAAGAATCAAATTAAAACATTTAAAAACCTAAAAGATATAAAGAAACAAAAACAGAACTAAATCTGTAAAAGAAACTAAAACAGAAAAAGGAAATCTATCCTAGCGAACAGTGCGGCCACGTGGCTCTTCGTGGTTGGTTGCGGGCGTGCGCGCGCGGTGGCTAGCGAGCGGACGATCGCTAACTAAAACAAAACGGTTCGCTGAAAAAAAAACACGCGCTCTAATCTAACGCGTTGGATCTAGATCCTACGGTGGTGATGATCTCCGACGACTTACAGAGGAGAGAGGAGCTCCGGCAAGGTGGCGACGTCGACGGCGGCTTCGGGCTCGAGGCTGGGGACGTCTCCGGCGAGGTGGCGACGTTGGGGAAGAGTCCAGGCGACGTGCGCGAGCAAGGCGGGTCTCCTGGTGGTCCGGACAGAGCTCGGGGGCGACGGAATCGACGGCATCGAGCTCGGGGTGCGACGGCGAGGTTTTGGTGTCGACGGTGTGGTGCTCTGGGTGGGTTTTACGCGTGGGTGAGCGTATGGTTGGGTTCGGTGGATCAAGGCGAGGCGAGCGGTGGCGGTGGTCGGGCTAGGGGCGGTCGGAGACGAGCGGCAGCTCAGCTAAAGGCGTGGCGGCGACGCTCTGCTCCGGCGAGCAATTTACGGTGAGGCAGGGGTTCGGGGTTGGGGATACGGGGTGGAACGGGGTGCGGGAGCGGTGGCTTATATAGCCATAGGCTCGGGGTTGTTGGAGAGAAAGAGATCGGCGAGATCCGGTCGGATCCGAGGCGGTCTCCGGCGAAGGAAGGAGGGGTGAGGGAAGGAAGGGGGTGACCGAGGGGAGGAGGCGGTCGGGCGGTGGGGCCCGGGGTTCAGAGAGAGAAAGAGAGGGCGAGCGGATCGGTGGCCGATCCCGAAGGGATTCGGATCCGATCTGGATCCAATCGGGCCAGATCTGCCGTTGGGCCGGCTCGGGCTTTCCTTTTTAAGAGATTTTTTCCTTTTTATAAAACAAAACAGAAAAGAAAAACTAAATAAAGGAAAAACTATAATACTTTTATATAGGCATATAATATACCAAAATAACCAGAAAAATAAGCTCTTCAATATGAACATATTTTCAAGTTCCAATAAAATTTCTCACAAATTCAAATAATTCAAACAGTGCTACTGTTATAAATAAAATGCTAATAAAACATTTTGAAATTTCCAAAATGATTTCAAATTCATGTTCCTCCATTTTTATATTGAAGGGAATCATTTTACCCTATTTTCCATGTATTTTATTTTTGGAGAAAAATAAATTTTGAAATGCCCTTCAAGAATGGCTTTGAATTCTATTATGAAATATTTTCCAAATATTTTTCTGAGTTTTATAAATTCAAAAATAATTCAAATGGCCCTTGGTTTGGAGTGTCATATTGCTCCTCTCAAGATTTTGAATTTGGGCAAGGGGATTTGAATTCGTTCAAACTTTGAAATAGAGCCAAAAATGAAATGGATTCAAACAAGAAAATTTTAGTAGTTTTCAAATCCTTTATTTGGAAGAAGTCATGTTATCTTCTCTCACTGGTTTGGATTGAATGAATTTGAATTTCACAATCAAGGGGGAAGTCATGTTATTCCCTCTCATTCAAAAGTTTTAAAAAGTTTCAAATTTCACTCAGATTCAATCACTCAATCAAACCATCAATCAATCAGATAATTGTTATAACATTCCAAAATTTGGGATGTTACAAACCTACCACACTTAAAATGAATCTCCTCCTCGAGATTCGAAGGGGCTAGAAAGAAAAGGTTAGGGTTTGGGGGTCTTCTAGCAAATCCATTGACCATGAAAGTGTGGGGTCTACCACACTTAAAATGAGAGTTACTGGTCCCTCAAAGTCATGCCATTTCCCTGATGTCTTTGGCAATATTGTCTCTTCACATTCTTCACAGTAACTCCTTTGTTGATGTTCGTCATAACGTTACCTTCAAATTCCGGTGTTTCCTTGGTCAATACAATGTTCTTTCGTTCCTGGGTGTTCTTAACTAACAAGTCTCGTGATCATTCTAAATAACTTATCGATGATCTCATGGTGGTCTACCACTTATGGTTATTCTGCAGTGAAATGGGTCTTGGCTTCATCCTTTCCATTAAATTTCCTACGTTTGGCAGCAGTTGCCATGGACAAAGGGTCATCTTCATACCATTCTAAGGCTTAAACAAAAGCTTTAAAGATCGTCGTCTCTTTACTATGGGAAGTCTCTCAGATTTACCATTCCGAATAACAAGAGAAATGATAAGAGTAAGTCGTCATGGTGATCAATCCATTCCGCACCCAAATCATTACCTTGTATAAGGTTTAGTGAATCTCGTAGTCTAACACTTGGGCATTCTCACAAGCGTTGCAGAATTTCTCTTGTCCACGAACGAAGTTCGGATATATCCATTGATTCTGCAAGCTGAACAAAAACACCTATCGTTTCTTCACAACTCTGAGGTTTACGTATGCTCCTAAGAAAACGTCTGCTGAACAGTCATACCTTCTTCCAAGTTCCTTCCTTCATAAAGGTAGTACTTGATCCTTATCAATCCTGAGGTCTGTGTGTTGTGGGCTCACTCCAATACTTTTACAGCTTTAACTCACCCTTGGGGTTACTAGCGTTTCATATTCCAACATTACCTTCAATTCATTCCATCATACCCTTGAGGTAGTAAATCACAGACTTATTCTTGTCTAGATTCCACTCTGTGGAATTCATTTTCCTTTCCATTGGTCTTTTTACCCTTAGGTATTGGTTCATCATAATCATTCCTTCATTTCATCCTTATTATATTCCCAAAACTCCAACTTTTAAAAGTACTTTATTACAAATGCTGTCATCCACATAGTTTGATACGATCCAGCATTTCCTTCATTTCACTCATAGTGTCCAGACTCCTTGGCATACATTCTTTTTCCTTGGATCCTGTGGTTTTACCGGTTACTACCACACTTAAATTGAAATGTACACATGCTTGCACAGACCATATTTTCTCATATCCTCCAAAATGGTCGGAGATCTTTGCTTACAGAGTAACAACTCATACAATTCAACATAGGAAATCATGACACAATAAATTATATTGATTCATGAAGTTATTACAATCTCGGAGACTTCCGTTACATAGTTCAACTCCATAGCCTCAAGTAAAGTAAGAGTGCTTCCTATTACATTTATTACTTCCAAAAAATCCACAACTCAACTTCTCATATTTAGTCTTCTTCCCCGGACAGGTATAGGAGTAGTGTCATGTCTTGTTGCACCGGTGACAAGTGATGTGACTCAGATCCTTCCATATAGAAAACCACAGAGTCTTCCTCTTCTTCTTGGGTTGGGCTCCTTGCTTGATGCTTGGCTCATACTTCTTGCAATAACAATGAGGTCTCTCCAAGCTGCAATGCAAACATCTGATGCCTCCACTTACTTGGCCTTTCTTCTTGATCATTCCTTCTATCTCCTGAGGATCATATTGCACTTCTGCTGTCGGGAAGTCTCCCAGGTACTCGTTCGGACAATTCTGGGAAATATGTCCTTCTTCTCCACATCAATAACATGACTTGATATCTCCGAGTGGGTCTAGCATATCCTCCATAATCATCATGGGTTCTTCTAAATTTTTCCTGAGGGCTTCTTTCGTTACTTCTTTCTGCTGCTTCATGACTTCTTGTACCTTGGCGTAGAGTTGGCATTGTGCCAGAAAATGACTAGTTCCTTCACACAAGAAACATGTCACTTGCCCAGTTGGGCATTCCTCAACTGGGTGATCTTCTTCACAATGGGGGCATCCGTCCTTGTGTTCTTCCTGAGTGTGTCCTATCTCTCCACATATTTTTCATGCACAAATCCCCTTTACACCATTGCAATGGGGTTTCTGGGTGTTGGTGACAGCATGAGATTTTTGCAGAGTCACCCTGAATTCTTCCCAGGTGATTGTTTCTTGCCTTCCATGGATAGCTTCATGCATCTTCCACCAAGATGCAGCACCTTCTACAAAGTACCGAAGAGCATAGTGGACCATCTCGTTCCTTGCAACATGGTTACTCCCTAGGTGATCCTCCATGTTCTGAATCAATTCTTCCGTCTCCAACCGAGACATCGATCCAGAATACACGAGTCCAGCTTCATTCATCATCTAATGGGTTCAAGGTTCTGGGGATGAGATGGGTAAGAGAGAGAGAGGGAAGGGATAAAAACAACTCAAAGACACAAAACATCAAAACTCAAGTCCACACATTCATAAAGTTCAATCAAACTATAGTATTGCCACCCACATAAGGTTGTTATGGTCGATCACTCAAATCGCAAAGACGTGCATCTTTATTTCTCTCATGGTGGGGCTACTACTAAGCTAGTCTATATCATGTCTTCGTCTTCAGTGGGCTTCTTCTGGTCATGCTTGATCTTCTCAAGTTCTTTGGCCAGATTATCCCTGTTGATGTGGAGTTTCCTGTGTCGTCCTTGTAGTTCCAGGAGTTGGTTCTTGAGCTTCTGGATTTCAACATCACCAGCATGTGCCATGGCCTGACTGTTCTTCAAGTCTTGACGAAGCTTCTGAATCTCAGGATCATGCTTCTTCAGATTGATTACCTTTAGCTTCTCGGTCTTGAGGTCCTCACGAAGTGCTTCCTGCTCAAATAAGGTTGCGAGAAGGTCCATTTGAAGTTTCTTGACGTACTCCTCCAGTTCTTGATTATACACCAGTACAGGTGAACACTTCCTCTTCTGTTCGTCTGTCAGGATGATGTATGCTCCATCAGGCTTCTGCCATCCGAGCCTTCCAAAATAGTGGGTGCCTAACTCAGCACGATGACGATAGCTCAAGCATGCGATCGCATCACGGACGGCAGTGTTCATGCCCATGTCACATTCATGGCTCAATGTGCCATAGTTGATGTCTTCAGTCTTGGGGTCTTCTTTACGTCCAAAAACTTTAGTTTTGATGCCCCAGAATCTAGACTTCCTCTTAGTCACCTTAATCTCAGGTATCGGCAGCTTCATCATCTGGACCAGCTCCATGAGGAATGGACCTCCAAGAACATCCTCGTAGTGCTCTCTTTTGTTTAGAATGTAGCTCTCCATCTATAGTTTGAAATAAGGAGGGTTCAGTAGAAGAAAAATCAAGAGGATACGGGAGTAGTGAAAACAATGGTTGTTCCTATCAAGGTCTTCCTATTTCTAAGCCATTTCCTAGGGTCACGTCCTACAGTCAACATGTGCTCTGATACCATTTCTGTAGCGTCCTGACTCAAAACGAGTCAAGCCTCTATGTGTTCCGTGCCATCCCTGAATCAATATGCTGGCACACACAGTACATCAATGTATATATCAAAGTGCAATCACATGTATTAACGTAAATCTGATATATACCTCAAAATCTCAGCGGAAACAGTCAACGGGAGTGGAGTCCCAATAAACATCAACGGCAGGTTGAGTGTAGACCGTAACCCTGAATCGTACTCTTACTCGTCATAGAAAAGTATCTGCAACATAAGACGTTGCAGCCGTGTAGGTCAATACATTGAATGTACCGGCAAGATCACCATAGAAGAACAGAAGATAAAAACTATTCTATACGCAATAAGGCTTTGTGGCTTTGTGTCTGAGTTTTGCATAAAAGCTGGTTTTATTTACTTTTTCCTACAACAAAGGAGTGTCAAGAATCTTCACTGTAGAGTTATCTACTATGACATGGCTTCGCCAACCGATGTCTCATAACCCAAAATCATCATAAGTTGCCCACAAATTATTATCAGTCCAGTGTTGAGAGTTCAGAGATAGATCCAAGTCCAGAGGCTCAAATTGTCCGTAACCGGGGATACGGCTAATCGATTAGGTTTAACTCTGCAGAGTGTTGTGTACTTTACCCACAAGATTCGTTCCCCCCTTGTATGTCCTCGCACTGCCGGTTGTTTGAGAACAGGACGAACGAAACATGGTCTTTCAGAGAGTTTCCCTGACTACTGGCAGTGCCCATCCAATCCTAACGTCGACTACATCTCGTAGCACTGCCCAGCCAGAGTCACAATAAAGATCAACCAAGCCAGAGCCCATAATGACTTGTGGCTACACAGGTAAGCTTATGGGCATGAAGTATTCCTCCGTCTCTTTGGGTCTGGGTGAAGCTTTCCGCAAGATGTCATGGAGCTTCTCCATGCATCCCGGCCATCCACTGGTTACTCCAGGGATGCCCATCAAATCCATCCTTCACCTAGTAGTGTGTATTGAAAACTTGTTCTCGAGTCTCGAAGTCTTGAGGTGATGAAGTTGCAGGCCTTGAAGATGCCATCATGAAGTTGTCGTATTCGGCGAGGAGTCCTCCTTCTCACACCACTCACGAACACTCATACCAAACCCTGTCTACTTTAGCGTAGCATTAAAATAAATAGCGTTCCCGGGGCTTTAGTAACAAGTGGTGGGTTCCTACCTCATGCATTCTACTCAACTACAAGAATTCAATAACACTACTAGAGGGATTTGTTGAATGATGTCACTACATGCAATAAAACATAGGTATGAAATAGATGGTCAAAGTGAACTTGCCTGGTAGGGTTGATGAAGATAAATATCGCTCTCAGAAATAACTTGATAGAACTATTCGTCACTCTCCGATGAAATCTATATAGTCAAACATTGCACTCATAAGCAACCACTTCTAGCAATCAATACTACCAATCAAAAGCAACACAAAAACAAAACACAAAAGTGTTGTGATGAAGGAAATAACTAAGACAAAAGTTAAAATAACAAAGATTCATCAAATCAACCATGTGTAGTTTTTCCTACAAATAATCTATCTTCGATAGCAACAAAACAACAACTAGGTAAAAAAATCTAACAAAAGTATTTAGCAAATATTTTTACTAGCAAAAAGAATTACTTCTGAAGAACAACTAAGAACTATGAAAACAACACACTAACAACATAAGTGGTTGTCTAATACACTTAACAACAAGAAAACAATAAAAATAGTAAAATAATAGAAAACTAAAATATAAAACAAAGAAATAACATAAAGTGTTTTCTCATAAACTTTTATTTAACAAAAGGAACTAATTGTCAAGCTATTATTAAACACCTCCTATGACCTAAACAAAAATTTACCTAGAGTTAAACCACAAACAATTTCAACTATAGTACAAATTGTTTCTGGTCTAAACAGAATAATAAATCTACAAAACAACTTATAGAAAATATTTTCAAAATAGGAAATTAAACTGGCATTGAAATCAATTTGCAAGTTATGATTTAACTAGAATTGATTTCATGCAAGCAAAATAATAAATAACATAAAAATAAACTTGGTTGAAATACTACTGCTAACTAACAGAAAACAAAGTAAAACTTGTCAACTAATATAAAGGAAAATAAATTTAAAACAATAAAAACAAAAGAAATAGAAATAAACCTAAAAAGAACTAAAACAGAATCTGTTTTGTTTAAAACTTAAATAAAAATTATCCTAAAAATTCCCAAATTGAACCCAATGATAAAGCTAACTAATATTAACCAGTAGCAAAAAGATTCACTCAAAAATAATTTTTTAAACCAAAGTTATAAGCAAAACAAGTTTGAATTCAAATCTGTTTGAATCTGAATTTAAAATATTCAAACATGGTCAAACTTTATATCTACAGAAACTAGATAAAATTTGTGACACAATGCAAAAAGAATCAAATTAAAACATTTAAAAACCTAAAAGATATAAAGAAACAAAAACAGAACTAAATCTGTAAAAGAAACTAAAACAGAAAAAGGAAATCTATCCTAGTGAACAGTGCGGCCACGTGGCTCTTCGTGGTTGGTTGCGGGCGTGCGCGTGCGGTGGCTAGCGAGCGGACGATCGCTAACTAAAAGAAAACGGTTCGCTGAAAAAAAAACACGCGCTCTAATCTAACGCGTTGGATCTAGATCCTACGGTGGTGATGATCTCCGACGACTTACAGAGGAGAGAGGAGCTCCGGCAAGGTGGCGACGTCGACGGCGGCTTCGGGCTCGAGGCTGGGGACGTCTCCGGCGAGGTGGCGACGTCGGGGAAGAGTCCAGGCGACGTGGGCGAGCGAGGCGGGTCTCCTGGTGGTCCGGACGGAGCTCGGGGGCGACGGAATCGACGGCGTCGAGCTCGGGGTGCGACGGTGAGGTTTCGGTGTCGACGGTGTGGTGCTCTGGGTGGGTTTTAGGCGTGGGTGAGTGTATGGTTCGGTTCGGTGGATCAAGGCGAGGCGAGCGGTGGTGGTGATCGGGCTAGGCGCGGTCGGAGACGAGCGGCAGCTCAGCTAAAGGCGTGGCGGCGACACTCTGCTCCGGCGAGCAATTTACGGTGAGGCAGGGGCTCGGGGTTGGGGATACGGGGTGGAACGGGGTGCGGGAGCGGTGGCTTATATAGCCATAGGCTCGGGGTTATCGGAGAGAAAGAGATCGGCGAGATCTGGTCGGATCCGAGGCGGTCGCCGGCGAAGGAAGGAGGGGTGAGGGAAGGAAGTGGGTGACCGAGGGGAGGAGGCAATCGGGCGGTGGGGCCCAGGGTGCAGAGAGAGAAAGAGAGGGCGAGCGAATCGGTAGCCGATCCCGAAGGGATTCGGATCCAATCTGGATCCAATCGGGCCAGATCTGCTGCTGGGTCGGCACGGGCTTTCCTTTTTAAGAGATTTTTCCTTTTTATAAAACAAAACAGAAAAGAAAAACTAAATAAAGGAAAAAACTATAATACTTTTATATAGGCATATAATATACCAAAATAACCAGAAAAATAAGCTCTTCAATAAGAACATATTTTCAAGTTCCAATAAAATTTCTCACAAATTCAAATAATTCAAACAGTGCTACTGTTATAAATAAAATGATAATAAAACATTTTGAAAATTCCAAAATGATGTCAAATTCATGTTCCTCCATTTTTATATTGAAGGGAATCATTTTACCCTATTTTCCATGTATTTTATTTTTGGAGAAAAATAAATTTTGAAATGCCCTTCAAGAATGGCTTTGAATCTTATTATGAAATATTTTCCAAATATTTTTCTGAGTTTTATAAATTCAAAAATAATTCAAATGGCCCCTGGTTTGGAGTGTCATATTTCTCCTCCCAAGATTTTGAATTTGGGAAAGGGGATTTGAATTCATTCAAACTTTGAAATAGAGCCAAAAATGTAATAGATTCAAACAAGAAAATTTTAGTAGTTTTCAAATCCACCTTTCAAATCCTTTGTTTGGAAGAAGTCATGTTATCTTCTCTCACTGGCTTGGATTGAATGAATTTGAATTTCACAAGCAAGGGGAATGTCATGTTATTCCCTCTCATTCAAAAGTTTTAAAAAGTTTCAAATTTCACTCAGATTCAATCACTCAATCAAACCATCAATCAATCAGATAATTGTTATAACATTCCAAAATTTGGGATGTTACAATATATTTGTATGTGAAAGTTCTCTTCCTTATACTAATCATTCACGAATTGCTTGTATGACCAATATTGTGATTGTCAAGCTTCAAAAGATTTCACTTTCTAAACCCAATGTGAAGCTACTACTAGGCATGATATGAACATATAATTTCAACTTCATGGTATTCGATGCATTCAACAATTTACTCATAGGATATAAGTGAAGCACAAGAGTAAATGACAAGCTACTCCAAAAAGATATAAGTGAAGATCAAGCGAGTAGTTAAGTAAATGGGTAGCCATTTGAGAACTCTCTCTCATCTAAAAACATTCAGATATAAGTATTTTATTAAAATAGAAAGCAAAAGAAAATAAAATGACATTCCAAGAATAGCACACATTATGTGAAGAAGCAAAAACTTAGGCTCAACCGCTACTAACCGATAAATGTTGATGAAGAAAGGTGAGATGCCTACCGGGGCATCCCCAAGCTTAGATGCTTGAGACTTCTTGAAATATTATCTTGGGATGCCTTGGGCATCCCCAATCTTGGGATTTTTTGTCTCCTTAATTCCGTTTACGTCACGGTTTCCCTAAATCTTAAAAACTTCATCCACAAAAACTGGAAAAGAACTCGTGAGATAGGTTAGTACACATAAGAATAAGTCCATACTTCTTGTACTGCCAAGACAAGTTGCACAATAATGTCCAAACATCATCTACTGTTTACTATCGTTTCCACAATTTATATCTACCAATATAGGCTATGGAAACTATAGGATAAGTAGATAACAAAACTATGACAGCAATCTGTCCAAACAGAACAGTCTATAGCAATTTATGAAAACAGTGTACTTCTCTAACTGAAAAAATTATACAAATTTAGGATGTGGTAAATAATTTATATGACAACACTGTGTAAAAATTTCAGAAACTTTCCATCTTCCAGTAAAATATGGAAATTCAAACACTATAGAGAAAGTTTCTATTTTTACACAGCACACATCAAACATCCAATGCAAGCATCCTAAGGCAATTCTTGGAACTTTTTATTGAAAAAAAAGATTATAAATAACACCTAACAGAAAAATAACAAAATATAATGACGATCCAAGCAAGGCACATATTATGTGATGAATAAAAATATAGCTCTAAGTAAGATATACCGATAATGTTGAAGACGAAAGAGGGGATGCCTTCCGGGTCATCCCCAAGCTTTAGGCACTTGATACGTATGCAACATATCTATAATTTTTGCTTGTTCCATGCTGTTATATTATCATGCTTGGATGTTTTACAATCATTTTATAGCAACTTTATGTCAGTTTTTGGGACTAACGTATTGACATAGTGCCAAAGTGCCAGTTGTTGTTTTTGCTTGTTTTTTTACTTCGCAGAATATCAGTACCAAATGGAGTCCAATCGCGATGAAACTTTTTGAAGATTTTTTTGGACCATAAGAAGACCAGTGGGCCAAAGAAGTTACCAGGAGGGAGCCCAGGCCGCCCATAACCCACCAGGGCGCGCCAGGGGGCCCCCTCCACCGCCTCGGATGCCTATAAATTCCCAAATATTCCAGAAACCATAGAGGAGTCGACAAAAAACACATCTAGCTGCCGCAAGTTCCAGAACCGCGAGATCCAATCTAACACCATCACGGGGGGTTCATCATCCTCATTGGTGCCTCTCCGATGATGCGTGAGTAGTCCACCATAGACCTACGGGTCCGTAGGCAGTAGCTAGATGTCTTCCTCTCTCTCTCTCTCTTTTGATTCTCAATACAATGGTCTCTTGGAGATCTATTTGATGTAAACTTGTGTGGTATGTCTGTTGGGATCCGATGAATTTTGAGTTCATGAACAGTTTCTATCCATGAATATTATTTGAGTCTTCTTTGATCTCTTATATGCATGATTACTTATAGCCTCGTATTTCTTCTTTGAATCTTTGGTTTAATTAGGCCAACTAGATCGATTTTTCTTGCCATGGGAAGAGGTGCTTTGTGATGGGTTCGATCTTGCGGTGTCCTCTCCCAGTGACAGAAGGGGCAGCGAGGCACGCATGTATCGTTGCTATTAAGGACAACAAGATGAGGTCTATTCCTACATGAATAGATCTTGTCTACATCATGTCACCATTCTTATTGCATTACATCGTTTTTCCATGAACTTAATACACTAGATGAATGCTGGATAGCGGTCGATGTGTGGAGTAATAGTAGTAGATGCAGAATCATTTCGGTCTACTAATGTTGGACGTGATGCCTATATAATGATCATCGCCTTGGATATTGTCATGATTATTTGATCTTCTATCAATTGCCCAACAGTAATTTGTTCACCCACCGTGTGCTATACTCATGAGAGAAGCCACTAGTGAAACCTACGGCCCCCGGGTCTACTTTTCCAACATATTGCTTTCCGATCTATCTTTTTGCCGCTTTTGTTTTCAGATCTATTGTTCCAAAAATCCAAAATACCTTTCTGCACTTTTTATTTGCCTCTTTATTTTGTGTTCTTGAGAGATCTTTCTATCCAATCTATCATATCATAATCTATCTTTTTACCGTAGAGAGATTGACAACCTCTCTTTCGCGTCGGCTTGCAAGTATTTGTTCTTTGTGTGCAAGTGTTGTTTACGTAGTGTTGGTGATCCTCCTAATGGTTCGATACCTTGGTTTCATATCTGAGGGAAATACTTACCGTCCCTGTGCTGCATCATCCCTTCCTCTTTGGGGAAATACAGACGCAGTCTCAAGCCACGTCAAAGGAATTTCTGGCGCCGTTGCCGGGGAGGAAGTGGTCTCTTCTACGTGCCAATCTCTGGCGCCGAGGAGACACCATCAACATCTACCAGGTTCCTAATCACAAATCACATCTCCTTGCAATTATATTATTAGGCATTTGTCTCTCGTTTTCCTCTCCCCCATTTCACCAAATTTGTCGTTTTATTCGCCCTCTTTTTCGTTTGCCCTCTTGTCAGATCTCTTGCTTGCTTGCAATTTTGTTTGCGTAGTCACGATGACTCAAGAAAACAGCAAATTGTGTGCTTTTTCCAATACTAATAATAATGATTTTATTAGTACTCCGATTGCTCCTCCCGCCACTAGTGCGGAGTCTTGAGATATTAATGCCGCTTTGTTGAATCTTGTCTTGAAAGATCAATTTGCTGGTACTCCTAATGAGGATGCCCCATACCATCTAAACACATTCGTAGAGTTGTGTGATATGCAAAAGAAAAAAGATGTGGACAATGATATAGTGAAGTTGAAATTATTTCCTTTCTCCTTGCGGGATCGTGCAAAAATTTGGTTTTCTTCTTTGCCTCGCAATAGTATCGATTCTTGGAATAAGTGCAAGGATGCTTTTATTACTAAGTATTTTCCGCCCGGGGAAATCATTTCCCTTAGGACTCAAATCATGAATTTTAAGCAACTTGAGCATGAACATGTTGCACAATCTTGGTAAAGAATGAAATTGATGCTAATAAATTGTCCTACTCATGGTTTAAATCTTTGGATGATCATACAAAAAATTTATGCGGGATTGAATTTGTCTCTAGAAATCTTTTAGATTCCGCCGCGGGTGGTACTTTTATGGAAATTACTCTGGGTGAAGCTACTAAATTGCTAGATAATATTATGGCAAATTATTCACAATGGCATACTAAAAGAGCACCTACTAGCAAAAAGGTTAATTCGGTTGAAGAAATTAGTACCTTGAGTGAAAAAGTTGATGCTTTAATGAAGATGGTTGCTCGTAAAAATGCTCCTATTTATCTTAATGATGTTCCTTTGTCTACTTTGATTGAGCAAAATAGTGATTCCATAGATGTGAATTTCGGCTCGCGAAACAATTTCAATAACAATGCTTATAGAGGTAATTTTAATCCTAGGCCTTTTCTTGGAAATTCCTCTAATAATTATGGTAATTCTTATTACAATAATAATAGGAACCCCTCTGATCTTGAGAGTAATGTTAAAGAATTTATCAATGCGCAAAAAGCTTTAAATACTACGATAGAAGAAAAGTTGAATAAGATTGATGATATGTCTAGAAGCATTGATAAAATTTCTCATGATGTGGAAAATCTCAAGTTCAAAGATTTTGCACCTAATATTGATGAATCAAATAAAGCTTTATATGTCTCTATGGATGAAAGTAAGAAAAGAAGCGCTATGCTTAGATCTAAAAGAGAATTTTTTTTAGAAAAAGTGTTTTCTAGTGATTGCTTTCAGAAAAATGATGAAGATCTTAAAGTGATTGGTGTTTCTTCCATTGATTCCTTGTTTAGTAATATTAAAATGTATAATGAAGGGACTGAAGTAGAGTCAACTTTAGCTAGAAGGCGTCCCAATGATTTCGAGGGTGAAAATCTTGATGAAAGTGGGTTTGAAGAGGTCAAAACTTTAACTAGTGATGTGCCCACTATTTTGGATTGCAAGGACTTTAATTATGATAGTTTCTCTTTGATTGATTGTATTTCTTTGCTGCAATCCATGTTGAATTCACACCATGCTTATGAACAAAATATAGCTTTTACTAAACATATCGTTGAAGCCATGATGAAATCTTTTGAAGAAAAGTTGGAGTTAGAGATTTCTATTCCTAGAAAATTACATGATGGGTGGGAACCTACCATTAAGGTCAAGATTAAAAATCATGAGTGCTTCGCTTAATGTGATTTGGGTGCTAGTGTTTCCACGATTCCGAAATCTTTATGTGATGTGCTTGGTCTCACCAATGTTGAAGAATGTTCTCTTAATTTGTACTTGGCGGATTCTACTATTAAAAAGCCTTTGGGAAGAAGTATTGATGTTCTTATTCTTGAAAATAGGAACTATGTGCCCATAGATTTTATTGTTCTTGATATTGACTGCAATCCGTCTTGTCCCATTATACTTGGTAGACCGTTTTTACGCACTATAGGTGCCGTGATTGATATGAAAGAAGACAATATTATATTCCAGTTTCCACTAAGAAAGGGTATGGAACACTTCCCTAGAACAAGAATTAAGCCACCATATGAATCAATCATGAGAGCATCATATGGAGAAAATCCCAAGATGACAATACTTGAATCTATGCCTTATGCCTAGCTAGGGGCGTAAAACGATAGCGCTTGTTGGGAGGCAACCCAATGAATAAATTTATTTTCATCTCTTTCTTTCTATTTTTGAGTGTTGACACAATTATGCCTATGTTATGATTGTGTTTTTATGTTTTATTTAGTGTTTGTGCCAAGTAAAGCCTTTAGGATGATTCATAAGATGAGTAGAAACAACGCTGAATCTGAAACAGAAACTTTGCCTCCAGTGTGCAAATTTTCATTCTTTACTGGAGCATGACAATGAGCTGAAATTTTAAAACAGTGTTGCTATAGAAATGCTTTACGTTTTCCTAATTTTTCATAATTTTTAGATTTACATAAGTATGGTTAGAGTACAGATTACTACAGACTATTCTGTTTAAGACAGATTCTGTTTTCGTTGCATTGTGTGCTTGTTTTGATGAATCTATGGTTTGTATTGAAGGGTATAAGCCATGGTAAAGTTAAAATACAGTAGGTATAATGCAATAATATGAATGGGTTTGCAACAGTACTTAAAGTGGTGATTTGCTTTATTATACTAACGGATCTCACGATGGTTTTGTTGAGTTTTGTGTGATTGAAGTTTTCAAGTTTTGGGTGAGATCACGATGGATGAAGGAATAAGGAGTGAAAAGTGCCTAATCTTGGGGATGCTACAGCACCCCAAGATATATCCAAAGAGAAACAAGCAACTAAGCTTGGGGATGCCCCGAGTGGTATTATACTTGGAGCTATATCTTTATTCGTCACATATCATGAGTTTTGCTTGGAGCGTCTTGTATCATTTGAGTCTTTGCTTGCTTTGCTTTTTAGTTTGTCATTAGTATCCTTGCTAGACACACCTATTTGAGAGAGCCAAAATTATGCTACGATTTTTTAGAATTGCTCTATATGCTTCACTTAAATTTTTTGAGCTATGGAATTGCTCTAGTGCTTCACTTATATCTTTTTGAGCACGGTGTGCTTGGAATTTTTTTGGAGAAACACTCTCATGCTTCACTTAGAATAATTTGAGAGTTAGTAAATTTTGAAGAAATCCTCTCATGCTTCACTTATACTATTTTGAGAGATGAAACCTTTATGCTCATGTTCTTCACTTAAATTTGTTTGAGCTTGTCAAAAGCAATGGCAATATATGAAACTAGTCCCAAAGTGATAGATATTCAAGGAGCATATAATAAAAACTTTCATGAAGAGCATTGGACAAATTAAACTTGATTCCTTGTAATAGTTTTGAGACATGATGATAGTAATATATGAGTCATGTTAGTGAGTAATTATGCTTTAGTAAGAATATTGGTGTTAAGGTTTGTGATTACCTATGCAAGTACGAAAGTCAATAGTTATGCAATGAAATTACATCCTAATTATGGTGCATTATTCGGTGTTAGTTATGCTCAATGCTCGTTTATGTGAATTTTTGTTTCTTGGTTAGTTTCTTCTCAATCTATTTGCTAGCCCACTTGTACTACGTAGAAATACTACTTGTGCATCCAAAATCCTTAATCCCAGTTTTGCCTTATGAGTCCACCATACCTACCTATATGCGGTATTTCCATGCCATTCCAAGCAAATTTGTATGTGCCATCTCTAATTTTCAAAATAAATTTCCTTTTTGTGTGCTCGTACCGCTCATGAAACGGTAGGGGGTGTCCAATATTTTTCCATGCTAGATGTGTTATTCTCAAGATGAGTGTTTATTCACTTGTCATTGCACGAGAGTACGGTGATAATAGGGATGCCCAGTCTCGAAATGGAAAAAAATACTTTTGTTGTCAAATAATAAATTCCTTGGAAAGTGTTGGTATGGAAGGCAACCGTGGATACGGCCGGCCATGGATTGTGAAAGAATGGTGGAAAAAGGAATAAACTTTACTTTATGTTTTGGAACCGCCTATGCTATATCTAGCATGGAAAGTATTGTGAACTACTTTGTCGTTTTCATTGACAGGAAAGGCATGCCACTCAAAATATTTTTCTCTCTCAATTTAAACTTTGAGCTCTGGCACCTCTACAAATCCAGTGGGCCAAAGAAGTTACCAGGAGGGAGCCCAGTCCGCCCACAACCCACCAGGGCGTTCCAGGGGACCCGGGCACGCCCTGATGGCATGTGGCCGCCTCGGGAACCCCCTGCACCACCTCTGATGCCTATAAATTCCTAAATATTCCAGAAACCCTCGAGGAGTCGTGGAAAAACACATCCAGCCGCCGCAAGTTCCAGAACCACAAGATCCAATCTAACACCATCACGGAGGGGTTCATCATCCTCATTGGTGCCTCTCCGATGATGTGTGAGTAGTCCACCATAGACCTACGGGTCCGTAGTCAGTAGCTAGATGGCTTCCTCTCTCTTTTTTGATTCTCAATACAATGGTCTCTTGGAGATCTATTTGATGTAAACTTTTGCGGTGTGTTTGTTGGGATCCGATGAATTTTGAGTTCATGATCAGTTTCTATCCATGAATATTATTTGAGTCTTCTTTGATCTCTTATATGCATGATTACTTATAGCCTCGTATTTGTTCTTCGAATCTTTGGTTTAGTTAGGCCAACTAGATCGATTTTTCTTGCCATGTGAAGAGGTGCTTTGTGATGGGTTTGATCTTGCAGTGTCCTCTCCCTGTGACAAAAGGGGCAGCGAGGCACACATGTATTGTTGCTATTAAGGACAACAAAATGGGGTATATTCCTACATGAATAGATCTTGTCTACATCATGTCACGTTCTTATTGCATTACTCCATTTTTCATGAACTTAATACACTAGATGCATGTTTGATAGCAGTCGATGTGTGGAGTAATAGTAGTAGATGCAGAATCGTTTCGGTCTACTAATCTTGGACATGATGCCTATATAATGATCATCGCCTTGGATATCGCCATGATTATTTGATCTTCCATCAATTTCCCAACAGTAATTTGTTCACCCACCGTGTGCTATACTCATGAGAGAAGCCACTAGTGAAACCTATGCCCCCCGGGTCTACTTTTCCAACATATTGCTTTCCGGTCTATCTTTTTGCCACTTTTGTTTTCAGATCTATGATTCCAAAAACCCAAAAATACCTTGCTGCACTTTTTATTTGCCTCTTTTATTTTGTGTTCTTGAGAGATCTATCTATCCAATCTATCATATCCTAATCTATCTTTTTACCGTAGAGAGATTAACAACCTCTCTTTCGCGTTGGGTTGCAAGTATTTGTTCTTTGTGTGCAAGTGCTATTTACGTAGTGTTGGTGATGCTCCTACTGGTTTGATACCCTGGTTTCATAACTTAGGGAAATACTTACCGTCGTTGTCCTGCATCATCCCTTCCTCTTTGGGGAAATACCGACGCAGTCTCAAGCCATGTCAGCGCGTGAGTCTTCCTTGGATATTACCTTGGGGTGCCTTTTGCATACCCAAGCTTAGGGTCGTACCACTCCTTATTATTCTTATATCGGTGTCTCACCCAAAACATGAAAACTTCAATCACACAAAACTTAACGGAACTTCGTGAGATGGGTTAGTATAGTAAATATAGATCATTCACTTAGGTACTGTTGAGACAAGACTCATAATTGCTCCCACATGATAAGTACTGTATTCTATCATTCCCATAATTTATACCACTAAATATAAGCTATGGAAACACTAAAACAAGCAAACTATGCATGCAAAACAGAATCTGTCAAAAACAGAACAACCTGTGAAGATCTGAATGATAACCACACTTACTTGTCTCTAAAAATTCTGAAAACTTAGGAAAAACTGACGAATTTGTATATCAAGACTTTGTAAAAATTTCAGATCATTATCACGCTCCAGTAAAAAATGAAAATTCCTGTACTGGAGTCAAAAGTTTCTGTTTTGGTTCAGCATCAATTCTACTCTTCTTGCGAGTCATCCCAAAGGCTTTACTTGGCACTTTATTGAAATAAAAGACACAAAAAATGATTAATACAGTAGCTTAATCATGTTAACACACAAAAACATAAAGTAAAAGTGTTGGGTGTTCTCCTAACAAGCGCTTTTCTTTAAAGCCTTTTAGCTAGGCATGATGATTTCAATGGTGCTCACATAGGGATAGTATTTGAAACATGCAAAAGAGCATCATGGATCACATGGCAAGCACATTTAAGTCTAACCCACTTCCTATGCATAGGTATTTTGTGAGCAAACAATGTTTGGGAGCAATAATCAACTAGCATAGGAAAGCAAAACAACCATAACTTCAAAACTTTAAACATATAGAGAGGAAACTTGATATTATTGCAATTCCTACAAGCATGTGTTACTCCCTCCTAATAATTTTCAGTAGCATCATGAAGGAATTCAACAATATAACCATCACATAAAGCATTCTTTTCATGATCTACAAGCATATAAAATTTATTACTCTCCACATAAGCATATTTCTTCTCATTCATAATAGTGGGAGCAAACTCAACAAAATAACTATCATGTGACACTTGATTGACATAACCAAATTGAAAATTAAAATCATGATGACAAGTTTCATGGTTATCATTATTCTTTATAGCATACATGTCATCACAATAATCATCATAGATAGGAGGCATGCCATCATCATAATAAATTTGCTCATCAAAACTTGGGGGACTAAAAATATCATCTTCATCAAACATAGCATCCCCAAGCTTGTGGCTTTGCATATCATTAGCATCATGGATATTCAGAGAATTCATACTAGCAACATTACAATCATGCTCATCATTCAAGGAATTCTCATTAAGTATTTTCATAATTTCTTCCTCTACCAATTGAGCACAATTTTCTGAATCCTTATTTTCACGAAAGACATTATAAAGATGATACAAATGATGCAACCTAAACTCCATTTTTTGTAGTTTTCTTTTATAAACCAAACTAGTGATAAAATAAGAAACTAAAAGATTCAATTGCAAGATCTAAAGATATACCTTCAAGCACCCACCTCCCCGGCAACGGCGCCAGAAAATAGCTTGATGTCTACTACACAACTTGTTCTGTAGACTCGTGTTGGGCCTCCAAGCACAGATGAAAGCACATTTGCTCCCTTGGTGGTTTTGGTAATTAATAACAACATATAAGTCATTGGACTAATGTTTCCACTAAGCATATTTCAGGAAAACTTCAATGATAGGATTGGCAAAAGGATTGTGGAGATTGTGGAAATACCTCAAGATGCAAGGAAATGGATTGGCAAAGCTTCAAGCAAGAGGAATCTACATTTTACTTTGTGAGAAATCACTTTGAGTCCATAGGAAAGCCAATACTATTAAAAGGGGGTAAGGTATTGTTCGTGAACAAAATGCTCATACGTGCACAAGTGATAGTCACAAAAAACACCCACAAGCTCTTCCACAAAAGTCTGTCCAAAGTCAAATATCCAAAATCGGTGCAACCAACATTTTCCACTCGGTGCCACCGATTCCCATACTCAGACAGACCTTAGCCAAATCCTAGCCTTTCGGTGCAACCGATTCTGCTTCGGTGCCACCGAGTTTGGGTTGCCAACTTTCTGTTACCCAATTTCACAAAATCGGTCCGACCAAGTTTGTGGAATCGGCGTCACCGAGATTGGGCAATCTGACCGTTGGTCACCTTATCGGTACAACCGAGTTAGATATATCGGTCTCACCGAGATTCAAAAGTTGTCACCTTTTGGTCACTTCGGTACCACCGAGATTCACACATCGGTGTCACCGAGTTGGTCACTTTAGGTGTAACGGTTGGATTTTTGGAGATGCCTATATATATACCCCTTCACCACCACCTACTCGAAATAGAAGCACTCGGAACTATTCCATACTTGCCCCATCATATTTTCTGAGAGAGAGCCACCTACTCATGTGTTGAGATCATGCCATTCCATTCCAACCATATGAATCTTGATCTCTAGCCTCCCCAAGTTGCTTTCCACCAAGCCAAATCTGTGAGAGAGTGATTGTGTGTTGAGGAGTCTATCATCTTGAAGCACAAGAGCAAGGAGTTCATCGACATTGCCGACCTATTACCTTTTGGAGGGTGGTGCCTCCTAGATTGGTTAGGTGTCGCTTGGGAGCCTCCTACTTCATGTTGTGGAGTTGAACCAAGAAGTCTGTAAGGGCAAGGAGATCGCCTACTTCGTGAAGATCTACCCATAGTGAGGCTAGTCCTTCGTGGTCGGAAGCTGTTATGGAATAATCAAGGTTGCTACTTCGTGGACCCTTATGGGTGGAGCCCTCCGTGGACTCTCGCGACCGTTACCCTCCGTGGGTTGAAGACTCCATAAACGTGGACGTACGATAGCACCACCTATCGGAGCCACGGGAAAAATCATCGTGTCTACAAATTGCGTTTGATTCTCCTACCCTTCCTTTACTACTCATGCTTGTTGTTACTTTCCTCTGCTATACTTTGAGACATGCATGTGTAGGGTGTACTTGACTTGCTATGAATGCTAAAATCTGCCAACACTAAAAATTGGGAAAAGGCTAGATTTTTACTTGGTCAAGTAGTCTAATCACCCCCCCCCCTCTAGACATACTTTCGGTCCTACAAGTGGTATCAGAGCTTTGGTCTCCATTGCATTGGTCTCACAACCTTGGAGAGTATGGCGTCTAGTGAGGGAAATTATCACCGTAGAGGTCCGTACTTTGATGGCACTAATTTTGCTAGTTGGAAGCATAAAATGAAAATGCATATTCTTGGTCATAACCCCGTCGTATGGGCCGTTGTTCGTGTTGGCTTGCAAGGTGAATTCTTTGGTGATGGAAAGGAACCAGATCGTGAAGCGACCGCGGATGAATTGAAGATGTTGCAATACAACGATCAAGCATGCGACATTCTCTTCAACTGCCTATGCCCCGAAGAGTTCAACAAAATCAGCCGTCTTGAGAATGCAAAAGAGATTAGGGATACTTTGGTTGATATGCACGAAGGAACCGAGTCCGTGAGAGAATCCAAGTTGGATGTTCTTCATAGTTAGCTTGACAAGTTCAAGATGAAGGATGGTGAAGGAGTCACAGAGATGTACTCTAGGCTAGCTCTCATCACCAATGAGATTGCCGGCTTAGGAAGCGAAGAAATGACCGACAAATTCATCATCAAGAAGATACTTAGAGCTTTGGATGAGAGATACGACACCGTGTGCACATTGATCCAAATGATGCCCAACTACAAAGATCTCAAGCCTACGGAAGTCATTGGAAGGATTGTTGCTCATGAGATGACACTCAAAGACAAAGAAGAGCTTCACAACAATTCTAGCGGTGCTTACAAAGCCACAAGTGATGCTCCCGCAACTTCAAGCGACAACCTTGTCACCAATGAAGAGATAAGCCGCATGGTCAAGAAATTCAACAAGTTCTACAAGAATAGAGGCAAAGAACAAAGATCCAACTCAAGATATGAAGAGAAGCGTTCGTCAAGTCGTGACCGCAATTGCTACAATTGTGGGAAGCCCGGACACTACTCCAATGAGTGCACGGCTCCCTACAAACGAAGAGAAGAGTCACCTCGAAGACGAAGCTCAAGGAATGAATCACCTCAAATAGAGAGAAGAAGTAGAGATGATCATTATGAACGAAGACCCTCAAGGAGAAGTAGGGATTAGGAGAAGAAGGACGAGTACACCAAGAACTACACAAGAATAAGTAGGGATTAGGAGAAGAAGGACAAGTACACCAAGAACTACACAAGAAGAAAACATCAAGCTCATGTTGGTGAATGGGTTTCCGGCTCCGACTCCGACAACAACTCCGAGAGAAGCTATCACTCCAACTCCGACTATAGTCAAGATGAAGGTGTTGCCGGACTTGCACTAGTGACTAACAACTCCTATGATCTATTTGATTCACCAAATGAAGGGAGTGGAAGTTGCTTCATGGCTAAAGGCCCCAAGGTATCACACCCCGAGTATCTTGATTTCGATAGCGACTAAGATGATTTACTTTGTGATGATGACTTGCTCTTTGATAAAAACTAGTAATGTTAGTCAAAATGAACTTGATAATTCTCATGCTAGTCAAGATAAGTCATTTGATGATGATAAGATGAAAATAGAACAACTAACTAAAGAATTAAACACTCTTAAGTTAGCCCATGTATCTACTCTCGAAGATCATAGAGAGCTTGTAAGGACTCGTGAGAAGCTACGCTTCGAGAAGCTCACCTTGGAGCAAGAGCATGAGTTTCTTAAAGCTATCAATGACGATCTCCGAAAGAAGACTTCATCTTATCTAGCCAAACGATTACTCGTGTCTGCATTCATGCCACAAGTTAAATCTAGACAAACTAGTAACAAAGACAAGAAAGGTTCTTCATCTAGTAGCAACAATAAAAATGCTAAATCTAATGATGTTGCTTCTAGTAGTTCTATTGATTCCACTAATGATGATTCTATTAGCCAAGTTACACTTGAGCAAGAAAATGCTTTATTGAAAGGAATTATAGAAAAAGGTATCTACAAGAGTCTTGTCGGGTGTAAGCAATTTGAGGAAATTGTACGCAAGCATGGAGGATACCGGAAGAACCATGGCATTGGCTACTTCAACGCTAATGGAGTTGAATGGGAAGAAGGTCAATACCCCGAGCCCAAGTTTGTTTCTCAAAAGGAGAAGTATGAAAATACTCTTCCCAAGGGAACAAACACTCAAGATGACCTTCCACCACAAGACCACAAGCTCAAGGGCAAGAACAAGCTTCAAGAGGACATTGACTCATATGAAGATGAATCCCTAGCTTTGGTGGAGTGGGTTCCCAAGGCTACTTCAAACTCAACTTCTACAAAGGCTACTTCAACACCAAGGATCCCCATCAATTTGATGTGGGTCCCCAAGAAGAAGAACTAGAGAGTTCTTGAGGGGTGACTCCGCCAATGAAATTCACTCACATTCATTATTGGCAAGAACTATTTGCAATCGACATCAACTCTATGCAATAGTTCATGGAGTCACACATTCCCTCAAAGGTAAGCAAGGGACAAGGTAATCAACAAATCAATGGACATCATTACACATACTTTGCACTCCATGTCCATAGATATCCTTGTATTTGTCTCTTGTGTGTTGGGACTAACCCATGTAGGTGAGAAGAGTAAGGAAACAACAAGGATGCTCCCAACTCTTGGTGTTCTTCATCAACCTTGAGCATCCATCACTACATCACCAACATGAAGTCTTCATCGAAAAAACCCAAGGTTAGTTTATCCCTCCTATGGGGGGTGTCACATCAAGGGGGAGCTTTACTCTAAGACTTGAGTCAAAGCATCTCTTAGTATGTGACAACATTAAATGCTTTATGTAAAAGTGGTAACCCCACTTGTGCTTAAACGATGAGTATGACCTATTATCAAGTATTCTTACTTGGCTCCTAAGTCAATATACTCATATATAGATGACTCCGTCATCGCCAAAGTGCTTGTTAGATGCTAGTATGTATGTGCATGTTTGCCATGATTTCATTTGACATCTTATTGTGTGAGCATGTTGGTCTGCATTTATTTATCCATTCGAGGACATCCAATTGTTGCTATTTGGCTTTTGATTTTTTTTCTTTTGCTAATTGGATGGACAAGAATGCCTAGGACCACTCTCTAGCTATCTATGCTTTCTCACCTCATATTCTATTCATGCTGCATCACAAAATTTGAACAAGTACTTTTCGATCCCTCTATGTGTGGAGCACTCGGAGTTCCGTATCGACAAAGGACTGACCATTAAAACCTCCCAAGTGCATCTCGGTGGAACCAACCCAAAATTCTCGGTCTCACCGAATGCCTAGGGTTGATCTGGTTTTCAATCTCGGTACTACCGATTCCATATTCTCGGTTACACCGAGTTTCCCTGTCAGCTGACAGTTGAGGAACTCGGTGACACAGAAAATTTAGAATCGGTGTCACCGACAGCAAGGGATATATAAACTGTGGACCCGCGCTTTGAAAATCAATCTTCAAACCGTCGCGCCCCAAAACCCTAAGCTACCGAATAGGACCCCCTGGTCGTCGCCCTTGTCTCCCCGCGCTCCTCTGCCGCTGGGATCCTCGCCGTCGACGAGCATCTTCACCGTTGTCTTCGCCGTAGCGGATCCGTCACCGAGTTAGGGTATGGATCCGACCCTTCATTGCGCTCCCCATCCGAATCTTGCGCGCTGAAGCTTATTCCATCAATAATCCACCATGTGCAAACCTCCCTATCCTCTAAAAGTTCCAGTAGATTAGCGAATCGAAATCTTTTAGATTTAGTTGCCCGCAAAATCGCATCTCGGTGATACCGAGTCAGAAAAATCGGTCCCACCGATTTATTTTTGTGCTACTGAGGACAGTACTCGGTGAAACCGAGTAGAAGTTTTCGGTCCCACCGAAACTGCTGCCAAGTTTCTGTTAAGAGTATTGTGAGTCTCGGCAGCACCGAAAATTTTGACTCGGTGACACCGAAATCCTTTTTTGCTGTGAACTACATCTAAGATTTTTCTGTTCAATCTTTCAAAAATAGCTGCATTTTGTGATGACTCATCTTCTCCACTCCTCTATACTCTATTCACAGGGTCAGATATGTCAGAGGCTGAGGACAGTGAGAACAACTTCAGATACCAGAGTGTTGAGTTGGATTCAGGCACTAGTCCTGAGTCTAGTTCATTTTCAGATCCAGGCACCCCCAGTTCTCATGGGTTGCCCAAGGCTGCTACCAGGGCCAGGAAGAAGCTGAATTCAGATGAGGAGGATTCAGATTTTGTGCCTGAGGAAGTTCTTGCCAAGAAGCAAGAGAAAGCTGCTAAGAAGTCTGCTAATGAAGCTACCTCTTCCAGAAGAGCTGTCAGCAAGGTTTATGCTAGCCCTGAAGCTATGAGAGCACCTGAGAGTGCTAGGGCTACCATGACCATTGAGCCCCCAAGGAAGTCTATGCCTAAGAAGGCAGGAGAGAAGAAGTCCAGGAAAAGGATTGTCTATGTCACTGGCAGGCAAACTTCTATGTTTGAGGATCCAGAGGAGACTGCTGGTGCTGCTGAGGAGGAGGAGGAAGAGCATGTTGTCAAGGCCCCTCCCAAGAAGAAGCAAAAGAAGCTTATGGCAGATGTTATGCCCAAGACTAACACTTTCAAGAGCACCAAGTCTGCCCCCAAGAAGGCTACTGCTGAAAAGTCCAAGAGGTCATCCAGACAGATTCCTGCTTCTGAGAAGAACAAGGGAACTACCTCCAGAGTTGAGGATGAGGATGCCATGTCTGCTTTGATGAAGCTTAGAACACACCTTCCTGAACACAATGCCAGCCATCCACTTGCTGAAGACATGAAGAAGAGGAAGGATTCTGGTTTGAGGGCATGGAGAGCTATTGATCCATATGCCCAGAGGAGAAAAACAGCTGTGGACTACAGATTCTACTCCAAGGAGCAACAGGATTTCTATGAGACTGTGCTGCTTGACAAGAGTCTAGCTGTGAGCGATATGAGATATGTTGATTGGAAGTACATCAAGGCTAATGAAGATTTCTTTCCAAATGTTCAAGACAATTTTCATTGCATTGGCCTAGATGAGTTTGTTGGCAAAGAGTTCACTGCATGGAACGATGAGATGATCATGCAATTCTACTCCACTGCTCACTTCTATCGAGATGGTAGAATTGTATGGATGACTGAAGGAGCAAGATACGAGTCTACTGTTGATGAATGGGCTGCCATCTTAGGAGTCCCAGAGGTGCAAGATGGTGACTTGGATGTCTACTCAGAATCCAAGGAGAGCCATGATGCTATGAAGGATATGTACAATGATATCCCTGCTGCTAACTTGAAATCACACAAGCTAGGATCCATCTACTTCCTCCAGGCTGGCCTCCGTACCATGAACACCATTCTGAGGCACACTTTGATGCCCAAGTTAGGAGATGATAAGATGATTCGAGGCCATTCAATCAACATGCTGATCCATCTTGATAAACACACCAGGATAAGAGTAATGGATCTGATTGTGAAGACAGTGAAGAGGGTAGCTGTTGATCAGAAGCGCTCTTGCTGCTATGCACCCTACATTCCGATGCTCATCAACTCCAAGCTGGAGAAGCACATTTTTGCTCTGGACAGACCCCATTTGCCCCTATAGCCAGATTTAGAGGACAGCATTGTGGTGATGGACCCAGAACATCCCACATCAGCTGCAGCTCAACCACAGCCAGAGGCAGAGGCAGCTAGAGCCACTAGTGCTTAGGTCCCTAGATCCAGGAACGAGCAAATGGATCTCTTGATCTCATCCGTTCAAGGCATGTAGAAGGACATCAAGGACATACTGGACAATCAAAACAGTCTTGTCAGGATCTTTGAGAACAGGATCAAGACCCTTAATGACAAGGTAGATGGGCTGACCAAGACAGTCAATGAGCTCAAGAAGGAAGTTGGCTCTGTGCCTCTTCCTCACTCTACAAATGATGATGGTGATGATGAGGATGACTCTCCTCTCAGGCCAGGCACACACTTCACTACCCAGGCCAGATCAGCCATAGTGCCAGCTCCAGATTTGAGGCCTTCTTCATCAACACATGTTACTCTCACCTCAGCTCCATCAGCTCCAGTTCCTCCTGTTGCTACACCAACTCCATCCATGACATCAGCCGATATCTTCGCCGACGCAGTTCTCTCGACTCCTTCATCAACAACCGGAGGAGATCAGCCCAAGAACGTTTAGCTATATCTCTTTGAACTTTTTTGTAACTTGTTGCCCAAGGGGGAGAAGTGTATATAGATCTTTAGGCTTCGAGTGAGAGAGCGTTTAGTTTTTATCGCTGTTTTCAAAACATTTGATCTTTTGGTTCGTTTGTTTGTGTTGAACTATGTGGTGTTTGATCATACGCTTAATGTGTGCTACTACTATTTCCAATCATCTTAATGCTTATGAGATGATCATTCACCTTTGCTTAATTGTGTTGTGCTATGATGTTCATTCTTATTTTTTCTCACACACCACCAAGATGTATGTGACATGGAAGAAGTGCCCCATGTACCTAATCGATTGTGCATTTGCATTCAAACGCAAATTTTAAAATAATGCACAAATTTAGGGGGAGCTCTTGCTTATCACATACTTCTCAAAGCGACGGTTATATTCATTGATTATATCATTGTCGAAGCTTTGATCTATATGTTGTCATCAATTACCAAAAAGGGGGAGATTGAAAGCACATTTGCTCCCTTGGTGGTTTTGGTAATTAATAACAACATATAAGTCATTGGACTAATGTTTCCACTAAGCATATTTCAGGAAAATTCAATGATAGGATTGGCAAAAGGATTGTGGAGATTGTGGAAATACCCCAAGATGCAAGGAAATGGATTGGCAAAGCTTCAAGCAATAGGACTCTACATTTTACTTTGTGAGAAATCACTTTGAGTCCATAGGAAAGCCAATACTATTAAAAGGGGGTAAGGTATTGTTGGTGAACAAAATGCTCATACGTGCACAAGTGATAGTCACCAAAAACACCCACAAGCTCTTCCACAAAAGTCTGTCCAAAGTCAAATATCCAAAATCGGTGCAACCAACACTTTCCACTCGGTGCCACCGATTCCCATACTCAGACAGACCTAAGACAAACCCTAGCCTTTCGGTGCAACCGATTCTGCTTCGGTGCCACCGAGTTTGGGTTGCCAACTTTCTGTTACCCAATTTCACAAAATCGGTCCGACCGAGTTTGTGGAATCGGCGTCACCGAGATTGGGCAATCTGACCGTTGGTCGCCTTATCGGTACAACCAAGTTTTATATATCACTCTCACCGGGATTCAAAAGTTGTCACCTTTTGGTCACTTCGGTACCACCAAGATTCACACATCGGTGTCACCGAGTTGGTCACTTTAGGTGTAACGGTTGGATTTTTGGAGATGCCTATATATACCCCTTCACCACCACCTACTCGAAATAGAAGCACTCAGAACTATTCCATACTTGCCCCATCATATTTTCTGAGAGAGAGCCACCTACTCATGTGTTGAGATCATGCCATTCCATTCCAACCATATGAATCTTGATCTCTAGCCTCCCCAAGTTGCTTTCCACCAATCCCATCTCTTCCACCAAGTCAAATCTGTGAGAGAGTGATTGTGTGTTGAGGAGTCTATCATCTTGAAGCACAAGAGCAAGGAGTTCATCGACATTGCCAAGCCTATTACCTTTTGGAGGGTGGTGCCTCCTAGATTGGTTAGGTGTCGCTTGGGAGCCTCCTACTTCATGTTGTGGAGTTGAACCAAGAAGTCTGTAAGGGCAAGGAGATCGCCTACTTCGTGAAGATCTACCCATAGTGAGGCTAGTCCTTCGGGGACGGAAGCCGTTATGGAATAGTCAAGGTTGCTACTTCGTGGACCCTTATGGGTGGAGCCCTCTGTGGACTCTCGTGACCGTTACCCTCCATGGGTTGAAGACTCCATAAACGTGGACGTACAATAGCACCACCTATCGGAACCACGGGAAAAATCATCGTGTCTACAAATTGCGTTTGATTCTCCTACCCTTCCTTTACTACTCATGCTTGTTGTTACTTTCCGCTGTTATACTCTTAGACATGCATGTGTAGGGTGTACTTGACTTGCTATGAATGCTAAAATCTGCCAACACTAAAAATTGGGAAAAGGCTAGATTTTTACTTGGTCAAGTAGTCTAATCACCCCCCTCTATACATACTTTCGGTCCTATAGCAGATTTTTGTAGGACAGTAGCAAATTTCCCTCAAGTGGATGACCTAAGGTTTATCAATCCGTGGGAGGCGTAGGATGAAGATGGTCTCTCTCAAACAACCCTGCAACCAAATAATAAAAAGTCTCTTGTGTCCCCAACACACCAAATACAATGGTAAATTGTATAGGTGCACTAGTTCGGCGAAGAGATGGTGATACTGGTGTAGTAATGATTGTAGATATTGATTTTTTTTAATAGTAACAATAAAAACAGCAAGGTAGCAAGTAAGAAAAGTGAGCACAAACGGTATTGCAATGCTTGAAAACAAGGCCTAGGGTCCGTACTTTCTCTAGTGCAATCTCTCAACAATGCTAATATAATTGGATCACATAACCATCCCTCAACGTGCAACGAAGAATCACTCCAAAGTTCTTATCTAGCGGAGAACATAAGAAGAAATTGTTTGTAGGGTACGAAACCACCTTAAAGTTATCCTTTCCTATCGATCTATCCAAGAGTTCGTACTAAAATAACACCAAGTTATCCTTTCCGATCGATCTATCTAAGAGTTCGTAATAAAATAACACCATATGATACGCATCAGCCAACTGTAATGTCACCTAGATACTCCAATGTCACCACAAGTAGCCATGAGTTAATTATACGATACGCATCAAACAATTTCAGATTCATAATACTCAATCCAGCACAAAGAACCTCAAAGAGTGCCCCAAGATTTCTACCGGAGAAAGTAGGACGAAAACGTGCATCAACCCCTATGCATAGATTACCCTAATGTCACCTCGGGAATCCGCGAGTTGAGTGCCAAGACATATATCAAGTGCTCTCGAATCCATAAAAGTATTCAATCCAGTAATAACGAAATCTCAAAGGGAAAACTCAATTCATCACAACAAGATAGAGAGGGGAAAACACCATATGATCCAACTATATTAATAAAGCCCGCGATACATCAAGATCATGCCAAATCAAGAACACGAGAGAGAGAGATTAAACACATAGCTACTGGTACAAACCCTCGGCCCCAAGGGTGGACTACTCCCTCCTCGTCATGGCCTCCGCCGGGATGATGAAGATGGCCACCGAAGATGATCTACCCTCTCCGTCAGGGTACTGGAACGCCTCCAGATTGGTTTTTCGTCGATACAGAGAGTTGCGGCAACGGAACTTCTGATCTAGGGTTATTTCTGGGGGGTTTCGAATATATAAGATTTTTGGGCGTCAGTTTCATGCGAAGATGGGCCACGAGGGGCCCACAAGACACCAGGGCGCGCCAGAGGTTGCTGGCGCACCATGGTGGGTTGTGGGCACCTCGTGGCTCTTCTGGCCCTCCCACGAAGCTTCTAGTGCCTCTTTTGTTCCAAAAAAAATCGTCAAAAAGTTTCGTTGCATTTGGAGAACTTTTATTTCTGCACAAAAAACAACACCACGGTAGTTCTGCTAAAAACAGCGTCAGTCCGGGTTAGTTCCATGCAAATCATACCAAAACCATATAAAATTGTTGTAAATATGGCATGAATACTTCATAAATTATAGATACGTTGGAGACGTATCATCTATCTCTATTAAGATTTAATCCTTTCAAGTAACGAGTTCAAGCGGCTTGGCAACCCTCTTGCCCGTGTTCGGTGCAATTGTTTGGTTTTGTGTGTGTAGGTGTTGTTGAAAGGAGTTTGCATGGTTCTCCTATTGGTAACCATGGTTCTCACTGAGCGAAATACTTATCTCTACGGTGTTGCATCTCCTCTTCTCTTCGGGGAAAATCCCAACGCAGCTCACAAGTAGCAAGCAGAAATGGAGATGTGATGTGGATGAACGAGGATGGATGGAATGAGATGGTGGTGGCTAGGGTTGAGGGAGATATATAGAGAGAGCCTCCCTAACCTCCTCTCTATATGGGCTTCATCCAAGGGCTCAAGATGAGCCAAATCCTCTCCCAATCTGTTCTTTATGATCCAAGGATCTCGTGGGATCGAACGGGGATGAAATCGGTGAAGAATCCCATCTGGAAGGGCAACTTTCGGAGTTGTGTGCATGTCAAACGACCGCCGAAATGACCGCGTGCGGTCATTCGAAAGACTGTCTTTTGATTTGTCTTCCTCCAGTAAAACAGTCATAAAATATTCATATGAACTCGGAATTTAACATCCCTGGTCTTGGATCTTGATTTGGAGCACTTTGGAAAAATCAGTTTTTTCCACCTCCGGAATGGCTAAGTTGGCCCCTCTGTTACTCCGTATCAAACCCATCCTTGGTTCTTTCATCGTGCATGGTCCTAAGTTGGTCCAAAACACCTGTAGACACAAGAAAATAAAGTAAACTAATAAAAACTAAAAAATATATTAAATATGCAATGCTCACAATGATAAGTGCAAAAACCGATAATCATGGACAACTATTTGGTTCAATGGGACATAATATGTGAAGAGAACAAGCAACAAATGAGCTCTAAAATGCATAAAATGTAGATCCATCAACCTCCCCATGCTTAAACCTTGCTCGGCCTTGAGTAAGAATGTTGACTACCAAAATCTCGTTGCTACCAACTCTAAAGCTTACATTGAACCAAACCCCAAAAGTGATATACATGATCATCATGCAAGCATGCAAAAGTTAACCAGTAAGGGAGTAATACAAGATATCTTCTTAATTACATTGCTATGGAGGTCCAGAAAGAGGAAAATGTTTTTCTGAAGCACAAATTCCCATTGCCAAAGGTTTAGAAAGAAGGTGAATATTGTGTCAGGAACACAGCAATAACTATCATAGACAAAAGAGATCAAGCATCAGGGATCGCATCAAAAACACCAACCCGAGGCATACCAGGTACAATAGCATGATTGCCTATCTGTGTTATTCAACCGCTCAACTACCTATGCAACACTGAGCGCAAGTCTATGCCTCACACTTAAGGGAATGATAGAAAATGGTTAGGTTTTTTGAGAAGTCAAAAAATAAAGAAAGTCTTACATCAACGCAGCTGACCACTAGGCTATGGAGAAGGCATTATGATTGATGTCAGTGCAAGGGGTAGTGATCGCCATGCAACTAGGATGCACACAGAGCTATGAATATGTGAAAGCTCTCATGTGGACTAAGTGGGGGTGCATCTAACTTGCTTTCTCATGAAGACCTCGAGCTTTTGAGGATGTTCGTCATCGAAATATGCAAGCCAAGTTCTACAATGTAGGTTCCCCACTAGTATGAAACATATGAAGCTCATGAAACTTTCTACATTACAATGCATGAAGTGGTGCTACTTTGAAGCACAAGTGTATACTAAAAAGGATAATGGTGTTGCTCCTTCTCTCTTCCTTTTTTCTCCCTTTTTCTTTTTTTTCTTTTTTTTTGTGGCACCTCCTTGATGCATCTTTTATTTTGTCTCTCTCTTTTTTTTTCTTTTTTTTAGGAGCAACACCTTACTAGGATGAATAATACAGTTTACAATTACTATCTCAATAGAATGTAATCATAACTCAAAACAGAAAACATGAGAGAAACTCTATATGATGATGCCTTTGGCAGTGTACCGTTATGTTCAATGATCAGGCGTAGCATAGACATCAAAAAATAGACAAGCCATGGAAATGTTGAGCTAGCTGTACTATGATCATGCAAGGCAAATGAAAACATGTCTCTAATCATGTAATGTAAAATGATGGTAGTGCATGGCGATATGCTTGGAATGGCAATGAAAATGCCATGTAGGTATGCATGGTGGCTGTTTTGCAGAGCTGGGGTGTTTTATGTGTAGGAGAACAAGAGAAAATCCTGCCACGAGTTTGGATGTACCTGCGAAATTTGCTTCAAGTCCCAATGTGAGAGTGGGCAACGCACGGTACCGTAGAGACTAGCAATAAAAGATGAACGGAAGTGTAAAAGGCTTTGAACTTGCTTTAGTCATAAAGAACTCAACACTACACAAGAGCATCGTGGTGTCATGTTGCATAAGACTCAAAAACTAAGTACCCCGAGGGGATAGTTTGGCAGAGATAAACCCCTTACGCGTCCCGGATCAACCAAAGATGCTAGGTTCATCAGCAAAAAGCCTTTATAATCATTCAATCGCTAATCAAGCCAGCACTAGAGTCCCCAACTTATGTTATTAAGTGAAAGAAAGGCAATAGTTCAGAGGACTCCTTTATTTGGTTTTTGATAAAAGATCATGGCAATGTTTTTCAGAATATAACAAGAATCTCACAAGCTTAGTCAAACAAGTGCGAAGCAAGCATGTGAAAACAGCGGGACACACTAATGCTTGAAAACCATATGATGAAGAGCATTGCACAAGACACTACTCATGCAAAAGTAACCTCCTCGCGCTTAGAACTCTACATACTAAACTAGAGAAGATTACGAAAGTAAAGAGAAAGTGTAGCTATTAAAAAAGAGCACGAGAAGTGATTGCCTCCCCAAGCTTACGTCTAACTGGCTCCGTCGGGCTAGGAGAGGGAGGTGGAGCATCGAGCTGCCTCACTCATGCTCATATCCGACGGGCTCAGCGGGCCATCCAGCCAGCTCGTATGCTGGAGAACTGCTATTCAGAAGCCATCGAAAGAGTGGAGAAAATGGTGAAGGAGGAAATGAGGGAGTGGCAGAGGGATGCGATTTTTGCCCGACGTCTGGCCTCATTTAAATAGAGGGCGTACGAGAGGAGCTCGCCCGATGTTGCGTCTAATGTCGGCCCGCTCATGAACGGACGTGTGGCTGGAGTAGATTCCTCGGCTTCCACGCGAGTTTAATGGAGATGTTTGAATGTGGCGAGGAGGCGTGTTCAGTCGGGCAAGCAGCGGGCGGCATTCTCAGCCGACGGGCCGCTTCAATGACGGAGGCAGTGAGAGGTTGCGTCTGCCCTGAGCCGCCTTCAATGTGGAGCGACGCGCTCTACAACGGCATGAATGCGGGCAACTGGCGTCGGATGGAAAGTGCGCGCGAGAGGGGGTTGATGGGTTAGGGCGGTCAAAATCGGATGAAGTAGCGGTCTCATCCAGCCATGCACCTTACTATATGTCCTGATCTCACGAATTGCCGAGCATCGTCTTCTTTTTATGTGGTTCCGGCTGCAGACTCGGTCGAGATCCGAGTATCTAGTCCATCACACTCTGATTGTAAACCCAGGCCAGCCGGATGCGTCGAGGGCGATCGGCGGTCAGCATTAGAGCTGACTTTAGTGATCAGGCATCCTGGTGGAGACAGTCAGTTGTCGCTCATGCATCAAATTATTAAGTGGGCGTGCGCGCCGACCGGCGCGGTATAATACACCAATATCAACGAACAATCGAAACATGAGACGAATTCAACACCACCTACGGCACCAGTGTTCGTTTCGTCTGCACATGATCCAAACACGTCAACGGCGAGGTGTGAACGAGAGGGGACTCAATTCATCGCAGTGAGAATGACACTTGACGGTGTGAACGAGAGGGGGCCGATTCACCCCATTGAGAATGACACTCGAGGATTGTTCTGTACACAAAATTCCGCGAGAAACTTGCCGCGCCTTCTTCTATCTAGTTATTCTTTATCAAAACTGGCGACCAAGTGTGTAGCTTCTTGAACTATTTTGTTGCATTTGCGCTGGAAGTCGCCCGCCATGCGACTTGTCCTAGGCCGGCGCCGGTAGTGTCCTAGACCCTGTATAAATGGTCAAATCCATAAAAAATAGCGTTCTCAGTTCGGCGGTGTCAAAAACATCCCGAATAGACCCCTTAAAAGTGGTCAAATCCGTAAACTTTTTACAGCCCCCAAGAATCCACCCCGCGATCCTTTTACTTACCGTGTCGGAGGCAAAACTCACAGCCCCTGTAAACTGGTCAACGCTACGCGATTAGAAAGTTTCGCCGTGTGCACATGGGCTTTGGTGACCTTTGGCCACGGAACTCGTCGGAATCTCGCCGGAAAGTCGAGCTGCTACGAAGGAGCTCGCTACGGCGACGAAGGAGCTGCTACGAAGGATCGATCCAGCCACGGACGAGCTAGCAAGTTGCTGGATCGTCCGGCCACGGACGAGCTAGCTAGCTAGCAAGCAAGGTGCTGGATCGATCCGGACACAGATGAGCTAGCTAGCTAGCTAGCAAGCTGCTGGATCGATTAGGTCACGGACTAGCTAGCTCCTAGATCTCGTCGACCACGGACGAGCTAGCTTCGTGTGCTGTCCTGGATGTCGGCGGCTTCGTATTTGACCGCTTAGTGCGTTGTCCATGGACATGGGCAGAAGAAAGAGGAAGACGTGGGGAAGAATATAAAGCGAATATTCGGTTTTATAGTTTAAGTTTAAGGGGTCTGTTCGGCCGCAGCTCAAACCGACCCTTAAAACGCGTTTTTCGCGAACTGAAAACTGTGTTTTCAGTTCCGCGGTTTAAGGGGTCTGCTAGAGTTGCTCTTAGCCCTGAGGAGCACAAGCTGCCCATCCCTGGTATAACCACTAGCGATGTGTTTAGTTTCCCGCATTCTTTTTTGGATGTATTGCATGGACTTCTCAGGGGTTTTTTAGAAAAGGAGGAAGACCCCCGGCCTCTTCATCTGGGTGATGCATGCAGTTATTCACAAAGACCTTACAAAGAAATACATCAGTAAGTCTAAAGCCACCGTCTTGGTAATATCTATCACTACTCCTATCCAGTTGATGAAGGGATAGCTGATAGTCCAAGCCTAATACCAAACAGACCTCGCAGCAAATCCTAACATCTAAGACCGGAGGCCCGAACCATGCCACTTGCCGGGTATGGGGCACACACTGGTCCGGCACACTCTTAGAGGCCGCCGCCGCCAACTGCCACTGATCCATCTTCAGAGTTGTACTGATGCATCGACCTTGCCCGGCCTAGCTACCATTGACGCCACCACGACGCCAGACAATGCCACCATCCTGCGCTCGTCCATCATCACACGCCCAGCGGCGAGACCCCACTGCTCCATACCCCTGAGACCCGCCGCTTTTGACGTGCCAGATGCCACACCGCTCCTCCTTCGTGAACACCACCTGCTGCCACTGGTCCCGTCCCCTCCGCCTGCAGTTCCTCTGCACTCCCAATCGAGCCCCAAGGCCCCTGACGACATCTCCAAGAAAGTCACGACGTGCAGCGCCGCTGCTGCCAAATCCGAAGAGGGTTGAAGGTTTTCACCCGGGCAGGGGATCGGGGTGGGTAGTTTGGGACCTTAGCTGCGCCTCCATGAAGGAAAGTAGCGCCCTTGGGCATCGTCGTCGCCGGGTCGGTCGGACCGGTCAAGGTTTCCCCTGGACCCCAATTACACCACCAAGGCTCACCATCACCGGATCTAGCAGACGCAAGACACCAGGACGTCGAGAGAGGCAGCAGGACAGACGGGAACCTCCAGATCTGACGCAATAGAGCACCGCGCCGCAGCCGGACTCCACCAGCGACCCGCCGCCCGCGCGGCCGAGCACACTGGCCAGCGTCTCCTGCGGATGTCGCTAGTCGCCGGACGACGCCGCCTCGCTGGCAGGGGCGTAGCCCTAGGAACCGCATGCCTCCGATGTGAGCCTCTGGTCTGCATGCCTTCGAGAATGATCGGAGCATCGAGATACCCGCCGCCACATTCCCCGGTACCCGTGCAAGCTTTCCCGGCAGTCGTCTCCGGTGGCGGCGAGGAATGAATAGGGGATGAAGGGCTGGCGGTGTGGCGGCGACCTAATCGCCCCCGAGCCCTGTGAAGTCTTCTTTATGCCCTATGGACTTCTCAGATGGGCCTGTCTGAGAAAAATAGCTTATAAACCACCGTATGAGACGTGGCTTGGACTGCGTCGGTATTTCCCCAAAGAGGAAGGGATGATGCAGCACAGCGACGGTAAGTATTTCCCTCAATTATGAAACCAAGGTTATCGAACCAGTAGGAGGATCACCAACACCCAATAAGCAGCACCTGCACACAAACAACAAATACTTGCAACCCGACGCGAAAGAGAGGTTGTCAATCTCTTTACGGTAATAAGATAGATTAGATAGTGATAGATAGGAGAGATAGATCTCTCAAGAACACAAATAAAAGAGCAAACATGCACCAATATATTTTTGTTTTTGTTTTGTTTTGTAGATCTGAAAACAAAGAGTGCAAAAACGTAGATCGGAAAGCAATATGATGGAAAAGTAGACCCAGGGGCCGTAGGGTTCACTAGTGGCTTCTCTCATGAGTATAGTGCACGGTGGGTGAACAAATTACTGTTGGGCAATTGATAGAAAATCGAATAGTCATGATGGTATCCAAGGCGGTGATCATTATATAGGCATCACGTCCAAGATAGATAGACTGACTCCTCCCTGCATCTACCTCTATTACTCCACACATCGATCACTATCCAGCATGCATCTAGTGTATTAAGTTCTTGAAAAATGGAGTAATGCAATAAGAACGATGACATGATGTAGACAAGATCTATTCATGTAGGAATAGACCCCATCTTGTTATCCTTAATAGCAACGATACATGCGTGTCTTGCTGCCCCTTCTGTCACTGGGAAAGAACACCGCAAGATCGAACCCATCACAAAGCACCTCTTCCCATGGCAAGAAAAATCAATCTAATCGGCCTAACTAAACCAAAGATTCGAAGAAGAAATACGATGCTATGAGAAATCATGCATATAAGAGATCAAAGAAGATGCAAATAATATTCACGGATAGAAACTGATCATGAACTCAAAATTCATCGGATCCCAGCAAACACACCGCAAAAGTTTACATCAAATAGATCTCCAAGAGACCATTGTATTGAGAATCATAAGAGAGAGAGAAGAAGCCATCTAGCTACTGCCTACGGACCCGTAGGTCTATGGTGGACTACTCATGCATCATCGGAGAGGCACCTATGAGGAAGAAGAACCCCTCCGTGATGGTGTTTAGATTGGATCTCGCGGTTCTGGAACTTGCGGCAGCTGGACTTGTGTTTCGTCGACTCCCCTAGGGTTTTTGGAATATTTGGGAATTTATAGGCATCAGAGGCGGTGCGGAAGGGGGCCGAGAAGGGCACAACCCATCAGAGTGGGTTGTGCTCTCCACAGCCCACCTCTCCAACAGTTGTTTGTCCCACTGGGTGTCTTCTGGTCCAAAAAAATCTCCAAAAAGTTTCGTCGCAATTGGACTCCGTTTGGTATTGATTTTCTACGAAGTAAAAAACAAGCAAAAACAGCAACTGGCACTTTGGCACTATGTCAATAGGTTAGTCCCAAAAAATGATATAAAGTTGTTATAAAATGATTGTAAAACATCCAAGAATGATAATATAACAGCATGGAACAAGCAAAAAATATAGATATGTCTGAGACGTATCAGCATCCCCAAGCTTAATTCCTACTCGTCTTCGAGTAGGTAAATGATAAAAAACAGAATTTTTGATGTGGAATGCTGCCTAACATGTTCATCACATTCTTTTCTTTTGTATAGCATGGACATTTGGACTTATAATGATTCAAAGCAATGGTCTAGTTTTAACATAATGACTTCAATACTCAAGCTTGTCATCAAGCAACCATATCTTTCAAAATATCAACACTAAAGAAAGTTATCCCTAGCCCATCATGCTCAATCATTGATCCATTCATGAAACACACTCAAATATTAGCTATGCCCAATGCTCAAGTACGATCATAGTGCACACTAGTTGGTGCTTATAAGAGAAGATGGAGACTCAAAGCAAAAAATGAAAATTGCATAAAGTAAATAGATAGGCCCTTCGCAGAGGGAAGTAGGGATTTGTAGAGGTGCGAGAGCTCAAGGTTTAAAATTGAGAGAGAGAAATATTTTGGGTGGCATGCTTTTCCTGTCAACAAAAACGACAAAGTAGCTCACAATACTTTCCACGCTAGATATATCATAGGCGGTTCCCAAACAGAAAATAAAGTTTATGCCTTTTTCCACCAAACTTTCACTTTCCATGGCGGGACGTATCCACGCTTGCCTTCCATACCAACACTTTCCAAGGAATTTATTATTTGACAACATAAAGTAATTTTTTTTTCTTTTTCATTTCGGGAATGGGAATCCCTATTACCGCCGCACTCTCATGCAATGACAAGTGAATAAACACTCATCTTGAGAATAACACATCTAGCATGGAAAAATATTGGACACTCCCCACCGTTTCATGAGCGGTACGGGTAGGACTGGGCGTTCGGTTCCCCCGAACCGTTCGGGTCGATGCTTCGGTCTTTTAGAAAGTTCGGTTGTTGAAAATCACTGACCGATCGGTCAATGGAAAAAACACTAACCGATGAATTACTGCACTAAGATTTCGGTCCGGTCATCGGTTCTGACCGAACAGTACCGAACATTTAATAATGATAGGAACTGTTGCCCTTGCACACCGATCAGCCCATTATTTAATAAGTGCAGGAATCGCTACACACCCAACAACCCATTATTTAATAAGTGCAGGAATCGCTACACCATTCTCCAGTTCCTTTTTGACAAAACTAACCTCATTTCCCATCTTTCCTTAACAATCATGAAGAGCAAAACAAGTGACCAAATATAACAGAACGTTGGAGACTTAACACATATAGGACATAAGCATATCATTACCATCCAATAGTAGTTTAGCGCACACACGAATTGAGTCTCAACTCTCAACATAGGACACAACTGGTAAATTTTGACAACACAAACACGTAGTTCTCAAGACTTAAATTTGGAACCTGAAATAAACGCAATAGGCAGCATACAGTAGCAGTATAGCACTATAGCTACAGTTTTTCAACTTCTAAACTTCAAGCTTTATTGCATCTCCTCCAGCGACTAGCATTAGTTTATTCAGAACCGCAACCAACCAAAAAGAATATCTGGAATATGAACAATAATTCTGTTGAGTAGTTCATAGTTAGAAACATAAATATATTGTGATTCCAATCTAAATTGAAGCAGCAAGATGAATTCTTATAGCTCAGAAGTGGAAGCTCACCAATCCTTAAGTAGGCTTTGCGGTGGTGGGAGGCTTGGCATTGCTTTGGAGCTTCAGTTTCTCCTTATATTCTGTAATTAACTTTGAAAACAACAATGGTGGAAGCCAACATTATATAACAGCAAATGAACACATATTACATAAAGCAAGATTAATTAAATCAAGTTACCTTGTTCGAGCTTGGTCAATTCTTCAGTGTTCTCTACTATGCTAACATGAGTACCATATCGAAGCCAATCCTGAGTGCAAACAAGGGCTTCAACCATGAATGGAGTCAGAGAAGATCTGAAGTCATCGAGAATACGCCCACCAGTAGAGAATGCAGACTCAGATGCAACGGTGGAGATGGGGATTGCCAAAACATCCAGTGCCAAGCATGCCAATATAGGAAACCTAGATGAGTTAACCTTCCACCAAACTAATATGTCAAATTTTGGGCCATCATCTTCAGGCTCCTCAGCAAGAAACTTGTCCAACTCAGACTTGCTGCTGCTGCTACCACCACTGTTCAGCCTCATTTTTTTGGCTATCAAGGATCTCATCATGCTTGCACGCCCTCCACTTGATTCAACTTCCTGAGAAGCACTACTTTGAGCTGATGCAACATTTGGAGCATACATAACCCTATATTCCTCAAACAAATCTCGAAGACAAGTACTGACTGCAGCCCACACCTTAGGACCTTTTTCCACCCCATACACTTTTAAAATGGCAAATTGTGTGTATTCCGAAAGCTTGTACCTGCGACACAACAAGAAACTTAAACTTTAATTTGTGTTTTTGCTATTGCAATGCCTAATGAAGAATAGTAGATTATAATACTTGTATTTTTTTACCTTGGATCAAGTGTTGTTGCAATGAAAATCAGCAAGTTGAAGTTCTCCTTTTCCTTCCCCTTTTTGCTGGTATCGAGCTCATGCCAATTGCCCCAATATTTATCAGACTTATCCTTCATCCTCTCTGCCATTGCAATTTTCAAACCATCCCCACTTTCCATCCAACTTTTCACTAACATATTCACCTCACCAATCTCATGGAAAAATCTATTAGCAGTCACATACAATGAGGCGGAAACACGAGTTGTTAGATCCGCAAAATGTGCAAGAAAATCTGCCATCTTCTTGACATTCTCCCAGTCCTGCTCATCTGGAACTCCAACACCCTTATCCTTACCTTTATCAGTAAGTAGATCAACTGCAAAGTAAGGATCTTCATCTGCATACCTTGCAAAAACCTTCTCATAGCTAACAGCAGCCTTCAACATATAGTACGTCGAGTTCCACCTAGTGCTCACATCAAGAATCAAGAAGGCCTTGGTGTCAAGCTTCTCAAGGTCAGCACATTCTTTGAACTTGGTCAACCTACTTGGGCTATTTCTCACATATCTAACGGCTGCACGCACACGCTTGATTGAAATATCAACTTCTTTCAAACCATCTGTAACTATTAAGTTGACAATGTGGGCAGCACACCTCATGTGGAGAAACTTGCCTCCAGCTATGCAAGTCTTAGCTTTATTCAGTTCCTTTTTCATGTAACCAAGACCACCATCATTATTACTAGCATTATCAACTGTAATGGTCATGACCTTCTCTATCCCCCAATCGATCAAAGTTTTCTGCAAGTGTTTCCCAATATCATCTCCTTTATGACCATTGACCTTAAAAAAGCTAATGACTTTCTTGTGGAGTTTCCATTCTTTACAAATGAAGTGGGCAGTAACAGTCATGTAGCTATCTTTTTGTTGAGAAGTCCAACCATCAGTTGTGAGACACACTCTTTCACATTGCTCTTTAAAGAAAATTTTTAGTTTAGCCTTCTGCTCAAAATATGTGCGAACAACATCCCTAGTGCATGTTCTCCTAGATGGAACTGAGAAACGTGGGCAGGCTTTACACATGAACTTTTTAAACCCAGATTTTTCACCAAATGCAAATGGGAGTTCATCTTCTATTATCATTTCAGCAAAAGCAGCCTTAATAGCATCAGGATCAAATTTCCAAGCATGTACACTATCACCATGATTAACTTGCAGCACAGCTTGCTTATCATCACCAATATTCCTATGGGGATTGCGCTTGCAAATATTAAAATGTTTGTGCAAAGCTGATGTACCATTGATGACGGGATGAGCGTTGATGTCACTCTTGCAGTAGTTGCATTTTCCCTTCTGCAATACACCATTAACCATGACCTTTTCAAAGTGGTTCCACATCTCTAATCCCGAAGCCACTTGCCTTCGGCCATCTTTCTTTTCAACCTCCACAACTACAGCTTTCTCATCATCCCTCTTCTCTGCTTGCGCTGCTTGTATCTCACCAGCGACACCACTGCCACTAGCCTTTGCCTTGTCCATAGGTACTGTACCACCAACTGTCATAGTGGACGTAGGCGTAGAAGCGTCTGCCAAAATGATCTCATGAGGCTCGGAGGACATCTACAATCAAACAAAGTTGCATCAATAAACATCGATTCCCTCATGAAAATATCGAAGCGGGTGGCAGTAAACAGTAATGGTCACAAGAATTTTGTGTTCTTCAAAAAATGAAACAAACACTACATGTGATTTGTACTCTGTGTTTATTACATGAATCACAACAACAAGGTCCTATAAATACAGTGAATACAAATTCATGGCATGCTAGTTCTGTAGTTGATATCTAACTAAGAAATCTCTTCTCAGTTTACCAAGATGGGAAAAATAAATGTTGAAGAGAAGCGTGAAACAAGACGGTGTACGCTCCTCTGATTTTTCTGAACCATTGCTCTGTTTTCTCCCTTCACCGAGCAGTTCATGCGCGCGCGTGTGTGTAACCATCGGCAAGTGAGTGATTGGGAGGGACAAAGGCAACACAACCAACTTGATAAACGACAACTATTTCTTGCTGTCCGGATTAAAAGGCAACCTGGAACATGAACCGCATAAGATGCCTGTAGTTTTAGTTTTCTCTGCAAGGCTTTCACACTCGTACAAAATTCAGATGTTCAGATACAGAAAAGTTCAGCCAGATATGCAACAAAATGACCTGACGTGAATGATTAAATCAGCTACGTATTGTTTTCCAAGCAAACCACGGCATCAAATTGATGAAGCTCGAATCAAGTAAATCAGGAAATAGATATTAAAGTGGGTAATAGGGTCGTACGTTGCAGGAGAGTCCCGTTGTCGTCGTCGAACCGTCGATGTTGCTCAGGTGCGGCGAATCAGCAGGACGGCTACGCAACAAACTCTGCTGCCGGCGCCGTTCCTATGGATCCCTCTCCGGCGAATCCACTAGGGTTTGGAGATCCTCGCCTCCCGGTGAGTAAATCGCTGCCGGGGCCGCCGCATCCTTTATACGCGAGGGGAACAATGGAAAGGGCCAGAAAATTGGGGGATGCGATGCGATGGGATTGGGAAGCGAGGAGGCAGAGAATCAAAGAGCAAAGCTCACGGTGACGGCGGCGGGATAGATTGGGCAGACTTTGCTACTTGCCTACTTATATAAAGAAATAAGGAGCTACGATGCTGTGGGGAGCGGGGTTCTACTTTTTTTACTCGGTCCTCGGTCCTTTCGGGTACCCGCGGGGTAAACCCGATTTCACCGAAGTAAATTCGGTTTTCTAAAGTAGTGAACCGATAATACTATCATAGTTTTCGGTTTCGGTCAATTCGGCTTTGGTCCCGGTTAATTCGGTTCGGTAAATCGGTTTTTGGGTAATATGCCCACCCCTAGGTACGGGCACACAAAAGCGAAATTTTATTTTGAAAATTTAGAGATGGCACATACAAATTTGCTTGGAACGGCATGGAAATACCGCATATAGGTAGGTACGGTGGACTCATAAGGCAAAACTTGGTTTAAGGATTTTGGATGCACAAGTAGTATTTCTACTTAGTACAAATGAAGGCTAGCAAATAGATTGGTAAGCCACCAAACCAAGAAACGAAAAATCACATAAGTGAGCATTGAACATAACTAACACCGAATAATGCTCCACAAGTAGGATGTAACTTCATTGCATAACTATTGACTTTCGTGCATGCATAGGGAATCACAAACCTTAACACCAATATTCCTACTAAGCATAATTACTTACTAACATGACTCACATATTACTATCATCATGTTTCAAAACTATTACTAGGAATCAAGTTTAATTTGTCCAATGATCTTCATGAAAGTTTTTATTATATCCTCCTTGGATATCTATCACTTTGGGACTAGTTTCATATATTGCCACTGCTTTTTGGCAAGCTCAAACAAATTTAAGTGAAGCACATGAGCATAAAGATTTCATCTCTCAAAAAGGTATAAGTGAAGAATGAGAGGATTTCTTCAAAATTTACTAACTCTCAAATTAATCTAGGTGAAGCATGAGAGTATTTCTACAAATATTTCCAAGCACACCGTGCTCAAAAAGATATAAGTGAAGCACTAGAGCAATTCTATAGCTCAAAAAGTTTAAGTGAAGCACATAGAGCAATTCTAACAAATCATAGCATGATTGTGGATATCTCAAATAGGTGTGTACAGCAAGGATACAAAAGAAAAACTAACAAACAAAGCAAGCAAAGATACAAGATGCTCCAAGCAAAACACATGATATGTGACGAAAAAAATATAGCTCCAAGTAAAATACCAATGGTCGTTAGAAGAAAGAGGGGATGCCACTCGGGGGCATACCCAAGCTTAGTTGCTTGTTACTCTTTGGATATATCTTGGGGGTGCAGTAGCATCCCCAAGCTTAGGCTTTTGCTACTCCTTATTCCTTCATCCATCGTGATCTCACCCAAAACTTGGAAACTTCAATCACACAAAACTCAACAAAATATTCATGAGATCCGTTAGTATAAGAAAGCAAATCACTACTTTAGGTACTGTTGTAAACCCATTCAAATTTTATAATTGCATTATATCTATTGTATTTTAACTTTATGATGGCTTATACCCCCTAATACAAACCATAGATTCATCAAAACAAGCACACAATGCAACAAAAACAGAATCTGTCTCAAACAGACAGTCTGTAGTAATCTGTACTATACCCATACTTCTGTAACTCTAAAAAAATTGAAAAATTAGGAAAACGTAAGGAATTTGTATATAAACACGTTGTTAACATTTCATCTCAAGATCACGTTCCACCAAAAAACTAAAATTCATATACTGGACGCAAAGTTTCTGTTTCAGATTCAGCATCACTTATACTCATCCTATGAATCATCCTAACGGTTCTACTTGGCACAAACACTAAATAAACCATAAAAACACAATCATAACAGAGTCATAATTGTGTCAACACTCAAAAACCGAAAGGAAAAAAGCAAAAATTTATTTATTCATTGGGTTGCCTCCCAACAAGCGCTATCGTTTTACGCCCCTAGCTAGGCATATTGCATAGATTCAAGTATTGTCATCTTTGGTTTTGGATCCATAGGATGACCTCATGATTGATTCATATGGTGGCTTAATTCTTGTTCTAGGGAAGTGTTCCATACCCTTTCTCAAGGGAAATTGAAAACGAATATTGCCTTCTTTCATATCAATCACGGCACCTATAGTGCGTAAAAACGGTCTACCAAGTATAATGGGACAAGACAGATTGCAATCAATATCAAGCACAATAAAATCAATGGGCACATAATTTCTATTTGCAAGAATAAGAACATCATTAATTCTTCCCAAAGGCTTTTTAATAGTAGAATCCACCAAGTGCAAATTAAGAGAACATTCTTCAATGTTGGTAAGACCAAGCACATCACATAGAGATTTCGGAATCATGGAAACACTAGCACACAAATCACACAAAGCAAAGCATTCATAATTTTTAATGTTGACCTTAATGGTAGGTTCCCACTCATCATGTAATTTTCTAGGAATAGAAATCTCCAAGTCCAAGTTTTCTTCAAAAGGTTTCATCATGGCATCAACGATATGTTTAGTAAAAGCTTTATTTTGCTCATAAGCATGGGGTGAATTCAACATAGATTGCAACAAAGAAATACATTCAATCAAGTAGCAGCTATCATAATTAAAATCTTTGCAATCCAAGATAGTGGGCACATCACTAGTTAAAGTTTTGACCTCTTCAAACCCACTTTTATCAAAATTTTCATCAAGATTTTCACCCTCCAAATTATTGGGACGCCTTCTAGATAAAGTTGACTCTACTTCAGTCCCTTCATTATCAATTTAAATATTACTAAACAAGGAATCAATAGAATAAACACCAATAACTTTAAGATCTTTATCACTTTTATAACGGCAATCACTAGAAGACGATTTTTCTAAGATTTCTCTTTTAGCTCTAAGCATAGCGGTTCTTTTCTTAATTTCATCCATAGAGACATATAAAGCTTTAATAGACTCATCAATCTTAGGCACAAAAGCTTTCAACTTGAGATTTTCAACATCACGAGAAATTATATCAATGCTTCTAGACATATCATCAATCTTATTCAACTTTTCTTCTATCGTAGTATTGAAAGCCTTTTGCGCATTGATAAATTCTTTAATATTACTCTCAAGGTCAGAGGTGTTCCTATTATTATTGTAAAAAGAATTACCATAGGAATTACCATAATTATTAGAGGAATTTCCAGGAAAAGGCCTAGGATTAAAATTTACTCTATAAGCATTGTTATTTAAATTGTTGCGCGAGACAAAATTCACATCTACGGATTCACTATTTTGCTCAATCAAAGTAGACAAAGGAACATCACTAAGATCAATAGGAGCATTTTTACTAGCAACCAATTTCATAAAAACATCAACTTTATCACTCAAAGTACTAATTTCCTCTACCGAATTAACTTTTTTACTAGTAGGTGCTCTTTCGGTATGCCATTGAGAATAATTAGCCATGATATTATCTAGCAATTTAGTAGCTTCACCCAAAGTAATATCCATAAAAGTACAACCCGCGGCGGAATCTAAAAGATTTCTAGAGACAAAATTCAATCTCGCATAAAAAAATTGTATGATCATCCAAAGATTCAAACCATGTGTAGGACAATTTCTTATCATCAACTTCATTCTTTCCCAAGATTGGGCAACATGTTCATGCTCAAGTTGCTTAAAATTCATGATTTGCGTCCTAAGAGAAATAATTTTTGCGGGCGGAAAATACTTAGTGATAAAAGCATCCTTGCACTTATTCCAAGAATCGATACTATTGCGAGGCAAAGATGAAAAACAAATTTTTGCACGATCCCGCAAGGAAAAAGGCAATAGTTTCAACTTGACAATATCATTGTCCACATCTTTTTTCTTTTGCATATCACACAATTCAACGAACGTGTTTAGATGGGATGCGGCATCCTCGTTAGGATTACCAGCAAATTGATCTTTCATGACAAGATTCAACAAAGCGGCATTAATATCACAAGACTCCGCACTAGTGGCGGGAGGAGCAACAGGCGTACTAATAAAATCATTGTTATTAGTATTGGAAAAATCACACAACTTGGTGTTTTCTTGAGTCATCGTGACTATGCAGACAAGATTGCAAGCAAGGAAGAGATCCGGCAAGAAAAAGGGCAAACAAAAAAGAGGGCGAATAAAACGGCAAATTGGTGAAGTGGGGGAGAGGAAAACGAGAGGCAAATGGCAAATAATGTAATTGCAAGGAGATGAGATTTGTAATTAGGAACCTGGTAGATGATGGTGGAGTCCCCTCGGCGCCTACGATAGGCACGTAGAAGAGACCGCTTCCTCCCCGGCAACGGCGCCAGAAATTCCTTTGACGTGGCTTGGACTACGTCGGTATTTCCCCAAAGAGGAAGGGATGATGCAGCACAGCGACGGTAAGTATTTCCCTCAGTTATGAAACCAAGGTTACCGAACCAGTAGGAGGATCACCAACACCCAATAAGCAGCACCTGCACACAAACAACAAATACTTGCAACCCGACGCGAAAGAGAGGTTGTCAATCTCTCTACGGTAATAAGATAGATTAGGTAGTGATAGATATGAGAGATAGATCTCTCAAGAACACAAATAAAAGAGCAAATATGCAGCAATATATTTTTGGGTATTTTTTGGTTTTTTAGATCTAAAAACAAAGAGTGCAAAAACATAGATCAGAAAGCAATATGATGGAAAAGTAGACCCGGGGACGTAGGGTTCACTAGTGGCTTCTCTCATGAGTATAGCGCACGGTGGGTGAACAAATTACTATTGGGCAATTGATAGAAAATCGAATAGTCATGACGATATCCAAGGCGATGATCATCATATAGGCATCACGTCCAAGATAGATAGACCGACTCCTACCTGCATCTACCTCTATTATTCCACACATCGACCGCTATCCAGCATGCATCTAGTGTATTAAGTTCATGGAAAAATGGAGTAATGCAATAAGAACGATGACATGATGTAGACAAGATCTATTCATGTAGGAATAGACCCCATCTTGTTATCCTTAATAGCAATGATACATGTGTGTCTTGCTGCCCCTTCTGTCACTGGGAAAGAACGCCGCAAGATCGAACCCATCACAAAGCACCTCTTCCCATGGCAAGAAAAATCGATCTAGTTGGCCTAACTAAACCAAAGATTTGAAGAATAAATACGATGCTATAAGCAATCATGCATATAAGAGATCCAAGAAGACTCAAATAATATTCATGGATAGAAACTGATCATGAACTCAAAATTCATCGGATCCCAACAAACACACCGCAAAAGTTTACATCAAATAGATCTCCAAGAGACCATTGTATTGAGAATCATAAGAGAGAGAGAGAGAGAAGAAGCCATCTAGCTACAGCCTACGGACCCGTAGGTCTATGGTGGACTACTCACGCATCATCGTAGAGGCACCTATGAGGAAGATGAACCCCTCCGTCATGGTGTTTAGATTGGATCTCGCGGTTCTAGAACTTGCGGCGGCTGGAATTGTGTTTCGTCGACTCCCCTAGGGTTTTTGGAATATTTGGGAATTTATAGGCATCAGAGGCGATGCGGAAGGGGGCCGAGGAGGGCACAACCCATCAGGGCACGCTGGGGTCCCCTGGCGCGCCCTGGTGGGTTCTGCTCTCCACGGCCCACCTCTCCGGCAGTTGTTTGGCCCACTTGGTCTCTTCTGGTCCAGAAAAAATCTCCAAAAAGTTTCGTCGCGATTGGACTCCGTTTGGTATTGATTTTCTGCGAAGTAAAAAAACAAGCAAAAACAGCAACTGGCACTTTGGCACTATGTCAATAGGTTAGTCCCAAAAAATGATATAAAGTTGTTATAAAATGATTGTAAAACATCCAAGAATGATAATATAACAGCATGGAACAAGCAAAAATTATTGATACGTTGGAGACGTATCAGTATGCACATAGTTTGGTTGCTCGCATATAGGTTAGCTGCATGAAGAAACAAATTTTGATCCATCGTTTGGTTGGCCGCATCGCATTAGACACACATAGGACACGTTGTTTGGTTTTTAACCTGCATATGGTGCTCTCACCACTTCTCACTAGTGATGACCTTACGACACACGAACTGAATAGTTTCACTCCTAACTACGAAACAAATTATGGTTCATCCTAACTACTATCAAATGGCAGTACACATTATTAAGAGCCATATGGCTGAATGGATAAAGTTCATCATCAAAGTCCATCCTCTTCTGCTGCTGCTGCTAGTTCTTCCTCTTCCTGTTCTTCTGCCGATGCTGCTGCTTCTTGATACGTCTCCAACGTATCTATAATTTTTTATCATTCCATGCTATTATATTATCATTCTTGAATGTTTTACAATCATTTTATAGCAACTTTATATCATTTTTTGGGACTAACCTATTTACATAGTGCCAAGTGCCAGTTGCTGTTTTTTGCTTGTTTTTTACTTCGCGGAATATCAGTACCAAACGGAGTCCAATCGCGATGAAACTTTTTGGAGATTTTTTTGGACCAGAAGAAAGCCAGTGGGCCAAAGAAGTACCCGGGAGGAGGACAGGGGCCCACAAGACACCAGGGCGCGCCAGAGGCCCCTGGCGCACCCTGGTGTGTTGTGGTGGCCTCGGGACCCCCCCTCCACAGCCTCTGAGCTCTATAAATACCCAAATATTCTAGAAACCTTAGGGGGGTCGACGAAAAATACTTCCAGCCGCCACAAGGTCCAGAACCACGAGATCCAATCTAACACCATCACGGAGGGGTTCATCATCCTCATTGGTGCCTCTCCGATGATGCGTGAGTAGTCCACCATAGACCTACGAGTCCGTAGGCAGTAGCTAGATGACTTTCTCTCTCTCTCTCTCTCTCTCTCTCTCTCTCTTGATTCTCAATACAATGGTCTCTTGGAGATCTATTTGATGTAATGACTTTTTGCGGTATGTTTGTTGGGATCCGATGAATTTTGAGTTCATGATCAGTTTATATCCATGAATATTATTTGAGTCTTCTTTGATCTCTTATATGCATGATTACTTATAACCTCGTATTTCTTCTTCGAATCTTTGGTTCAGTTAGGCCAACTAGATCGATTTTTCTTGCCATGGGAAGAGGTGCTTTCTTATGGGTTCGATCTTGCGGTGTCCTCTCCTAGTGATAGAAAAGGCAGCGAGGCACGCATGTATCATTGCTATTAAGGATAACAAGATGGGGTTTATTCCTACCTTAATAGATCTTGTCTACATCATGTCACCGTTCCTATTGCATTACTCCGTTTTTCCATGAACTTAATACACTAGATGCATGCTGGATAGCGATTGATGTGTGGAGTAATAGTAGTAGATGCAGAATCGTTTCGGTCTACTAATCTTTGACGTGATGCCTATATAATGATCATCGCCTTGGATATCGTCATGTGAAAGCACATTTTCTCCCTTGGTGGTTTTGGTAATTAATAACAACATATATGCCATTGAACTAATGTTTCCACTAAGCATATTTCAGGAAAAGTTCAATGATAGGGATGGCAAAAGGATTGTGGAAAACCCCCAAGATGCAAGGAAATGGATTGGCAAAGCTTCAAGCAAGAGGACTCTCCATTTTACTTTGGGAGAAATCACTTTGAGTCCATAGGAAAGCCAATACTATTAAAAGGGGGTAAGGTACTCTTGGTGAACAAGATGCTCCACGTGCACAAGAGATAGTCACCAAAAACACCCACAAGCTCTTCCACAAAAGTTTGTCCAAAGCCAAATATCCAAAATCGGTGCAACCAACAATTCCCACCTGGTGCCACCGATTCCCAAACTCAGACAGACCCATGCCAAACCCTAGCACATCGGTGCAACCGATTCCAGTTCGGTGCCACCGAGTTCAGTTGCCAACTTTCTGTTTAGCCATTTTCAGTCTTCGGTACCACCGAGTTTTGCCAGTCGGTCTCACTGAGTTCTTGGACCAACTCTCTAGATAGCCATTCACGAAAATCGGTCCCACCGAGAATTGTGAATCGGTACCACCGAGTTTCTGGACCAACTCTCTGGTAAGCCATGGTCAAGAATCGGTGCCACCAAGATGTGAGAATCGGTGTCACCGAGTTGTGCAATCTGACCGTTGGTCACCTAATCGGTACCATCGAGAGTTATATATCGGTCTCACCGAGATTCAAAAGTTACTGCCTTTTGATCACTTCGGTACCACCGAGATTCACACATCGGTGTCACCGAGTTGGTCACTTTAGGTGTAACGGTTGGATTTTTGGGGCTGCCTATATATACCCCTTCACCACCACCCACTCGAAAGAGAAGCACTCATAACTATTCCATACTTGCCCCATCATATTTTCTGAGAGAGAGCCACCTACTCATGTGTTGAGATCAAGCTATTCCATTCCTACCATATGAATCTTGATCTCTAGCCTCCCCAAGTTGCTTTCCACCAAATCAATCTCTTCCACCATAGCCAAATCTGTGAGAGAGTGATTGTGTGTTGAGGAGTCTATCATCTTGAAGCACAAGAGCAAGGAGTTCATCGACATTGTCGAGCCTATTACCTTTTGGAGGGTGGTGCCTCCTAGATTGGTTAGGTGTCGCTTGGGAGCCTCCTACTTCGTGTTGTGGAGTTGAACCAAGAAGTTTGTACGGGTAAGGAGATCGCCCACTTCGTGAAGATCTACCCATGGTGAGGCTAGTCCTTCGTGGATGGAAGCCGTTATGGAATAGTCAAGGTTGCTACTTCGTGGACCCTTATGGGTGGAGCCCTCCGTGGACTCTCGCGACCGTTACCCTCCATGGGTTGAAGACTCCATAAACGTGGTCGTACGATAGCACCACCTATCGGAACCACGGGAAAAATCTTCGTGTCTACAAATTACGTTTGATCTTCCTTCCTACCCTCTACTATACATGCTTGTTGTTACTTTCCGCTGCTATACTCTTAGACATGCATGTGTAGGGTGTACTTGACTTGCTATCATTGCTAAAATCTGCCAACACTTAAAATTGGGAAAAGGTAGAATTTTTATTTGGTCAAGTAGTCTAATCACCCCCCTCTAGGCATACTTTCGGTCCTACAAGTGGTATCAGAGCTTTGGTCTCCATTGCATTGGTCTCACAACCTAGGAGAGTATGGCGTCTAGTGAGGGAAATTATCACCGTAGAGGTCCGTACTTTGATGGCACTAATTTTGCTAGTTGGAAGCACAAAATGAGAATGCATATTCTTGGTCATAACCCCGCCGTTTGGGCTGTTGTTCGTGTTGGTTTGCAAGGTGAATTCTTTGGTGACGGAAAGGAACCGGATCGTGAAGCGGCCGCGGATGAGTTGAAGATGTTACAATACAACGCTCAAGCATGTGACATTCTCTTCAACTGCCTATGCCCCGAAGAATTCAACAAAATCAGCCATCTTGAGAATGCAAAAGAGATTTGGGATACTTTGGTTGATATGCATAAAGGTACCGAGTCCGTGAGAGAATCCAAGTTGGATGTTCTTCAAAGTCAGCTTGACAAGTTCAAGATGAAGGATGGTGAAGGAGTCGCAGAGATGTACTCTAGGCTAGCTCTCATCACCAATGAGATTTCCGGCTTAGGAAGCGAAGAAATGACCAACAAATTCATCATCAAGAAGATACTTCGAGCTTTGGATGAGAGATATGACACCGTGTGCACATTGATCCAAATGACGCCCAACTACAAAGATCTCAAGCCTACGGAAGTCATTGGAAGGATTGTTGCTCATGAGATGACACTCAAGGACAAAGAAGAGCTTCACAACAAGTCTAGCGGTGCTTACAAAGCCACAAGTGATGCTCCCGCAACTTCAAGCGACAACCTTGTCACCAATGAAGAGATAAGCCTCATGGTCAAGATATTCAACAAGTTCTACAAGAATAGAGGCAAAGAACGAAGCTCCAACTCAAGATATGAAGAGACGCGTTCGTCGAGTCGTGACCGAAACTGCTACAATTGTGGGAAGCCCGGACACTACTCAAATGAGTGTACGGCTCCCTACAAAATAAGAGAAGAGTCACCTAGAAGACGAAGCTCAAGGAATGAATCACCTCAAAGAGAGAGAAGGAGTAGAGATGATCGTTATGAACGAAGACCCTCAAGGAGGTGGAGGGATTCGGAGAAGAAGGACAAGTACACCAAGAGCTACACAAGAATAAGACATCAAGTTCATGTTGGTGAATGGGTTTCCGGCTCCGACTCCGACAACAACTCCGAGAGAAGCTATCACTCCAACTCCGACTATAGTCAAGATGAAGGTGTTGCCGGACTTGCACTAGTGACTACCAACTCCTATGATCTATTTGATTCACCAAATGAAGGGAGTGGAAGTTGCTTCATGGCTAAAGGCCCCAAGGTATCACACCCCGAGTATCTTGATTTTGATAGTGATAAAGATGACTTACTTTGTGATGATGAGTTGCACTTTGATAAAACTAGTGATGTTAGTCAAAATGAACTTGATAATTCTCATGTTAGTCAAGATAAGTCATTTGATGATGATAAGATGAAAATAGAACAACTAACTAAAGAATTAAACACTCTTAAGTTAGCCCATGTATCTACTCTCGAAGATCATAGAGAGCTTGTAAGGACTCGTGAGAAGCTACGCTTCGAGAAGCTCACCTTGGAGCAAGAGCATGAGTTTCTTAAAGCTATCAATGACGATCTCCGAAAGAAGACTTCATCTTATCTAGCCAAATGATTACTCGTGTCTGCATTCATGCCACAAGTTAAATCTAGACAAACTAGTAACAAAGACAAGAAAGGTTCTTCATCTAGTAGCAACAATAAAAATGCTAAATCTAATGATGTTGCTTCTAGTAGTTCTATTGATTCCACTAATGATGATTCTATTAGCCAAGTTACACTTGAGCAAGAAAATGCTTTATTGAAAGGAATTATAGAAAAAGGTATCTACAAGAGTCTTGCCGGGTGTAAGCAATTTGAGGAAATTGTACGCAAGCATGGAGGATACCGGAAGAACCATGGCATTGGCTACTTCAACGCTAATGGAGTTGAATGGGAAGAAGGTCAATACCCCAAGCCCAAGTTTGTTCCTCAAAAGGAGAAGTATGAACACACTCTTCCCAAGGGAACAAACACTCAAGATGACCTTCCACCACAAGACCACAAGCTCAAGGGCAAGAACAAGCTTCAAGAGGACATTGACTCATATGAAGATGAATCCCAAGCTTTGGTGGAGTGGGTTCCCAAGGCTACTTCCAGCTCAACTTCTACAAGGGCCACTTCAACACCAAGGATCCCCATCAAGTTGATGTGGGTCCCCAAGAAGAAGAACTGGAGAAGTTCTTGAGGGGTGACTCCGCCAATGAAATTCACTCACATTCATTATTGGCAAGAACTAGTTGCAATCAACATCAACAACATGCAATAGTTCAAGGAGTCACACATTCCCTCAAAGGTAAGCAGGGGACAAGGTAATCAACAAATCAATGGACATCATCACACATGTTTTGCACTCCATGTCCATAGATATCCTTGTATTTGTCTCTTGTGTGTTGGGACTAACCCATGTAGGTGAGAAGAGTAAGGAAACAACAAGGATGCTCCCAACTCATGGTGATCTTCATCAACTTTGAGCATCCACCACTACCTCACCAACATGAAGTCTTCATCGACAAAACCCAAGGTTAGTTTATCCCTCCTATGGGGGGATGTCACATTAAGGGGGAGCTTTACTCTAAGACTTGAGTTAAAGCATCTCATAGTATGTGAAAACATTAAATGCTTTATGTAAAAGTGGTAACCCCACTTGTGCTTAAACGATGAGTATGACCTATGATCAAGTATTCTTACTTGTCTACTAAGTCAATATACTCATATATAGATGACTCCGTCATCGACAAAATTCTTGATAGATGCTTGTATGTATGTGCATGTTTGCCATGATTTCATTCGACATCTTATTGTGTGAGCATGTTGGTCTGCATTTATTTATCCATTCGAGGACATCCAATTGTTGCTATTTGGTTTTTGATTTTTCTTTTGCCAATTGGATGGACAAGAATGCCTAGGACCACTCTCTAGCTATCTATGCTTTCTTACCTCATATTCTATTCTTGCTGCATCACAAAATTTGAACAAGGACTTTTCGATCTCTCTGTGTGAGGAGCACTCGGAGTTCCGTATCAACAAAGGACTAACCATTAAAACCTCCCAAGTGCATCTCGGTGGAACCAACCCAAAATCTCGGTCTCACCGAATGCCTAGGGTTGATCTGGTTTTCTATCTCGGTACCACCGATTCCATCTTCTCGGTTACACCGAGTTTCCCTGTCAGCAGACAGTTGAGGAACTCGGTGACATCGAAAAGTTAGAATCGGTGTCACCGACAGCCATGGGTTTATATAGAGGCGGACTCGACTTTTGAAATCTATTCTTCAATCGTCGCCCCCTCCGAAATCCTTGCTGCCGAACCAAGGCCCCTGGTCATCACCTTCGTCTTCCTGAGCGCCTCCGCTATTGGAAGTCTCCGCCGTCGACGGAATCCTCTCCCCCGTCGCCGCCGTAGCAAAGTCATCACCAAGATAGGGTACGATTTCACCCCCTCATGCGCTCCAACCTCCGATTCTTGCACATTAGGGCTTCTCCATCGATAATCCATAGTTTGAGATTGATTCATCCACGAGAAACTCCAGTAGAATAGCGAACGAACGATTTTTGGGGTTTTGCCGTCCGCCACATGAATCTCGGTAGAACCGACGCAAAAGAATCGGTAGCACCGATTCGCTTTTCTGGTCGACTGAGAACAGTCTCGGTGAAACCGAGTGCCCATTTTCGGTCTCATCGAAAGTGGTGCCAAGTTTCTGTTATGAAGATTGTCTGTCAAGGTAGGTCCGAAATATTAGCTTCGGTTGTACCGACGTACATTTGGCAGAATACAAAACTTAAGAAATCTTAGTTCAAACTTTTGAAAATGTCTGCATTTTGTGATGACTCGTCCCTTCCACTCTTCTACACTCTATTCACAGGGTCAGAGATGTTTGCTTCAGATGACAGTCAGAATGATCTCAGAGAGCAGAGTGTTGACATGAGCTCAGGCACTAGTCCTGAGGGGAGCTATGACGACATTCCTAGTTCTCCTGATTTGCCGAAGGCTGCTACAAGGACAAGAAGGAAGCTCAACTCAGATGAGGAGGATGAGGACTTTATTCCTGAGGAGCTGTCCAAGAAGGAAGATGATGCCAAGAACACCACTGCTGCTTCTTCATCCAAGAAAAAGAAAGCTATCAGGAAGGAGTATGCTTGCTCAGAGACAGTGAGAGCACCAGAGTGTGCTAAGAAAACAATGACTCTTCACCTTGAGTCACCCCCAAAGAAGTCTATGCCTAAGAAGGCTGGGGAGAAGAAGAAGGGCAGAAAGAGGATCATACATGTTGTGGGCAGGCCTACCTCTATGTATGAGGATCCAGAGGCTGCTGCTGAAGAGGAAGAGGAAGAGCCAGTTGTCAAGGCTCCTCCAAAGAAGAAAAAGAAGCTTATGGCAGATGTTGTGCCTAATGCTACCACATCCAAGAGCACCAAGACTGCACCCAAGAAGGCTGCTGCTGCTGAAAAACCCAAGAGGTTCTCCAGAGAGATACCAGCGTCCAGCAAGAACAAGACCTCCACTTTTAGGGAAGCTGAGGATGATGATGATATTACTGCTTTGATAAAGCTCAGACCACACCTTCCAAAGCACAATGCCAGCCATTTGCTTGCTGAGGACATGAAGAAGAGAAAGGACTCTGGTTTGAGAGAATGGAGAGCTATTGATCCATATGCCCAGAGGAGGAAAACGGTTGTGGACTACATGTTTTATACCAAGGAGCAACAAGATTTCTATGAGACAATCTTTCTTGATAAGAGCCCAGCTGTGAGTGACATGAGATATGTTGATTGGAAGTATATCAAGGCAAATCAAGATTACTTCCCAAGTGTTCAAGACAACATTCACTGCATTGGCTTAGATGAATTTGTTGGCAAGGAATTCACTGTATGGAACGATTAGATGATCATGCAATTCTACTCCACTGCTCACTTCTATGGAGATGGTAGGATTGTATGGATGACTGAAGGAGCAAGGTATGAATCAACTGTTGAGAAATGGACTGCCATCTTAGGAGTCCCAAAGGTGGAAGAAGGAGATCTGGATGTCTATTATGAATCCAAGGAGAGCCACAATGCTATGGCTAATATGTACAATGAGATCCCTGCTGCACATGTGAAGTCTCACAGGCTAGGATCCATCTACTTCCTCCAGGCAGGACTGCGCACCATCAACACCATCTTGAGGCACACCTTGATGCCTAAGTCTGGAGATGACAAGATGATTAGAGGCTATTCCATCAACATGCTGATCCATCTTGATAGACACACCAGGATAAGGGTGATGGACTTAATAGTAGAGACTATGAAGAGGGTTGCTGCTGATCGGAAGCGCTCATGCTGCTATGCACCCTACATTCAGATGCTCATCAACTCCAAGCTGGAGAAGCACATTTTTGCTCTTGACAGGCCACATTTGCCCCTACAGCCAGATCTTGAGGACAACATTGTGGTGATGAACCCAGATCATCCCACCTCAGCTGCAGCACAGGCAGAGGCAGAGGCAGCTAGAGCCACTAGTGCTCAAGTCCCTAGATCCAGGAACGAGCAAATGGATCTCTTGATCAGTACCGTTCAGGGCATGCAGAAGGATATCAAGGACATCTTGGAGAATCAGCATAGTCTTGTGAGGATCATGGAGAATAGGATCAAGACACTCAATGACAAGGTGGATGGGCTGACCAAGACCGTGAACGAGCTCAAGAAGGAAGTTGATAGCGTGCCCAGTCCCGACACTACAGATGATGAGGATGACTCTCCTCTCAGGCCAGGCACTCAGTTCACTACTCAGGCCAGATCAGCCACAGTGACAGCTCCAGAGTTGAGGCCTTCTTCATCAGCACCTGCTACAGCCTCTTCAGCTCCATCAGCTCCTCCAGTACCTCTCGTTGCTACTCCAACTCCATCCATGACATTAGCTGAAGTCTTCGCCGAAGCAGTTCTCTCGACTCCTTCATCGACCACTGGAGGAGATCAGCCCTAGAAGAACGATTAGCTATACACCTTTGAACTTTTTGGTAACTTGTTGCCAAAGGGGGAGAAGATGTATATAGATCTTTAGGCTTCGAGAGAGAGAGAGAGCATTGCTTTTTATTGCCTTACAAAACATTTGATCTTTTGTTTTGCTTGTGTTAAACTTTGTTGGTGTTTGATCATACAATTGATGTGTATTGCTACTACTTCCTATTATTACGATCCTTATGAGATGATCATTCACCTTTGCTTGATTGTGTTGTGCTATGATGTTCATTCTTATTATTCTCGCACACCACCAAGTTGTATCTGACATGAAAGAGTGCCCTATGTACCTAATCGATTGTGCATTTGCATTCAAACGCGGATTTAAAATAATGCACAAATTTAGGGGGAGCTCTTGCTTATCACATACTTCTCAAAGCGACGATTATATTCATTGATTATATCATATGTCGAAGCTTTGATCTATATGTTGTCATCAATTACCAAAAAGGGGGAGATTGAAAGCACATTTGCTCCCTTGGTGGTTTTGGTAATTAATAACAACATATATGTCATTGAACTAATGTTTCCACTAAGCATATTTCAGGAAAAGTTCAATGATAGGGATGGCAAAAGGATTGTGGAAAACCCCAAGATGCAAGGAAATGGATTGGCAAAGCTTCTAGAAAGAGGACTCTACATTTTACTTTGTGAGAAATCACTTTGAGTCCATAGGAAAGCCAATACTATTAAAAGGGGGTAAGGTACTCTTGGTGAACAAGATGCTCCACGTGCACAAGAGATAGTCACCAAAAACACCCACAAGCTCTTCCACAAAAGTCTGTCCAAAACCAAATATCCAAAATCGGTGCAACCAACAATTCCCACCCGGTGCCACCGATTCCCAAACTCAGACAGATCCATGCCAAACCCTAGCACATCGGTGCAACCGATTCCACGTCGGTGCCACCGAGTTTAGTTGCCAACTTTCTGTTTAGCCATTTTCAGTCTTCGGTACCAACGAGTTTTGCCAGTCGGTCTCACCGAGTTCTTGGACCAACTCTCTGGATAGCCATTCACGAAAATCGGTCCCACCGAGAATTGTGAATCGGTACCACCGAGTTTCTGGACCAACTCTCTGGTAAGCCATGGTCAAGAATCGGTACCACCAAGATGTGAGAATCGGTGTCACCGAGTTGTGCAATCTGATCGTTGGTCACCTAATCGGTACCACCAAGAGTTATATATCGGTCTCACCGAGATTCAAAAGTTACTGCCTTTTGATCACTTCGGTACCACCGAGATTCACACATCGGTGTCACCGAGTTGGTCACTTTAGGTGTAACGGTTGGATTTTTGGGGATGCCTATATATACCCCTTCACCACCACCCACTTGAAAGATAAGTACTCATAACTATTCCATACTTGCCCCATCATATTTTCTGAGAGAGAGCCACCTACTCATGTGTTGAGATCAAGCTATTCAATTCCTACCATATGAATCTTGATCTCTAGCCTCCCCAAGTTGCTTTCCACCAAATCAATCTCTTCCACCATAGCAAAATCTGTGAGAGAGTGATTGTGTGTTGAGGAGTCTATCATCTTGCAGCACAAGAGCAAGGAGTTCATCGACATTGCCGAGCCTATTACCTTTTGGAGGGTGGTGCCTCCTAGATTGGTTAGGTGTCGCTTGGGAGCCTCCTACTTCGTGTTGTGGAGTTGAACCAAGAAGTTTGTACGGGCAAGGAGATCACCTACTTAGTGAAGATCTACCCATAGTGAGGCTAGTCCTTCGTGGATGGAAGCCGTTATGGAATAGTCAAGGTTGCTACTTCGTGGACCCTTATGGGTGGAGCCCTCCGTGGACTCTCGCGACCGTTACCCTCCGTGGCTTGAAGACTCCATAAACGTGGACGTACGATAGCACCACCTATCGGAACCACGGGAAAAATCTTCGTGTCTACAAATTGCGTTTGATCTTCCTTCCTACCCTCTACTATACATGCTTGTTGTTACTTTCCGCTGCTATACTCTTAGACATGCATGTGTAGGGTGTACTTGACTTGCTATCATTGCTAAAATCTGCCAACACTTAAAATTGGGAAAAGGTAGAATTTTTATTTGGTCAAGTAGTCTAATAACCCCCCCCCCCTCTCGACATACTTTCGGTCCTACATCATGATTATTTGATCTTCTATCAGTTGCCCAACAGTAATTTGTTCACCCACCGTGTGCTATACTCAGGAGAGAAGCCACTAGTGAAACCTACGGCCCTCGGGTCTAGTTTTCCAACATATTGCTTTCCGATCTATCTTTTGCCGCTTTTTGTTTTCAGGTCTATTATTCCAAAAACCCAAAAATACCTTGCTGCACTTTTTATTTGCCTATTTTATTTTGTGTTCTTGTGCGATATAGCTATCCAATCTACTACAATATAATCTATCTTTTTACCGTGGAGAGATTGACAACCTCTCTTACGCGTCGGGTTGCAAGTATTTGTTCTTTGTGTGTAGGTATCGTTTACATAGTGTTGCGTGGTTCTCCTACTGGTTCGATAACCTTGGTTTCATAACTGAGGGAAATACTTACCATAGCTGTGCTGCATCATCCCTTCCTTTTTTGGGGAAATACCGATGCAGTCTCAAGCCACGTCAATGGAATTTCTGGCGCCGTTGCCGGGGAGACATCATCAACATCTATCAGGTTCCTAATCACAAACCTCATCTCCTTGCAATTACATTATTTTCCATTTGCCTCTCGTTTTCCTCTCCCCCACTTCACAAATTTGCCGTTTTATTCGCTCTCTTTTTTCGTTCGCCTTTTCTCTTCAGATCTTTTGTTTGCCTACCTTGTTGTTATGGCTAGTTCTTCCTCTATTGCGTGTACTCCCGAGAATGAAGTTCTTAATTTTAAGTAAAGGGGAGGGGAGAACCTAAAAGATGCTTGGTTCAGGATTTGCAATGCTCAGAATAGATCTATTCATAAGCAATCTATCGTTGTTCTTCTTCACAGTTTTTATGTGGGCATTACCACTTGGTATAGATTCATCCTTGATACAATTACCGATGGGAATTTCTTGATGTGTCCATCTTTGGACGCTTTTAATGCTATGGGAAATTTAGTGGGTTCACCATGTCTCATGATTAATGAAACAACCTTAACTCTCAAACATGTTATGGAAAGGCTAGATGCTATTGAAAAGATGATGATTACCAAAGAACATCTTGAAAATTTGGATAAGAAAATGCATAATCTTGCTAATAAAATTGGGTCAGAATCGGGGGATGCCTTTAAATTATTGAAGGAAAAGGAAACCGTAGTTAACGAAAGAATAGAAGAAAGTCCCTACCGGATTGATAAGTTGGAAGAAATTTTTAGTAACTTGAGTTTGGCGTTTTCTTCTGTTAAAACTATTGAAAAAACTCCGTAAAAATTTGCAAGACCACGCAGGTCACTAAGAACAAAGGTACCACATCTAATAGCCACAAGGGAGATCGTAAAATGATTAGTATTCATCCCAATGTTGTTGAAATAGTAAAAGACCCTACTTACAAGAATGAATTTTTGGTGTTATTCCTAGAAGTATTGTCATTGAGAGTGTGCATGCTAAATTCTTGAAGAAATCTAGTTGTGTGATTGAGGAGTTGAAAACTAAAGAAGACAATACTTGAATCTATGCATTATGCCTAGCTAGGGGCGTAAAATGATAGCGCTTGTTGGGAGGCAACCCAATGAATAAATTTATTTTCACCTTTTTATTTCTGTTCTTGAGTGTTGACACAATTATGCTACTTTTATGATTGTGTATTTTATGTTTTAATTAGTGTTTGTGCTAATCAAAGCCTTTAGGATGATTCACAAGATGAGTAGAAACAATGCTGAATCTGAAACAGAAACTTTGACTCCAGTGCAGGAATTTTCATTTTTTTTACTGGAGCATGATAATGAGCAGAAATTTTAACACAGTATTGCTATACAAATTCTTTATGTTGTCCTAATTTTTCAGAATTTTTAGAGTTACAGAAGTAAGGTTAGAGTACAAATTACTATAGACTATTCTGTTTTTTGTGACAGATTCTATTTTCGTTGCATTGTGTGCTTGTTTTGATGAATCTATGGTTTGTATTGAAGGGTATAAGCCATGGTAAAGTTAGAATATAGTAGATATAATGCAATAATAAAATATGAATGGGTTTGCAACAGTACTTAGAGTGGTGATTTGCTTTATTATACTAACGGATCTCACGAAGGTTTTGTTGAGTTTTGTGTGATTGAAGTTTTCAAGTTTTGGGTGAGATCACGATGGATGAGGGAATAAGGAGTGAAAAGAGCCTAAGCTTGAGGATGCTACAGCACCCCCAAGATAATATCCAAGGAGAAACAAGCAACTAAGCTTGGGGATGCCCCGAGTGGCATCCCCTCTTTCTTCTAACGGCCATCGGTATTTTACTTGGAGCTATATTTTATTCGTCACATATCATGAGTTTTGTTTGGAGCGTCCTGTATTATTTGAGTCTTTGCTCGATTTGCTTTTTAGTTTGTCACAAGTATCTGTGACACCCTGGAATTTGGCTACAGTGATCATTGTAGTTAAGCTACAGTAATGACCATGATCAGTGCCTAATCATTTTGCTAAACAGGATATGATCAAGTTGAAATTTCATATCTCATTCAATTCCACTTCAAAAGGCCTTGAATTTTATTGTGATAAAATAAAGTTGCAAACAGCAAGAATAAAATGTTGCACACTTGTGAAAAATCACAAAACAAATGTTGTTGAGGAAAACAACATCACCTTGATGTTGGTGTGGACCCCACCAACCAAAACAGAAGCTAAAAGCATTTTAAAGTGATATTAAATTCATTTTGAAATTGCCAACAGTTTTCAAAAATGCCCAAAATGAATATGGCCATGCAGAATATTGCACATTAATTATTGGACTAAGTTACAAATATTTGCTAAGGCAAATAGTAGCTGAAATTAAATAAAACAGAAAGGATTAAAAGAAAACAGAAAAAGAAAAGAGAAATAAAAGAAAAGGGTTCCTATGCACTTAGGCCCAGCGGAACAGTGCGGCCCAGCCCACTGGGGCCTCCTCCTACCTGCTCCGGCCGCGCGTGTCGCCGCGACCGTGGCCGCGCCGGCGCGCTCCGGCAAAACGGCGACACGGCGACGCCACAGGGGTGGCCAAGGGGATAAGGGAGACCCCTGTCCACTCCCTCGTCGTCCCTATCCATTCCCCCCCCCCCTCCTCTCGCTCTCCCTCGCTCACTTGCGAGCTCCACCGAACGCGACCGTCGCCGCTCGCCGTCGCAGCCGCGGCCACAGCCCCTCCCCCGCCTCCGTAGCCTGTCCAGAAGGACCGCCGCGACCACCCCGTCCTCCCCGAGCGCTGGAACGAGCCTCGGAGCCCCTACACCGTCGCCATCGCCTCTTCTTCCTCCTCGGGGCCCGAAGCTCGCCGCCGTCGATTCGCCATCTGCACCGCACCAGCTCCTCCATCGGGCCTTCCCAGCAACGCCAATGAGCTCCTCTGGCCGCCCCTCCCCCTTTGTGCGCTCCCGTAGCCCCCTCTACCTAGTCGCCGCCGTGACCGAGTTCTGCCCGCCGCCGTACACCTCGCCGCCGTGGCCACAGCCACCGTCACGCTCGCCTGAGCTCACCGTCGAGCTCCTGGTGCTTCCAGGAGCATGACGCACACGCGCACGCCCTCTCCCGAGCCTCCTAGCACTGCTACCGACGTTCGCCTGAATGCTCCTCCGCCTCTGCTCGTCGCCGGCGCCATTCCGGCGACCAAATGGCCCTGGGCACGTGCCCATTGAGCTCGCCGCGCCGTGTAGATCACCCCTAGCCGCGTCGTTTGCTCGCTAGCGTGCTACGTCGCCGTCCCCGTAGCACACCCGTAGCCGCCGCCGCCTGCCATCATCGCCGGCGCCATTTCCGGCCAGGTCCGGCGATGCCACCACCACCAATCGACTCGCAGTCGAGTGCCCATTCGAATGAACCAGGCCGCGCGCGAAACGACCGCCCGTAGGCAAATCCCGACGCTGGCCCGTGCCCTCCGCCGGCGTTGAGCCGTCGGCCGGCGTTGAGCCGTCGGCCGCCGCGTTGAGCCGTCGGCCGCCGCCGACGTGGCTGGGCTGGGGCCACCCCCAGTGACCCTGCCAGTGGGCCAGGGCGACCCAGTTGACCAGTTGACCTGACTGGGCACAGCCCACTCACTGACTGGTGGGTCCCAGTCCCCCTGTGTGTATGACAGGTGGGCCACCCCTGTCAGATAACTAATTAGCTAATTAGATTAATTGAAAATAATTAATTAGCACTAATCCCTCACTGACACATGGGCCCCACTCACTAATTAACTCTGTTTAGTTTAATTAAAAATCTGAAATAGAGCTGAGTCTATGACAGGTGGGGCCCAGCTGTCAGGTTTGACCTGAGACAGCTGGGTTTGACCTGCTGATGTCATCATTGCGTCATGCTGACGTCACCCTGCACTGTTCTGGATAATGTTGATTTAAATAATTAGAATAATTCCAGAAAATGTTTAAATCTTTGAAAATCATAGAAAATAATCTGTAGCTCAGATGAAAAAACTTTGTACATGAAAGTTAATCAGAAAAATCCCACGAATCCAAATATGCCACACATTCATCTGTCACATGCTCCTAGCATGATGAACATGGAACTTTCCCCTCCGGATCGCCTGTCCGATAAATACAAAGACCCGAGAAATATCGTCAGATATTCTCCCGCTTCGTCTGCAACGCGTAGTACTGCGTTAGTGCATGCCTAGCCCTGCATATTGCCATGTCATGCATCGTGTTGCATCTGTTTGCTTGTATTTATTGTTTCTTCCCCCTCTTCTCTCCGGTAGCCTCCGAGACTGACGCTGTTGCCGGGTACGACTACGCCCCTGACGATCAGGCCTTTGCCGCAGAGCAGCAAGGCAAGCAAACCCCCCTTGAGCATTCCGATATCGCCTATTCCTTTCCCTCTCATTCTTGCATTAGATTTTTGCTACTGTATTAGTTAGCTCCTATTCTGATGCATAGCCTGTTTTTGATAAAATGTTACTATATCTACAATCATATCAACTGCTTAGTATAGGTTGATCATTGAATCCCCTGAGACCCCCTTAGTCCCAGTTGCCCTTGCTTCTTCATCGACGACTCGACGACCCGAAGACTCGAATACTCGGTTAACCGACCGACGAGCCAGGCCCCTCACATCACCGCACACCCCTTAAGTATGGCACTGCAGAGCTACTATCGAGTGCCGAGGGTGATACCTCACTTAGCACTCCCGATGTTAATTCTGTAGCGTAGCTAATCGATCGTGGGTATCGAGGGTGATTCCTCCTTCCCATTTATCGATAGCGACTCTTGTCATACACATACCTCGAGTGGGATTCATCGAGGGTGATTCCTTGGATATCCACTTGGTGTATAAACACACAGTTACTTCTACTTGACTTTGTTTACATGGGAAAGACGGGACTGGAGGGACAGGCGGTACCACCCTGGTTGAGGTGGACCTGAGTTCCGACAGTCTTGAGACGGGTCAGCCCCAAGGGTACCCGTGAGTGAGATGTGGTGGGATGCGCCGGTAAGGCATCCGGGTTATGTTGAGGCGTGGACGGGCAGGAGAGGCCCTTGCCACACATCCTCGAGACGGGGTGACGGGACCGCACTTTGAGGGTCGTGATTGCCCCGCATTAATAAAATGCTAATGGGTTGGGTATTTGATCTGAGTTGGTCGTTGGCCTTATTGCGCACCAAACCATCACGTGGGAAAGTTATGGGCACTCAGCATTGTTGTATCAGCCGAAGCTCTTCGGACGTCAGCAATGGAGCGGCGCGCGCTGGATTGGACTGGACGGTGCAGCTCTTGGACTGGAGTGTACTAGGTCTGCTTCTGGTCGCCCTCGCATCGTGCAGGTGTGCAAAGGGTGATTGGGCCCATGACCCCTGCGCGCATAGGATTTAGACCGGCGGGCTGGCCTCTTCGTTGAGCCTAGGTGGGGCGACGACGTGCTGCTATCCCGAGGTCAGACATGACACAGGAAAGTGTGTCCGGCCGGAGGTGATCAGGCGTGTTGGAGATGCGGTGCACCCCTGCAGGGATGATTAATCTATTCGAATAGTCGTGTCCACGGTAACAGGACGACTTGGAGTTGTACCTTGACCTTATACAACTATAATTGTGACTTTAAATTATAATGAATTGTGGCTCCGAGATTGCTTCCTCGCAGGGAGTCGAGGAAGAATCTCTGGGCGTGGTTACTTAATTAACATTGCTACAATAATATGACTATATGTGAGATACCAATCTGCACTCTTCTAATGCTGCAAGATGTTGAAGATGCTAGTCTTCGATAGGACTAGGCCTTCTCTCTATTCTTGCTTTCTGCAGTCAGTCCAGATATAACCCCTTCCCTTGATAATGATGCATACATAGCATAGTTCTGATGTCAGTCTTGCGAGTACTTTGGATGAGTACTCACCGCTGCTTTGCTTTCCCTTTCCCCCTCGATACGTTGCTGCGTTCAGACGATGGAGCCCAGGAGATGGAGTACGCCGGAGACGCCTACTACACCACCGCCGAAGCCTACTACTACGTGGAGGCTGCCCCCGATGCTCAGGAGTAGTTAGGAGGTTCCCAGGCAGGAGGCCTTGCCTCTTTCGATCCGTTGCTTATGTTTGTGCTAGCCTTCTTAAGGCAAAACTTGTCTAACTTATGTTTGTACTCAGATATTATTTGCTTCCGCTGACTCGTGCTTGTCGAGCTTTGTATTCGAGCCCTCGAGGCCTCTGGCTTGTAATATGAAGTTGTATGACTTTAAATTGTGTATTTTGTTGTGTTGTGATATCAATCAGTGAGTCCCTAATCTTGGTCGTACGCATTGTGTGCATGATTAGCGTACGGACGAGAATGGGGGCGTCACAGTATCCTTGCTGGACACATCTATTTGAGAGAGCCAAAATTATGCTATGATTTGTTAGAATTGCTCTATATGCTTCACTTAAAAAATTGAGCTATGGAATTGCTATAGTGCTTCACTTATATCTTTTTGAGCACGGTGTGCTTTAAATTTTTGAATAAATACTCTCATGCTTCACTTAGATTAATTTGAGAGTTAGTAAAATTTTGAAGAAACACTCTCATGCTTCACTTAGATAAATTTGAGAGTTAGTAAATTTGGAAGAAATTCTCTCATGCTTCACTTATACTATTTTGAGAGATGAAATTTTTATGCTCATGTTCTTCACTTAAATTTATTTGAGATTGTCAAAAGCAATGGCAATCTATGAAACTATTCCCAAAGTGATAGATATTCAAGAGGGATATGATAAAAACTTTCATGAAGATCATTGGAAAAATTAGACTTGATTCCTTGTAATAGTTTTGAGACATGATGATAGTGATATGTGAGTCATGTTGGTGAGTAATTATGCTTTAGTAAGAATATTAGTGTTAAGGTTTGTGATTCCCTATCCAAGCACGAAAGTCAATAGTTATGCAATGAAATTACATCCTACTTATGGTGCATTATTCGGTGTTAGTTATGTTTAATGCCCGTTTATGTGAATTTTCGTTTCTTGGTTGGTTGCTTCTAAATATATTTGCTAGCCTCCACTTGTACTAAGTAGAAATATTGCTTGTGCATCCAAAATCCTTAAACCTAGTTTTGCCTTATGAGTCCACCATACCTACCTATATGCGGTATTTCCATGTCGTTCTAAGCAAATTTGTATGTGCCATCTCTAATTTTCATAATGGTTCCCTTTTCTGTGCTCGTACCGCTCATGAAACGGTAGGGGGTGTCCAATATTTTTCCATGCTAGATGTGTTATTCTCAAGATGAGTGTTTATTCACTTGTCATTGCATGAGAGTACGGCGGTAATAGGGATGCCCAGTCCCGAAGTGAAAAGTAATTTACTTTATGTTGCCAAATAATAAATTCCTTGGAAAGTGTTGGTATGGAAGGCAACCGTGGATACGGCTAGCCATGGATTGTGAAAGAATGGTGGAAAAAGGAATAAACTTTATTTTATGTTTGGGAACCGCCTATGATGTATCTAGCATGGAAAGTACTGAGAACTACTCGGTCATTTTCGTTGACAAGAAAGGCATGCCACCCAATATATTTTTCTCTCTCAATTTAAGCTTTGAGCTCTGCCACCTCTACAAATCCCTACTTCCCTCTGTGAAGGGCCTATCTATTTACTTTATGCAATTTTTATTTTGAGTCTCCATCTTCTCTTATAAAGCACCAACTAGGGGGCACTATGATCATACGTGTGCATTGGGTGAAGTTAATATTTGAGTGTGTTTCATGAATGGATCAATGATTGAGCATGATGGGCTAGGGATAACTTTCTTTAGGGTTGATATTTTGAAAGACATGGTTGCTTGTTGGCATGCTTGAGTATTAAAGTCTTTATGTCAAAACAAGACTATTGCTTTGAACCATCTAAAAGTCCAAATGTCCATGCTACAAAACAAAACAATATGTGATGAACATGTTAGGCAGCATTCCACAACAAAAATTCTGATTTTATCATTTACCTACTCGAGGACGAGTTGGAATTAAGCTTGGGGATACTGATACGTCTCCAACGTATCTATAATTTTTGATTGTTCCATACTGTTATATTATCATTCTTGGATGGTTTACAATCATTTTATAGCAACTTTATATCATTTTTGGGACTAACCTATTGACATAGTGCCAAGTGCCAATTGCTATTTTTTGCTTCGCAGAATATCAGTACCAAACGGATTCCAATCGCGATCAAACGTTTTGGAGATTTTTTTTTGGACCAGAAGAAAGCCAGTGGGCCAAAGAAGTACCCGGGAGGAGGCCCAGGGGGGCCACAAGACACGAGGGCGCGCCAGAGGCCCCCGACGCGCCCTGGTGGGTTGTGGTGGCCTCGGGACCCCACCCCCCCCCTCCATCGCCTCTAAGATCTATAAATACCCAAATATTCTAGAAACCCTAGGGGAGTCGACGAAACATACTTCCAGCCGCCGCAAGTTCCAGAACCGCGAGATCCAATCTAACACCATCACGGAGGGGTTCATCATCCTCATTGGTGCCTCTCCGATGATGCGTGAGTAGTCCACCATAGACATGCGGGTCCGTAGGCAGTAGCTAGATGGCTTTCTCTCTCTCTCTCTTGATTCTCAATACAATGGTCTCTTGGAGATCTATTTGATGTAATGACTTTTTGCGGTGTGTTTGTTGGGATCCGATGAATTTTGAGTTCATGATCAGTTTCTATCCATGAATATTATTTGAGTCTTCTTTGATCTCTTATATGCATGATTACTTATAGCCTCGTATTTCTTCTTTGAATCTTTGTTTTAGTTAGGCCAACTAGATCGATTTTTCTTGCCATGGGAAGAGGTGCTTTGTGATGGGTTCGATCTTGCGGTGTCCTCTCCCAGCGACAGAAGGGGCAGCGAGGCATGCATGTATCGTTGCTATTAAGGATAACAAGATGGGGTCTATTCCTACATGAATAGATCTTGTCTACATCATGTCACCGTTCTTATTGCATTACTCCATTTTTCCATGAACTTAATACACTAGATGCATACTGGATAGCAGTCGATGTGTGGAGTAATAGTAGTAGATGCAGAATCGTTTCGCTCTACTAATCTTGGACGTGATGCCTATATAATGATCATCGCCTTGGATATCATCATGATTATTTGATCTTCTTTCAATTGCTCGACAGTAATTTGTTCACCCACCGTGTGCTATACTCATGAGAGAAGCCACTAGTGAAACCTACGGCCCCCGGGTCTACTTTTCCAACATATTGCTTTCCGATCTATCTTTTGCCGCTTTTTGTTTTCAGATCTATTATTCCAAAACCCCAAAAATACCTTGCTGCACTTTTTATTTGCCTCTTTTATTTTGTGTTCTTGTGTGATTGATCTATCCAATCTACTACAATCTAATCTATCTTTTTACCGTGGAGAGATTGACAACCTCTCTTATGCGTCGGGTTGCAAGTATTTGTTCTTTGTGTGTAGGTACCGTTTACATAGTGTTGTGTGGTTCTCCTACTGGTTCGATAACCTTGGTTTCATAACTGAGGGAAATACTTACCGTAAATGTGCTGCATCATCCCTTCCTCTTTGGGGAAATACCGATGCAGTCTCAAGCCACGTCACTTCTTCCTCTTCTTCTGCTGCTGCTCTTACTCTTGCTCTTCTTCTTCTTTAGATCCTTATCTAACCTTTCTTATCCCATATTGTTTGTGCCCACTCCATCCTTTTGTTCTTCCAGGCTTCATTGTCAAATGCCTCCACACCATGGTCGGAGCTAACAACATCGTTAGGCGTCACATTTTCCTCCTCAGGCACCAGTTCATCACAACCCCATTGCAGGATCCAGTTATGCAGAATGCAACAAGCAAGAACAAGCTTAACCTTAGTGGGGTAAGTGTGGAATGGCTTCTAATACTGGATCTTAAACCCGTTCTTCAGAGCTTCAAATGACCTCTCAAAAGTTACTCTAAGGCTGGAGTGTCTAAGATTGAACAGCTCCTATCGAGTCCTAGGATAGTTCCTACCAGAGAACTCGTTCAGATGGTACCTGGTTTTCCTGAAGGGTGGATGAACACCTGGCTGACATGCATAGCCAGTATCTCCTAGGTAGAACTTGCCATCAGGGATGTTGATGCCATCAGGACGACTCATGCTGTCACTGAGTATGTTAGCATCATTTCCTGACCCTTTCCAGCCAGCCAGCACATATGTGAACTTCAGATCAAAGTCAGCAGCAGCAAGCACATTCTGGCTTGTGTAGTGCTTCCTCCCCCTTTATGCTGCAGATTGTGACCTTGGCACTCTGGTAGTGACATGAGTACCATCTATTGCCCCAATGCAATCCTGAAATGTTAATACAAGATTGTGTTAGTGCTCACCTTAAACAATACAAGCATATCAAAGCATGAAGTACCATCTTGAGCTCATGCAAATCTTGGTAGGAGTCCGACCGGTTGATGACTTAATCATCTCTCCTTTGAGCTCCCCAACAACATAGAGCACTTGCTTGAAGTACCTTGAGATGGTCTTCATTGATCTCTTGAGCGTGTTGTGGATAACCCTGAATCTCTGGTTATGGCCAACAACATAGAGGAACATGGCCACTTTCTCTTCCACACTGGTGTTGATGTTATGTTGTAGCAGCCCCCTGCTCTCGAAGGTCTCGACAAGTCTAGCAAATGGTGCTCTTTTCATTATAAGCGTCCATAGAGCCTCTGTGTCGTTGTAGTTGTATATGTAGTTCAGATTGGCAATCCTCTCCTGCTCCCACATAAGCATTAGAGCATATCTAATGACAGGCATCTCACCATGACGAAAATCTCTCTTGTGCATTAACATGAGCCATGCCTGAATCACAGCAATCAGTGTTGTTGCCTGAACTACCAGCCGCATCCATGCGTCCATAACCTAGTCGACATCAAGGGTGCATTGAGAAATGGGGAAGTCGATCCTACACCTTGCCTAATGGCCCAACAACAGACCTAACATAGGGGAGAGTGGTTGGTGCTTACCGGCATGGGAAACGAGGACGACGAGGGAGGCATGGCTGAGTCAAGGACAACCAGACGGTGGCCAAATGGAAGGGGAGCACCAGCTTCTGCTGGCAGATAGTGCTGCTGTCGCGTTAGCCACCACCGCCGCCGCTTGCGCAGATCTAAGTTGTCACCGCCTCCGGTGGTGAGGCTAGAGGAAGTGGTTGTCCTAGTGGTCGCGGTGACCGAGTAAATAGGGGGTGAGGCTAGATTTGGCATCATGCCACAGCGCCCGATTTCCATCTCTCGCCATCCCCGCTCGATTTCAGGTTGCTCCCTTGCATGCGACCTTGCGCCACACTCAGCCTGGCTCGCTAAAAACTACTGATTCGAGGGTTTTCGGCTAGCCAGGCTATGGGCTACTTTAAGCTTCACGCGTATGCGAGCCAGCCCACCGTGTTTGCAACCAAACACACATTTTGTGGCCCAGCTGGGCCTGGTTGGGACGGATGCGGGCAAAAAAACATGTCCTATGTGAATCGTATGTGCGTTGTTACATAGAAAATAGTTAACATCATAATGTTTGTTCTAGTAGGATAATGCACGTGCCTTGCAGCGGAGACAAACGGGGACATACATATTCTGATGGTTCAACATATACTTTTGAAATCATTATGCACATCGAATAGCAGCGACTATTTTTTTATTGATAAATCACTCTTCTTATTCCATCAACTTTGTTCTGCACCTCCACCTCCCCAGTTCAAGCTCGACACCTCTTTTCCTCGCACAAGCATTTTGAAATTCAAACCCATAATGATGGTATATTTCACAGCTTGTGTTAGTAAAGTGTGACTACAGTTTTTGACACCTCTGCCACTCACACAAACACTTTGTAATCCAAACCAATAATTAATGGTGCAAATGTGGTATATTTCCCAGCTTGTATACTGCATTGTTTGATTTTGTGACTATATAACCCCATCCCCTCCCATGTCTCTCTCTCTCTCCCCCCACTCTATCCCTCCTCAGAACTATAAGTGTGAGAATAATGCTTCTTCCCAAATATGCATACATTGAATGTGTAGAAGTCAATTTATTGAATAAGGGAAATATCATGTCTCTGTTGCAATCTTAGATGAGTTCAAAGAATAGTAGCTTCAGGGCACATGAATCAGTTCAACCATTGGCACAATTAGAAGCATGGAAACTTCAAGGGTTCGTCCAAAACAAAAGGTAAAGTTGTATCTTTGTCATCGGTCATTGTTCACAACATCGGAATTAACGGGTGGATTAAGGTCACCGAGTAGTCGATTAACAAATTAGTATCATCTTCAAAATAAATTACTCAACATGATGGAAATATATGCATACACCATTCAGTTTTATCATACTAGATGCTAAAGACAATTAGTATTCATGACCTTAAAGCAGCAAGATATTATAATGAGTTTGGTGAGACATAGTGTAGCAGTGTACCATTATTTCTATTCATGAAGATATCCATGAGAAGTACACCAAACTTCATATAAAAATATTTGAACCAAACAGAGCTCCTATATGTTCTCAGCTCATATTCTTCATTACTTATTAAAATAAAATGTACAATTGGCTTAATGTGGTCCATTGTTTCTCTGATGGCCTTGTGCTAAGAGCATCTAAAGTTGGACCCCCTATTTTCTCCCTAAACGTCTAAATCATCTGCCCGGTTAGTGTTCGGTCAAAAAAACCTGACCCAATCGGACCCCTAATTTCCTCCTTAAACGCATGGACTGACCGGCGTACCTCAAACCCATCTCAAATCTCAGGGCAATATGAGAGTGTACGGTCACGCCCGGGCAGTGCTCCACGACAGTTGCAACGAACAAAAGACCCCACATGCACCCAGAGAGAGACCATGACGCCCACGAGCTGGCGCATGTTCTGCATCATGGCTTGCTGCCCCGCTGGTCACTGCCTCCCCCGACGTCAAGGCCGTAGCTCACGCACGCGTCACTCCAGGGCTAGCCCTCCCACTGGCCGTGGTCACCCCTGGCGGACGCCATTGAACCGGGGTTGAAACTCGCACGTGCGCTATGGCTTCTGCTCCTTCTCTGCCCACCACCACTGCCCCAAGTGACATGCTACTGCTCCGTGCTTCGCATGGCTCTCGCGCGCGTCGTGGCTGCTGCCCCTGCTCCGCCAGAGCCCCAACAAGATCAAGGCATTGGCACAATTAGAAGTGCCAAAAGAACTTAAGCATGTTTAACGACTGGTAGGTTGAGTAGCCTCCTTGAGCTGGTTTATTTCACGACTCGGGGAAAAGGCCCTCCAGCTATACAGATTGCATAAGCACAACAAAGAATTTCAAGTGTACTAATGAGGCCAGTGTCGTGCTTGAATAAATCAAGGCGCTCCTCAGCACCAATCCAATCTTGGCCGCTCCCAACCCTGGCGAACCAATGTTGCTATAAATCTCGGCAGCCAATCAAGTAGTCAGGGCAGTTCTTGCTTTCGAACACAACATGGACGGCCACAAGCTACTGGTACATTGGCCAGTGTATTATGTTTCCGAGATGCTCACCCCATGTAAAACCAGTGCACTACCAGAAGATAGCTTATGTAGTCTTCATGACTTCTCAAAAACTAAGTCATTACTTTCAAGAGTTCTCAATCACCGTGGCCCTGGGAGTACTGCTCAATTACATCATTAACAACTGACGCCAGATGGAGAATCGTGAAGTGGGCCATTGATGTCTACTACGCAACTTTATTCTTGTAGACTCTTGTTGGGCCTCCAAGCACAGAGTTTTGTAGGACAGTAGCAATTTTCCCTCAAGTGGATGACCTAAGGTTTATCAATCCGTGGGAGGTGTAGGATGAAGATGGTCTCTCTCAAGCAACCCTGCAATCAAATACAAGAAATCTCTTGTGTCCCCAACACACCCAATACAATGGCAAATTGCATAGGTGCACTAGTTCAGTGAAGAGATGGTGATACAAGTGCAATATGGATGGTAGATATAGGTTTTTGTAATCTGAAAATATAAAAACAGCAAGGTAGCAAGTAACAAAAGTGAGTGCAAACGGTATTGCAATGCTTGAAAACAAGGCCTAGGGTCCGTACTTTCGCTAGTGCAATCTCTCAACAATGCTAATATAATTGGATCCCATAACCATCCCTCAACGTGCAACGAAGAATCACTCCAAAGTTCTTATCTAGTGGAGAACATAAGAAGAAATTGTTTGTAGGGTACGAAACCACCTTAAAGTTATTCTTTCCGATCGATCTATTCAAGAGTTCGTACTAAGATAACATCAAGTTATCCTTTTCGTTCGATCTATCTAAGAGTTCGTACTAGAATAACACCATATTATACGCATCAACCAACTCTAATGTCACCTAGATACTCCAAGGTCACCACAAGTATCCATGAGTTAATTATACGATACACATCAAACAATTTCAGATTCATAATACTCAATCCACACAAAGAACCTCAAAGACTGCTCCAAGATTTCTATCGGAGAACATAGGACAAGAATGTGCATCAACCCCTATGCATAGATTACCCCAATGCCACCTCGGGAATCCGCAAGTTGAGTACCAAAACATATATCAAGTGAATCAATAGAACACCCCATTGTCACCACGGGTATCCATATGCAAGACATATATCAAGTGTTCTCAAATCCAATATTCAATCCAACATAACGATATCTCAAAGGGAAAGATTCAATTCATCACAACTTGATAGCAAGGGAATAACATCATGTGATCCGACTATATTAACAAAGCCCGTGATACATCAAGATCGTGACATATCAAGAACACGAGAGAGAGAGAGAGAGATTGAACACATAGCTACTGGTACATACCCTCAGCCCCGAGGGTGGACTACTCCCTCCTCGTCATGGCACTACTGCAGGATGCTGCTAACGCGACACATCAATTAGAGACCCTTCGACAAAACTGTGTGCGATGACCAAATCGCAAACGGTATAGTTATAGCTCCGTCGCTAATGACGTTAACTGTGTGCGATGGCATATCCATCAAATACGATCTAAAAATAGTTGCGTGTGCGATGTTTGGCAAACAGTTGGCCTAGATAAACTGTTTGTGATTGGGTAATATAACACAAACGCTTATAAAAATACAAGTGTGTGCGATGTACGGCATACAGTTCACCCCGATAAACTGTTTGCGTTGATCAAGCAGAACACAAATGATTGTCCATATGATCACGTGTGCGATAGATGGCATACAGGTCACTCGGATGAACTGTTTATGATGAGGTAAAATAACATAAATGGTTACATAGATCAAGATGTGTGTGATAGACCGCATACAGGCCACTGGGATGAACTGTGTGCGATAAGCAAAAATAACACAAATGGTTTCTCAGATTAAGATGTGTGTGATGTACACAGGCCACTCGGATGTGTTGTGGGCAAATGCTTCCGGATAAAGAACTGTCAGGGACTGATCAAATCATCACCGACGGATTTGGTTGTTTATTCCGTATGCGATGTGATTTGCTCAATCTGCCCACAAACATCTATGCTCTATTTAGAAGAACATGATTGCATAACCAAATTAAGCATCCAATACACACATAACATTGGTGCACACCTCGGTCATGGTTCTGCTTCTTAAGGTTTGGATATTAATCGTCAATTGCATATTGATGTCCAGATATTAATCGGCCATTGCATACTAAGGAAAAGATAGTACTACCAAAATAAGAGTCTCCCTCATAAGATGTCATTTGCATGGTTGTATCACAAATGACAGAAATAGTACAAAGGTTCAAATTCCAGCATTACAAGGCTCAAATTCAATAATTACAAGGTTCAAACCGATAATAGAAATGAAATTCAGCTTATGCAGGAAACTTTGTCATGCAGCTCTAGACGCCCGCGCTGATCAGCTGAACATGAACATATATAATAGGTTCATACTGATATTACTACTAGTTTTGCAACTTCAATATTTCTGCAAAGGGATCCGCCACTGACATGTCATTTATGGGCTTGGCATTAGGATTTCCGAATAGTCTGTCAAATGAAGTTACAAAACGAAATTGAGCTTATGCAGAGAGTTTTCCATTCTGTCCTAGTCGCCGGAGCTGGTCATCAAACCATTCTTTTTTGCGCGATAAATGTAGGGAAAATCTCATTATCTTTAGCACACTTGCTCTCACAACAAAGAACCTGTCGAATATAATCTCCGGTAAGGTCCCTCGGTAGGAGTTCAAAGTAATTTCTGAGAGATGGAGATCAAGGCATTCGATGGGATTGTTATATTGTATCACATTATCCACTACCGGGCCTAACCGTATCTGCGAAAGAATAGAATATATTAGTGCTTGGACACACAACAGACCTCTTACGACTTGCAGGGTTTCAAAATTTGAACTCCCTTGTGGTTAAAATTTAACATAAAAGAGCATCACCTCGACATATAGCTTCTCCAGGCACGGAAAGAATCTCAGCAATCTCACAACTTGGCCCAGGTCGGGGCCGATAGATTCTACTGCTAAGACCTTCACTCCGCGTAGATATGGGGTCAAGCTTGTTGATATGATTTTCTGGATGACAGACGAACATACATCTTTAATAGGGAGAGAAAATGTTAATTCAAGAATGAGAAGAGGGCGATTGTTGTACCTGGACGGTTATGGATCCAAAAACAAGTTCAGATAAGTTGACGGGCGAGTAGCCAAACACTGTCAATTTTGGCGCATGAATGACCTTGATTCTTGTTGGACCTTGTTGATCAACAACAAGTAATCTCTCAAGTAAAGGCACGTCCACAATGACCATTTGGTGATTCACCTTGTGCGATCTCCTGTTGCAACACCAGCAATACACACAAATTGCCCGGAGACTCATGGAGGTGATGTGGAGGCTACTCAACCCATTGATCGCCTGAATATGAAGGTACTCGAGCGCAGTACAGCCGTGGAGCGGGCGCTCCATGTCGTCATTGGGGATGCAGACGGCGACGAGCTCAAGGTGCTTCAGCCAAGGTAGCAAAAGAGCGGGATTGGCGTTAATCTGGGGGAAATGGCAGTTCAAGAACCTTGCGAAGCGCAGCATTGGCATGAGGCGCAATGCGGAGGGTGGCAGCAGGAGCATATGTCCATCATTAAAATGGAGCTCCTCGAGATGATCTAGGGCTGGCGATAAGAACCACTCGTCAACCTTGGCTCGGTCCTTGCCATTGGAACGGAACTTGCCCATGGTAAGGCCTTTGATTGGGCCACAGTGCGTGCCGAGGATCTGGGATAATGCATCTAAACGTCTGCGATAGCCAGTGCAAAGCATGTGCTCGCTGATGATGCCGAGAGGGGCGCAGCGCCATAGGGGGCGCCACCGCTGAGAGAGGACGGTTGTGCGCACATAGGGAGGAGGAAGATGATGACTCTCAACATATCGTCGGGGAGGCTGCTGATGAAGTCTACGCCTATCGAAGACGCTTGTGTTTCTGGCTCAGCCCGCCTCCGCTTGTTGGCAACCTCGACATCCACGTCCGGAGAATGGCCGCCGGCGTATCTTTCTGTCAAGAGTGGAGCAGTGGGAGGATAGTGATTATGTAGCTAGATCAGGGTAGAAGAATAGTGCATTGGCAATTACAAGTTACTACTTACTAGGTAGGAACAGTTTTAACAGATTAAGAAAATGAAATCCCAATTGGTTGCTGAAATACTACATAGTTACATTGATATTGCTACGCAAGTCAACATGCAAATACTGCAAAGAACACTTACTTCCAACATAGCATGTACGGAGAATGTCGTCGGGGAAGTTAGCATTTATCGTATGGTAAGGCTCTTTTAGGTGCAGCGCAATTTTAGTGCCAGCTTTCAGTACATAAAACTTAGAAATTTCTCCCCAAAGGCCTTCTTCAAAGTAGGAGTGACAATCTTCATCAATTTTTACAGAAACAATGATTGTAAATCGATGGTTTGTGCTCAATATGACATCCCTGGAGTCTTCAGTTATGTAAAGGCAAAGATTTAGCGCTACAGTTGTCGTTGCAGCGCAAGGGGTGTACTGCGGGAAATGATAAGATTGTTATAGAACCTGGTAACGTGATAGTATGAGAGTAGTAGTTAAAAGAACAGCATGCACATCAGTTGATTTGAAAGGACAAAAAAATACAAGTAAACAGATAATGTAACCATGATGTCGTGCAAATATATATGAGAGTAAACGAAAGAACAATACAGCATTAATTTGCCTAATATAGAAGGAGAAGGATAAGAAGAAGAAGAAATCACATTTGACGTAAATGCTGCATGTCACAAGTTTTATCCAAATGTAGCAATCTATAGTATAGGTTCAGAAAAAGAATAGGACATGCATGTCAACCCAGGTAGTGTGAGATTCAACATACCGTGCGCTCTGTGAAGTCGTCTGGTATGGTGAGATGGAACTCCTTGGTTTTTTGGCCGAGTCCGCATAGCCCTGATGTGTCCTTGCATTGTACACTCTATGAATGAAAACCCTCACATCATCTAGAAGAAACATGAATCCGCGGCGATTTCGGACGGGTGATTAAAAGGGGCCGACGGACTAGGATAAGAGATGAGCGGAAATATTTCAATAGATTAGTTACCTGGTTCTTCATGGGGGAAAAACCAGTACCAAAGATTCCCCAATCGGGCGAGCTGGGTCGACAGAGAGCAGCGTCGAGAAAGTCGGTGCCGATAGGCCGCGGCAATCGGAAGTGGAGATATGCGGTGGCGTTTTGCGGCAGCCGGCGGAGGCGACAGGAGTCGAGCTAAGTGGTTGCCGCGGGGATAGGCGGTGACATGCATGGAGAGTCCCGGAGTACTAGTGTTAGTGTAGGTGCTACTGGGGTGGGGAGGGGGACAGGGAGGGGAGCGGGCGAGGGTTTTGTGACGTGTGGGTGCTGAGTTTTTTTTTCAAGTGGTGCTGAGGGATTATGTCCTAGAATAATGTGCTTCGGAGGAAACGGTTTATTAGATCCAACCGTGTGTGATAAATCCTATATAAATATTACTCTCAAGTAAACTAGCACTTCGGTGTGATGGAGATACTGCATAATGAAAGTCGTCGCACAGTTTCAATCTCAGGAAAAAATATAATACACAAGCATAGATATAATACACACAAACTAGATAGATTCAAGCCAACATTTTTTTCCGAAACAGTCAATCCAACATCTCATCTTCATGCTTGATGGTTAAGATTCTCCAGGAACTGGGCATACGCGGCGTGCGCTATCCTGTGAGAATAATTCTACTTGAAGGAGCCAGCGGCTCGTCCTCTTGCATGCGCCAGAACACTCGAGTACGTGTTGTTAATCTTTTGGTTGCAGAACGGGCATCCATAGCCCCCATTCTTCCTGACACACTTGTTATACTTTCCAGCCATAAGCTCTCTGAGCCTTTGCCTCTTGAACCTCTCCTAGACGTCTTCATCCTCGCTGTCCACATTTTCAGATAGCACCTATACATAGTAAAAAAATGTGACATCCGTATATTTTATAATGTGAATTCGCAAGGCAAAGTTTATGAAACATACTATATCATGCGACAACGTGAACCCTAAATCGAAGCTAACTGATTTGATGCCAAAAGTTGGCATGCCATGTTTTGGTAGCAAACCAATCAGCCTATCATATGTATTTACCAAAAATGGGTATATATGACCAACCAGTTCTCCGTCCGAGTCGTTGTCGTCGCTGGAGTGTTCGTCGGAGTCGCTGTGGACCACCGGCTCCGGCTGGGGAAGCGCAGCGGTGGCGACAACGTCAAGGCCGCGCTGCTATCCGTGCGATACGTCATCTCTGACGACGGCAATCTTTGTGCCCACCTTCACGCTGTCCTCGGGTGCTTCGCCGGCACCGACGTGGTTACTCCCTCCCATGGTGCAGGGAGGCCGTTGATGTCGATTGAGAACGGCAGCGAGGATGTTGGGGGGTGAGAGAGGATTGTGTGTAGCAAGAATGTTAAAGTCGACGGATCGGGCGCGGTTAATAAAGGGGAGTTGGGACATCAGAGGGAGGCGGGCAGTGGTTTAAAGGGACGGCTCGCCTCCCGGTGAGGCGCCTGTGCGCCGGACTGCTGGGATGCGCATCGTCAATTCACATGTCTGACGGCACGTCTCCCTACGAAACTGCTTAGCGAACACGCCTCCCATCAATTCAACCACCTGCTCACACGCATCCCGGTCAGCCTGCGAGGCGACCTGCTGCTAGCATGCGTCCCGTCAAATCATATCTGCGTGCAAGGATCGCATTTGATACAGTTTGACCAACTTTAAAGAAAGAAATAGAAATAATTACCATGACAAATATATATGATGTGAAATTACATTCAATAAAGAATCCAATGGTAATAATTTTTAATTGTAAACGTTAACATTTTTTTCTAAATTTGGTCAAAGTTTACAAAGCTTGACTTTATCCAACGCTAATACGTGGAGTAAATAAAAAAAGTTTGGATTAGTAAACCGTTTGAGATGTAAACGTGACGGTTCTATGTTGCATTTATTAATAAGCCCCCGTTTGCAAAAAGCTTAGATGAAAACTTCTCTCAAATTGGACGATTTATTTACCACGACCTATAAGTTCCATATCATGAAATCATGTCAATGTTTCATGAATTCTAGCTTAGCTGGGCGTTTGCTGTAAATTGATAGCCAAGAGTCAATGTTTGCGGCCCCGAGATGTTCAAAATTTATTGTTTTTCCTTCCATGGGGACTAAACATGCACCCAACACAAAAAAATGAATTTCTAATTCATTCCGGCACACAACCGCGTGTGCATATAGTTCAAATTTGAATTTTACAAATTAAATACCTAATGAATCAATTTGATGTATATAATGTCTTAATGTTCTTTACAAATCAAATTTTAACACTACACTCCTGTTGTCACATGTGCACTACATAAAAAAGTTTGACATGCATGCCTCGAAGTGACGGTGGTGTGGTGGGACGAGTGGGGTGTGGGGTTCGGCACACAATACGCGTCGTATGTGCGCCACCACGTGGGGTTGTCTGGTTAGTTAGGCATCAAGCTGACAACGGGGATTACTCAGGCAGGTATATTGGAGTCCCATCCCCGTCCCCATCACCGCCCTCCCATTCCTGTCAACGTCTCCGTACCCGTGCGCGGGGATAAAATGTTTCACATCCCCATCCCGATCACCGCCCTCCCATTCCCGTCACCGTCTCCGTACCCATGCGCGGGCATAAAATGTTTCCCATCCCCGTTGCCACTTCTTTATCCCCTTGGGGAAACCCAACATGCATTTAAGAACAACATTCGATAGTATTTCAGTAAAAAAACAGTACTCCAACGCAAATAAACAATATGTCGTGGCTAAGTTTGGGATTTCTTAGGGGTATTTGGGCCAGATGGGTGGTATCTGTGGAAATTTGGGTGACCGAGGTCGCAAATTACGTGGGTCTACTAATTTGAGAGCCCACATGTAAGTACTTAATGGTTAAGGCAGGTAATGCTATGTATATCCCATCCCCATCCTCGTCCTGCACGCTGGGTAGGGTATTTGACCCACCATCTTCCCCATGGGAATTCAAGCTCGCACTTCTCCGTGCCCTAATATAGTAAACACACATGGGGATGCGGGTAACAGTTTTAACCATTGATAGCTTCAGGTGAGGCACACATGCCACGTCAAAAGTCGTGCATTGGGTATATATTTAAAGCATTTCGATCATGACCTTTTCATGCATATGTGTGTGTCTCATGCATGCGGAGGTGGTCCTCATACACTCACTCATGCGATTACCACCGACACGCCCATTCGTTGCCCCCGCGTGGTCTATCACCTTCGATGGCGCGCGTGAGAGGGGTTTGATCAAAGGTGGATTCATCTTAGTCCATGTTTCGGCGAATATCATGGTGAGATTACGGATGAAAGTTTGGGCGCGTGTGTGCATGCGCATGCTCATTGTACAAGTTGTGAACCTCCGTTTTTTTCGATTTGCAAAGGTGCCACATGAAAGGTGTGCATTGGGTATTCAAAACATCACACAACACCTTCGTACATATGTTAGGGCAGCATGGAGGCGGTGGTTGTCCTCGGACACCGCCGCCTCGCACAATTATTAGTGTCATTCCCATTTATGGCCTCGCGTACTTTTGTACCGCAACGAGAGAGGTTAATTATTCTGGATTCTTTTTTGGTTGATGTTTGCGGTAGGCCATGGGTGTGAGATTACATGGTATAATTTGAGTGCGTGTAGTGTACGCATGAATGTCTCTCCCATCGGCTCGAATGGGGGGTATATATATACCACGTGTCATGAACCTCGCTTTCCGTGCGGACTTTAAGATTCCTGAGGAAGGTGTGCCACACTAAAGTTTGTGTGCTGGGTATGTAAACATCACACAACACTTCCATGCATATGTTTGATCCACGCTTAGACGACGGTGATTGTCTTTGGATACTCCTTCGCGTGGTTGTCGTTGGAAAGTCCATTACCGGGCCCACGTGGATGTCCATCACATTGACTAACAACGAGAGAGAGGTTACCATGGTGGAATCTTCAATTGTTGGGTGTTATGGTATACATTATATAGGTCATTTGAGTTTCCTTAGCCAAGTCTGAGCACACGCCTACGAATGCGTGAATCGTTCCCATCGATGCTCGGCATACTAGTGGTACGCGTCATGAACACTCGCTCGGGGGGAGGGGGACTTTCCCGTTCCAAAGCATGTGACCCATCAAAGTTGCACATGAGGTATATATTAATGAATTCAAATGCAACACAACATTTTCGTACACATGTTTGCACCACCAACAGGTGATGGTTGTCTTCGACACTCCACCGCGTGGTTAATTATCGGTGCCACGCCCATTCATGGGCCTCGGTGGACGTCCATCCTTTTGACCGACAACGGGAGAGGTTTGACCAAAAGTGTTGATTCTTTGGTCGGGATGTCCGTGTTTCGAGGCGCATGGGCCATAGTCCACCTTTGACCGGAAAAGAGATGGGGTGGTTCGACCATGCTGGATTCATGTATATGTTTCATTTTTGTGTTACGACATGAGTGATACGCAATACCTGTTTGGGGGCATGTATTCGTGGCTAGGATTCCCCCTCCACCGACACGAAGTGGCGACGGAGGAGACATGTGCCACATCAAAGTTGTGCATTGGGTATTTTGAACGATCAAACCACCCTGTGCATACATATTTTTGCTCCACATGCAGGTGTGTATGTTTTTTTTAGACAACGCAGGCGTGTATGTGTTCTGACCCCTTTCCAGCATTTTTTTGACGAAATGCTCCTTTATATTATTATTCCAGGAGTAAATAGCAAACAATTTGAATGTAACAACCATTTGCGATTGTACACTCAACAGAAACCATTCCATCCGCCGCTGGCACATCAGCACGGTCCACTGGTGGGTGCCGGACACGATTGGGTTCCACGAGACTTCCCTCGTAAAAATATCTACCACCTTGAGCCATTTGAAAAATGGCGGTTTCGCGGGTTTTTCCTATTTGATAGCACACACTTATTATGTTTCAGCTGTGTGCGATGTTTGTTGCTCCCGCCCTGGTCGCGCCGCTTCAATCCCGTAATCTAAATTTTCAGTACCCCGGCATTCCCGCCTAGTAAAATTTTCAGTAGCCGCGCGGCATTTCCTCAAACACCACCTACCCCCCTCCCCACCACAAAACCTCTGCTCAGATAACATAAAAAAAGGAAAACCTCCTCTCCCGCTCGCACCACTCCTCTCCCTCGCTCGAACCATAGCTAGCCCGCGGCCGCCCCCGACTCCACCGTCATCCTCTGCAGGCCTTCACGTGACTATATCGAAGTCCTCATGAAGATCCATCACAAGGGGGTTGGACTAGAGTCGTCCGTGCAATCGACAGTAGTGCTCCTCCATGTCGAATAATGCACGCACAACTCTGGTCCACCCCGTAGTGTTGGCATGCGAAGCACCCTCTTCCCCACAGATCCCCATCCCCATCCTCACCCACACTCCAGAGCGTCGCTGCCTCATCCTGGCTATGCTTCCCGAGGAGCTGGAGGAGCGAATGGCCAAAAAGAGGAATATCGAGGCCTGTCCGCTGGACGACGGCGAGGTGGCCGTCGAGGCCCCCAGACGCGGGCTATGAATAGGTTAAATATATCACCCCCGCCCCTTCGGGTTCAACCTCTTTGGATCTCCTCCATGCCCCCCCCCCCCCCCCCGCGTGCGCTGATCTACTCTGCTTCGCTGTCAGGATTTTGCCTTCATTGCCATCGAGACCCTTTTGTCATTACTGAAGGTTGCATTCTATATATATGGCGGTGGCTCGGCATCGTCAGCTACCAAGTCATACCTCATTGACGACGACGACGACAAGGTGCCCTATCCGTCTCTTCCAAGGGGAAATAGCCCATCCACGACATCAGGGACGTCACCCTGTAGACATGCTCTTCCAAAGGCAAGGAGATAAGCTGCCACAACAGGGAGCACACGGTGCGCACCTGTAGGACCGAAAGTATGTCTAGAGGGGGGGTGATTAGACTACTTGACCAAATAAAATTTCTACCTTTTCCCAATTTTTAGAGTTGGCAGATTTTAACATTCATGGCAAGTCAAGTACACCCTACACATGCATGTCTAAGAGTATAGCAGCGGAAAGTAACAACAAGCATGAGTAGAAAGGAAGGGTAGGAGGATCAAATGCAATTGTAGACACGATGATTTTTCCCGTGGTTCCGATAGGTGGTGCTATCGTACATCCACGTTTATGGAGTCTTCAACCCACGGAGGGTAATGGTCGCTAGAGTCCACGGAGGGCTCCACCCATAAGGGTCCATGAACTAGCAACCTTGACTATTCCATAACGGCTTTCGTCCACGAAGGACTAGCCTCACTATGGGTAGATCTTCACGAAGTAGGCGATCTCCTCGCCCTTACAAACTTCTTGGTTCAACTCCACAACACGAAGTAGGAGGCTCCCAAGCGACACCTAACCAATCTAGGAGGCACCACCCTCCAAAAGGTAATAGGCTCGGTAATGATGATGAACTCCTTGCTCTTGTGCTTCAAGATGATAGACTCCTCAACACACAATCACTCTCTCACAGATTTGGCTTGGTGGAAGAGATAGGATTGGTGGAAAGCAACTTGGGGAGGCTAGAGATCAAGATTCATATGGTCGGAATGGAATGGCATGATCTCAACACATGAGTAGGTGGCTCTCTCTCAGAAAACTGGATGGGGCAAGTATGGAATAGTTCTGAATGCTTCTCTCTCGAGTGGGTGGTGGTGAAGGGGTATATATAGGCATCCCAAAAAATCCAACCGTTACACACAAAATGACCAACTCGGTAACACCGATGTGTTAATCTCGGTGGTACCAAAGTGACCAAAAGGTGGCAACTTTTGAATCTCGGTGAGACCGATATATGAAACTCGGTTGCACCGATAAGGTGACCAACGGTCAGATTGCCCATTCTCGGTGACGCCGATCCAACAATCTCGGTGGGACCGATATTGTGAATTTGCGTAACAGAAAGTTGGCAACCTAAACTCGGTGGCACCGAAGCAGAATCGGTTGCACCGAAAGGCTAGGGTTTGGCTTAGGTCTGTCTGAGTATGGGAATCGGTGGCACCGAGTGGAAAGTGTTGGTTGCACCGATTTTGGATATTTGACTTTGGACAGACTTTTGTGGAAGAGCTTGTTGGTGTTTTTGGTGACTATCACTTGTGCACGTATGAGCATTTTGTTCACCAACAATACTTTACCCCCTTTTAATAGTATTGGCTTTCCTATGGACTCAAAGTGATTTCTCACAAAGTAAAATGTAGAGTCCTCTTGCTTGAAGCTTTGCCAATCCATTTCCTTGCACCTTGGGGTATTTCCACAATCTCCACAATCCTTTTGCCAATCCTATCATTGAACTTTTCCTGAAATATACTTAGTGGAAACATTAGTTCAATGACTTATATGTTGTTATTAATTACCAAAACCACCAAGGGAGCAAATGTGCTTTCAGCACCCCCACTGCAGGCTATTCCAAGGGGTATGAATTGTTCAAAAGTGCAATTTGATATGCTGGAGTATGAGTTGTTCAGTTCAATTTCAGTGCTGATGCGTTTGGTTGTCCGTAGTGAGCATATACCTTGTTTAGCGTGATATGTGGTTGTTTGTAGTGAACATATGTACAGTTTCATTGCTAGATTTGGTTGTTCAATCATACAGTTGGTTCCCATTAAAGCTAGTGTATTTAACACGCCCCCGTTTATTTCAGTTTTCTCACAATGTGATGTTGAATCATACAATTTGATGTTTAAGCACATGGTGCGTTCTATCTTCTATGCAATTTCAACAATACTGATATGAATGGCTGTTTGGTTGCTGTTAAGTCTATTGTAGTGAGCATATGCTTCCTTTAAAGGTTTTTTAGTGGTTTGTGGTTATGATTTGTCCAGTTTCAATTGCTATATTTGGTTGTTTGTAGTATGCCTCTGATCTACTCTGATTTGCTGTCAGGAATGTGCTATGCTGGAATATGAATTGTAATGTTCAAAAGTGCAATTTGATATGCTGGAGTATGAATTGTTCAGTTCAATTTCACTGCCTATGTTTGGTTGTCTGTAGTTAGCATATACCTATATTTGGTTGTTTGTAGTATGCATCTGATCTACTCTGCTTTGCTGTCAGAAATTTTCCTTCATTGCCAATGGGACCCTTTTGTCATTTATGGAAGTCGCGTTCTATGGCGATGTTTTGGCATCGTCAGCTACCAAGTCAGGTCTCATTAACGACAACAACTTGTCGTTGACAAGTGCGCCCTACGCTCGAGTATGAATTTTTCAGTTCAATTTCACGAACGCCTATGTTTGGTTGTCTGTAGTGAGCATATACCTTGTTTAGCTGTTTTTGGTTGTTTGTAATGAACATATGTCCAGCTTCAATTGCTAGAATTGGTTGTTCAATCATACAATTGGTTCCTGTTAAAGCTGGTGTAGTTAACATGCCCCTGTTTATTTCGGTTTTCTAACAATATGATGTTCAATCATAGAATTTGATGTTTAAGCACATGTTACGCTCTATGCAATTTCAACAATACCGATATGAATGACTATTTGGTTGCTGTAGTATGCCTTGTTTATTTAGTTATACACCGCCTGTTTTTTTCAATCTGTGATGTTCAATTATACAATTTGATGTTTAAGTACAAGCTTTGTTCTATGCAAATTCAACAATACCATTATGAATGACTTTATTTGGTTGTTGTTAAGCCTGATGTAGTGAGCATATGCCTATTTTAATGGTTTTTGGTTCACATGGCTATATTTGTTTCCCATGTTATACTCCCTCTGCCCCATAATAAAAGACGCTAATACATCCAATATGTTTGTGCATTGGATGTAATTAGATCTTATATAGTGGGACGGAGAAAGCATCATGTGAGGTAACTAATAAAGATTGCTAGTACAATGGGTCAAAATGTGGCAATTAAACTATTTATTTACAGTTTGTCCAAGACAACAGTGAAATGAAGTATATTAACTCAGAACTATGTACCCTTTTTACTGCACATAATGAGTTGTTAGATGACAATGTTTGTATCTTTTTCCTTTGCAGTGGTTCCCAACGCAGTCTACCCAAGATCACCTCTCAAACTACATGATTGTTGGACATGCAAATGTACATGTATTTCTACCAGACTAGAATGACTATCTGGAAGTCATGAAGATATTGAAGGATGGACGATCGACCATCACAAGGGATTGGGCTAGAGTCGTGTGTGCAGACGACATGGAGGAGGGCACACTACGGGCATTCCGCTTCACCTTTTACAGCAATCAGAATATATTTTGCCTCTTTCTTTGCCGTCTTTAATACAAGTATTCAACCGTCGTTCATCATTCTTTATTTGGTGCTTATGTAATTCTTTCGTTGACTTAATTCTTGAGCGTATGTACCTGTGAATGGAATGATGCATTGGTTGATGAACCTATATGTAAAAAGCTATTTCCTACTTTCAAATTCAAATTATGTACAATTTTAAATTGTAGCGATTAAAATAATAATAAAATGCTCTACGGGTCATTACGCCGCACATGGTTTGTAAGTCTCAACGTTTGTGATATACCTCAAGATCTGACACGTTTCACAAATAGAAAACGTGTGCGACCATGCACACAGTTGCCGTTTGTGAACCGTGTGTGATTTCAGATAATCTAACAAACGGTGCAACCGAATGCAACGTTGGTGATACAATCTTTGTCGCACATAGTTTAAAATGATGAACTGTTTGTGATGTAGTATGCATCGCAAACATTGGACCACAGAATAGCGCGTGCAATACTTATCCTGTCGGACGTGATTATGACGTTTCTTAAACTTATCCGATACTTGTACGATGGTTAAATTATAGTCTTAGTTAAATATCGCCAATGGTTCGTCCAATATAAGTGTTTGTGATATACCCCTTATCATACATGCTTCATAATCGTGAACTATTTGTGATTAGGTGCACATCGTAAATGGTGAGCCACAAAATAACGCGTGCGATGTTAGTGTGATATCACATGAGTTGCAAGGATGGGTCGTATGGGAAGTCCACCATATCTCAAACGGTTGACCGGTGACTCTCGTTTGTGATAGATGCGGACATCCCATACGCTTAGTTTTGCCAAACGTTTGCGTTCGTTGGACACCATCGCCGACGATTATTCTGTGTCGTGTGGGATGGACCCCCCCTATCGCCAACACATGCAAGGCGACGGTTTCAAAGTACGTCGTGGAAAGGGGTTAAAAACCGTTTGTATAGCACGTCGCTGCACTAGTGTGGCCTCCGCCGGGATCATGAAGATGGCAACCAGAGATGGATTCCCCTCTCCGGCAGGGTACTGGAACGTCTCCAGATTAGTTTTTCGTCGATATAGAGACTTGCAGCGGCGGAGCGGAGAGTCTAGGGTTATTTCTGATGGTTTCTGTATTTATAGGATTTTTGAGCGTCGGTTTCACGCCAAGATGGGCCACGAGGTGGGCACAATACACCAGGGCGCGCCGGGGGGGCCTGGCGCGCCCTGGTGGGTCGTGCCCACCTCGTGGCTCTTCTGGCCCTCCCACGAAGCGTCTAGTGCCTCTTTTGTTCCAAAAAAATCGTCAAAAAGTTTCGGGCGATTCCGGGAACTTTCATTTTTCTGCACAAAAACAACACCACGGTAGTTCTGCTGAAAACAGCGCCAGTCTTGGTTAGTTCTAAATAAATCATATAAAGTGCATCAAAACCATATAAAAGTATTGTAAACATAGGTGAATATGGCATGAATACTTCATAAATTATCGATACGTTGGAGACGTATCAGCATCCCCAAGCTTAATTCCTACTCGTCCTCGAGTAGGTAAATGATAAAAGAAATAATTTATGAAGTGTGAATGGTAGCATAGTGCATAAGTTTGATCAATGATAATTTCAAGCACTTTTCCTAGCATCATAACATCAACTCTTTCTCATAAAACTCATAATGATAAAGTAGCAACCAATTCACATGTTATGGTTCAAACAATGAATTCTCTTGAAACTTAACAACCTATGTTCTTAGTCACCAAACAATTGCAATTCAACTTATTCTCAACAAAGCCTAAGTAAGAGCTCCACATACTCAATCATCATATAGTCTTCTATGATTGCTAGTACTCAAAGCATATTTTTAGAACAAATGGCATCCATCGAACACAGAGAAAGATAGGGGCTTAATGTTTGGCCTCCCAACTCATTTATCATAGAGATAATTGTCAACAATAATAAAGCATGATCAAATATATTTCACTGGATATATATGTTTGGATCTTTCCCCACCACATGATGCTTGCCAACTAATAGACTAAGGTTGGAATAAGAAGTTGACTCAACATGAATAGTAAATAACATGAAAGTAAATAGATTGTCCCTTCGCAGAGGGAAGCAGGGATTTGCAAAGGTGCCAGAGCTCATTATTTAAAAACAGAGATGAATATAGTTTTTGGAGGTGCACCCTTCCTCTCAACGTTACTACCAAGAGTTATCAATATCTTCCATGTTAAACACATTAGCGGCGATTACCAAGCGGTAAAAGTAAAGGATTACTTACCCTCCACCAACAAACACACTCCACGGCTAGCCGAATCCACGGGTACCGTCCATACCAACAACATTCCTGGGGGAGTTTTGTTTAATTATTTGCATTCTTTTTATTTCGGGACTGGGAATCCCTATTACCGCCCCTATCGTGCAAGGACGAGTGAATAAACACACATCATGAGAATAACCCGCTTAACATAGAAGATACTGACCGCCCCCCGTCGCTCCATGAGCGGTCCAGGCACACAAAACATGTGTTCATTTGAAATTTTTAGAGATGGCACATGCAAATTTACTTGGAATGACAGTGAAATACCATATATAGGTAGGTATGGTGGACTCTTATGGAAGAAACTTGGCTCAAGTATTTGGATGCACAAGTAGTATCTCTACTTAGTACGAAGTGTTGGCTAGCAAAAGGTTCTAACCAAGCACCACATGTTGGAGGATCCATAACAATATAACTTCTATGCAAATATACACAACCATAACTCATTACGTTGTCTTCCTTGTCCAACTTCAACTAATTTGCTCAAGTTTGAAAATAATTAATGGGCATTCACAATCATAGAAGATGTCCAAGATAATATATTTGTATGTGAAAGTTCTCTTCCTTATACTAATCATTCAAGAATTGCTTGTATGACCAATATTGTGATTGTCAAACTTCAATAGATTTTACTTTCTAAACCAGAGGTGAATCTACTACTAAGCATAAAGCACATTGATAATTTCATATTTATGATATTCAATTCATTCACAATTTACTCATAGGATATAAGTTAAGCACAAGAGTAAACATCAAACTACTCTCAAAAGATATAAGTGAAGATCAATAATTAGGTAAACAATCAAGTAGCTATGTGAGGGCTCTCTCTCAATAAATATTTTCAGATCTGAGTATTTTATTGAAACAGCAAACTAAATAAAAAATCATTCCAAGAATAGCACATATCACGTGGACAAATAAAAATTTAGGCTCAACATAGGCTAACCGATAGTTGATGAAGAGAGGTGGGATGCGTAGCATCCCCAAGCTTAGATACTTGAGACTTCTTGAAATATTTACTTGGGGTGCCTTGGGAATCCCCAAGCTTGAGCTTTAGTATCTAGTTCAATCCTCTCATATCCCGGTTTCACCTATTCTCAAAAACTACATCCACACAAAACTTGAAAAGAACTCGTGAGATAGGTTAGTACACATAAAAACAAATCAACACTTCATGTACTGCCAAGACAAGTTGCACAATAATTTTTAAACATCATATACTGTTTACTATCGTTTCCACAATTTATATCTACCAATATAGGCTATGGAAACTATAGGATAAGTAGATAACAAAACTATGGGAACAGTCTGTAGCAATTTATTAAACCAGTGCACTTCTGTAACTCAACAAATTATGAAAATTTAGGACATGCTAAATAATTTATATGAAAATACTGTGTAAAAATTTCAGAAACTTTCCACGTTCCAGTAAAATATGAAAATTCAAACACTACAGAGAAAGTTTCTGTTTTTACACAGCACACATCAAACATGCAATGCAAGCATCCTAAAGGCAATTCTTGGAACTTTTTATTGAAAAACTAGGTTATAAATAACACCTAACAGAGACCAACAAAATAAAATGATGCTCCAAGCAAAACACATATTATGTGACGAATAAAAATATAGCTCTAAGTAAGATATACCGATAGTGTTGAAGACGAAAGAGGGGATGACTTCCGGGGCATCCCCAAGCTTAGGCGCTTGAGTATTATTGGATATTACCTTGGGGGTGCCTTGTGCATCCCAAATCTTAGGTTCTTGTCACTCCTTATTCTCCTCATATTAGTGTCTCACCCAAAACTTAAAAACTTCAATCACACAAGACTTAACGGAACTTCGTGAGATGGGTTAGTATAATAAATAAAGATCATTCACTTAGGTACTGTCAAGACAAGATTCATAATTGTCCCCACATGATACCTACTGTATTCTATCATTCCCATAATTTATATCACTGAATATAAGCTATGGTAACACTAAAACAAGCAAACTATGCATGCAAAACAGAATCTGTCAAGAACAGAACAGTCTGTGAAGAACTGTAGTATAGACATACTTACCTATCTCTAAAAATTCTGAACAATTAAGTAACCCTGAAGAATTTGTATATAAAGACTTTGTAAAAATTTCAGATCATTATCACGCTCCAGTAAAAAATGAAGATTCCTGTACTGGAGTCAAAAGTTTCTGTTTTCGTTCAGCATCAATTCTACTCATCTTGCGAGTCATCCCAAAGGCTTTACTTGGTACTTTATTGAAATAAAAGGCACAAAAAATTATTACTACAGTAGATTAATCATGTGAACACATCAAAACAGAAAGTATAAGTGTTGGGTTTTCTCCCAACAAGCGCTTTTCTCTAATGCCTTTTAGCTAGGCATGATGATTTCAATGATGCTCACATAGGAATAGTATTTGAAACATGTAAGAGAGCATCATGAATCTCATGACAAGCACATTTAAGTCTAACCCACTTCCTATGCATAGGGATTTTGTGAGCAAACAATTTATTGGAGCAAGAATCGACTAGCATAGGAAGGCAAAACAAGCATAACTTCAAAACTTTGAACACATAGAGAGGAAACTTGATATTATTGCAATTCCTACAAGCATATGTACCTCCCTCATAATAAATTTCAGTATCATCATGAAGGAATTAAACAATATAACTATCACATAAAGCATCCTTTTCATGATCTACAAGCATAGAAAATTTATTACTCTCCACATAAGCAATTTTCTTCTCATTCATTGTAGTGGGAGCAAACTCAACAAAATAACTATCATGAGATACATGATTTACATAACCACATTCAATATTAAAATCATGATGACAAGTTTCATGGTTACTATCACTCTTTATAGCATACATGTCATCATCATAATCATCATATATAGGAGGCATGCCATCATCATAATAAATTTTCTCATCAGAACTCGGGGGACTAAAAATATCATCTTCATCAAACATAGCATCCCCAAGCTTGTGGCTTTGCATATCATTAGTATCATGGATATTCAGAGAATTCATACTAACAATATTTCTATCATGCTCATCATTGAAGGAATTCTCATTAAGTATTTTCATAAATTATTCCTCTACCAATTGAGCACAATTTTTCGAACCATCATTTTCACGAAAGACTTTATAAAGACGAGACAATTGATGCAACCTAAACTCCATTTTTTGTATGTTTTCTTTGATAAATCCAAAATAGTGAAAAACAAGGAACTTAAAGATTTCATTGCAAGATCTAAAGATATACCTTCAAGCACTCACCTCCCCGGGAACGGCGCCAGAAAAGAGCTTGATGTCTACTGCGCAACTTTATTCTTGTAGACTCTTGTTGGGCCTCCAAGCGCAGAGTTTTGTAGGACAGTAGCAATTTTCCCTCAAGTGGATGACCTAAGATTTATCAATCTGTGGGAGGTGTAGGATGAATATGGTCTCTCTCAAGCAACCCTGCAATCAAATACAAGAAATCTCTTGTGTCCCCAACACACCCAATACAATGGCAAATTGTATAGGTGCACTAGTTCGGCGAAGAGATGGTGATACAAGTGCAATATGGATGGTAGATATAGGTTTTTGTAATCTGAAAATATAAAAACAGCAAGGTAGCAAGTAACAAAAGTGAGCACAAACGGTATTGCAATGCTTGAAAACAAGGCCTAGGGTCCGTACTTTCGCTAGTGCAATCTCTCAACAATGCTAATATAATTGGATCACATAACCATCCCTCAACGTGCAACGAAGAATCACTCCAAAGTTCTTATCTAGCGGAGAACATAAGAAGAAATTGTTTGTATGGTACGAAACCACCTTAAAGTTATTCTTTCCGATCGATCTATTCAAGAGTTCGTACTAAGATAACATCAAGTTATCCTTTCTGTTCGATCTATCTAAGAGTTCGTACTAGAATAACACCATATGATACGCATCAACCAACTCTAATGTTACCTAGATACTCCAATGTCACCACAAGTATCCATGAGTTAATTATATGATACGCATCAAACAATTTCAGATTCATAATACTCAATCCATACAAAGAACCTCAAAGAGTGCCCCAAGATTTCTATCGGAGAACGTAGGACAAGAACGTGCATCAACCCATGTGCACAGATTACCCCAATGTCACCTCGGGAATCCGCAAGTTGAGTACCAAAACGTATATCAAGTGAATCGATAGAACACCCCATTGTCACCATGGGTATCCATATGCAAGACATATATCAAGTGTTCTCAAATCCAATATTCAATCCAACATAATGATATCTCAAGGGGAAAGATTCAATTCATCACAACTTCATAGCAAGGGAATAACATCATGTGATCCGATTATATTAACAAAGCCCGTGATACATCAAGACCATGACATCTCAAGAACACGAGAGAGAGATTGAACACATAGCTACTGGTACATGCCCTTAGCCCCGAGGGTGGACTACTCCCTCCTCGTCATGGCCTCCGCCGGGATGATGAAGATGGCAACCGGAGATGGATTCCCCTCTCCGGCAGGGTACTGGAATGTCTCCAGATTAGTTTTTCATCGATACAGAGAGTTGCGGCGGCGGAGCGGAGAGTCTAGGGTTATTTCTGATGGTTTCTGTATTTATAGGATTTTTGAGCGTCGGTTTCACGCCAAGATGGGCCACGAGGTGGGCACGATACACCAGGGTGTGCCGAGGGGGCCTGGCGTGCCCTGGTGGGTTGTGCCCTCCTCGTGGCTCTTCTGGCCCACCCACGAAGTGTCTAGTGCCTCTTTTGTTCCAAAAAAAATCGTCAAAAAGTTTCGGGCGATTCCGAGAGCTTTCATTTTCTGCACAAAAACAACACCACGGTAGTTCTGCTGAAAACAACGTCAGTCCGGCTTAGTTCTAAATAAATCATATAAAGTGCATCAAAACCATATAAAAGTATTGGAAACATAGGTGAATATGGCATGAATACTTCATAAATTATCGATACATTGGATAGTGTATCGGTGAGCTACCACCTTTCGAAATAACATAGCGACTACGCACGGCTATTAAATCTCAGGTGCTGGTCAACTTCTTGGCCTAATGGATGGAAGCCAAACTCCTTGGGAGCATAGTACATACTCACATTGGGTAATGTACTTCGACGGTTCCAAGAAGCTCATCGGCATAGGAGCAGGGTTAGTTCTGACCTCGCCGACAGGTGACAATATCAAATATGTACTTCAAGTTATGTACACATATTTCAACAACAGAGCGAATTATGAAGCACTATTGTATGGGCTCCGGGTGGCAGTATCCATGGGCATCCAATGTCTAGAGGTCTGAGGAGACTCCAACCTCACAATCTCCCAAGTCAATGGGGAATTTGATGTGAAAGACCCAAAAATGACGGCTTATCACCACACCATCATAACTATTTCGGCACGGTTCGAATGGCTGGAATTCCATCATGTCCCTAGAGATTGCAATCAAGCTGCAGACGTTCTTACTAAGATGGGCACTAAACGTGATCCAGTGCCTGAGAACACTTTCCTTGAGTGATTGTTTAAACCAGCAGTCATATGGCACGGCGACGCGGGGGCTGTCGAACACTCCATCCCCGAGATGGTCACCCCACCCGCCATAGAGCCACATGACGAAATAATCGGGGGTTTGGCAATAGAAGAAACCCCCTCGACACAAGATATTATGGTATTGATCGCACCATGGATCGATCCAATTCTAGCATACTTGGTACGCAAGGAGTGTTGGGAATCATAGTAGAAAACAAAAAATGCCCTACGATCAACGAGGAACACTATGAAGATACAATAACGGTTGGGATCATGATCGTTACCGTCACCAAGTAGCATTGGAAGAAGAACGTGATGATGACAATCAATCTTGGAGTCCCTCGAATCATAGATGAACGATCCCTCAAACTGAAGACCGAAAGCACAACCGCTCTACTCGGTTGCAAGCATACGGTCTTCACGATCCGGCAGCGCTTCGCCGTCCAGAGCTAATCGTCGCCGAAGAATTAGAGTGAGGAGATTAGAACCACAGTGGGCTTATAATTATGAGGATTATAGGAACTAGACCTAGCTCTAATTAGTCAACTAGGACCAACTAGAACTAGAACTAGAGGAACTAGAGGAGGCTCCAAAACTTCTGTGTAGAAAAAGGGCCAATACCTCAAGTATATATAGGTGGGAGGAGAGGAGGGGGACACCACAAGGGGGAGGGACAGTCCCTACCCTTGGCCGGCCAAGGAGGAGGAGGAATCCTCCTCCAATTCGGCCTCCCTCTCCCCTTTCCATGGGGAGAAGGGGCGCCACGTCCACTTAGGCCCAAGTGGCCCAAGTGGTCTTCCACCACTTGCCCTTTTTAGATTTGTTGATATTGTATTAAATATAAAATTGTTCTAAATACTTTCAGACCATTATATATATAATTAACATCTCCAGAAACATTTTCCTCTATATATTTATCGATAATACCCAGTATTACCCGATATTCACCGAAACCCTTCCGGTGACCACAGAACGCTTCCGGATCCTCTCGAAACTATTCTGACTATTAATGAAACAATTTCACAAATAAATCCTCGATACTCTCAACCTTCTAACACTCAGAAAATTGTGATTATCTTAAGCCTCTGACTCTGTAGGTTCAGTAACTCGTAGACATGAACGAAACTTTTTCGTTCAATGAAAGATAGCGGAACCGTGGACGCCATATCCTTCCCTATGAGTACACGAATGATATTTGAGTGAATCATCGGTTACCATGTGACATTACCTTTGCTTCGCGATATTTTAGAAGACCTGATAATCATCGGTATCCTCTTGAGTCATCCTCATGCTCGTCATACATTTTTCTCGTTATCTGTTTTGTTCTTCTTTCTCGTTGATATGTTCTGGCATCCCCGTGACATAGTCACCTGTTTCTGGCCAAATGATGATTGATGTCGTCACACCGAGAGGGCCTTAAGAATATCTCTCCATTACCGGTGGAGCAAATCTCACTCTCGAGCTATCTAGTCCCTTGTCAAACTTCCCGACGAACCCGTAAGTTATCGTTATGATCACCTAGCTACAGATGACGTTTGAGTAACCCCAAAGTTCATCATACGGTAAGAAGTGAATGCGATACTCTCATGGCCTAAGGAAAAACACATGTTAACACTTTGTGTTATAAAAATTGATTTCAAATGATATTATCTCAAAGTATAACAAACAAGTTTGGGTCGATTCAATATGATCGTTCTTCTAACGCCATACTCTCAATGTTGTTTTAGGACTATCGTTACACATAATGATATAATAAGATCCGTAAAACAAGATCATCAACAACATTTGAGCAAGTCTTACATGCAAGACTGGGAACCTTTGTTTTACCGTTTATCATTCCACACGTGCATATGAGTTTTTCACTGAATCACATATTCCAGAATCATAGCAGTTATAGCATAGAATATAAACTCTTAATTATGAATATGAAAAATATAATAATACAATATTATTTCCTCTAGGGCATATTTCGAACAAGGAGTTGCCCGAGGATTAGACACGCGCGCGACGAATCATTCGACAATCTAAAGCGTATAAAGTCCATGAAGGATAAATATACAAATGCAACGTCACAGGCGTGATCCAGTGATGCATTTCCGAGGAAGAAGGAAAATAGCTCCTTTTGGAAATTCACTCCCCTATGTGCGGCCCACGCAACACCTCGTACCTTGGTAAGCAAGGCTTTATAGGCCTGATTTTCCTAGCCTACGGCAAGAGTCGAGGTAAGGAAATTAGTAAATGAATGTGTGGGATGTCAACTCTTCGCCAACCAAAGCCATATGTCAGCCACAACCCTACGCACCATCCCGATCACATGGACGTTCGTGATCTGGGGGGCTAGACATGATTGGACCACTTCGCGGAGGATCTGATAAAAAGAGATACCTCCTTGTCATGGTGGACAAGTTCACAATATAGATCGAGGCAAAACCAGTGACTTCGGCTCAGGCCGGGCAGTCATTGGTTTTATTTCCGGTGTGGTGCATCATTACGGCGTACCCCCACAACATTACCATGGATAATGGGTCCAACTTTATCGTCCAAGAGATAAAAGACCGGTGCACCAAACATGGCATTAAGATTAACTTTGCCTCTATATACCACCCACAAACTAATGGCTAAGTTGAACGGGCCAATGGCTTAATATCAAGCGGCATCAAGACGCGCTTGGTTTGATCTTTAGAAACGACTGACTATGAGTGGGTTGAGGATCTTGACTCCATACTATGGAGCTTACACACCACACCTAAGAGATCCACGGGTTATACTACGTTTTTTATGGTATACGGACTAAGGCTATACTCCCCAACGACCTCATTCATGGCACGCCAAGATTACACGTGTACGAGGAGCATGAAGCTGAACTAAGTCGTCAGGATGACCTCGACGCCCTGGACGAAGAGCGGGATGTTCCCTGAGCATGATTGACCTTTTATCAACAACAGGTGCGGCGTCACCAGAATAGGAAGGTTTGAGCAAAGGCATTCAACGTCAGGGACCTGGTTTTACGTCACAATCCGGATAAGCCTAAACAACATAAACTATTGGCAAAATGGGACGAGCCTTTTATCACCGACCAAGTGCTCATTGGAGGAGCATATCATATTCAGAACGTCCACGAAAATCATCTGGAGCCTCACCCATGGAACATTGCCCGGCTGCGCCATTTTCACGGTTAAAAGGAGTTTTACCTTTTTTCAGAATTCAATGTGTAGTTAGGAAGAACTTTCGAATAAAGATTAGCATCGATGTATCGTCCTAATATTGTTTTCTTCTGTTTGATATTTTTGCATGATATATAGCGCATTCCATGGCTCATGGCCATACACTGCGCAATATTTAAATCCATTATTTTGACATAATATACCTTGGACCTCTCAAAGGATCCGACAACCTGTATCGGGGGCTCTTTGAGACACCTTGACGCCGAACACCTCGAGACTCCTTGTGAGCCCAATACATCTTTGGCACTTGTACATGTGCTGCCTTCTTAAATCATCGTTATAAAGCCATTGTATGCATCAATATGACTTGAGATTTTTTGTGAAGTTAGGGTTGCCTGGCTCCTGTGCTTACCCCTTACGTTTCCAATGAATTCAACTATAGACGTAAAGGAAGCAACTCTGTGATTTTTACTTCCGTGTCAACCTGGTAAAGTACCTCACACGGGTGGAGTCCAAAGCTAGTGATCACAGGAATATAATTGGTCAGCACGACGGGAGTGAAAACTTACTGCCTTCCAACAAAATGTAATAGATTTACTGAATTTTTATTTTCTAAATGTTGATTTTTAAATCCAAATTTGTAATGAGCGGCTAAAACTAGGATATTAGCATTTTTTATTGGTCAGCTATGTGAAATTTTTTACCAGTTGTGCACTTACCAGCTGTTTTTAGATTTTTCTTTTTGAGTTTTGTTAGTTGAGTAGTTAGGAAGATGTTGATTCTGCTCTCGGAGGGAGAACGGGAGTTGCAGAAGCTGCTCAGGGATTGTGCTCTCTGGAACGGACTATTGCTGGCCAAAAATCTCGATTGTTGTGGCTTAGGGAGGATGACGCGACTACGAAATTCTTCCATCAACACGCAAATCACAGGAGGAGGCAAAACCTGATCATGAACTTGCATAGTGGAGGCAAAATCTTTCTGGCCCCGGAAGAGATCGCGAAGGCGGTGGACTCATATTATGAGGGTATCTTCGGGGTCGCACCAGTGTGTGGCCTTGGCCTCGATCTGGACATGATAGGGCTGCCGTCATATGACCTCGCGCACCTTGAGTCATCGTTCACCGAGGAGGAAGTAGCTAAAGTCATCAAATCAATGCTCCTCGACAAAACACCCGGGTCGGACGGCCTCACTGGCTTATTCTACTCTTCGTGTTGGGACATCAAAGATGATTTCATGAGAGCATTGGACTGCTTCTTCCGTAGAGACATGCGGGGTATGCATGCAACCAACAAGGCGCTGGTCACCCTTCTACCCAAGAAGGAAGGAGCGATGGAGCCGGCGGACTACAGGCCGGTCAGTCTAGTTCATGGGGCAATCAAGATCTTCGACAAGATTCTTTCGGTGAGGTTGACGGATGATCTGACAAGGCTTGTTGGCGCCCACCAAAGTGCGTTTATATGCGACCGCTCTATCCATGACAACTACATGATGGTGCAGTGTATGGCGAAGAAACTCAATGCGAGCCAGCAGCCAGTGGTGATGGTTAAAATGGACATATCCAAAGCTTTTGACACGATTCTATGGCCATTCATTATGGAGGTGTTGGTCAAATTGGGTTTCGGCCATAGGTGGACTTCCTGGATTGCTGGGTGATACTTGTGATCTGCGTTGGCACTACTGGAATCAGGTACTTTGCCATCTGCCATAGCGGACGGCAAAGGGTAGCATCACCGACGGCAAAGCCTTTGCCGTCCGGCCGCAGACGGCAAAAATTCCGTCACTGGAAACTCCGGTAAAGTAGTGCTTTGCCGTCTGTCTTTGCTCAGCGGACGGCAAAGTTTTTTTGCCGTTAAGCAGCAGACGGCAAAGCTGCTGGACGGCATAAACTTGAGTTAGCCCCGTTAGTGGCTAACGGAGCCTTCGCCGTCTGCCACACCCCCTTTGCCGTACGCACGCTTTGCCGTCTGCCGCCCCTCCTTTGCCGACGGCCATTCCTTTGCCGACGGCCACTCCTTTGCCGACGGCCACCGTCGGCATAGCTTCTTTGCCGTCCGCCCCCCCCCCCCCGCCACCCTCCTTTGCCGATGGCCACACCTTTGCCGACGGTGGCCGTCGGCAAAGAAGCAATATTGCCCCAGTTTTTCCTGTTTTTTCTTATATCCAACAATTTTCATAGGCAAAATATGCTATATATGTATATATTTCACAATAACCCTACTGATGATCATCCAACAACAAGCACAAGTATCCAACAAACATACCAAAACAAATGTCACATTGTTCACCATATTCCAATAGTAACAAGTTTCACATATGTAGCAAGTTTAACATTGTTCATCGATACAAAATCACAAGCACTACATCAATGCAAGCTTCCGTGAAGTGACTCTAATCTGCAAAATGGGAAATACGAAAGTTAGATGAAGAAGACTAGAATAAGAAGAAGAAGATGAAGAAGCGGGTTTTTTCTCTCTATCTTTCTCCTCTTGTTTTCTTCTTCTTATTGCTTATTTGTGTCATTCGGGCAAAATGGGAAGAAGGATAGTTCTTTCGAGGTTTGCCTCATGGTGTGTATGGTGCGCACTCACTCACACTTATATGGTGGTGTATGTTGGTGGACAGTACCTAACACTAATATTTCGACAGTTGGTGATGGTCGTTTCCCCTAACACTAATATTTTGGAAGGAGCTAAGTTTGTCTAAGTGCTAAGTTTGTCTTTCTTTGAGAAAACGAGCTAAGTTTGGGGCTTACCGTCCTCCTCATCACGGAGGAGAGGCACCGCGGTTGCTCGGACCGGTTTCACCTGGAGAAGGCTGCCCTGGAGAAGGGTCGTGCGATGCGACTCCGGAGTTAAGCTGCACCAAAGATGATTTGCAATGTCTCGTTAGCATGATGACACTGAAAAGATCATTGCATTGAAATGAAACTCACCGTTGCAGCCGTGGTAATGACTGGCATCGACGGAGCGGCCTGGCCGGTCTTCTCGCACATAGTCTGCACATTTGGTTTTCACAAGTCAACGATATTCATTATTAATGAAACGAACATTAAATGCAAGATTTGACAAATATGAAGAAGAATCTTACCACGAAGAGCTCGTAGATGGCCCGGTAAGACGCATCGGACTGTGCCCTCTCCTCCTCCAACAACCTTGCCGTCCTCTCCTCCATCTCCTTCTCCTTCGCCGCCATAAGCGCCTGTGTTGCCTCTCTCTCTCTTTCTGAATAGCAGCCTGCAACACAACTCCTCGTTAGCATTGTAATCATCTTTGTTCACAGACACAACGTAATGAGGAAAGATATCTGAGTCCGTATAACTAACCTCGATGGCGAGCTCGACTGGCCGTGGACGAGGTCTTATCTCAGGACAGGAGCTCGTTTGGCACGCCTTGATCTCCCGGAGGTTGCTAGGACAACGTATAAGGCCATCTCCAATGGCAATCGAGCCATGGGGCCTCCCGCCGCCAGCTATCATCACCAGCTCTGGATCAATAGGCTCCTGGCTCGGGTTAAAGTCCTCCCCTTTCCTCGCCTTCCCCTCATCTCTGTACCTCACGAGCTTGTTGTGGGAGGAGATGTTGCTGAACTTCAAGGGATCATCGAGGTCAGACTCAGAGAATGCCTTGACCTTCTTGTACGAGGCAGTATGGGCCATCGCATAGAGGTCGTACATATGTGGCACCTCCGTTTTATTGTGATGCGCCTAAAAGAGAGAGAGAGAGGAACAAAGTATTAGTAAAGGGCTCAAGCTAGAATCAAGAATGAATTGCATGAATCATGAAGCTAACCACATACCCAGTTCAGACCAAACTGATTTAAGTTGGCGCTCCCTTGATGGTGTGGCACACCAACCATTTTGTAACGCCGGTCCTTGGCGTTGTTGTGGACGGATAGCCATTGTTCTGAGCACCACTCATCCACCAACGCCTCCCAACAATCCATCTTATCCGCACACCATCTCGGGGGCACCTAAGTTAATAAAGAGATATTTGAGCGCTACGCGTAGGAATCAAATGAAGGAAACTAAGTACAAGGCCTTAAGATTACGTAATTACCTTCATGTAATGCTCCTTCTCCATCTTCTTTCCGCGGCACGTCGACTTCTCCTTCCTAATATGCCGCGAGGCGTAGTAGTCTCGAACAGCCTGCACCCGAGCCTCGTGCCGAAAGTTTTGCAGTAGGCGCTTGCATTGCTGATCGATAACCTTTGCCACGGCCTCCTCGTATCCCTCCTGACACCTGTAGAAGGTCTGCAATCAAACGACACAACACTTATTAGTACAATAACTAGCTATTGTTGATTTTTAATTGTGTAAAGGAGAAATTACCCAAAAATGCCTGATCACCATCTCCGCCCTCGTGTGGCACAAAACACCGTCGATCCTCTCCTCAGGCAGGGCCGGTGCAGCCAAGTAGTGCTCCCAGGTCAGTCCTAACTCTGGAACCTGACCCTCACCGGGCAACGTGACAAACCCCGGGAAATTTTTCCTGACAAGGACACCAACGATGCTGTTGGGCCTGCGGGCATCCTTGGGTTGTTGCCAACCCCTGCAGTATGACAAAGCCAACACATTAGATATTTGAAAAAACGTGAAGGCAAAAGGTTAAAAAAGAGTACATGCACTTACCTCTCCCCATCAGGCCTAATCAACCACCTCAGCTCGCGGGTCGCCGGCACGGGCGGGAGCCGTGTCATACCACGCTGGTAGAATGTGGCGCCCTCAGGCAGCTCCTCGTCGCTATCAGAAAAACGATCCCCGCCACCATCAGCATGGCCACTAGGCTCCTCCGGCTAGGTATCCCATGGGGTCTGCCGGGATGTGCCCTCATCCCTACTCTGCTCCGGAGTCTCGTGGGACGAAGCCTCTGGGACATGAGTCGTGTAGGTCGAAGGCTCGTCGACCCGAGGCTCGTGGACCGGAGTCCGCGTAGCCTCGTCCTCAGATGGGTCCACCCTAGCAGTCCTGTGCTCGGGTGAATCAGCTGGGGGTGGCGGCGAGGAAGGCGTAGCAGCCACCCTACCTTTGCCACAGCCTCCTCTCCCTCCTCTCCCACCTCTACTACCTCTCTTCTTCCCCCGACCTCCTCTCACGGGGGTTGACGAAGGAGCGGCCACCGGTGTATGCAGACTAGAGAGCAACGCTCTCCGGAGAGAGTTGGCAGGAATGGAAGTACCCATCCCACCACCCTCCGACGAAGGAGCCGCGGAGTGCTCTCGACCCTTTCCCACCATCTTTCAACAACTGCCATGACAAATAGTAAACAAAATTAGTACAACATAAAATTGAATACCGACATGAATAATAAAATGTAAATAATTTAAGTGTATCATCATATACGTAACATGAACTAAAAGTTGATTACCTGACATGAATTAATAATAATCTTGATCGTCTATATATTCTCCGGGATCAATAAATGCATCATCATCATCACTATCATCAATAAATGCATGATCATCATCACTATCAGGAACAACGTGTGGAAGGCCTCCTTCATGTAATTGGTTAAGCATTGACAGGTCATCCGCATCAGTAACCTCTTCTTGTTCCGGCTCTTCCTGTTCTGGCTCAGGGGTTAAGTCGGATTCATTGTCGTTGTCTACTTCAATGTTCCGGGGTGAAGTAGAGCGGTTCTTGAAACGTCTTTTGGAAATACGTGTTTCTTGGAAGAATTCTCCTTCATATGTGTCTTGGTTAATGCGAGGTTCATAATCCTCTTCATTGAAGGGAGGTGGTCTAAAATGTGGCGGCACTTCATAAACGACATCCCAACCTTTCAGATTTGGATCAGTTTGGCAGGCCCACGGTAGATAGAAAACTTGGGTCGCCTGTTGAGCCGTAATATAGACATCGGGCACATCTAAATGGGTGCTTTGTTTGATTTCAACTAGCCCTATATGTTCATGAGTCCTTCCAGTCTCCTTCGGCTGGAACCAATGACATTTGAAGACTACGACGTTCGGTGGGTTTTCACCATAGAATAGAAGTTCATAAATTGCTTCAACTCTTCCATAGTACTCTGTACCTCCTTTGCCGATAGCAGAGACACAACAATTTGTAGTCTTCAGGTCGGGCATAGATAGCTCTTTGCCAAAGGTACGAAAGCGATACCCGTTGATGTCGTATCTGTCAAATGAACGGACCTTATAGTCAAAACCATTAGCGACTTGTCTCAGCTCGGCGTCCATAGACTCTGAATTAGCCTACAAGTTTAATACGAAAGGATTGTTGCATTAGCCGCAAATAAGACGAAGAAATGAAATGGTCCATTAATGGTAATTAATTACCGTTTGTTTGAACCAAGAGATGAAACCGGGATAGCCGCCTCCATGCTTCGCCAGGAGCTCATACTCTTCGACGGAATCCTTTTGGATGACCACTCCATCCGAGAATTTGGCGACGTATCGACTATATCAAATATCCAAGAATAAGAGCAGTTCTAAGGAATTACAAGTTGCGAAACAATAATGTACCAACAACTTACTCGATGTACGGCCGCACTTCTGTTAGGTTGTTGAAGATATACAACGAAATGGTCCACCATTCATCGACATCCAACGCTTTTGCTTTAGAAGCACCGGCTGGTGGGAGCTTCCCTTTGAATAGGCTGAGGTTGGATTGACTTTTTTTTGGGTCGCCATCATTGTACCGAGGCTTCGGATTATGCAAATGACGATTCTTGGCTTCGTAGTGTGCTGTCATGAAGTTTGCCGCCTCCTCAGTAATGAATGCCTCGGCCATCGATGCTTCAATTCTACGTTTATTTTTACATTTTGCTCGAAGCGTCTTCTGCATCCTCCCAGTTGCGAAGCACCAACGGTTTTGCACGCCCCCCCCCCCAATCTTGCCTCGGTCGCGAGATGCAAAATCAAATGCTGCATTGGATTAAAGAAGCCCAATGGAAAGATCTTCTCTAACTTGCAGATCAACTCCGACGCCAACTCTTCCATTTCATCTAGCACGCCAGGCGATAGTTCTTTCGCACAAAGAGAACGGAAGAAATAGCTCAGCTCTGCCAGTACTAGCCATTCATCCTTAGGGATAAAGCCACGCAGCATCACCGGCATTACCTGCTCAAGCCATATGTGCCAATCATGACTCTTGAGACCAAATATCTTCAGTTTGTCAAGACTCGCTCCCCTCTTTAGATTCGCTGCATAACCATCGGGGAACATCAACTGCATTTTCACCCACAAGATCATTTCCCTCATAGTCGGCCTTCCAAGATTGAACCATGCCTTTGGCTTAGTCCAGTTCTGCTTTCCTTTCCCTTGTCGCATGTTTTGTAACGGTCTGTCACATAGAGCCTCCTGATCGATTCTAGCCTTAGGATTATCCTTTGACTTCCCCTCTATGCCGAACAATGTACCAAAAATGGCCTCGGCGATATTCTTTTCAGTGTGCATCACGTCGATGTTGTGTGGGCAAAGGAGGTCTTCGAAGTAAGGCAGATCCCATAAGCATGACTTGTGAGTCCATGCGTGTTTCGTATTATACCCTTTGAAATACCCAGGACGTTTTGGATCCGGCTCGAGAGCGTTTAACTGATCCAGGAGCTGTTGGCCTATCAACGCGGGTGGTGCAGAGTTTTTGACAACTCTACCTTTGATGAAATTCTTCTTGTCTTTTTTGAACTTATGGCGAGGATCCAGGAACTGTCTATGCATGTCGAAGCAAGAATACTTACGACCCGCCTGCAGCCAATGGAACTGAAGAGCTGCCTTGCATGTGGGGCACGGGAACCTTCCATGCACACACCAGCCAACGAATAGGGCATATGCCGGCAAGTCATGCGTCGAGTACATGTACCACACATGCATTTTGAAGGTTTTTTTGGTAGCGGCGTCGTATGTGTTGATCCCATTATCCCAAGCTCTCACAAACCCCTTGGTCTTTGTAAACCATTCTTTGGTCATGTCGTTCTGACTAGTGTGACCGGTGTACATCCACGCACGATCAGTCATCTTGCCTAGCTACTGGACACACAAGAAATATATATATATATAATTCAGCATATATATTCATCAGTTAATCAAGTTTGTCAGTTTTATTACGTCCATGCAACCTACACGCTAATAGGTAAAGATAGGTCCTAATCCCACCCCAGTATGTGTAGATTGGGTTCGTTTTCCCTTGCTTTGCTCCGGATCCGACGTAGAATTTCGGCAGCACCTCCCCGCTGTTCTCCTGATACACATCTCGGCAATAAGCAGAGAGGATGTGTACCCGGAGAACAACAGGGAGGCACTGACGAAATTCCGCATCGGATCTGGAGCAGAGCATACGGGAAAACAAACCCAATCTACACATACTCGGGCTGTCCATGGATAACGTTGGACAATTCGAAAGGACGGTGCTTATAAATATGCAAAGACATGCATATTTATAGATGTCGTCCTTTCGAACGAGAGACGCCTAGGTTTCGGGAGGGGAGGGAGGGAGGGAGGCGGGGGTGGGCGTCGGGGCAGCGGGTGGGTGGGGGTGGCGGGCGGCAGGGCAGACGGTGCGTGGGGGCGGCGGGCGGCGGGGCAGCCGGTGGGTGGGGGCGGCGGGGCAGCGGGGCAGCCGGTGGGTGGGGGCGGCGGGGAGAGGGAGGGGAGGGCTGAGGGAGTGAGGAAGAGAGGGAGAGGACAGAAGGGTGGGGGACGGCGCCGTTATTAGGGCGTCTCCTTTGCCGTCTGCCAGCCTGCCTTTCCTGTCTGCTGGCAGACGGCAAATAACTGACCTAAGCGGCGCCAGCTTGCCTTTGCCCTTTGCCATCCGCCAGCTACCCTTTGCCATGGGCCATTTCTTTGCCGTCTGCCCTGCTGGCCCTTTGCCGTCAGCTGGCTGACGGCAAAGAATCGGCCTACGGCAAATTCATTCTTTGCCGTCAACTTACCCTTTGCCGTCAGCTTTATGCCAGCATACGGCAATGACTTTCTTTGCCGCCCGCCTGCTGACGGCAAAGAATCGACTGACGGCAAAATCCCTGATTCCAGTAGTGTGGGTTTTCCGTGAAGAGGAACGGGTAATTGCAACACAAAGCAGATAAGTATTTCCCTTAGTTATGAAGGCGAAGTATCGAGTGAAAACGGGTGTTCAGTAAAAACTGAAAACTATCATCCCAGTCCATCAGATGGAGGACGTACAGTAGGGATCGGAGGTGGGATTATAACCATCCACTTAAACAATGTTTTGCACATAACCCCCTGCACTTACGTCCTACCTTGTGAAAGATTTACTAGCAAACAAGAAAAAAAAGCAAAACGGATCAAACCCGCGCGACGGCGACTTGGTGGCGGCGGGCCGGCGGCCATTGGACTGGAACTGACTGCGGCGCCGCTCCCCTAGCGACGGCGACTCGGAGGCCACGTTGAAGCCCCGACGTGACCGCGATGCACCCAGGCGATCTGGCGCGCTTTGGCAGCGGCGGCGGTAGCACCCAACGGCGACCCGACGGCCACGCCCGTGCCACGGCGACCTTCGCGACCCAGTGACCTGGCGCTGCCCCAAGGCGACCAGGCAAGGGAGACCTAGTGTCCGCGGCGCTGCCTCCATGAGACGGCGACCTGGCAGCTTGCTTGCCCTCTGAAGCTGTTGTTTTGCTGTAGACTGTAGAGTAAAATCGTTGGTGTTCTCGTTGTAGCTGACTGAATGGTGATGTACATTTAAATATGAAGCTGTTTCTACATACTGAGGTAGTTGGATGTACAAAAAACAGATTCACAAGACACTTGAATCGATTTTAATATATACAAGAAATACTTGCTCTTTTGCTACTGCTGTACATGATGGATTGCAGATTTACAGAATAATGTGAATTGGTTGCCCTCTGTTATCTACAAACCTTTCCCACACCTGACATAAGTAGGCAATGATTTCGACATCACTTGTATGCAGTAAACTGGAGCAAACAACATGTCGTGAGAAATAATATTCTTGCATTGCAAAACAAAATTCCACCATGACCATTTTCATGAATATTCAGACATAAATATTCAGAAATACAATATTCATACATAAATATTCAGCAGAACTACAATATTCGGAAATAAAATCATAATCTCCTAGCAAATATAAGCAGAAAGTTCATGTAAAATCCGTCCAACGCATGAGCTTCAACGCCAAGTTGTCGTTCCGAAATGCATCGTCGAGCTGGAACAAGACCTGCAGTTTGACATAAACAGATAAGTTTGTGTGTGTATATACATTTTTGAAAGAAAAATAATTTGTGTGGTCATGGAAAGTACCAGTAGTTTTCTTAGCTATTGTTAGGGCAATTACGGCTATCATGGAAGCCAACCTGCTTACACTTCTTGCACGTTCTAGGCATTTTCTTTTGTTGTGCACCAACATTTTTCTTCCCCTTTCCATCCTTATTTTGCTTCCCTTCTCCATCCTTATTTTGATGCCCACCCTTGTCTAAGTGCCCCTTAATTCTTTTGCATCTCCCTTTTGTATGGACATCGGTTGGTGGATGAATTTCAACTTGATTAGGCATAGTACAACCAATATATGCCTCAAACTCATCTTGTCTACTAGGATGATTGGCAAGAACCCTTTCAAAAACATTTCTTTTCATGTCAATGAGAATGTTTCTTATTGCTTCTAATTCTTCAGGAGAGTGTTCAGCCAACCTAATTGTATCATCCACTGCTTGGTGTATCTCAGAAACCATTTTTCTCTTTGCCAAATCTAAGGTACTACTTTCATTCTCTTCAAGCAAGTTGCCGTAGCTATCATATAGTACCCTCCTATTAACCATTTTCTTCCACCTATCTAGAATAAAATGGCTAGGTAGCTCATTCATCTTTGCACCTCTGAAAACAACGATGATATGTCGGCATGGAATTCCACGTGTCTGAAATAACATGCAAGAGCAATGAGCACTCATGGATGTTGTGTTGAATTGAACTTCTCGAGATTTCAAAGAGTGGTCACCACCTATAACCGTGGTTCTCACGTCACCTTCCTGTGATATGCTTTCAATCAAGCAATGATCTCTAGCTGCACGCACCTCCTTCTGAAAATATTTGAAAACCTCATGGGTGAAGACCAGACTAGCATGCTTCTCAATCTCCCAGGATGTAATCAATGCAGGCGTAGAATTGAGGCACTCATGGTCAGCCTTGAGTTCATTTTGACGTTGTTCTTCTAGGGTTGTACCAATCCTAATCCAAAACTCCACCAAAGCATGTTTGTAACCAATAAAGTGATTGAAAAACGAGTTTGCACTCTCTGACCTTGAAGTTGTTCTTAGAATCTCACCCAAAAACACACGTCTGAACTAGGCTGGTATCCATGATTCACAAAGTTCGTATCGCCTGGCAAACCATGTGTTTTCATCAAGCCCAAATTCAGAAATCAATGAAGACCATTTTGCCTCAAATTCAGCTGGGTTTTCAGAGCTCCATACACATGAGTTAATTGTACTATAGAAATGTTCATCTTCTCTCAATGGAGGGCCAACCTTTTCCGGAAGCTTTCTCATTATGTGCCACATGCATAACCTATGGACAGTGTTTGGCATTATCTGTTCAATTGCAACCTTCATGCTCTGGTCTTCATCAGTTACTATAAGCCTTGGTGCTGCCCCATCCATTGCTTTCAAGAATGTTTTAAATACCCATTTATATGCCTCTATCTTCTCATCTACAATCAAGGCAGCACCATAAAAAACCAATCCCATATGGTGGTTTATTCCTGTGAATGGGCAAAAAATCATGTTGTACTGGTTGGTGCTATATGTAGAGTCAAAGGACACCATTTCTCCAAACAAAGCATAATTCTTTCTACAAAAAGCATCAGCCCAAAATACATGTGTCAGACAGCTTTTATCATCAAGAACATACTCAAAGAAGAACCCCGGGTTGATTTTCTTCCTCTTCCTAAGGTTGTCAATGAACATTTGAGCATCTGAATCCTTGAAAGTACTTCTCATGTCACGATGATAATTTTGCAGGTCTCTCTTTGTGCACCCCACGAACTCAAATCCACCCTCACCAACACGAAGCAACCGAAACGCCCCAGATGTGCCAATGCTAGCTGCGTGACATGTGAATAGTGTGCCCTTGGCCTTCTCGCTGACTTTTCTGTTAGACTTGATTAAATGTTGCTTCCTAGGTGTGACAAAATCATGGGTGTGTTCTTCATAAAAATGTGACACTGAGTATTTGCCATCCTTCATATGCTTCACAGTTATCATGGCCTCACACCCACATCTAGTGATCTTTCTTGCATGTGTTCTTTTCTTCTCTCCATTCAAATTCGTCTTTGGTTCGTCCTCTTTCTCTGTTCGGAATCCTGATTTTGAACAAAGGAAACGTCTCCAGACTATCACATTATCCACAGTCTTCTTCTGTCCAATTCAAACTGAAAATCCAACATTGTGTGCATAAGCCTTGTAAAACTCCTCAACCGCTTCCATATTATCAAATGTCATTCCTACAGCTGGCTTTAAGACCTCATCGCATTTGGGTATACATGATGAACTCTGCAAATTACAACAGACATTAGTCATACAAGTTAGTAATTGTTAGCGGTATTTGAACTAAGTTGTGGTGATAATGATACTCACACAAACTGGGACGTCCGTGGCTCTTTTTTGGGGTGTGCGGAAACTATCCAAATTGATGGGGGGTGGATGTATTTCAATATCATGGTGTACTCCTTCATCGCAATTATGGTTTTGCATAACCAAATCACCACCAAGCTAACAAAAATAACCATGTCCTTAGCATGATCAGTTTGTATCGATGGAGGCAGAAAATAAACCAAAAGAATTCATTGCTTACCTGTGTAGTACTACTAGAAGGCAGGTGCATGGTATGGGACAGAGGATCGATGACACCGTTACTTATTACAAGCGGTTGTGATACATGCTCCGAAGGGCGAGTCGCGATCGGCATAGAGCAATGGCTCACCGCGGACGCCGCCGGAGGGCTCCCCCTGCTGGACGGCACCGGAATCACGGCCGACGGAGTGATCCCGCTGCTGGACAGGGCCAACGGAGGACGGGGGATCATGGCCGCCGGAGCGCTCGCGCTGTTGGACTGGGCCGGCCGCGGGCGGGCGATCACGTGCGGCGGAGCGCTCACGCTGATGGACGGTGCCGACGGAGGACTAGCGCTGGTGTACATGGCCGATGTAGGACGAGGAAGAGGGTTCAAGGATTCAGCCGTCAGAGAGCTAGGGCACATGGCGAGCCGCACATGACGAGGCTCCATGGCGGCCTCCAAGTTCCAGTCCAATGGCCGCCGGCCCGCCGCCACCAAGTCGTCGTCGCGTGGGTTTGATTCGTTTTGCTTTTTTTTTCTTGTTTGCTAGTAAATCTTTCACAAGGTAGGACGTAAGTGCAGGGGGTTATGTGCAAAACATTGTTTAAGTGGATGGTTATATTCCCACCTCCGATCCCTACTGTACATCCTCCATCTGATGGACTGGGATGATAGTTTTCAGTTTTTACTGAACGCCCGTTTTCACTCGATACTTCGCCAGTTATGAAACCAAGGTTTATCGAACCAATAGGAATATCAATCCTCAACTGTCTTCAGCGGCTGCACACAAATGAACAAACGACTTGCACCCAACGCGGGCAATAGGGTTGTCATTCCCCTTGATCTCGTTATTTGCAAGCAAATGAGTTGTGTAGATAATTGTTGATAAATATAAAATAAATAAAAAGTAAATAAAGGCAGCGAGGTAATTGTAGCATTTGCAAATATATAAGTGAATAGACCCGGGGGCCATAGTGTTCCCTAGCGGCATCTCTCATGTAGGCAGCATACGGTGGGTAACAAATTACTGTTGGGCAATTGATAGAAAAGCGGATAGTTATGCGATGTTCACGGCAATGATCATGTATAGATAGGCATAACGTACATAAGCAAATAGGCCAACTCCTGCCTGCACCTATTACTATTACTCCACTCATCGACCACTATCTAGCATGCATCTAGAGTATTAAGTAAAACAGAGTAATGCTTGGAGAACGATGACATGATGCAGACAAAGTAAACTCAAACAATATGAATGAACCCCATCGTTTTATCCTTAGTAGCAACAACACAAAGGCGCATCTTGTCCCCTAGTTTGTCACTGGGATATAGAAACTCGCCAGGTTGAACCTACCACAACGCACCACTCCCACCGATGAAATATCAATCTACTTGGCCAAAGCACATCAATAGATCGGAGAGCATTACGAAGCTATAATGATCATGCAATTAAGAGATAATATAATTCAGAGGCATCTCAAATACTTTTCATTAATAATCTGAACATAAACCCACAATTCATCGGATCTCAACAAACACACCGCACAATAGGATTACATCGGATAGATCAAAGCGAAGATGCGATGATCATTGTATTGAAGATCATAAGAGAGAGAGATTGACATCTAGGTACTAGCTATGGACCCATAGGTCTGCGGTGAACTACTCACACATCATCATGAGGGCAGCAAGGTTGATGAAGAGGCCCTCCATGATCGATCCCCCCTTCGGCAGGGTGTCGGAACGGAGCTCCAGATGGCCTCGCGATGGAACAGAGACTTGCGGCGGCGGAAAAGGGGTTCCGGGACTGCCTCCAAGGTTTTTAGGATATTAGAGAATTTATAGGCCGAAGAGGGACGTCGGGAGAGCCATGAGGGGGCCACCACATATCAGGGCGTGCCCTGATGTGTGGTGGGGCCCTCGTGTGCCTCCTGACCTCCTTCCGAAGCTTCTAGGTCTTCATATCTTCTAGAAAAAATCATCAAAAAGTTTCATGGCAATTGGACTTCGTTTGGTACTGTAAACCTGGAAAGGCAAAAACATGCAGAAAACAACAACTGACACTGGGCACTGGGTCAATAGGTTAGTGCTCAAAAATATTATAAAGTGGTAAATAAAGACCCAAAAAGTATCCTAGAATGATAATATATCAGCATGGAACAATCAAAAATTATAGATACGTTGGAGACGTATCACTAGGCTACTTTCGACGGCTTCCACCCGCATCCTTGTCAATGGGATTCCTGGAGCCCTGATTAGGAATCGTCGGGGGCTCAGACAAGGAGGGGCCCTTTCCCCAATGTTGTTCATCATCATGATGGAGCCACTACACCGTCTATTCTCCTTGGCAGATGACAGGGGCATCCTGACACCACTGTTTCCACGAGGACCCAGCCAATGGATGTCTTTCTTTGCAGATGATGTGATGCTATTTCTAAAGCCAGAAGCAGGGGATCTCCAACTTTGCGCAAGGTTGTTTTAACTGTTCAGTGGAGCCTCTGGTCTTCAAGTCAACATGACAAAAACTGTCGACATGCCTATAAAATGCTCGTCGGAAACCACGGAGCTTATCTCGTCGACCCTGGGTCGCACAATTGGGAGCTTCCCATGCCGGTACCTGGGCCTGCTGCTAAGTCTGCGGAAACTCTCCATAGCCCAGCTGCATGATTTGGTCACCCAAGTGGCCAACAAGCTGCCCACATGGAGGGGTGCATCGCTACCCAAGAGCAGCCAGCTCGTGCTAGTCCAGTCGGTGTTGTGCGTGATTCTGATCCATGCCATGCTTGTGTTGGACTTACCATCGAAGACGACCAATGCCGTCATCAAAATTTGCAAGGGTTTTCTGTGGTGTGGGAAAGGCAAAGTCAACGGTGGACAATGCGCGGTCACGTGGACGAAGGTTTGCATGCCAAGATGGGCTGGTGGGCTTGAAGTTTCGGACCTACACTGGATGAATCTTGCCCTCCAAGCCCGATGGCCTTGGCTGCAGCGCACAGACACTTCAAGGCCCTTGAAGGGGTTCAACATCAAAGTACCAGTGGAGGCGAAAGCGATCTTTGAGGCGGCAGCAATCACCACCGTGGGTAACGGCCATGATGCGCTCTTTTAGGAAGACAGATGGATGCAAGGACACATCATTCAGGATTTGGATCCGAACACTATATCTCTGCATCCCGCCAACAGTCCGAAGGGTCCGGACAGTGTTCGACGCGCTTCAAGATGGCGCCTAGGCCAGCTACGTCAGGCCAGACATAGATCACACAACGCTCTTGGAATTCCTTTCCATCTGGGAGCAAATACAAGAGGTCCAGCTAGCTCCCAATGAGCGGGACACCACACGGTGGGCTTGGGAGGATAATGGATGCTACACCGCAAGCTCCGCCTACGCCTCAAAGTTTTAGGGCCGATGATACGTCTCCAATGTATCTATAATTTTTGCTTGTTCCATGCTGTTATATTATCATTCTTGGATGTTTTACAATCACTTTATAGCAACTTTATATCATTTTTTGGGACTAACCTATTGACATAGTGCAAAAGTGCCACTTGTTGTTTTCGCTTGTTTTTTACTTCGCAGAATATCAGTACCAAACGGAGTCCAATCGCGACGAAACTTTTTGGAGATTTTGTTTGGACCACAAGACACCTAGTGGGCCAAAGAAGTGCCAAAGAGGTGGGCCGTGGAGACCACAACCCACCAGGGCGCGCCAGAGGCCCCAGGCGCACCCTGATGGGTTGTGCCCTCCTCGGGGCCCCTCTCCACCGCCTCTGATGCCTATAAATTCCCAAATATTCTAGAAAACCTAAAGGAGTCAACGAAAAACATATCCAGCCATCGCAAGTTCCAGAAACTCAAGATCCAATCTAACACCATCACGGAGGGGTTCATCATCCTCATTGGTGCCTCTCCGATGATGCGTGAGTAGTCCACCATAGACCTACGGGTCCGTAGTGTTGGGGAACGTTGCATGGGAAACAAAAAAATTCCTACGCACATACAAGATCTATCCATGGAGATGAGCATCTACAAGAGGGGAGATCGGATCCACATACCCTTGTAGATCACTAAGCGGGGAGCATTAAGAAACGCGGTTGATGTAGTCGAACGTCTTCGCGATCCAAATCGCAAGCCGTCCCGCGATCCAATCACGATCTAGTGCCGAACGGACGGCACCTCCGCATTCAGCACACATACAGCTCGATGAAGATCTCCGCCTCCTTGATCCAGCAAGCGAGGGCAGAGAGGTAGATGAGTTCTCCGGCAGCACAACGGCGTGGTGGCGGTGGTGGTGAACTAATCCAGTAGGGCTTCCCCGAGCTCTACCGAACTAATCTAGAGGAGAAAGACGATCTAGAGAGGAGAGGGCAGCACGTGGCTTTTCTGGTGTTGGGCTGCCCTCAAACATCCACTATATATAGGAGGAAGGGGTGGGAGGAGGCGCCCTAGGGTTCCCCTAGGGCCTTGGCCGCCGACCAAGAGGTGGAATCCACCTCCAACAAGGAGGTGGGGCACGGGGGAGGAGTCCTACTCCAACAAGGACTCCTCCCACCCTACACCCTTTTCCTCTTGGGCGCATGGGCCCACATGGGGTCGGCTGCCCATGTGGGTGGGCCCCTCCCGGTGGACCCCCGAAACCCATTCGTCACTCCCGGTACACTACCGGAAATACCCGAAACTTTTCTAGAACCCAAATACCACTTTCCTATATATAAATCTTTACCTCCGGACCATTCCGGAGCTCCTCATGACGTCCGGGGTCTCATCTGGGACTCCGACCAACCTTTGATCACCAGCATGCATAACTCAATAATATCAAAACGTCACCGAACGTTAAGTGTGCAGACCCTGCGGGTTCGAGAACTATGTAGACATGACTGAGACACCTCTACGGCCAATAACCAATAGCGGGACCTGGATGCCCATATTGGTTCCTACATATTCTACGAAGATCTGTATCGGTTGAACCTCTATGTCAAGGATTCAGTTAATCCCGTACGCTGTTCCCTTTGTTTATCGGTATGTTACTTGCCCGAGATTCGATCGTCGGTATCTCCATACCTAGTTCAATCTCGTTACCGGCAAGTCTCCTTACTCGTTCCGTAATACAAGATCCCGTGGCTAAATCTTTAGTCACTTTGCTTGCAAAGCTCATTGTGATGTTGTATTACCGAGTGGGCCTTGAGATACCTCTCCGTCACAAGGAGTAACAAATCCCAGTCTTGATCCATGTCAACTGAACAGACACCCTCGGAGATACCTGTAGAGCATCTTTATAGTCACCCAGTTACATTGTGACGTTTGATACACACAAGGTATTCCTCCGATGTCAGTGAGTTACATGATCTCATGGTCATAGGAACACATACTTGACATGAAGAAAACAATAGCAACAAACTAACACGATCATATGCTACGTTCATAGTTTGGGTCTTGTCCATCACATCATTCTCCTAATGATGTGATCCCATTGTCAAATGACAACTCATGTCTATGGCCAGGAAACCTTGACCATCTTTGATCAACGAGCTAGTCCTATAGAGTCTTACTAGGGACACGGTGTTGTCTATATACCCACACATGTATTTGAGTTTCCAATCAATACAATTTCAGCATGGATAATAAACATTTATCATGAATATAATAATAACCATTTTATTATTGCCTCTAGGGCATATTTCCAACAGTCCCCCACTTGCAGTAGAGTCAATAATATAGCTCACGTCACTATGTGATTTACATTGTAATGAATCTAACACCCATACAGTTCTGGTGTTGATCATGTTTCCCTCGTGGAAGAGGTTTAGTCAACGGATCTGTAACATTCTGATCCGTGTGTACTTTGCAAATATTTATGTCACCCTCCTCGATGTAATTGCGGATGGAGTTGAAGCGTCGCTTTATGTGTCTGGTCCTCTTGGGAAACCTTGGTTCCTTGGCTAGAGTAATGGCACCGGTGTTGTCACAGAACAGAGTCATTGGGTTCAGTGCACTGGGCACAACTCCAAGATCCGTCATGAACTGCTTCATCCAGACACCTTCCTTCGCCGCCTCCGAGGCAGCTATGTACTCCGCTTCGCATGTAGAATCAGCTACCACGCTTTGCTTGGAACTGCACCAGCTTACTGCTCCCCCATTAAGAATATATATGTATCCGGTTTGAGACTTAGAATCATCCGGATCAGTGTCAAAGCTTGCATCGACGTAACCCTTTACGACGAGCTCTTGATCAACTCCATAAACGAGAAACATTTCCTTAGTCCTTTTCAGGTAATTTAGGATATTCTTGACCGCCATCCAGTGATCCACTCCTAGATTACTTTGAAACCTTCCGGCCATACTTATGGCAAGGCTGACGTCTGGTCTTGTGCACAGCATTGCATACATGATAGAGCCTATCGCGGAAGCATAGGGGATGACACTCATCTTTTCTCTATCCTCTGCAGTCACTGGGCATCGAGTCTTACTCAACTTCACACCTTGTAACACAGGCAAGAACCCTTTCTTGGACTGATCCATTTTGAACTTCTTCAAAACTTTATCAAGGTATGTGCTCTGTGAAAGTCCTATTAAGCGTCTCGATCTATCTCTATAGATCTTGATGCCTAATATGAAAGCAGCTTCTCCTAGGTCCTTCATTGAAAAACTCTTGTTCAAATATTCCTTCACGCTTTCCAAAAATTCTATATTGTTTCCAATCAGCAATATGTCATCCACATATAATATTAGAAACACTATAGAGCTCCCACTCACTTTCTTGTAAATACAAGCTTCTCCATAAACTTGTATAAACCCGAACGCTTTGATCACCTCATCAAAACGCTTATTCCAACTCCGAGATGCCTGCACCAGTCCATAAATGGGTCACTGGAGCTTGCAAACTTTGTCAGCATTCTCTTGATCGACAAAACCTTCTTGTTGTATCATATACAACTCTTCCTCAAGGAAACCGTTAAGGAACGTTGTTTTGACATCCATCTGCCAAATTTCATAATCGAAAAATGTAGCTATTGCTAACATGATTCTGACGGACTTAAGCATCACTACGGGAGATAAAGTCTCATCGTAGTCAATTCCTTGAACTTGTGAAAAACCCTTTGCCACAAGTCGAGCTTTATAGACGGTGACATTAGCGTCCGCGTCCGTCTTCCTCTTAAAGATCCATTTATTTTGAATGGCCTTCCGCCCTTCAGGTAATACTTCCAAAGTCCACACTTTGTTTTCATACATGGATCCTATCTCGGATTTCATGGCCTCTAACCATTTGTCGGAATCCTTGCCCATCATCGCTTCTCCATAGCTCGTAGGTTCATCGTTGTCCAACAACATGACCTCCAAGACAGGGTTACCATACCACTCAAGAACAGTACGTGCCCTTGTCGACCTACGAGGTTCGATAGTAATTTGATCCGAAGCTTCATGATCATCATCATTAGCTTCCTCTTCAACTAGTGTAGACTCCACAGAAACATCTTTCTGTGCTGTGCTACTCACCGGTTGAAACACAGGTTCAACAACCACATTAAGTTCTATCTTCCTCCCACAAAATTCTTTCGAGAGAAACTCTTTCTCAAGAAATGACCCGTTCTTAGCGACAAACACTTTGCTTTCGGATCTGAGATAGAAGGTATACCCAACCGTCTCTTTTGGGTATCGTATGAAGACGCATTTCTCCGCTTTGGGTTCCAGCTTTTCAGGCTGAAGCTTTTTGACATAAGCATCATATCCCCAAACTTTAAGAAACGACAACTTTGGTTTCTTGCCAAACAACAGTTCATACGGCGTCTTCTCAACGGATTTAGATGGTGCCCTATTTAACGTGAATGTAGCTGTCTCTAATGCATAACCCCAAAACGATAGTGGCAAATCGGCAAGAGACATCATAGAACGCACCATATCCAATAAGGTTCGATTACGACGTTCGGACACACCATTACGCTGTGGTGTTCCAGGTGGCATTAACTGTGAAACAATTCCACATTGTCTTAAGTGATTGCCAAACTCATAACTCAGATATTCTCCTCCTCGATCAGATCATAGGAATTTAATCTTCTTGTTACGATGATTCTCAACTTCACTCCGAAATTGCTTGAACTTTTCAAACCTTTCAGACTTGTGTTTCATTAAGTAAATATACCCATATCTACTTAAGTCATCGGTGAAGGTGAGAAAGTAACGATATCCACCGCGCGCCTCAATGCTCATCGGACCGCACACATCAGTATGTATGATTTCCAACAAGTCACTTGCCCGTTCCATTGTTCCACAGAACGGGGTTTTAGTCATCTTGCCCATGAGGCATGGTTCACATGTGTCAAGTGATTCAAAATCAAGTGACTCCAAAAGTCCATCAGCATGGAGCTTCTTCATGCCTTTTACACCAATATGACCTAAGCGGCAATGCCACAAGAAAGTGGTACTATCATTATCTACTCTACATCTTTTGGCATCAATGTTATGAACATGTGTATCATCACTATCGAGATTCAATAAGAATAAACCCTTCACATTGGGTGCATGACCATAAAAGATATTACTCATATAAATAGAACAACCATTATTCTCAGACTTAAATGAGTAACCATCTCACAATAAACAAGATCCAGATATAATGTTCATGCTTAACGCAGGCACTAAATAACAATTATTCAGGTACATCACTAATCCCGATGGTAGTCGAAGAGCGAGCATGCCGACGGCGATCACATCAACCTTGGAACCATTTCCCACGCACATCGTCACTTCGTCCTTTGCCAGCCTCTGTCTATTCCGTAGTTCCTGCTTTGAGTTGCAAATGTGAGCAACCGAACCGGTATCAAATATCCAGGCACTACAACGAGAGTTGGTAAGGTACACATCAATAACATGTATATCATATATACCTTGTTTGGTGTTGGCCGCCTTCTTGTCGGCCAGATACTTGGGGCAATTCCGCTTCTAGTGGCCAGTTCCCTTGCAATGAAAGCACTCGGTTTCTAGCTTGGGTCCAGCCTTGGGTTTCTTCATGGGAGGGGCAACTGCCTTGCCACTCTTCTTGGAGTTACCCTTCTTGCCCTTGCCATTTTTCTTGAAACTAGTGGTTTTATTGACCATCAACACTTGATGCTCCTTCTGGATTTCAGACTCAGCGATTTTCAGCATCGCAAACAGCTCGGCGACTGACTTGTTCATCCCTTGCATGTTATAGTTCAACACGAAGCTTTTGTAGCTAGGTGGCAGTGATTGAAGAACTCTGTCAGTGGTCGCCTCAGCCGGAAGGGGCATCCCCAATTCAGCCAGATGGTTGGAATACCCAAACATTTTGAGTATGTGTTCACTGACAGACCCGTTCTTCTCGATCTTGCAAGCATAGAACTTATCAGAGGTCTCATACCTCTCGATCCGGGCATTCTTCTCAAAAATAAATTTCAACTCCTGGAACATCTCATATGCTCCATGACGTTCAAAACACCTTTGAAGTCCCGGTTCTAAGCCATACAACATAGCACACTGAACTATTGAGTAATCATCCGGACACGAGTGCCAGGCGTTTACAACGTCTGCAGACAACACCGGAGCGGGTGGTTCACCGAGCGGTGCATCAAGGACATAAGACTTCTGGGAAGCCGTGAGGATAATCCTCAGATCACGGGCCCAGTCTACAAAGTTACTTCCATCATCTTTCAGCTTGGCTTTCTCTAGGCACGCATTGAAATTCAGGGGAACTACTGCGCGAGCCATTGATCTACAACATAAATTTGCAAAGACAACTTAGACTATTGTTCAATATAATGAGTTTAGTTAATCATATTACTTAAAAACTCCCACTCAAAATGACACCCCTCTAGTCATTCGAGTGCTACATGATCCAAATTCACCAACCCAAGTCCGATCATCACGTGAGATGAGGTGGTTTCAATGGAGAACATCTTCATGTTGATCATATCTACTATATGACTCATGTTCGACGTTTCGGTCTCTTGTGTTCCGAGGCCATGTCTGTACATGCTAGGCTCGTCAAGTTTAACCCGAGTGTTCCGCTTGTGCAACACTGGCTTGCACCCGTTGTATGCGAACATAGAGTCTATCACATCCGATCATCATGTGGTGTCTCGAAACGATGAACTTTCGCAATGGTGCACACTCGGGGAGAACACAATTTTATCTTGAAATTTTAGTGAGGGATCACCTTATAATGCTACCGTCATCCCAAGCAAAACAAGGTGCATAACAGGATTAACATCACATGCAAATCATAAGTGACATGATATGGCCATGAACTTGTGCTTTTGATCTCCATCTCCAAAGCACCAGCATGATCTCCATCGTCACCGGCATGACACCATGATCTCCATCATCTTGATCTCCATCAACGTGTCGCCATGAGGTTGTCACGCCAACTATTGCTTCTACAACTATTGCTAACTCATAGCGATAAAGTAAAGCAAAAAAGGCGAAAATAAATTAAAGACAACCGTATGGCTCCTGCCGGTTGCCGTACTCATCGACATGCAAGTCGTGATAATCTATACAAAACATGATCATCTCATACATCACATATATCTCATCATGTCTTTGGCCATATCATATCACATCATACCCTGCAGAAACAAGTTAGACGTCCTCTAATTTGTTGTTGCATGTTTTACATGGCTGCAATGGGTGTCTAGCAAGAACGATTCTTACCTACGCAAAACCACAACGGTGATATACAAGTTGCTATTTCACCTTCTACAAGGACCGCCTTTGTCGAATCCGATTCAACTAAAGTGGGAGAGACAGACACCCGCCAGCCATCTTATGCAACAAAGTTACATGTCAGTCGATGGAACTGGTCTCTCGTACGTGGACGAGTAAGGTTGGTCTGGGCCGCTTCATCCCACAATACCACTGAATCAAGAAAAGACTAAGGAGGGAAGCAATCTGAATATCAACGCCCACAAACTCCTTTCTGTTCTACTCGTGATCTCATCTACGAATAGACCTAGCTCTGATACCACTGTTGGGGAACGTTACATGGGAATCAAAAAATTCCTACGCACACACAAAATCTATCCATGGAGATGAGCATCTACGAGAGGGGAGATCGGATCCACATACCCTTGTAGATCGCTAAGCAAGAAGCGTTAAGAATCGCGGTTGATGTAGTCGAACATCTTCACGATCCAAATCGCAAGCCGTCCTGTGATCCAATCACGATCTAGTGCCGAACGGATGGCACCTCCGCGTTCAGCACACGTACAGCTCGATGACGATATTGTTGGGAAACGTTGCATGGGAAACAAAAAAATTCCTACGCTTCACCAAGATCAATCTAGGAGATGAGCATCTACGAGAGGGGAGATCGGATCCGCATACCCTTGTAGATCGCTAAGCGGGAAGCGTTAAGAAACGTGGTTGATGTAGTCGAATGGCTTCGCGATCCAAATCGCAAGCCGTCCCGTGATCCTATCACAATCTAGCGCCGAACGGACGGCACCTCCGCGTTCAGCACACATACAGCTCAATGACGATCTCCGCCTCCTTGATCCAGCAAGCGAGGGCGGAGAGGTAGATGATTTCTTTGGCAGCACAACGACGTGGTGGCAGCGGTGGTGAACTGATCCGGCAGGGCTTCGCCCAGCTCTACTGAACAGATCTAGAGGAGAAGGCTATCTAGAGAGGAGAGGGCGGCACGTGGCTAGTTCAGGTGTTGGCTGCCCTCAAAACCTCCACTATATATAGGAGGGATGGGAGGAGGGGAGGCAGCCCTAGGAGAAACCCTAGGGCTAGCCGATCGGCCAAGGGGGAGAGTCCACCTCCCACAAGGGAGGTGGAGGCCCTAGGGAAGAGTCCCTCTCCCTTAGCCCACCTCCCACCTACCCCCCCATCCGCATGGGCTTCCAGGGGCTGGCTGCCCAACCCACCAGGGACTGGTGTGCCACCTCTTCAGCCCATGTGGCCCCTCGGGGTGGGTGGGCCCCTTCCGGTGGACCCCCGGAACCCTCCCGGCACCCCCGGTACGTTACCGGTGACACTCGAACTTTTTCCGGTAACCACCACGAACTTCCTATATATCAATCTTTACCTCCGGACCATTCTGGAGCTCCTCATGACGTCCGGGATCTCATCCAGGACTCCGAACAACCTTCGGTCACCAACATACATAACTCAATAATACCGAAACGTCACCGAACGTTAAGTGTGCAGACCCTGAGGCATGGTTTCATTAAGTAAATATACCCATATCTACTTAAGTCATCGGTGAAGGTGAGAAAATAACAATATACACCGCGCGCCTCAATGCTCATCGGGCCGCACACATCAGTACGTAGGATTTCCAACAAGTCACTTGCCCGTTCCATTGTTCCAGAGAACGGGGTCTTAGTCACCTTGCCCATGAGGCATGGTTCACATGTGTCAAGTGATTCAAAATCAAGTGACTCCAAAAGCCCATCAGCATGGAGTTTCTTCATGCGTTTTATACCAATATGACCTAAGCGGCAGTGCCACAAGAAAGTGGTGCTATCATTATCAACTCTACATCTTTTGGCATCAATGTTATGAACATGTGTATCATCACTATCGAGATTCAATAAGAATAAACCCCTCACAATGGGTGCATGACCATAAAAGATATTACTCGTATAAATAGAACAACCATTATTCTCTGATTTAAATGAGTAATCATCTCGCAATAAACAAGATCCAGATATAATGTTCATGCTTAACGCAGGCACTAAATAACAATTATTCAGGTTCATCACTAATCCCGATGGTAATCGAAGAGCGAGCGTGCCGACGGCAATCACATCAACCTTGGAACCATTTCCCACGTGCATCGTCACTTCGTCCTTTGCCAGCCTCCGTCTATTCCGCAGTTCCTGTTTTGAGTTGCAAATGTGGGCAACCGAACCGGTATCAAATACCCAGGCACTACAACGAGAGTTGGTAAGGTACACATCAACAACATGTATATCATATATACCTTGTTTGGTGTTGGCAGCCGTCTTGTCGGCCAGATACTTGGGGCAATTCCGCTTCCAGTGGCCAGTACCCTTGCAATGAAAGCACTCAGTTTCTGACTTGGGTCCAGCCTTGGGTTTCTTCACGGGAGGGGCAACTGATTTGCCACTCTTCTTGGATTTACCCTTCTTTCCCTTGCCATTCTTCTTGAAACTAGTGGTTTTATTGACCATCAACACTTGATGCTCCTTCTGGATTTCTGACTCAGCGACTTTCAGCATCGCAAACAGCTCGGCGACTGATTTGTTCATCCCTTGCATGTTATAGTTCAACACAAAGCTCTTGTAGCTAGGTGGCAGTGACTGAAGAACTCTGTCAGTGATCGCCTCCGGCGGGAGAGCAATTCCCAATTCAGCCAGACGGTTGGAATACCCAGACATTCTGAGTATGTGTTCACTGACAGACCAGTTCTCCTTCATCTTGCAAGCATAGAACTTATTGGAGGTCTCATACCTCTCGATCCGGGCATTCTTGTCAAAGATAAACCTCAACTCCTGGAACATCTCATATGCTCCATGACATTCAAAATGCCTTTGAAGTCCCGGCTCTAGGCCATACAACATAGCACACTGAACTATTAAGTAATCATCCGAAAGCGACTGCCAGGCGTTCACAACGTCTGCAGACGACACTGGAGCGGGTGGCTCACCGAGCGGTGCATCAAGGACATAAGCCTTTTGGGAAGCCGTGAGGATAATCCTCAGATTACGAGCCCAGTCTACAAAGTTACTTCCATCATCTTTCAGCTTGGCTTTCTCTAGGAACGCATTGAAATTCGGGGGAACTACTGCGTGAGCCATTGATCTACAACATAAATTTGCAAAGACAACTTAGACTTTTGTTCAAGATAACGAGTTTAGTTAATCATATTACTTAAAAACTCCCACTCAAATTGACATCCCTCCGGTCATTCGAGTGCTACATGATCCAAATTCACCAACCCAAGTCCGATCATCACGTGAGATGAGGTGGTTTCAATGGCGAACATCTTCGTGTTGATCATATCTACTATATGACTCATGTTCGACCTTTCGGTCTCTTGTGTTCTGAGGCCATGTATGTACATGCTAGGCTCGTCAAGTTTAATCCGAGTGTTCCACATGTGCAACACTGGCTTGCATCCGTTGTATGCGAACGTAGAGTCTATCACACCCGATCATCACGTGGTGTCTCGAAACGACAAACTTTCACAACGGTGCACACTCGGGGAGAACACAATTTTTATCTTGAAATTTTAGTGAGGGATCACCTTATATTGCTACCATCATCCTAAGCAAAATAAGATGCATAAAAGGATTAACATCACCTGCAAATCATAAGTGACATGATATGTCCATGAACTTGTGCTTTTGATCTCCATCTCCAAAGCACCGGCATGATCTCCATCGTCACCGGCATGACACCATGATCTCCATCATCTTGATCTCCATCAACGTGTCACCATGAGGTTGTCGCGCCAACTATTGCTTCTACAACTATTGCTAACTCATAGCAATAAAGTAAAGCAAATGACACAAATTAATTAAAGACAACCCTATGGCTCCTGCCGATTGCCGTACTCATCGACATGCAAGTCGATATTTAACTATTACAAAACATGATCATCTCATACATCACATATATCACATCATGTCTTTGGCCATATCATATCACAACATACCCTGCAAAAATAAGTTAGACGTCCTCTAATTTGTTGTTGCATGTTTTACGTGGCTGCTATGGGTATCTAGCAAGAATGATTCTTACCTACGCAAAACCACAACGGTGATATACAAGTTGCTATTTAACCTTCTACATGGACCGTCTTTGTCGAATCCGATTCAACTAAAGTGGGAGAGACAGACACCAGCCAGCCATCTTATGCAACAAAGTTACATGTCAGTCGATGGAACCGGTCTCTCGTACGTGGATGAGTAAGGTTGGTCCGGGCCGCTTCATCCCACAATACCGTTGAATCAAGAAAAGACTAAGGTGGGAAGCAATCTGAATATCAACGCCCACAAACTCCTTTGTGTTCTACTCGTGATCTCATCTACGCATAAACCTGGCTCTGATACCACTGTTGGGGAGCGTTGCATGGGAAACAAAAAATTTCCTACGCTTCACCAAGATCAATCCAGGAGATGAGCATCTATGAGAGGGGAGATCGGATCCACATACCCTTGTAGATCACTAAGAGGGAAGCATTAAGAAACGCGGTTGATGTAGTCGAACGTCTTCGCGATCCAAATCGCAAGCCGTCTCGCGATCCAATCACGATCTAGCGCCGAACGGACGACACCTCCGCGTTCAGCACACGTACAGCTCGATGACGATCTCCGCCTCCTTGATCCAGCAAGCGAGGGCGGAGAGGTAGATGAGTTCTCCGGCAGCACAACGGCGTGATGGCGGTGGTGGTGAACTGATCCGGCAGGGCTTCGCCAAGCTCTACCGAACAGATCTAGCGGAGAAGGCTATCTAGAGAGGAGAGGGCAGCACGTGGCTATTTCAGGTGTTGTCTGATACGTCTCCAACGTATCTATAATTTTTTATTGTTCCATGCTATTATATTATCTATTTTGGATGTTTTATATGCACTAATATGCTATTTTATATTATTTTTGGGACTAACCTATTAACCTAGTGCCCAGTGCCAGTTTCTGTTTTTTCTTTGTTTTTGAGTATTGCAGAAAAGGAATATCAAACGGAGTCCAAACGAAATAAAATTCTACGATGATTTTTCTTGGACCAAAAGGAACACAGGAGACTTGGAGAAGATGCCAGAAGACCCACGGGTGGGCCACAAGCCACCTGGGCGCGCCCCTGGGGGGGCACCCCCTGGCTTGTGGGGCCCCCGTAGCTCCTCCAACGCTAATTCTCCCCCCTATAAATTTAGAAATATTCCCCCAGTACCAAAGAGAGCCACGATAATACTTTTTCGCCGCCGGAAGCCTCTGTTCCCGTGAGATCCCATCTTGGGGCCTTTTCCGGTAATCTGCCGGAGGGGGATTCGATCACGGAGGGCATCTTCATCAACTCCATTGCCCCTCCGATGATGCCTGAGTAGTTCACCTCAGACCTTCGGGTCCATAGCTAGTAGCTAGATGGCTTCTTCTCTCTCTATGTTCTTCAATACCATGTTCTCCATGATCTTCATGGAGATCTATCCGATGTAATACTCTTTTGCGGTGTGTTTGTCGAAATCCGATGAATAGTGCATTTATGATCAGATTATCTATGAATATTATTTGAATCTTCTCTGAATTCTTATATGCATGATTTCATATCTTTGCAAGTCTCTTCGAGTTATTGGTTTGGTTTGGTCAACTAGATTGGTAATTCTTGCAATGGGAGAAGTGCTTAGTTTTGGGTTCAATCTTGCGGTGTCCTCACCCAGTGATAAAATAGGGGTAGCGAGGCACGTATTTGTATTCTTGCCATCAAGGGTAAAAAGATGGGGTTTTCATCATATTGCTTGAGTTTATCCCTCTACATCATGTCATCTTACTTAATGCGTTACTCTGTTCTTCATGAACTTAATACTCTAGATGCAGGCAGGAGTCGGTCGATGTGTGGAGTAATAGTAGTAGATGCAGAATCATTTCGGTCTACTTGATACGGACGTGATGCCTATATGCATAACCATTGCCTTGGATATCGTCATAACTATGCGCTTTTCTATCAATTGCTCGACAGTAATTTGTTCACCCATCGTATTATTTCCCTTCAAGAGAGAAGCCTCTAGTGAAACCTATGGCCCCCGGGTCTATTTTCCATATTATATTTTCAGATCTATAAACCAAAAATACCAAAAATACTTTGCTGCAATCTATTTACTTTTATTTTAGTTTTACTTTTAGCAATCTTTTATATCTATCTCTATCAGATCTCATCCTTGCAAGTAACCGTGAAGGGATTGACAACCCCTTTATAGCGTTGGGTGCAAGTGTTTGATTGTTTGTGTAGGTGCAAAGATTGGGGCCTTGCTTGTACCTCCTACTGGATTGATACCTTGGTTCTCAACAACTGAGGGAAATACTTATCTACTTTGCTGCATCACCCTTTCCTCTTCAAGGGAAAACCAATGCAAGCTCAAGAAGTAGCAAGAAGGAATTTCTGGCGCCGTTGCCGGGGAGGATACATAGCAAGTCAAGACAAGAACTCTTCCGTCAACTTGCCAATTTCTGGCGTGGTTGCCGGGGAAGTCAAGACACCAAGCCTACCAAGTACCCATCATAAACTCATCTCTTGCATTTACATTATTTGCCATTTGCCTCTCGTTTTCCTCTCCCCCACTTCACCAATTTGCCATTTTATTCGCCTTTTTCTCGCCGGATCTCTTTTTGTTTGCTTGTGTTGCCATGTGCCTTCTATTTGCTTTCATCTTTGCTTGCTAAAAATCTATTGATATGGATCCTCATCCACTTGCTAATCTTTTCAAAAGACCAAATTATGATGAACCAATTGCTTGTGAGTTGAGTGCACTTGATTATCTCTATGAAGTTTTGTTTGGAAATCATGAATCTGGAAATTTTGATGAAGTGTTGGAAGAAAAAAATTATAGGGTGATTCATGTTAGTCCCTTGAATGATGAGCATGATTGCAATATTGCTATTATGAATTCTCTAAATATCCATGATGCTAATGATATGCAAAGCCACAAGCTTGGGTATGCTATGTTTGATGAAGATGATATTTTTAGTCCCCCAAGTTTTGATGAGCAAATTTATTATGATGATTGCATGCCTCCTATTTATGGTGATGGTGATGACACGTATGCTATAATGAGTAATGATAACCATGAAACTTATCATCATGATTTTAATTTGCAATGTGGTTATGTCAATCAAGTGTCTCATGATAGTTACTTTGTTGAGTTTGCTCCCACTACCATGGATGATAAGGAATTTGCTTATGTGGAGAGTAATGAAAATTATATGCTTGTGAAATATGAAAAGAATGATTTATGTGATAGTTATATTGTTGAATTACTTCATGATGCTACTGAAATTCATTATGAGGGGGGAACATATGCTTGTAGGAATTGCAATAATATCAAGTTTCCTCTCTATGTGTTTAAAGTTTTGAAGATATGCTTGTTTTGCCTTCCTATGCTAGTTGATTCTTGTTCCCATAAATTGTTTGCCCACAAAATCCCTATGCATAGGAAGTGTGTTAGACTTAAATGTGTTTTTCATGAGATTCATGATGCTCTTTTGCATATTTCAATTACTACTTTTTATGTGAGCATCATTGAAATCATCATGCCTAGCTAGGGGCGAAAAACAATAGCGCTTGTTGGGAGGCAACCCAATTTTATTTTTATGTTTTTGTTTTAGTTTATGTTATTGAATAAATTACACATTATTACCTCTGTAGTAATTGTGTTTTAGTGTTTTAATTAGTGTTTGAGCCAAGTAAGACCTTTGGGATGGTCTACGGTGATTGTTGATTTGATTCTGCTGAAAAACAGAAACTTTTGCGCTCAGTCCAGGAATTTTATAAATTCACAAGAGCGTCGAATGAGTCTGAAATTTTTACACAAGATTTATATACAAATTTCCCAGATTTTCCTAAATTTTCAGAATTTTTGGAGTTACAAAAGTATTCTAAGTTTACATATTGCTACAGACTGTTCTGTTTTCTTTGTGTTGTTTGCTTATTTTGATGTATCTATGGGTTGTATCGGGGGGTATGAACCATGGAGAAGTTGGAATACAGTAGATATTACACCAAAATAAATAAAGAATGAGTTCACAACAGTACCTAAAGTGGTGATTTATTTTTCTTATACTAACGGATCTCACGAGTTTTCTGTTGAGTTTTGTGTTGTGAAGTTTTCAAGTTTTGGGTAAAGATTTGATGGACTATGGAATAAGGAGTGGCAAGAGCCTAAGCTTGGGGATTACCAAGGCACCCCAAGGAATATTCAATGATACCAAAGAGCCTAAGCTTGGGGATGCCCCGGAAGGCATCCCCTCTTTCGTCTTCAATCCATTGGTAAATTTACTTGAGGCTATATTTTTATTCACCACATGATATGTGTTTTGCTTGGAGCGTCTTGTATGATATGAGTCTTTGCTTTTTAGTTTGCCACAATCATCCTTGCTACACACATCTTTTGAGAGGGACACGCATGAATCGTGAATTTATTAGAATACTCTATGTGCTTCACTTATATCTTTTGAGCTAGGCAATTTTGCTCTAGTGCTTCACTTATATCTTTTTAGAGCACGGTGGTGTTTTCATTTTATAGAAATAATTGAACTCTCGTACCTCACTTATATTATTTTGAGAGTCTTTAAACAGCATGGTAATTGGTTTAGGTTGTGAATTTAGTCCTAATATAATGGGCATCCAAGAGGGATATAATAAAAACTTTCATATAAAGTGCATTGAATACTATGGGAAGTTTGATTCTTTGCATATAGTTTTGAGATATAAAGATGGTGATATTAGAGTCATGCTAGTGAGTAATTGTGGATTGGTAGAAATACTTGTGTTAAAAGTTTGTGATTCCCGTAGCATGCACGTATGGTGAACCGTTATGTAACGAAGTCGGAGCATGATTTGTTTATTGATTGTCATCCTTTGTGTGAGGGTCGGGAGCACGCGATGGTTAACTCCTATCAACGTCTCCCCTAGGAGCATGCGTCTAATACTTTGCTTCGATAACTAATAGACTTTTGCAATAAGTATGTGAGTTCTTTATGACCCACAAGTATAGGGGATCACAACAGTTTTCGAGGGTAGAGTATTTAACCCAAATTTATTGATTCGACACAAGGGGAGCCAAAGAATATTCTCGAGTATTAGCAGCTGAGTTGTCAGTTCAACCACACCTGAAAGACTTAATATCTGCAGCAAAGTATTTAGTAGCAAAGTAGTATGGAAGTAACGGTAACGGTGGCAAAAGTGACAGTAGCAGTATTGTAGTGATTGTAACAGTAGCAACGGAAAAGTAACTTAGCAAAGATCAATATGTGAAAAGCTCGTAGGCAATGGATCAGTGATGGATAATTATGTCGGATGGCATTCATCATGCAACAGTTATAACCTAGGGTGACACAGAACTAGCTCCAATTCATCAATATAATGTAGGCATGTATTCCATATATAGTCATACGTGCTTATGGAAAAGAACTTGCATGACATCTTTTGTCCTACCCTCCCATGGCAGCGGGGTCCTAATGGAAACTAAGGGATATTAAGGCCTCCTTTTAATAGAGAACCGGACCAAAGCATTAGCACTTAGTGAATACATGAACTCCTCAAACTACGGTAATCACCGGAAAGAATCCCAGTTATTGTCACCCTGGGGGATGCGGATCATAACTCGTAATAGGTGTCTAGAACTTGCAAGATAGGTGACGACGGCGTCGATTTCCCCTCTCCGGAGCCCAAAACGGACCCCGGATCTGCCCTTACGAGGAAGAACAGGAGGTGGCGGCGGCTCCGTATCGTGAAACGCGATGAACTCTTCTCCTTGATTTTTTTCCTCCCCGAATAGGGTTATATGGAGTTGGAGTTGAGGTCGGAGGAGTTGCAGGGGGCCCACAAGCCACCTGGGCACGCCCAAGGGGGGGCACGCCCCCCTGGCTTGTGGCCAATGGGTGGACCACCTCTGGTTGATTCTTTCGCCAGTATTTTTTATTAATTCCAAAAATATTCTCCGTAAATTTTCAGGTCAATCCGAGAACTTTTATTTCTGCACAAAAATAGCACCAAGGCAATTCTGCTGAAAACAGCGTCAGTCCGGGTTAGTTCCATTCAAACGTGCAAATTAGAGTCCAAAACAAGGGCAAAAGAGTTTGGAAAAGTAGATACGTTGGAGACATATCAACTCCCCCAAGCTTAACCCATTGCTTGTCCTCAAGCAATTCAGTTGACAAACTGAAAGTGACAAAGAAAAAACTTTTACAAACTCTGTTTGATCTTGTTGTTGTAAATATGCCTAACTAATGTTCAGGTTTTCAGCAAAGATTATAGACTAACCACATTCACAATAACATTTAGGTCTCACATTTACTCATATCAATGGCATAATCAACTAGCGAGCAATAATAATAAATCTCGGATGGCAACAATTTTATCAAAACAATCATGATACAATATGATATAATGGTATCTCGCTAGCCCTTTCCGAGACCGCAAAACATAAATGCAGAGCACCTCTGAAGAACAAGGACTGAATAGACACTGTAATTCATGGTAAAAGAGATCCAGTCACAGTCATACTCAATATCAATTAATAACAAATCATACAAATGACGGTGGTGCTCTCTAACCGGTGCTTTTTATAAGAGGAGGATGACTCAACAGTAAAGTAAAATAGATAGGCCCTTCACAGAGGGAAGCATTGATTTATAGAGATGCCAGAGCTCGAGCTTTTAAAACAGGGTTAATAATAATTTTGAGCGGTATGCTTTCATTGTCAACATAACAACCGAGAGATCTCGGTATCTTCCATGCTAGATACATTATAGGCAGTTCTCAAACAGAATGGTAAATTTTTACTCCCCCTCCACCAATCAATCACACTCCACGGCGAACCGAATCCACGGGTACCGTCCATACAAACAACAATCCTGGGGGAGTTTTGTTTCATTATATTTTGATTTTATTTTTAAGCATGGAACTGGGCATCCCGAATACGAGCCACTTTCTCGTGAATGATAGTGAATCAACACATATCGTGAGAATAACCCACCTAGCATGGAAGATACTGACAACCCCTAGTCACTATATGAGTGATTCGGGCATACAAAACAGAATATTATTTGAAGGTTTAGAGTTTGGCACATGCAAATTTACTTGGAACGGCAGGTAAATACCGCATATAGGTAGGTATGGTGGACTCATATGCAACAACTTTGGGTTTATGGAAATGGATGCACAAGCAGTATTCCCGCTTAGTACAGGTGAAGGCTAGCAAGAGACTTGGAAGCGACCAACTAGAGAGCGACAACGGTCATAAACATGCATTGAGATTAACCAACATTGAATGCAAGCATGAGTAGGATATAAATCACCATGAACATAAATATCGTGGAGGCTATGTTGATTTTGTTTCAACTACATGCGTGAACATGTGCCAAGTCAAGCCACTTGAATCATTCAGAGGAGGATACCATTCTATCATACTACATCACAACCATTTTAAAATGCATGTTGGCACTCAAGACAAACCATTATACACTCTTAGCTAATTAAGCATGGCATGAGTAACTATAATCTCTAATTATCATTGCAAACATGTTTCATCCATAATGAGCTGAATTCAGAACGATGAGCTAATCATATTTACAAAAACAAAATAGGTCGAGTTCGTACCATCTTTTCTCCATCTCAATCACTTCATCATATATCGTCATTATTGCCTTTCACTTGCATGACCGAATGGTGTAAATAATAATAAGAGTGCACGTGCATTGAACTAAGCTGGAAGCTGCAAACAATAACTCAAAGGAGAAGGCAAGGTAATATGGGCTCTCTGTAAGATAAACAATAATGCATATGAGAGCCTCTCAACATTTTCATTGTAGTCTTCTCCTTACGACCCAAAGAAAAGAAATTTCAAAACAAGAACGATAAAAACTATTTACACGGGAAAGCTCCCAACAAGCAAAAGAAGAACGAGAAATCTTTTTGGGTTTTCTTTTAATGCTACACCTAAACAAACTAGGAGGTAAAGCTAGAACTATTTTTTTTCTCAAGGTTAATTAAGCACACAAGAAGAAAGCGGAAAGAAGAAATAAAATACCATGGATGATTCAATGAAAAAGTATAAGCACTGACTACTAAGATGAGTGTGTGAACATGAATGTAATGTCGGTGAGAAATACATACTCCCCCAAGCTTAGGCTTTTGGCCTAAGTTGGTCTAGGGCCATGGCTGAAAATAATCATCTCCTGGATACTCCGGAGGATACTGAGGGTTCCACTGGTTGGCGAGCTCCTGTGGCTCCCACTGAAAAACTGGATCCTGATACGGATCAAGGGCTGGTGCCGGCTCAGGCGCTGGGGGTTGCGACAGACCTCAATATCTGTAGATGTCCTTGGGCATAATAGTGTACCTGCCTGAATGGATATCGAACAAAGAAGAAGCAGGCAGAGCAATAATCTCACAAGTACCCTGACTAAATACTAAGTTGTAAAGAAGCCTCCTATCATTATCCTTCCTAATAAAATCACGTGCTACCATACTGTCATAGTCTAAATATCTTGTAGGTAGCAACATTTCCTCTTCCTCGTCAAGCCTAATGGGTATCTTAAAGTGTGTGGCTAGACGAGATGCATAGATACCTCCGAATATGGGGCCCTTCGAACGGTTTAAGTTCAACCGTTGGGCCACCATAGCGCCCAGACTAAAAGTTCTATCAGCAAGTAAAGCGTGGCGTAGAATGGCGAGGTCGGGAGCACTAAGGCTTTCACTCTCCCCACGACCAACTAAACATCTCCCCGCAAATAATGAATAATAGCGTAGAACAGGAAAATGTAAACTAGCTACTCTTGCCTTTGACACCCCTCTCTCTTCCCCCATAGTGGTTGCGGCAATAAAGTCCTCCGTGTCTCTAGGACGTGGTTCACTGATGCTGCCCTCATAAGGTATTTTGCAAACATTGCAAAAATCGTAAACCCCAACATTGCAAAAATCGTAAAGTGTCATCTTCTTAGGCACATCATATAAGTAAAATTCTACCATGGGAGGATTCTTCCTAGGATAAAAGTGAAAGTTTTGCACGAAGATATTAGTGAGTAGGAGGTACTGGTCACACTTATCGTTGAGGAAGTCGGTGATGCCTGCATTCTCTGCCAAATAATAGAAATCTTCATAAATTCCGGCCGCCCTCAAGAATGCATCACTTGGCCATTCACATGGCCGAACCTCCGCGACGCGAGGAAGATTGTATTTGGACTTCTTCTTCACCTCATTTTCATCTTCTTTAGAGCCCCGGCTTGAAGAGCCTCTTAACAATCTCCTCATCATTTCTTTCTCTGAAAAATTTCTGAAATTTTTAGTGACTCACAATAAAGGTGAACAAAACTCAACAAAACTTATAGCAACTACTCCCACAAGTGCCTAGAGGCTATATCATGCATCAAAACTACTTGGGACCATACAAATTTGACATGCAAGATCAAGAACAAGGTCACCACAGCAGCAAAAATTTGCAATATATAAAGCACTAAAACAAGAACTAATTGGACCATTGGAGGAGTCACATACCGAAGATCAAATCCCCAAAACAGTTTTGCAAATGGAGCTTTGCACAAGGAGATCAAAAATGGCAGCAAAATGAGCTAGAACACGGGCTTGAGCAATGGTGGGATTTTTTCTGGAGGAAGACGAAGTGGATGGGTGCTGGAATAAGTGAGGGGGCCTACGTGGAACCCACAAGCCAGGGGGGCGCGCCCAGGGGGGTGGGCGCGCCCTGTAGGCTTGTGGCCCACTGGTGCAGCCCCCTGATGTGTTCTCAGTGCCAGAAATTCTTAAATATTCCAGAAAAAATCATACTACATTTTCAGGGCATTTGGAGAACTTTTATTTTCAGGTCATTTTTTATTGCACGGATAATTCAGAAAACAGAAGTATAATAGTATTTTTGCTTAATTTAAATCTAAATAACAGAAAGTAAAAGTTGGGTACAGAAGGTTGTGCCTCCTAAATCCATCCATCTCATGCTCATCAAAAAGAATCTGTCAATAAGGTTGATCAAGTCTTATTGACAAACTTTTTCGAATGACACGAAACTGGAAAATTTTCGAATAACACTAGGTTACCTCAATGGGGATATGCATGTCCCCAACAATAAGTATGTCATATTTCTTTTTGGCAGTAGGGAGAGGGAATTCAAAATCTCCAATAATAATCGTTGAAATTTTTCCAATGGAGTTGATACTATGAACTTGAGGTTGTTTCTTCGGAAAGTGTACCGTATGCTCATTACCATTAACATGAAAAGTGACATTGCCCTTGTTGCAATCAATAACAGCCCCTGCAGTATTCAAAAAGGGTCTACCAAGGATGATCGACATACTGTCGTCCTCGGGAATATCAAGAGTAACAAAAACTATTAGGATAGTAGCATTTGCAACTACGACAGGCACATCCTCACAAATACCGATGAGTAAAGCAGTTGATTTATCAGCCATTTGCAAAGAGATTTCAGTAGGTGTCAACTTATTCAAATCAAGTCTACGATACAAAGAGAAAGGCATAACACTAACACCAGCTCCAAGGTCACATAAAGCAGTTTTAACATAGTTTCTTTTAATGGAGCATGGTATAGTAGGTACTCCGGGATCTCCTAATTTCTTTGGTACTCCACCCTTAAAAGTATAATTAGCAAGCCTGGTGGAAATTTCAGCTTCTGGTATCTTTCTTTTATTTGTCACAATATCTTTCATATACTTAGCATAAGGAGACATTTTCAGAATATCAGTCAAACGCATACGCAAAAAGACAGGTCTAAGCATTTCAACAAAGCGCTCAAAATCCTCATCATCCTTTTTCTTGGATGGCTTAGGAGGAAAGGGCATGGGTTTCTGAACCCAAGGTTCTCTTTCTTTACCATGCTTCCTAGCAACGAAGTCTCTTTTATCATATCTTTTATTCCTAGGTTGTGGGTTATCAAGATCAACAGCAGGTTCAATCTCCACATCATTATCATTACTAGGTTGAGCATCAACATGAACATCATCATTAATATTATCACTAGGCTCATGTTCATTACCAGATTGTCTCTCAGCATCAGAAATAGACATATCATTTGGGTTTTCATGTGTATCTATAACAGGTTCACTAGCAGCATGCAAAGTCCTATCATCATTCTTTTTCCTTTTATTACTGGGAGGACTAGGTGCATCAGTATTAATTCTCTGAGAATCCTGCTCAATTCTCTTAGGATGACCCTCAGGATACAAAGGTTCCTGAGTCATTTTACCACCTCTAGTCACAACTCTAACAGAATGATCATTGTTCTTACCATTCATCTCATTAAGCAAATCATTTTGTGCCTTAAGTACTTGTTCTACTTGAGTAGTTACCATGGAAGCATGTTTACTAATAAGCTTAATATCATTGATAGTTCTACTCATATAATCACCTAAGCGATCAAGCATGTAAGCATTATGTCTCAATTGTCTACTAACATAAGCATTGAAATTTTCTTGCTTAACAATAAAGTTATCATACTCATCCAAGCATTGGCTAGCAGACTTATTATAAGGAATATCACCTTCAGCAAATCTACGGAGATAATTTACCTCTACTACCTGTGTCGGGGTATCAAGACCATGTATTTCTTCAATAGGTGGTAAATTCTTAACATCTTCAGCTTTAATACCTTTTTCTTTCATAGATTTCTTTGCCTCTTGCATATCTTCGGGACTGAGAAATAGAATACCTCTTTTCTTCGGAGTTGGCTTTGGAGGTGGTTCGGGAATAGTCCAATCATTATCATTGCTCAATATATTACTCAATAGTAGTTCAGCTTGTTCAACAGTTCGTTCCCTGAAAACACAACCAGCACAACTATCTAGGTGGTCCCTAGAAGCATCGGTTAGTCCATTATAAAAGATATCAAGTATTTCGTTTTTCTTGAGAGGATGATCAGGCAAAGCATTAAGTAATTGGAGAAGCCTCCCCCAAGCTTGTGGGAGACTCTCTTCTTCAATTTGCACAAAGTTAAATATTTCCTGCAAGGCAGCTTGTTTCTTATGTGCAGGAAAATATTTTTCAGAGAAGTAATATATCATATCCTGGGGACTACGCACACAACCAGGAGCAAGAGAATTATACCATATCTTTGCATCACCCTTTAATGAGAAAGGAAACAACTTAAGAATATAGTAATAACGAATTTTTTCCTCATGAGTAAATAGGGTGGCTATATCATTCAATTTAGTAAGATGTGCCACAACAGTTTCAGATTCATAACCATGGAAAGGATCAGATTCAACCAAAGTAATTAATTCAGGATCAACAGAGAATTCATAATCCTTATCATTAACAAAGATAGGTGAAGTAGCAAACTTAGGATCATATTGCATTCTAGCGTTCAAAGATTTTTCCTTCCACTTGCATAGTAATTTCTTAAGATCATCACTATCCTTACAAGCAAGAAAGTCCCTAGCTACCTCTCCCTCCATAACATAACCCTCAGGTATAACAGGCAATTCATATCTAAGAGATCTAGGTCTAACAGGTGTCTCATAGTGTTCAGTTTCAATAATTTCATCAGTTTCAGAAATATCATCAGTTTCAGCATTGACTCTAGCAATTTGTTCATCAAGAAATTCACCCAGTGGCACGGCATTATCAAGCAAAGTGTCATCATAAACATCATGCATAGCATAAGTGGCATCATCAATTACTTGCGACATATCAGAATCAATTGCAGGTGGTGGTGTCGCAAATTTACTCATAACAGAAGGTGAATCAAGTGCAAAGCTAGATGGTAGTTCCTTACCTCCCCTCCTAGTAGAGGGATAGATCTTGGTTTTTGGGTCTTTCAGATTCTTCATAGTGATCAACAGATATAAATCCCAAGTGACTCAGAGAATAGAGCTATGCTCCCCGGCAACGGCGCCAGAAAAAGGTCTTGATAACCCACAAGTATAGGGGATCGCAACAGTTTTTGAGGGTAGAGTATTTAACCCAAATTTATTGATTCGACACAAGGGGAGCCAAAGAATATTCTTGAGTATTAGCAGCTGAGTTGTCAGTTAAACCACACCCGAAAGACTTAATATTTGCAGCAAAGTATTTAGTAGCAAAGTAGTATGGAAGTAACGGTAACGGTGGCAAAAGTGACAGTAGCAGTATTGTAGTGATTGTAACAGTAGCAACGGAAAAGTAACTTAGCAAAGATCAATATGTGAAAAGCTCGTAGGCAACGGATCAGTGATGGACAATTATGTTGGATGGCATTCATCATGCAACAGTTATAACCTAGGGTGACACAGAACTAGCTCCAATTCATCAATATAATGTAGGCGTGTATTCCATATATAGTCATACGTGCTTATGGAAAAGAACTTGCATGACATCTTTTGTCCTACCCTCCCGTGGCAGCGGGGTCCTAATGGAAACTAAGGGATATTAAGGCCTCCTTTTAATAGAGAACCGAACCAAAGCATTAGCACTTAGTGAATACATGAACTCCTCAAACTACGGTAATCACCGGAAAGAATCCCAGTTATTGTCACCCTGGGGGATGCGGATCATAACTCGTAATAGGTGTCTACAACTTGCAAGATAGGATCAAGAACACATATATATTCATGAAAACATAACAGGTTCAGATCTGAAATCATGGCACTCGGGCCCTAGTGACAAGCATTAAGCATAGCAAAGTCATAGCAATATCAATCTCAGAACATAGTGGATACTAGGGATCAAACCCTAACAAAACTAACTCGATTACACAGTAAATCTCATCCAACCCATCATCGTCCAGTAAGCCTACGATGGGATTACTCAAAAACGGCGGAGAGCATCATGAAATTGGTGATGAAGGATGGTTGGTGATGACGACGGCGTCGATTTCCCCTCTCCGGAGCCCAAAACGGACCCCGGATCTGCCCTCCCCAGGAAGAACAGGAGGTGGCGGCGGCTCCGTATCGTGAAACGCGATGAACTCTTCTCCTTGATTTTTTTCTCCCCGAATAGGGTTATATGGAGTTGGAGTTGAGGTCGGAGGAGTTGCAGGGGGGCCACAAGCCACCTGGGCGCGCCCTAGGGGGGGCGCCCCCTGGCTTGTGGCCAATGGGTGGACCCCCTCTGGTTGATTCTTTCGCCAGTATGTTTTATTAATTCCAAAAATATTCTCCGTAAATTTTCAGGTCAATCCGAGAACTTTTATTTCTGCACAAAAATAGCACCAAGGCAATTCTGCTGAAAACAGCGTCAGTCCGGGTTAGTTCCATTCAAATCGTGCAAATTAGAGTCCAAAACAAGGGCAAAAGAGTTTGGAAAAGTAGATACGATGGAGACGTATCAACATCCCGGTACACCGCCGGAAGCATTCATATAGAGTCATATTTTGTTCTAGGTATCGAGTTGTAATTCTTGAGTTGTAAGTAAATAAAAGTGTGATGATCATCATTATTAGAGCATTGTCCCATGAGAGGAAAGGATGGTGGAAGCTATGATTCCCTCACAAGTTGGGATGAGTCTCAGGACTTTACAAATAATAAAAGAGGCCAATGAAGCCCAAATAAAAAAATAGGCCAAAGATGCCCACCAAAAAATGAGAGAAAAGAGAGAAGGGACAATGCTACTATCTTTTTTTCCACACTTGTGCTTCAAAGTAGCACCATGATCTTCATGATAGAGAGTCTCCTATTTTGTCACTTTCATATACTAGTGGGAATTTTTCATTATAATGCACACCCACTTAGTTTCTTTTTGAACTTTCATACACTTATAGCTCTACTGCATCCGTTGCATGGCAATCCCTACTCACTCACATTGATATCTATTGATGGGCATCTCCATAGCCCGTTGATACGCCTAGTTGATGTGAGACTATCTTCTCCTTTTCCTCACAACCTCCACCATATTCTATTCCACCTATAGTGCTATATCCATGGCTCACGCTCATGTATTGCGTGAAAGTTGAAAAGGTTTGAGAACATAAAAGGTGTGAAACAATTGCTTGACTTGTCATCGGGGTTGTGCATGATTTAAATACTTTGTGTGGGGAAGATGGAGCATAGCCAGACCATATGATTTTGTAGGGATAACTTTCTTTGGCCATGTTATTTTGAAAGGACACAATTGCTTTGTTAGTATGCTTGAAGTATTATTGTTTTTATGTCAATATTAAGCTTTTGTTTTGAATCTTATGGATCTGAACATTCATGCCACAATAAAGAATATTACATGGATAAATATGTTAGGTAGCATTCCGCATCAAAAATTCTGTTTTTATCATTTACCTACTCGAGGACGAGCATGAATTAAGCTTGGGGATGCTTGATACGTCTCCAACGTATCTATAATTTTTTATTATTTCATGCTATTATATTATCTATTTTGGATGTTTTATATGCATTAATATGCTATTTTATATTATTTTTGGGACTAACCTATTAACCTAGTGCCCAGTGCCAGTTTCTGTTTTTCCTTGTTTTTGAGTATTGCAGAAAAGGAATATCAAACGGAGTCCAAACGGAATAAAATTCTACGATGATTTTTCTTGGACCAAAAGGAACCCAGGAGACTTGGAGAAGAGGCCAGAAGACCCACGGGTGGGCCACAAGCCACCTGGGCGCGCCCCTGGGGGGGGGCGCACCCTGGCTTGTGGGCCCCCCGTAGCTCCTCCAACCCTAATTCTCCGCCTAAAATTCAGAAATATTCCCCCAATACCAAAGAGAGCCACGATAATACTTTTTCGCCGCCGGAAGCCTCTGTTCCTGTGAGATCCCATCTTGGGGCCTTTTCCGGTAATCTGCCGGAGGGGGATTCGATCACGGAGGGCATCTACATCAACTCCATTGCCCCTCCGATGATGCGTGAGTAGTTCACCTCAGACCTTCGGGTCCATAGCTAGTAGCTAGATGGCTTCTTCTCTCTCTATGTTCTTCAATACCATGTTCTCCATGATCTTCATGGAGATCTATCCGATGTAATACTCTTTTGCGGTGTGTTGGTCGAGATCCGATGAATTGTGGATTTATGATCAGATTATCTATGAATATTATTTGAATCTTCTCTGAATTCTTATATGCATGATTTCATATCTTTGCAAGTCTCTTCGAGTTATTAGTTTGGTTTGGCCAACTAGATTGGTAATTCTTGCAATGGGAGAAGTGCTTAGTTTTGGGTTCAATCTTGCGGTGTCCTCACCCAGTGACAAAGTAGGGGTAGCGAGGCACGTATTGTATTGTTGCCATCGAGGATAAAAAGATGCGGTTTTCATCATATTGCTTGAGTTTATCCCTCTACATCATGTCATCTTACTTAATGCGTTACTCTGTTCTTCATGAACTTAATACTCTAGATGCAGGCAGGAGTCGGTCGATGTGTGGAGTAATAGTAGTAGATGCAGAATCGTTTCGGTCTACTTGATACGGACGTGATGCCTATATGCATAATCATTGCCTTGGATATCGTCATAACTATGCGCTTTTCTATCAATTGCTCGACAGTAATTTGTTCACCCACCGTATTATTTTCCTTTAAGAGAGAAGCCTCTAGCGAAACCTATGGCCCCCAGGTCTATTTTCCATATTATATTTTCAGATCTACAAACCAAAAATACCAAAAATACTTTGCTACAATCTATTTACTTTTATTTTAGTTTTACTTTTAGCAATATTTTATATCTATCTCTATCAGATCTCATCCTTGCAAGTAACCGTGAAGGGATTGACAACCCCTTTATAGCGTTGGGTGCAAGTGTTTGATTGTTTGTGTAGGTGCAAAGATTGGGGCCTTGCTTGTACCTCCTACTGGATTGATACCTTGGTTCTCAACAACCGAGGGAAATACTTATCTACTTTGATGCATCACCCTTTCCTCTTCAAGGGAAAACCAACGCAAGCTCAAGAAGTAGCAAGATTGTCTGCCCTCAAAACCTCCACTATATATAGGACGGAGGGGAGGAGGGGTGGCAGCCCTAGGGGAAACCCTAGGGCTGGCCGATCGGCCAAGGGGGGAGAGTCCACCTCCCACAAGGGAGGTGGAGGCCCTAGGGAGGAGTCCCTCTCCCTTAGCCCACCTCCCACCTACCCCACATGTGGATGGGCTTCCAGGGGCTGGCTGCCCAACCCACCAGGGGCTGGTGTGCCACCTCTTCAGCACATGTGGCCCCTCGGGGTGGGTGGGCCCCTTCCGGTGGACCCCCGGAACGCTCTCGGCACCCCCGGTACGTTACCGGTGACACCCGAACTTTTTTCGGTGACCAACCCAAACTTCCTATATATCAATCTTTACCTCCGGACCATTCTGGAGATCCTCGTGATGTCCGGGATCTCATCCGGGACTCCTAACAACCTTCGGTCACCAACATACATAACTCAATAATACCGAAACGTCACCGAACGTTAAGTGTGCAGACCCTGCGGGTTCGAGAACTATGTAGACATGATCGAGACACCTCTACGGTCAATAACCAATAGCGGGACCTGGATGCCCATATTGGTTCCTACATATTCTACGAAGATCTTTATCGGTTGAACCTCTATGTCAAGGATTCAGTTAATCCCGTACGCTGTTCCCTTTGTTTATCGGTATGTTACTTGCCCGAGATTCGATCGTCGGTATCTCCATACCTAGTTCAATCTCGTTACCGGCAAGTCTCCTTACTCGTTCCGTAATACAAGATCCCGTGGCTAACTCTTTAGTCACTTTGCTTGCAAGCTCATTGTGATGTTGTATTACCGAGTGGGCCCTGAGATACCTCTCCGTCACACGGAGTAACAAATCCGAGTCTTGATCCATGCCAACTCAACAGACACCCTTGCAGATACCTGTAGAGCATCTTTATAGTCACCCAGTTACGTTGTGACGTTTGATACACACAAGGTACTCCTCCGGTGTCAGTGAGTTACATGATCTCATGGTCATAGGAACATATACTTGACATGCAGAAAACAATAGCAACAAACTGACACGATCATATGCTACGTTAATAGTTTGGGTCTTGTCCATCACATCATTATCCTAATGATGTGATCCCGTTGTCAAATGACAACTCATGTCTATGGCCAGGAAACCTTGACCATCTTTGATCAACGAGCTAGTCCTATAGAGGCTTACTAGGGACACGGTGTTGTCTATATACCCACACATGCATTTGAGTTTGCAATCAATACAATTTCAGCATGGATAACAAACATTTATCATGGATATAATAATAACCATTTTATTATTGCCTCTAGGGCATATTTCCAACACGTAGGCAGTAGCTAGATGGCTTCCTCTCTCTCTTTTGATTCTCAATACAATGGTCTCTTGGAGATCTATTTGATGTAAACTTTTGCAGTGTGTTTGTTGGGATCCGATGAATTTGCAGTTCATGATCAGTTTCTATCCATGAATATTATTTGAGTCTTCTTTGATCTCTTATATGCATGATTACTTATAGCCTCGTATTTCTTCTTCGATTATTTGGTTTAGTTAGGCCAACTAGATCGATTTTTCTTGCCATGGGAAGAGGTGCTTTGTGATGGGTTCGATCTTGCGGTGTCCTCTCCCAGTGACAGAAGGGGCAGCGAGGCACGCATGTATCGTTGCTATTAAGGATAACAAGATGGGGTCTATTACTACATGAATAGATCTTGTCTACATCATGTCATCGTTCTTATTGCATTACTCCGTTTTTTCATGAACTTAATACACTAGATGCATGCTGGATAGCGGTCGATGTGTGGAGTAATAGTGGCAGATGCAGGCAGTAGTCGGTCTACTTATCTTGGACGTGATGCCTATATAATGATCATCGCCTTGGTTATCGTCATGATTATTTGATCTTCTATCAATTGCCCAACAATAATTTGTTCACCCACCGTGTGCTATACTCATGAGAGAAGCCACTAGTGAAACCTACGGCCCCCGGGTCTACTTTTCCAACATATTGCTTTCCGATCTATCTTTTTGCCGCTTTTGTTTTCAGATCTATTATTCCAAAAACCCAAAAATACCTTGCTGCACTTTTTATTTGCTCTTTTTATTTTGTGTTCTTGAGAGATCTATCTCTCCAATCTATTACTACCTAATCTATCTTTTTATCGTAGAGAGATTGACAACCTCTCTTTCGCATCGGGTTGCAAGTATTTGTTCTTTGTGTGCAGATGCTGCTTATTAGGTGGTGGTGATCCTCCTACTGGTTCGGTACCTTGGTTTCATAACTGAGGGAAATACTTACTGTCGCTGTGCTGCATCATCCCTTCCTCTTTGGGGAAATACCGACGCAGTCCTCAAGCCACGTCAAAGGAATTTCTGGCGCCGTTGTCGGGGAGGAAGCGGTCTCTTCTAAGTGCCAATCTCTGGCGCCGAGGAGACACCATCATCATCTACCAGGTTCCTAATCACAAATCTCATCTCCTTGCAATTACATTATTTGCCATTTTCCTCTCGTTTTCCTCTCCCCCACTTCACCAAATTTGCCGTTTTATTCTCCCTCTTTTTGGTTTGCCTTTTTGCTCGTTTGCTATCTTTGCTTGTGTTGCCATGTGCCTTCTATTTGCTTGCATCTTTGCTTGATAAAAATCTATTGATATGGATCCTCATCCGCTTGCTAATCTTTTCAAAAGGCCAAATTATGATGAACCAATTGCTGTGAGTTGAGTGCACTTGATTATCTCTATGAAGTTTTGTTTGAAAATCATGAATCTGGAAATTTTGATGAAGTGTTGAAAGAAGAAATTTATAAGGTGATTCATGATAGTTCCTTGAATGATGAGCATGATTGCAATGTTGCTAGTATGAATTCTCTAAATATCCATGATGCTAATGATATGCAAAGCCACAAGCTTGGGGGTGCTATGTTTGATGAAGATGATATTTCTAGTCCCCCAAGTTTTGATGAGCAAATTTACTATGATGGTTGCATGCCTCCTATTTATGATGATGGTGATGACACATATGCTATAATGAGTAATGATAACCATGAATCTTATCATCATGGTTTTAATTTGTAATGTGGTTATGTCAATCAAGTGTCTCATGACAGTTACTTTGTTGAGTTTGCTCCCACTACCATGGATGATAAGGAACTTGCTTATGAGGAGAGTAATGAAAATTCTATGCTTGTGCATCATGAAAAGAATGATTTATGTGATAGTTATATTGTTGAATTCCTTCATGATGCTACTGATTTTTTTATGAGGGAGGAACTTATGCTTGTAGGAATTGCAATAATATCAAGTTTCCTCTCTATGTGTTCAAAGTCTTGATGTTATGCTTGTTTTGCCTTCCTATGCTAGTTGATTCTTGTTCCTATAAATTGTTTGCTCACAAAATTTCTATGCATAGGAAGTATGTTAGACTTAAGTGTGTTTTCCATATGCTTCATGATGCTCTCTTTGTGATGCTATTATTATCTTTCATGGGGACATCATTGAAATCTCAAGCCTATCTTAATGGCTATAAAGAGAGCGCTTGTTGGGAGGCAACCCAATGAATAAATTTATTTTCATATTTTTCTTTCTGTTTTTGAGTGTTGACACAATTATGCCTATGTTATGATTGTGTTTTTATGTTTTATTTAGTGTTTGTGCCAAGTAAAGCCTTTAGGATGATTCATAAGATGAGTAGAAACAATGCTGAATCTGAAACAGAAACTTTGCCTCCAGTGTCCGAATTTTCATTTTTTACTGGAGCGTGATATTTAGCTGAAATTTTCACACAGTATTGCTATACAAATTCTTTATGTTTTCCTAATTTTCCAGAATTTTAGAGTTACATAAGTATGGCTAGAGTACAAATTACTACAGACTGTTCTGTTTAAGACAGATTCTATTTTCGTTGCATTGTGTGCTTGTTTTGATGAATCTATGGGTTGTATTGAAGGGTATGAGCCATGGTAAAGTTAAAATACAATAGGTATAATGCAATAATAAAATATGAATGGGTTTGCAACAACACTTAAAGTAGTGATTTGCTTTATTATACTAACGGATCTCACGAAGATTTTGTTGAGTGTTGTGTGATTGAAGTTTTCAAGTTTTGGGTCAGATCACGATGAATGAAGGAATAAGGAGTGAAAAGAGCCTAAGCATGGGGATGCTACAACACCCCCAAGATATATCCAAAGAGAAACAAGCAACTAAGCTTGGGGATGGCCCGAGTGGCATCCCCTCTTTCTTCTAACGACCATCGGTATTTTACTTGGAGCTATATTTTTATTCGTCACATATCATGAGTTTTGCTTGGAGCGTCTTGTATCATTTGAGTCTTTGCTTGCTTTGCTTTTTAGTTTGTCACTTGTATCCTTGCTGGACACACCTATTTGAGAGAGCCAAAATTATGCTATGATTTGTTAGAATTGCTCTATATGCTTCACTTAAACTTTTTGAGCTATAGGATTGTTCTAGTGCTTCACTTATATCTTTTTGAGCATGATGTGCTTGGAAACTTTTGAAGAAATACTCTCATGCTTCACTTAGATTAATTTGAGAGTAAGTAAATATTTAAGAAATCCTCTCATGCTTCACTTATACTTTTTTGAGAGATGAAATCTCTATGCTCATGTGCTTCACTTAAATTTGTTTGAGCTTGTCAAAAAGCAATGGCAATATATGAAACTAGTCTCAAAGTGATTGATATCCAAGGAGGATATAATAAAAACTTTCATAAAGATCATTGGACAAATTAAACTTGATTCTTTGTAATAGTTTTGAAACATGATGATAGTAATATGTGAAGTCATGTTAGTGAGTAATTATGCTTGAGTAGGAATATTGGGGTTAAGGTTTGTGATTCCCTATGCAAGTGCGAAAGTCAATAGTTATGCAATGAAATTACAACCTACTTGTGGTGCATTATTCGGTGTTAGTTATGCTCAATGCTCGCTTATGTGAATTTTCGTTTCTTCGTTTGGCTACTTCTCAATCTTTTTGTTAGCCTCCATTTGTACTAAGTAGAAACACTACTTTTGCATCCAAAATTCTTAAACCAAGTTTTGCCTTATGAGTCCACCATACCTACCTATATGCGGTATTTCCATGTCGTTCCAAGCAAATTTGTATGTGCCATCTCTAAAATTGCAAAATAAACTTCTCTTTTGTGTGCTCGTACCGCTCATGAAACGGTGGGGAGTGTCCAATATTTTTCCATGCTAGATGTGTTATTCTCAAGATGAATGTTTATTCACTTGTCATTGCACGAGAGTGCGGCGGTAATAGGGATGCCCATTCCCGAAATGAAAAATAAAGAAAAGATATTTACTTTATGTTGTCAAATAATAAATTCCTTGGAAAGTGTTGGTATGGAAGGCAACCGTGGATACGACCCACCATGGAAAGTGAAAGTTTGGTGGAAAAAGGAATAAACTTTATTTTCTATTTGGGAACCGCCTATGATATATCTAGCATGGAAAGTATTGTGAGCTACTTTGTCGTTTTCGTTGATAGGAAAGGCATGCCACCCAAAATATTTTTCTCTCTCAATTTAAAACTTTGAGCTCTGGCACCTCTACAAATCCCTACTTCCCTCTGCGAAGGGCCTTTCTATTTACTTTATGCACTTTTTATTTTTTACTTTGAGTCTCCATCTTCTCTTACAAAGCACCAACTAGGGGGCACTATGATCATACTTGAGCATTGGGCATAGCTAATATTTGAGTGTGTTTCATGAATGGATCAATGATTGAGCATGATGGACTAGGGTAACTTTCTTTAGTGTTGATATTTTGCAAGACATGGTTGCTTGTTGACATGCTTGAGTATTGAAGTCATTATGTTAAAACTAGACTATTGCTTTGAATCATCTACAAGTCCAAATGTCCATGCTATACCAAAGAAAAGAATATGAGATGAACATGTTAGGCAACATTCCACATCAAAAATTCTGTTTTTATCATTTACCTACTCGAAGACGAGTAGGAATTAAGCTTGGGGATGCTGATACGTCTCCAACGTATCTATAACTTTTGCTTGTTCCATGCTATTATATTATCATTCTTGGATGTTTTACAATCACTTTATAGCAACTTTATATCATTTTTTGGGACTAACCTATTGACATAGTGCCAAAGTGCCAGTTGCTGTTTTTGCTTGTTTTTTACTTCGCAGAATATCAGTACCAAACGGAGTCCAATCGCGACGAACCTTTTTTGAGATTTTTTTTGGACCACAAGACACCCGGTGGGTCAAAGAAGTGCCAGAGAGGTGGGCCGTGGAGACCACAACCCACCAGGGCGCGCCAGAGGCCCCAGGCGCGCCCTGATGGGTTGTGCCCTCCTCGGGTCCACTCTCCACTGCCTCTGATGCCTATAAATTTCCAAATATTACAGAAACCCTAAAGGAGTCGACGAAAAACACATCCAGCCGCCGCAAGTTCCAGAACCTCGAGATCCAATCTAACACCATCACGGAGGGGTTCATCATCCTCATTGGTGCCTCTCCGATGATGCGTGAGTAGTCCACCATAGAGCTATGGGTCCGTAGGCAGTAGCTAGATGGCTTTCTCTCTCTCTTTTGATTCTCGATACAATGGTCTCTTGGAGATCTATTTGATGTAAACTTTTGCGGTGTGTTTATTGGGATCCGATGAATTTTGAGTTCATGGTCAGTTTCTATCCATGAATATTATTTGAGTCTTCTTTGATCTCTTATATGCATGATTACTTATAGCCTCGTATTTCTTCTTCGAATCTTTGGTTTAGTTAGGCCAACTAGATCGATTTTTCTTGCCATGGGAAGAGGTGTTTTGTGATGGGTTTGATCTTGCGGTGTCCTCTCCCAGTGACAGAAGGGGCAGCGAGGCACGCATGTATCGTTGCTATTAAGGATAACAAGATGGGGTATATTCCTACATGAATAGATCTTGTCTACATCATGTCATCGTTCTTATTGCACTACTCCGTTTTCCCATGGACTTAATACACTAGATGCATGCTGGATAGCGGTCAATGTGTGGAGTAATAGTGATAGATGCAGGCAGGAGTCGGTCTACTTATCTTGGACGTGATGCCTATATAATGATTATCGCCTTGGATATCGTCATGATTATTTGATCTTCTATCAATTGCCCAACAGTAATTTGTTCACCCACCGTGTGCTATACTCATGAGAGAAGCCACTAGTGAAACCTACGGCCCCCGGGTCTACTTTTCCAACATATTGCTTTCCGATCTATCTCTTTGCCGCTTTTGTTTTTAGATTTATTATTTCAAAAATCCAAAAATACCTTGTTGCACTTTTTATTTGCTTTTTTTATTTTGTGTTCTTGATAGATCTATCTCTCCAATCTATCACTACCTAATCTATCTTTTTACCGTAGAGAGATTGACAACCTCTCTTTCGCGTCGGGTTGCAAGTATTTGTTCTTTGTGTGCAGGTGCTGCTTATTAGGTGGTGATGATCCTCCTACTGGTTCGATACCTTGGTTTTATAACCGAGGGAAATACTTACCGTCTCTGTGCTGCATCATCCCTTCCTCTTTGGGGAAATACCGACACAGTCTCAAGTCACGTCTGTCGACAAGTGGCGCAGTGCCGTTTCTTCTCCTGGCTAGCGTCCCAGAATAGATGTTGGACGTCGGATCGCCTAGCACGACGCGAATTACCCCATCGGGACTCATGCCCTTTCTGCGACCAGGATGACGAGACACTAAACCACATACTCCTAACATGCGTATTAGCACGATCGGTATGCCATGCGGTTCTTTCGGTGTTGAGCAAGCCGCAGTGGGTTCCTTCCATGGATGCAGAGTTGGTGGATTGGTGTAATTCTTGCAGGGCCAAGGACCTGGCCATCAAGGATGTGCGGGCCCTTATCGTCCTTGGACCGTGGAAGCTCTGAAAGCATCGGAACGCAGTGGTTTTTGAGGGTGCTTCACCATCACACATGGTGGTGATAAGTCGAATAGCAAGTGAATGTAAAGCGTGGAAATTAGCTAGTCTCCTGAAGGGTGGCTACGCCACCTTCACAGGAAGGCTAGCTACGTGGGCTAGAGGGAGTAGTTAGATTCTTGAGAGTTATAGCAAGGTGGATGCGGAGTTCTCATATGTAATCCATGTAAGAACATTTTGGGGCTTCTTCCCCTATCCTTCTATAATACATGATATGCACACTCATGCATATTCTAGAAAGAAAAAGATGTTGATTTTGATTTTGTCGGAGTGCATGCGAAGATGTGTCTTCAATGGATCCCTTAGGATTCGATCCGTGGTTGTCTCTGGTGGATCTTTTCGGATCTGGTCTTCGTTCGTCTATGTTCGTGTGTCTTCAGGTTAGATTTTTCCAATCTACGATTCTCTTCATCAACAATGGTTGTTATTTCTGGTACGCTAGTCCTATGAGACCTTAGGACGACGACGACTTCCAGACGACTTACTATAAGTTTTGCCCGGCTCCGGCGAGGGAGGTGCGATAACAGCGACGCGTCTTCGGCTCGCTTCAGTGATTGTGTCATCGCTAGGTGGTCTATAGATCTGGATGCAATTTTTATTATTTCTGATGTTTATTGTACTGTCACAAATAGATAAAACAAAAAGCTTATTATCATTTCCGTTTGCTTTTTGACGATTAATTTGAGGTAAACCCCCGCTAGGACGGGGTCTTTGTTTGTTGGCTTTCCGGTCCCTGCTTCACCTCCGTCGGCCGTCACCCCTGTTTTCCCGTACCAAACCTCCCCCCTCCCACCGAAACGCGGCTGTCACCTCGAAGCCATACCCGGGCTTGCTGGTAAGGAAACCCTAGACTGCAACTGCATTGCTGTTCGTTTTGCTCTGGGTCTTCTCCCTGCTGCGAACAATCTATCCACCCGGATCTTTCTTGATAAAGATCGATCGCTGTTGAGCCCCGTCAAGTAGGGTTTACCCAAGGTGCTGTTGCTGCGTCCGCCCTATTTTGGTCTCTATTACGCTAATCGCTGGGCCATTATTTTGCACTAAGATTTGGGGGCTTCGACTGAACCCACACCACATGCCCCGCGTGAAGTCACCCCCCCCTCCCCCTGGAATATGCAGAGCCATGGAGTAGCATCGCCATAGCCTGGTGGAAGTTAGGGCACCTTTTTTATGATCAATTCTGCAATCCATTTGTTAGTTCCTTAGGAATTTGAGTTAATCTGCATAAGTTGGTCATTTTAGGTGCTTTTGTAGTTTATGTAGAAACTAGAAAGCACCATTTCGTTTTCGGAATTTTGAGACATAGGTTATGCATTGTTCACATTTCAGGGACTAGAGCTATAAATACCTTTGTTTGAAGGCATAGCTTGAGTATATGGTAACCAACAAGTGGAAAACCTTCTTGCATGTGTAATGTATCTAATAATTAGATTTCTACACGATAACATTGTGTGCCTTGGAGGATTGCTTGATTTATTCTTCATCTTTGGCAGTCCTATGGAAGAAGGCAGTGACTATTATGTTGTCAGGAAAGGGGATGTGGTTGCTGTTTACAAAACTTTAAATGATTGCCAGGCGCAAATTTGCTCTTCGGTATGTGATGTTATTATATGAAGATTTTTCAGTTAGCTGCTTGCACTTTACCACTATTCTGATGTATAAGATTCTTATTATGCCATTATCAGAAGTCAGAATTATGTCATAATGTATCAACCCTAATATTACTAAGGGCAGCGCTAGGGATCAGACTACTGATCCCTTGCTCCCATCAGACTAGTCCAGCGCCGTAGGATCAGAAGCACTGTAGCCGTCCAATATGCTTATATGGCCTACGCATAGTTTGATTGATTGGATCCTTAATTAATTGCTCCTGTAACTCCTTCCACTAAACACGTCCACTACAGATACAAACTCTCGTTGCTTCCTAATTCACTGCTTCCTAAGGTTGAACGGGCGCATCAAAATATGGAAGATTCATAGTACATGTCCGTTAGCCAAAAATTGCTTCCGTTAAATCACTCTAATATCCTTTATTATAAAAACAATATGGTAAGTTTTGATTTGCTTCCAACAAACAAATATAAGAAAATTATTATTATTCGAGATGCATTTTGTGCAGCCCAACATGCTTAATTAGGTGGCATGGAAGCATTCTTCTTTATCGATAGAAGCACCATTTTATGGTGTGATGAGAACATATTTATTCATATTTATCGATTGTATTGACAGAAATATTTTTTTGCGTCGAAGGAAGCATTATTTCCATGCTATGGTAGCATTTCGATGATTGGGAAATATATTTTGGTGTAGCAGAAATAATATTTGTATTTGATGGAAACATTTACTTTTCGCAGAATAAATTGTACAAAATCATAACAAGAATATAGACATGCATAAATTTAGTCGATAAGAACAATATACACTTTTATTCATAATCAACAATAATTTGACTTATGGATAGCTAGCATCACTGCGCGTTGAAGTAGCCAATCATGCATGAGCTGCACGCGTGCGGCGAGTTCTTCGTCGTCAACAAGGCAACCATCAACAAACAACGGTGCCTAGAGGCTGCATTGCAGTGGCCATTGTGCTAAAAATGATGAAGCATGACTAAACCAAGCGGAACAAAAACATCAGTGACAAACAAATAAGCACACACTAGTATTTGTCGTAACAAATATTTTTCTGCAAGAAGCAAAATGTATATATAACATTATCAGTAAAAAATTGTAGGGGCCTTCCCTACTATTTTATTAAAAACAATATTAGTAAAAGATTCCACACTAGCCATGGCTGATGCACAAAATGGAATTGGTTGGACCAAAATGTCTATATAATAAAAGAAGCATATATGGGCAATGGTTGAAGCAAAAGTTTACTACCATGGAAACATATAAAAAAAGGTTCACTGGAATGTATATACAGTAACTTTAGTCAAAGAAGCTAACACCGGTCGTGGTTGAAGTGTACACTAATACTGATTGAAGCACAAACTAGTATTGGTTGAAGCAGAATGTATATACAATAAAATAAGGATACAGTGGCAATGGTTGAAGCATAAATCAGTACCATGGATATGTACGCCAGAAATAAGGATAAAAAGCAGGGAGGCCACCTCAGTACAAGCCGACAGGAGTTAGGCTACCTTGCTACCTTCCATGTGCTGCTTGTAATCCGAGAACATAACCATGCAACATAGGTAGCAAAATTCATTGAATATATACAAAAAAAAAATAGGGGAGATCTCTAGACTGCTTACAATGCAATGTTTACAACAAAAATGCAAAAGGAAGAAGCAGTTTCCATGGAGGCAACTATTTAAACAAGAGAAGCATATGGACTAAGTTCAGAATATACCAACATTAGTATAATCTCAGCCTGACCCATATTATATGCAAGCATAGAATTTAAACTACAAGATCTGAACATAAAGGAACCATAAGCTAGCAGAGGAGATGAGAGGTGAGGGAAGATTTCGTACAGAGTACCGAGGGTCTTGTGGTCGTTGCGATGAAAGAAGACATCCAGGTACCTGCAGCAGCAACCTTCACCGCGCCGCTGCTGAGTCTGCCCCCGTCCTGGTGTGCGGTTGTTGAAGGCCAACACAGAGTGCTAGATCGGCGACGATGCAACAGCGTGGGGATGGATGAGCATAATCTGGGCAAGATGTTTACCTGGAATTAGGGCGGGAGAAGTGTATTGCAGAGAATGGCAAGGAGGTGGGCTTTCCGACGACTCGAGGGAGAACGATGTACGTCTGGTCTGGATCGTTAGTCTGGAATAGACGGGAGCGACGTTCCTGAAGGAAGAAGATGCGGGATTGTGGGAGGTGGAAGCAGCAGATTAGTTTTAGGAGGGAGGACCAGGCCTAGAAATTAGGGAAGAGTTATGGGAGGTTACAATGGGATTTGGTACAACATCCCAGCCGTGGGATAAAACAAAATCAACGACAAACGATTGGTCTGGCGATTGCCTATCACCAGACGTAGGATGAGAAGCGTTTCCCTATTGATAGGAAAGCAACTTGTATTACTAGGAGGCCAATGCCACCATATATATGATGCACATGAGAATGCCAAAAGGCAAGAATACAAAAGGCCAAAGGCCAACATCAATATAACTCTAACACCCCCCCTCAAACTCATGGTGGATCCACAACATTGAGTTTGGAGAGGTGAAATCTATGTTGTGCTCTAGTTTGTGCCTCGTGAAAAAATCCGCTAGCTGTAACTCGGAAGGCACATACTGAAGAGCAACAACATGATCCTGCACAACAGCGCGTACATAATAAGCATCAACTCCAATATGTTTGGTAAGCTCATGCTTCACAGGATCCCGTGCAATACTGATAGCACCTGTACTGTCGGACAAGAGGGTGGTAGGTGTAGTAACAGAAACACCAAAAATCCTCCAGTAGCCATCGTAACCAAGTCACCTCTGCCGTCAGAAGAGCCATAGCTCTCAACTCGGCCTCTGCACTCGAACGAGAAACCGCAGTCTGTTTCTTCGTCTTCCAGGCAATGAGAGAACCACCAAGAAAAACACAGTAAGCAGAAAGTGAGCGGCGATCTGAAGGATCACTAGCCCACGTAGCATCCGAATAGGCCTGGAGCTGTAACGAGCTAGAACGGGGGAAAAAGAGACGACGAGAGATCGTGCCACGAAGATATCGTAGAACACGAAGAAGGTGACTATAGTGAACTGAAGTGGGAGCGGAAACAAACTGGCTCAGAATATGGACAGGATAAGAGATATCCGGACGAGTGACAGAGAGATAGACAAGACTCCCAACAAGATGACGAAAACGCGTGGGATCAGACAAGAGCTCACCATCAGAAGCGCGAAGGTTAACATTGAGCTCCATAGGAGTCTCAGCAGTGCGCTCATCACTAAGAGCCGCACGAGCAAGAAGATCCTGGATATACTTTTCTTGGGAAATAGAAAAGCCATCAGAGGTGGAGGAAACCTCAATCCCAAGAAAGTAACGAAGAGGACCAAGATCGGACATAAGAAACTGCTCACTGAGACGAGCCTTGACAAAGGCAATGTACTCAGAATCGTCGCCAGTGATGATCATGTCATCAACATATAGAAGAAGAGTGCGACCACGAGCAGAAAGGTGGACAAACAACGCTGGATCATGAGCGCTGGGCGAAAAACCAGCAGCAGTGACCACAGAAGCAAAACGCTCAAACCAAGCACGGGGGGCTTGCTTAAGGCCATATAGAGAGCGACGAAGACGGCAAACCATGCCATCAGGAACTGAATACCCAGGTGGTGGCTGCATATAAACTTCCTCACGCAACTCACCATTAAGAAAGGCGTTCTTAACATCAAGCTGAGACACAGACCGGTGGCGAACAGAGGCCACGGCGAGAAGTGTGCGGATAGTGGTCATATGGGCCACAGGAGCAAAAGTCTCATCGTAATCACGACCATGCTCCTGCTGAAAGCCACGAGCCACAAGACGAGCTTTATAACTCTCAAGAGAACCATCAGAGCGAGTCTTAATCTTATAGACCCACTTACAAGTGATGGGACGAACATGGGGAGGAAGAGAAATCAGGTCCCACGTGCCGGTGCGCTCAAGGGCAGCAAGCTCCTCTGCCATCGCAAACTGCCATTCAGGATGAACAACAGGATCTCGATAAGAAGTCGGCTCAAGAACGGTCGAAAGACCATAGCGAGAAGGAGAATATCGATCAGGGGGTGGACAAGGCTGAGTTCGAAGACCATAAGACGAGTGAGAGGAGGAAGACGACACACCAGAAGTAGAGGGCACATCTGTAAACTTATCCACAACACGTGAACGACGAGTATAATGGAAAGGAAAGGAGGGAAGAGGTGGAATCAATGGAGGTGGGGACGGGGAATGTATCGATGATGAAGGTGGAGAAGGGGAAGGTATCGGTGATGAAGGTGGAGGAGAGGAAGGTATCGGTGATGAAGGTGGAGAGTCATGCAATGAGGGAGGAGAAGAAACTGCACGAGAGGACGATGTCGGATCTGCACCAGTGGGGCGAGGAGTAGAAATACTAGGCATAGAGGGAGGTGTATCCGGAAACGTAAGAAAAGAGATGTCCTCCGTAGAAAAAGCCGAGGAGGATGGACACGGGTAGAAGGGACGAGAGTCATCAAAGGTCACATACCGGGAAATACGCATCCGGCGACCGACAGGATCCCAACACCGATAGCCCTTATGCTCATCACTGTATCCAAGAAAGACACACTCAACAGACTGGGCGGTCAGTTTGGTGCGTTCACGAGGGGCAAGCAAAACATAGCATACGCGACCAAACAAACGAAGTGCCGAATAATCAGGAGAACGACCAGAAAGACGCTCAAGAGGAATGCCACCCTGTAGAGCAGCAGAAGGCTGAATGTTGATGAGATATGTAGAAGTGGTAACAACCTCAGCCCAGAAGTGAGGCGGAAGAGAGGCGGCAATCATCATCGCACGCGCCGTCTCAAGAAGGTGACGATGCTTGCGCTCAGCCACACCATTTTGGGCATGAGCACCAGGGCAGGAAAACTGAGGAAGAGTACCCTGCTCAGCAAGAAATCCTCGCAGCGCATGGGAGATATACTCACCAGCTGAATCGGCGCGAAAAACACGAATAGGAGTGGAAAACTGGGTATGAACCATAGCAGCAAATTTTTTGTATATAGATAAGACCTCACTACGAGAAGACATGAAATAGATCCAAGTGTATCGAGAAAAATCGTCTATAAAGATAATATAGTAGCGATGACCCCCTTTCGAAGCGAAGGGAGCTGGACCCCAAACATCAGAGTGAACGAGATCAAAATGACGCTCGGACACTGACTCACTATGAGGGTAGGGTAGCTGAATCTGCTTACCAAGCCTACAACCCAGACAATCCAACGAAGCGTTACCAGAGACAGACCCTAGAACAACGCGATGAACCAAAGACGAGAGACGAGAACCACATAAATGTCCAAGACGATGATGCCACTGCTGAAAAGAACTGGTAGATGCAACTATAGGAGCTACGAGGCTGGCGGCGGTGGCAGCGGAGGGAAGACGAAGCCAGTCAAGCTCCCAGAAACCATCAGAGCGTCGAGGGCCAGCACCAAGCAGAGCGCCCGTACGACGATCCTGAACAGAACATGAATCAAAGTCGAGAATGACCCTACAACTAGAGTCAACAATCTGACCACCCGAAATGAGTTGCATGGTAAGTCGAGGGACATGAGCGACAGAGGGAACATGAAATGAAGAAATGCTAAGAGTGCCTCGACAAGGTACGGGAAGGGGGGTGCCATCAGCCGTAAGAACACGAACAGGAGACTCGACCGGTCGAATGGAGGTCAAAGTCGAAGAATCATAAGTCATATGAAAAGACGCTCCAGTATCAAGAATCCATGGGGATGTACCTGTATTCGTAGAAGGTGGTTTCTCAGTGCCAGAAGAGTCAGCCACAGAACCTGCAGAAACCGTCGGTGAAGAATCCCAAGCATCAAGCAGGCATTGCAGCTGTGCAATCTCACGCGCAGACAGGGACACATCAGAAGAGGTCGAGGTAGGAACACCTGCCGACGATAAGTAGCCGCCTCCACCCGTGGAAGCCTCGTCCAGAGTCGACCGAGAGTACCGAGTCAACGTAGAGCCGCATGTGAAACCCACTGGGGGAGTCGACGTAGAGCGGCCACCGCCGCACGCGGAAGGCGCCAGAGGAGTCGACGTAGGGCGACAATCACCAGGTGCGGAAGTCGTGGGAAGAATCGTTGAAGAACAACCAACACCATGCAAAGAAGCGGCTAGAGGAGGCGATGCAGCTGCCGAAGGAGACGATGTAGAGCGGCCAACAACACCGGTGGATGTCGCATAAGGTGTCGAAGTAGAGCGACAACCACCACCTCCAAGCGGACGAGCACCAAGCACCGAGCGACGACGTATATGTGAGACAGGATCAATATAGGGAACACTGTCAACACCCAGTGGACAACGAGGCAGAGGCACACCAGACATTGCACCTGTCCTTTCCTCTCTTTTTTTTTCTTTTCTCTCTCTCTCTCTCTCTCTCTCTCTCTCTTTTGATAAAGTAACGGAAGAACCAATCTGGCCCAGCCGAACAGCACGGCGGACCACCAGCAGCCCGACCAGTAGGCGAGCCGGCTGGATCGAGCAGAAGCCTTGATCCAGAGGCTTGCGGTCCTGGCGACCGGAGCAGATCGAGCAGAACAGGAGCCTGGTGGCGACTTGGACGGGATCCAGCAGCTGGGGCGTTGACCTGGACGGCTGCACCCAGCCAGGAGAGGACGAGCCGCTCGATGAGGAGGGGCGGGCAGCACACCAGGCGGGCGGACTGGCGAGAGGAGGCAGCCGGCCTGGGCGCTCGACGAGGAGCAGCGGGCCGGCGCGTGAGGGCCAGGCGAGTCGCACCAGACGACGGCGGCGGCTGATCGATCTTGGGAGGTGGAGCGATCCAGCAGCGGTCAACACGGAAGGCCGGCGGGTACTTGAATCGTACTTGAGTAGATCGGGAGTCTGGCGAGTAGATCGAATGACCAGACGTGAGGAAAACAGCACTTGGAGAGGCAGCAATGGCGCCTAGCGGGAGCACCAGATGGCGTGAAGCAGCGCAGACGGCAAGAGAAGAAACGAGGCGGCGCGAGTGGATCGAAGCACGAGTTGCGCGTGCGGGAAAAAAAAACCTAGAGCTCTAATACCATGATAGGAAAGCAACTTGTATTACTAGGAGGCCAATGCCACCATATATATGATGTACATGAGAATGCCAAAAGGCAAGAATACAAAAGGCCAAAGGCCAACATCAATATAACTCTAACACCTATTACTAATCTAAACATGAAGTTGTTTTAGCAAATGCTCCGCTTGTCCTTGCTCCCTCAGTCGAGTTTGTATCCTAAAATTACAATGGTTGCATATGTACGAAGTTTTACTAAACCTTGTTTCTTTTGCTTTCTGGCCTTGCATGTTCCATACTTAGTGGAAGGGAGATGAAACATGTCAGCATAGCTCCTTTTGTAGGTTCTATGACCGTTCGCTGTTCCATGCCTTAGTGAAGTAGTGAACTACTAACATTGTTCCTTCCATTTTTTCTAATGCTGGTTAACCAGGCTGAGGTTTCGATATTTCTTGATATTTACTTGAAGTTAATTGGCTGGAAAGATACATACTGCTAGTATTATGAACAACAATTAAATCCTTATTTGTAGCTAGGTTAGTAGATTACTATGAAAATAACTTGGAACCTGCAGATAGCAAAACTATAAAATGATCATATACATATTCTGAAACCTCTAAAACAAGGTGGGATGGAAGATGAACCATTCACCAGCTTATCACCATTCTGATATTCTTACGAGCAAAGGCGTTATCTTCTCACATTTTGTTTTTGTTTTTGAAAGGTATCTGGTCCTGCTGCAAGTGCCTACAAGGGTTACTGCTGGAGCAAAGAAAAGGCAGAATACCTCTCTTCACGTGGACTAATCAATGCTTCGTATACAATTAGTGCAGCTGAACTTAGGGAAGATTTATTGGGTGCCCTTGTGCCCTGCACTTTCCAGGTAAACTGCTAATAATTGCACTTGAATTCTTTTTTCCATAACCGGATGACATGTTATAATCTGAAAATAGTTACTATGAGGTATGAGGTCAAAGCTTGTATGATGAGTTATTTTCTTGTTTTTGACCTAGTACAGCTGGCATCTTTGACCCATTGAATTATCATATTTTGTTTCTTTATAGGAGATAACTGCTACTAGTTCAAACCAACGAGCTTCATATCTGTCCGCCCTCGGCAGTGATATAAGATATCAACCTGGCATCCATAATGATATAAAATATGAGCCTGGGACACAACCTGTGGATCTGAATTATGTAAGTTCTGCTATGCAAGCAGCCAACCACTCATAATATCATCAATTACGTCATATTGTGTTATTACAGAGTGCTGCTGGATCTGGTCAAGCGCAAGGTTACTTAGATCAGGAACATGCATTTAGTGGGCAGGTATGTAATATGTCATGACTAAGAATTATCAATATACAGCAAGCGAATTATACGCTTCTAGCATATATTTCCGCTTTTCAAATATAATTGCAAACACTTGTCTAATATGGAAGTATTGATATATTTTTATATGATGGGCTTATATTGCAGGGAGCCAAACCAAGGTCCTCCAGTTATTCCTCGCCAAATAACCTTAACCACACTGGAGCTTTTGATGCACAACCTGTCTCGAAACAATATGTAATGTTTGGTCATGTTTGGACTGATCGCTTACAGGTTTTTCAATCTGTTTGATATGCTGTAGGAAGTGATATATGCACTTAGGTTCTGTCTAGTAGGTCCAATATCAAAGAAGCTAAGCATACATAGTTTCAATTTTGAAATATTGAATATGCTTCAATGGTAAATATTTGTAATTGGTGTTGTTAGAGTCACTATCCTGAATTAGATAAGATGTTCATCGGCAGGATAGCGCAATATAGCCTCAGTGTAGAATCAGGATCACACCAGATTCTACCAAATAAACACTTTAAACATCTGTAGTCAACTATAGAAATTATACTTACAACTTAAATTTAAAAAAATGTAGTGGATGCTAAAGATCATTTATTATTTATACATATTATAATGGATATGAAGGGAAGGGGAGCCTTGGCGCAGTGGTAAAGCTGCTGCCTTGTGACCATGAGGTCACGGGTTCCACTACACCCGGGCGCCGATGTAGCGCGCCACTAAGGATGCGACGACCCGATCCTCGCTCACTTGCCACCGTATCCAGATCACGATACGGCGCGCCACTTGGGGGGTGACGGCCCGGCCCTTGCCCATTTTCCACCACACCCGGGTTCCGATGCGGCGCGTCGCTGAGAGGGTTACGCCCCAACGAAAATCTTTTGGGTTTCATCTCCATAAGAGTGGCTGAGTTTTCACGTTGGCTCGCCAAGCCTATCACAATCCTCCTCCTTTACCCGGGCTTGGGACCGGCTATGTTGAGACAACATAGGCGGAGTTGCTGCCCCTATAATGGATATGAAGAAAATAAAGGTTCGCCAAGATTATCTCTCGAAATAGGCTTTCGCCCGGTTTTATAAATAAAGCCACCAGCTTGGTTCGCCAAAATTATCATTTGATAAGAAGTAAGATGTTACACTAAAGAGGACATATACAGTCAACTATGCAAGCAATTGTTTAACTAAATTGGTAGATCTAGGGTGATTTTTTTAACAATGAACCTACAATTTTTTGTGTTACGTAGGCTTAGAATGGTCCAATCAATAAGTCTTACAATGTAGGATTGTATGACTTGAATCAAGATTCTGACTTAGCATCACAATTTTTGTTTTCCCGCAAACAACCAAACAGGTCTTCAGTTACGAACCTGTTCTGGCACTAACTCAATTCCATTCATGAACATGTTCTGATTAAAAAGAAAAAAAATAGCCAGATGTATTTTTGCATAATCATTTACGGAAAGCTTGTATATTTATAACCTGCTCACATCAGGCCATTAAATTATGGGGTACTTTTCAAGTGTGCTTATTTGCTCTCGGCTGCTATACTTTTGTTTAGTCAAAACTGGTGTATTAATATTGTATCATCTATTCAATTAAGACTATCTGCCCATAATAGATGTTTCAAGTATATTCATTTCCTGCACCTAAAGACTTGCACCTAGCCTTATAACTGTTGCAGCCAAACTATTGAAACAATAGAACTTTGATGGTTGTGTGGTTACCTACTTCTCTAGCACATAACTTGTCTCAGCTGGCCATCAGCGCATGCTATATTTTCATGTTGAATTTATACAAGTTTTGCACTTTTCTGGTCATCAGATGGTATGTGTAGTTCACTTTGATGGTGCTTCAAAAGGAAACCCAGGAAAATCAGGTGCTGGAGCTGTACTTTTGACTGAAGACGGGAGAGTGGTACAGTAAATTTTTAATGTACTTCAGAGTTTATCCTTTGCAGTTGGTCTGTCCATCTATCCCTTGACTTCATGTCCTGACATATCCTTGAAGATATCTCGACTTCGTGAGGGTCTTGGTGTTGCTACCAATAATGTTGCTGAGTACCGGGGCCTTATCTTAGGACTGAAATATGCTATCAGGCTTGGATTCAAGAGAATCAAAGTTTATGGTGACTCTCAACTAGTCTGTTATCAGGTACATGCTTATGAGCTTATTCTTTATCAGTGATCAAGTTGCCTACATTTTATGGTTGTCTGGCAACTCTGCATTTTCATGCTCATCTAAATCACAAGCCATGCGGCTAACTGAAACAGAAAGAGACAACTGAAAAAAGAGGGCGAAAGTTATACAAATCTTAGTTTTACTTGTGCATTATTCTACAGGCAACTAGGAATCAATATTCCCATATTTAATGCTATGTAGGAAAACATTAATCAGAAACACTCGGGATGTCTGTAGCATTTTTCTTATTTTTGTAGCACTTCGTTTACTCTGAAACCTGCACATCAGCACATCAGCACATCAACACCTTAAAACCTTGAACTGTTCTTGTAATCATCGTGCATTTTCTTGGACAACTTCACTGCACAACTATTGAAAGTGTAAACTAGAGTAAAGGAGGATAAACAGGACAAAAGTCATTTTACAAACGATGTTCAAAATTCTATCGAAATCATGGGGCAAAGAAACATGATGTGGAGACTAGGAAAGATATTTTTTCTTTTGACAGCCTTCTCATATTTCTTAAATAGGTGAAAGGTACATGGCAAGCAAAGAAAGAGAACATGATGGAACTGTGCAAAGAAGTGAGGAAACTTCAAGAGAACTTCATCTCTTTTGAGGTCCACCATGTGCGACGGGTATTGTACATTCTATTCCTCTCAGTCTATTGGTGTCCTAATAGTTTGGTTTGGTAATTTGATATATAGGCATGCATAGTGAGGCCACATTATTTTCTTAGCACTTCCTAAAGAGGAAGCATAGCACTTGATGTTCAGTCATGGGCACTTATTGGCACTGCTAACTGTACGTTTGTCTTGCAGGCAAGGGTTGTGTGACAAAGGGTGCCTTGGAGAGGCATTCTTTCTTCTGTTATCTGTCTAGATGAAATTGCTAATATTCTTTGCAGGAAAATAAAAAGTAAAATGGAAGTACTAGTTTACTCCTATTTGATTCATAGTCACATACAGCGGATTGTGGGCACCTCCTAAACTTCTGAATGAACTGAAACCAGTACATTATTTTCTCTTTGGTTTCGCATCCACACCAATGCATCATCCTGTTCTTATACTTTCCATGTGGAAGAGCAAATTCAGTTTACAGCATAATAGTGCCTTGACAATGCAAGATAATATGTCTTATGCTTCCTATACTACATTTGTGGTGTCTGCTTCAGACAGCAATATGTTTGGCTTTGCTGATCTCTGTCCATTTTCTGCTGCTGAATGCAAGGAATGGAACTCTGAGGCGGATCGCCAGGCAAACATAGCCATCACTCTTGCAAGTATGATATGTTCACCCCATATTTTCTTCGCATTTCATGTGCTTAATCATTTAACCTTGACTGCTTGAACAAACTACGCACAACAGGCGGCGCAGTTTCTGAGGAGCGTGGCGACGGCTTCTGAACTTCTGGCAGTAGCCTTGTCCGACTAATACTAGTCTATGTATTCAGTTAGCAGTAGTCTTACCCTAAAAAGAGAAGTTAACAGTAGTCTGTGTTGGAGTGGTTATCTGTATCCATTTTCTTGTATTTGAACTTGGTTCTCTGTCTCCAGTTGAATGTGATACACTGTACTTCTCCTTGTTGCTTATAGTTGGGCCTCGTTTGGACAATCATGGAGCTTTCTTGCGTAAGCTTTCACTCGGTGGGCCTTCATTTTGCTTAATTTTGGTTTGCTTCGTTCGTCTACAACAACAACAAAGCCTTTAATCTCAAACAAGTTGGGGTAGGCTAGAGCTGAATCAAGTTTTGCTTTGTCCGTTCTTCACAAAAAAAAAAAAATTGAAAGAAAGAAGTGGTTTTGATCCGGATCAACAATTATATGCCAGCTTAGCGGTTTAGAATGTAGAGATATTGTTTGATAAAGTGGTAAAAGGGAGTAGAGAAGGGGGGGTGATTTTTAAAGTTGCGCCCAGGAGCACGTGCTCCCTGTGGGAAAACTACTTCGAACATGATATTTTTTGCTGGAAAACATTACGCACGCATGTTCATGTTTGTACCTATTATAGGGTGAAAAAATCATTATTTTTGCGTGAGTAAACCTATGAAATTAAATCTCCTGTGAAATTGCTCCTATGGCTATAGCTTCTGGGGAGCCTCCGTGCGACGCTATAGCCATTGCCATGAGATGCTTTGGAAATCCTGCTAAACCGCTCAAATTCAGCAATAACCTAAGAAAATCCTCTCTCCCGACTGGAAAAGTGCCTGCTATAGCTGTGGAGACAAGTCACCGCGAAATCATTTCTCCTGCAATTTGAAACTTTGGTAAATTAAAACACAAGTTTGGTGGCATTTTCTTCTTGCATAAAAATGTTTCGTTTAAATATAAGTCTTTCTAGAGATTCTAATATGGACTACATACGAATGTATATAAACATATTTTAGAGTGTATATTCATTCATTTTACTCCATATGTAGTCTATATTGAAATCTCTAGAAAGACTTATATTTTTTTTTTCCGAAACGGAGGCAAAGATTGCCTCATCTATTAATTAAGCAGAAGAGAATTGCCCAGTTAATTACGGAAAACCGGGCAAAAACTGGAACAACAAGGGCCAAGCCCACTCCCAAAGACTGAAACACACAGGGCAAAGCCCACCCTTATCGACGACATGCCGACCTGCGGCCATACAACGCAGCTCCGACTCTGACAGAGAACTCAGAAGAACGAAACTAGGCACGGCTGGCGCCACGGAAGATCGCCGAAAGGGCCGCCTGCAGCCAGTCATTGTACACCACAGGGCCCCGCCGCCGCGGCTTCGACTCCACAACAACAAACAAACCGAGGCAATACCGTGGACACGCCGGAGAAGAGCCACTATCGCAACCATTGCCGCGTCGCCGACATCGCTCCCACCATCATCGTTGCCACAGAAGTCTGGTCGCCATAGTGATTCTCTAGGGGCCACCGCCCCGACATCCACCGCTCCGTCGCGCCCAGCGCAATCAACCGGCACCGCCTTCCGGGGCCGCCGCCCCGACATACCACCGCTCCCCTCGAGCAGCAACGCCGCACAACCTAGCTGCCCGCAGCCCACGCTGCTCAGGGCAACCACTCGCAGACCACGAATGTCGCACCACATCCGGGGCCGCCGCCCCGACGTTAAGTCAGACCGCCCCCTCTGGAGCGCGTCGACCGGACCGACAAGCCTGCCACCCAAGTGGCCCAAGATTGCCACCCAAGCGAAGGCCGAGCCGCCGCCCCGCCCCATGGAGCCGCCCCGCGCATCACTTTCCGAGGCCGCCGCCTCGGCGCACATCAGCCGTCCGGGGCCGCTGCCCCGGCATCCACCAACCCAACGTAGGAGAAAACTAGACGCACCAAGCACAAGCTAACTCTCCCAAGCAACGCCCCCAAGGGGGAAACGACGAAGACGCCGCCGTTGCCCGCTCCGGAAACATCTGAAGCTTAGGTTTTCACCCGGAGAGCCCGAGCCCCACGTAGAAGAAGATGAGTTCCACAACGACGCCTCCAAGGAGGGAAACGACGCCCGAAAGCGCCGCCGTCGACGGCACCGACAAAGTCGGGTCAAGGCTTTCGCCCGGAACACACACATCCCTATGGAGGCCTGCAGATCTGATCCACCCAAAAGCGTAGAGATAGTTGGAGCCGTTCCTGTTGCGCCTTGCACACTCCAACGTCGACCACCAAGCTTCACCGCGCAGCACCCACAGTAGCAGCACCTCAAGCTGCGAATGAGAAGTGAGCGCACACGTCACCACGGCCAAATCGCCATGGCTCCCAGCTCGGGGCCGCCGCCCCGACTTCCTCCTCGCCCCTGTTCCGCACCTCCCCGCCAGAGCACCACCAGGCCACGCCCACACCTGCCATGCCCGCGCCGCGCCGGACCAGATCGGCCGAAGCACGGGCCACCGCCCCACAGCAGCAGGGCCGCCGCCGCAGGCCAGCCCCGCAAGCACACCACCAGATCCGGGCGCGAGGGCCCCGGATCCGCCGCCCCCACCGGAGGAGAGGAGCTCCAGCCCGCCGGCGTCGAGCTCGCGACGACCACGCGCCGGCGCCGCACGAGACAGCCATGGGTCGCCCGCCCCTTGGAGAAGAAGCCCAGCCGCCGCCGCTGCCACACGGACTTTGCCCGGCGGCGCATCCCGGCGGCGGCGAGGGGGGGAGACGACGGAGGAAGCGCTGTCGGCGGTGGCTTTGGTCGCCGCCCGTGTCGCTCGTGCGGAGCGACGCGGGGGAGGAGATGAGAGTGATGACACACAAGTTCTGAACAAAGCTAAAGACTTATATTTAGGGACGGAGGGAGTACGAGACTTATATTTTAGAGTGTATATTCACTCATTTTGCTCCGTATGTACTGAGTCATTTCATATATTGATCTTGTCTTAGGTCAAACATATTTATAAATCAAATTAATAAAATAAAATACCAATATCCATGACACCAAATTAATATCACTAGATCATGAAAAATGTTTTCATAATATATTCATTGAGTATTGTATATTTTTGACATTTGTATTATTAACTTAGCCCAACTTAAGACAAGATTAATTAAGTGGCCTTATATACATGGAAGGAGGGAGTACATGCTTATAAAGACTCTGTACTGTGTTTAAAAACAATGTATTTTTCATTCTAATTGATCTCTTTGGATTGAATTTTCATGTGGATTTCGGAGAATTTTTTCCTATCAAAGCCCTTGAAATAGTACTATCAGAGTTACCAAATACCTATATCGTCCATTCATACCCCCACCCCCACCACACACACACCCAAATTCCATATGAATCTCAAAATGAGAAGCTCAAACCTCATTTCATTTTTCCTTTAATCGGTCCAATGCACTTTCTTTTTTGAACATTGTACAATTGCAGATGTAACATACACACACATACACCCACCTTTATAAATGCACACACACACCCCTATCTCTACGGGCACTGAGTCGGCATAACATCTTAAGATTGATGAAGTCACTGCATGTGTCTCTTAGCCAACAGGAACGTTCCCTCCCACTGAACAAACATTATCGAAAAGCCCTAAATAATGCAGGTAACTGCAAACACGGTTGCCAAGTCTAAAACTTAAACGAATGGGCTGGTCCCACAAGTCCAATGCACTTTCACTCTTTCCTCAATCCTCCAAACTTCTCGTATTAGTTTCTTGTACACCAACCGAAGACACATATTGCAGAATTTCTTTATTCTAGAATCATACTCCCTCCATTCCATAATGTAATGCGCTCGCGCTTTCCGAGATCTAAGTTTGACCATATATTCATTGAGTATTGTATATTTTTTTTAGGGATTTTAAGGTTTTTATCTAGACATGAGGCTTGAGGTTGGGCTCAAACCATCAGCGCTACAAGAAAAGCACTAAAACACATCATGCATCTAATAATTGAACAGAAGCACATAAATCAAGCATAAGAAGTTGACAATGATCATGCAAGTTCCTGCGCACTGGAACATGACCATAAAAGCCAAGAACCACCAAAAACTGGACACCCTTTACAAACAAAAACCAAGGCACTCCCACTACTTATTCTAAATCATTTTGTGCTAATGAAGTGTAGATGGAGCACAGGTCTTTAAACCCAAAACATAAATAAATCTCCAAACGGCAGAAACCACTGTCAACACTTCACTTGTCCGGCGGCAGAAAGTGTAGATGAGGAGCCCTGGCAGAGCGCATCTGGGCGACACGGCTGTGCCTGTTGGAGTGCAGCTCCGGGGAGAAGGTGGGGCTGCTCAGCGGCCGGTACTCCGGTACCAGGCGGCCGGCCCTGTACCGCACGCCGCACGCATTGCACAGCGTCTTGCGGCCCTCCGGTCCCTCGCGCCATTGCGGCGTCTCCGCCGTTCCACAGTGCCGGCACAGCCGCTGCCCCAGGTCAGAAAGCGCCGGCGAGGCCACTGCACGTCGCGCCACCCCTTCCGTCCGAGGCGCCACCGCCGACGGCTTCAGCTCCATTGTCTCCACCGCCGGGACGTTCTTGTTCTCCCGATCCTGCTCCGCAGCCGCCCCCTCGCGCCATTGCGGCTTCTTCATCTGGGCGACGCGTCTGTGTCTGCTGGAGTGCAGCTCTGGGGAGAAGGCGGGGCTGCGCAGCGACCGGCACTCCGGCACCAGGCGGCCAGTCCTGTACCGCACGCCGCACGCATTGCACAGCGTCTTGCGGCCCTCCGCCCCCCCGCGCCATTGTGGCGTCTCCGCCGTTCCACAGTGCCCGCACACCCGCTGCCCCAGATCACAAAGCGCCGGCGAGGCCGCTGACGGCTTCGGCTCCATTGCCTCCACCGCCGGGACGTTCTTGTTCGGCAGCCACTCTCGCTCCACCTCCACAGCCGCCTCGTGCCATTGAGGCTTCTTCATCTTCCCGCAGTGCTGGCACCACCGCTGCCCCGGCTCAGCCGCTGTGGGAGGCCACGCCAAAGTCCGTCGCTGGCGCACCACCTTCTTCGTCTGAGACCCCACCACCGACGGCTCCGGCTCCATGGTCCCCAGTGCCGATGACGCGTCCTCGTTCGACGGCCACTCGAGCTCCGCCTCGCCGCCGCCACCCGCCAGTCCCTGCAAGAGCCAAACATTACCTCAATTTCCCCTACCAAGCAACCCAAATTCCCTCACCAAAATGAACAGCATCCGGAAACGCGTACCGCACAGAACTCGACGATGCGGCGGTGCATGCTGGAGTGCAGCTCCGGGCTCTCGCTCCCGTACCGCACGCCACACGCGTTGCACAACGTGCGGCAGCCCGCTGGTCCCCTGCGCCACTGCGGCGTCTTCGTCGTCCCACAGAGCCCGCACCGCCGCTGCCCCGGCCTAGCCGCCATCGGGGGGATCGACGGCATCGCCCCGCGCCGCCGGCGCACCACCCTCGTCCGAGACCCCATCACCGCGGGCTCCTGCTCCATCTCCTCCACCGTCGGTAACAGGTCCTTGTTGGACAGCCACTCGAGCTCCTCCTGGGCCCGTCGCCGGGGACGCATGACGTTCGTCCGAGGGCCCCCCATCACCGCTGGCTCCAGGTCCATCTCCTCCACCGCCGGGAACGCGTCCTTGTTGGACAGCCACTCGAGCTCCTCCTCCGCCCCCTCGCCGCCTCCGCCAGCCGCCGCATCCAGTCCCTGCAACTGCAAGCACCAACCTTCATCGCCAATTCCGTACGGCAGAAGCCCCCAAAAATCCCCGCTGAAAGAAAAAAAACCTACCAACTGGTCAAAGAAGGCATGGAGGTCGCCGCCGCTTGAGAGGAGGTCGTCAACGACAGCGTCGCCGTGGAGCCCGTCCACCGTCACCATCGCCGCCGTCTGCTTCTCTAGCCGGAGGGGAGAACGCGAAAGGGTTTGGGGAAACTTGTTCGGGGCCTTTGGTGGGCTTCTGGGAGAAGGTAAGTCGGTGAGGCGACCCACACATGGTGGGCTGAGGGACTTCTTTTGAAGTTCGCTGGCGGGAGTGGGTTTCCCTACCTTTTCTTTTCGTTGGACGCGCGAGTTCGGGGCTTTTTGATTCGTAGGATTTTGAAAACGTAGGGATATGGAAAATATAGGGTTGGAATGGCATGTCCACCTGAATCCTATAGGATTAGCAATGAGTGTTTGATGGCACAGGAAAAACAAAGGAATTATAAAAAAAGGTTGGAGTGGAGGTTAGATTTCCTATGAAATGTAATACAAAAGATTCCGTATGAAAAATTACTATGAGATTCAATCTTATGAATCAAAGGACCAACATAGAAAAAAATTCTAAGGATTTCAATCCTTCAAAAATCCTATAAAATTCCTTTGAATCAAAGGAGCCCTGGAATTTGGAGATAACCACCGTAAAACGAATGAAGCGGACAAAACATCACTTTTTTCTCGATTTAGCTACTGCTTAGTCGCCTGAAAATTAAGTTAAGGTCAGTCGATTCTTTTTTCCACAGTTGTCTTGCAATACTTTCACCTTTTTTTTAGTTTCACCAATACCTGTAGCTTGGAGCCTCCAATACTTTTCACACGACCGACCAAGTTGGAGGAGTCCATGTACAAACCGCATCGGTTAGAGCATCTCCAACGGCGACGGACACGTGTTTTGTCTACTTTTTGTCCGTTTGGGTCGCCCGTCTGCGCGTCCGCGTCCGCTTTTTTATATGGGTCGGTCGATACACCCAACGGGACTGGACGCATTTTGAATATATCTGCATCGACATTTGGTCGAACACCTGGTAGGCAAGCTCCGCGCCGTCTTGCCCCGCAGCTCGCCCGTCACCGCGCCCGCGAGCTCGCCTCTGGCCGCAGCTAGGTCGTGTCCTACCACACAGCTCGCCGCCCGAGAGCTCGCCGCAGCTTGGCCGTGTCCTACCACACAGCTCGCCTCCGCGCCCGAGAGGTCGCCGCGCTCGCCGCCGCAGCTCGCCGTGCTCGCCGCAGCTCGGCCGCATCCCACCACACATCTCGCCTCCGCGCCCGGGAGCTCGCCGCGCCCGCCGTAGCTAGCATGCACGCATGCAGCCAGCCATCGCACCGGCTAGCTACGCACTATGCATGCGGCTAGCTAGGCTACCGGCTGGCTACGCACGCGCACACAGCCACCACCCCGACCGCTTTGGGTTAACTAGCACACGCCCCCCTGCTTTTCGCAGCGCCGCCCGCCGCGCCCGCCTGACTGCGCTGCTCGCCTCGCCTCGGTCGCGCCGCCCGCCGCGCCCGCCTCGCCCCGGCCGCGTCGCTCGCGTGCTCCACAGCTCGGCCGCGCCGCGGATCGACTTGCGCGCGGCCACGCCGGCGTCGGACGCAGAGGAGGAAAGAGGTGGGGATGGGATGGGCCAGCGAATAAAATAAGGAAAGGAAGATGGATGGGTAGGTGACAGGTGGGCCAGGTTCGGAAACAGACGGACGAGGCGCGTGCAGAAAGCGTCCGCTTTGTGTCCACCTCGGACCCCAAATGTGACCCAGATTTGGTCCTGAAATGGGTCCGAGCGGACACAAACCGGACGCAAAATAGAAATTGGTCTCTGCGATGGGTCATCGTTTTTGTCCGCGCGGACCCAAATGGACATGGACGGACGAAATGGGTACTCCCGTTGGGGTTGCTCTTAATACTTTGAAAAACTTTGTAATCGGCGAGCCGGCCGAAACTGGGCCGGTCGCCTCCTCGCGCAACGCGCACACATGTGGACCCACGTGAGTACGTGAACGCTTGCCCATCGTTCGCCACACAAACCTTATCCCCACCCCCACGAGTATCTATCTAGTTCATTCATGTCGTCTCTCTCTCTCTCTCTTTCTCTCTCTCTCTCTGAGTCCCCCAAATCCCAGCACCGGTGACTGCAGTTGAGGGACGCTGGAGCTAATGCGAGTGGGAGCTGCATCCATGGATGCGGTGCTACATCCTCTTCTCCCCCGATGCCCGAAAAGACGAGCTACAATCGTGGATGACAAGGACTGCATCTGGTGTCAAGAGGAGCTGCAACCGCCGTCCATGGGAGCCGCGACTGAAATGTGAGCTGCAACCATGGATGGCGGGGAGCTGCAATCGCCGTTCGAGGGAGCTGCAAATGCTGAACGGCGTCAGGCTTAAGGCTACGGCGGCGATGCGACCGTGTAGGACAGTGAGCTTTTTTCGCTACCACCGGCAAGTTGAGGTGTTACCATGGGCAAGGCGAGGTGCTGGTATGACGGTGCCGAGGGGGAAGTGCTGCAGTAAGATGTCATGGCGCATTTTGACTATTTTTTTTGCCGAAGCCATGACATCTTTTTGAGCTGGAACCATATCATTTTTTTGCTAGAAGCATACCGATATTTTTGCTGTGAACATGTCATTTTGCTGGAACTGTACCAATGTTTTGCTGGAACCATGTTTTTTTGTTGGAACTGTACCACGTCTGCGATGCGTAGCTGGTCCCACAAGGTGACCATTGGGGCAAGCCTTATAAATGCGAGGAGGCAACCCTTATCAGCAAGGTGCAGCTTCCCAGCCCACAGCACATTCGAATGAAACACATAAGTTAAGCGTGTTGGGACTGGAGTTGTCCATGGATGGGTGACCGGGTGTGAAGTTGCTATATCGCAAGATTCATTTAGGCGGTGTGATATGATCATTACAGGCATTTAGCACTAAATACTTGTAGTGATCTGTCAATCCGGCTAAATAAATCTTGTGGTCCTTGTTTTGTAAATATTGAGAATGATTTTTTTGTTATTTGTTGTTTTGAAAATTTGTTATTTCACCATATGGTGTGCCTTTTTAGGGATTTCAATAAGATTTGTTGTTTTCTAAATATTGAGAATGATTTTTTGTAAATTCCATGTTTTGTGCCATTTTATTGTTATTTGTTGTTTTGAAAAATTGTTATTTCAACATATGGTGTGCCTTTTTTATCGATTTCAATAAGATTTGTAGTTTTCTAAATATTGAGAATGTTTCTTTTGTAAATTCCATGTTTTGTGCCTTTTTATTGATTTCAATAAGATTTGTTGTTTCAACATATAATGTGTATGGATTTTATTTCAAAGAGTTTTTGTTGCATTAATTCTTGACAAACTTTTGGAGGCACACATTAAAATTAACTAAGTTTGCCATGGTCTATCCCTTTGACCCACAACGAGAAGGGTTGACCATGACTGGCTCCTCTTGATCATTGTTACGATAGGTGGTGGCATGCACACGTCAGACCAAAGTTTGAGCACATGCGTTGGTTTCCCTCCCACCGGCCTTAATTGGGGGAACCGACACCCTGTGTCTTTCAACTAGCTGGTGCCATGTCAGAGTTATGCATTGGAGATTTGAGCACATCACGCCACATGTACATATATTTGGGCCGCATGAAGGTGGTCGTGGTCTTCTGATCGACCATCATGTCTTCCTTGTGCGGTTTTCGATAACACACCTATCGATGGGCCCCTAGTGCCTATATGTCATCCCTTTGACTGGCAACAAGAGGGGTACTTGAACATGAATGTATTCGTTTTGGTTCGTGTTACGGTGGGTCATGGTGACATGTCTGAGCAAACTTCAAGCTCATGTGTTCTCATGATTAATTCCCTCCCACGTGCTCGAAGTGGTGGGTGGGACAACACTCTTTGTGCATCGTCCTTTAATTATTACCTAGCTTCCATGGGGTTGTCAGATTCGTGAGGTAGGCTCCACATCAAAGTTTACATTTGGGTAATTAAAACACATCGCACACACAACCTCTTCATATATACACGCAAGTAGGCGGTGCTTGTGTTCTGGCCCCTCTCGTGCGGTTTTTGATGATGCGCCATCTCTGGGTCGGCCCGTGTTGTCTATCCCTTTTTGACCGATAACAAGAGGGTGTCACACCCTGTGTTTTGTATCACATCACTATGTTAACATAAGCTTAAAAAATTTGGACCAACAAAAACTTTTGTGTGCATGTGATGATTGAGTGCTTTGCAAACTAATTGTTTAGTTGTGTGTGCTTTAATTCACAAAAATCCTCCTACTCTCTAGACTTATCTCCTTGATCCAAATATTTGCCCAATGATTATGCCATGTGTATAGGACAGGAACATATTGATCCAAATATTTTTATAAAATATTTGCCCAATGATCAAAAAGCATTTAGACTTTCAAAAAACCCTGAATTGAGGTTTGTACTACAAGTCCTCAAATTAGGATGATCGTTTTGCCCCAAAGATTTTAATTGAAACCTATTATCTATAATACTTCCCAAAACCACCAAAATATTATTTTAAAAGTTGTTTCTGTATTTTATTTAAATGCCTTTTTCTGAGGCCAGAAATGGTCTTTTATAAGGGAAAAATATTTTTATGTTTCCAAAATATTTGAGAAAATTTAGGGAAACTCAGTGGACATATATGTTCCATATATGTCTTTCAACACATGGTCATGTTCAAAATATAGGACAAAACCCTCCAAAATCCTTTTTGGATATTTCAAGTATTTGAAATATTTCTATAAGAAATATTGTCAAATAAATCCAAGAAAATTCTAGCAAGTCCCATATGCCCCATGTGATGATCTTGCCAAGTTTCACCCCAATCCAAATTGTCTTGGTTCACAAAAGTGCCCCAAAACCCCCTTTGTCCAGATCCAAATTTGAGCAACTTTACATTGCCAAGTATCTCCTATTGATCTCAAACTTTCTGGAGGTGATCTAATACCCAAATAATGCTGCTACACCAAGTGGTGAATAAAGGAGAATAGATTAGCCTAGCTAGATCTAAGCAAAATAGTTTTTGCTCATTTCTAGGGTTTACAAATGTTACATTAGCTACTTCCTCCATTTGATCTGAAAATTTGTGGTCAAAGTCATTTATGAGTGCCACTCACTCATGTTAAGTATCAAAACCAGTAGAGCAATCTAGCTAGCCCAACACGACAGCAAACACCTTCTGGTGGGATCCTGAGGTCAATAATTGAGGACCCAAGACTCCTCTCCTTGAGCCCATATTTTTACCACAGCACCAGCAGATCCCCACTCACCTCCAGTAAGTTTTCCAACGGCGAACTTCATGATTAAGGGGATGAAAACCTCTCTTTCCCTCTCTGGACAACACTTTTCTTCCCTCTCTCACTGCTCTCTCTCCTGGCAACTTCCAGAGCATCCAATGCTCCCTTCCACCTTGTTTATTCTTCCTGCAGCCACTGGACACTAGTGGACGCGCTAGAGCACGCCAAAAGTCATGCCATGCTGGCCAAAGTCGCGCTCTGGAGCACGCAACCGCGCTCCAGAGAGTTGACTCTGCGCCCTGCCCATGCCCTGGCCTCCTCGAGCCTCCCCATCGCGCCAGTCGAGGCGCCTCGATGTCCGCGACATGGCACCGTGTCGGGCGCCTCCTCTCTCTCCCTCTCTGTCACCCTGTAGCGCGTGCCCGAGCGCCGCCCGGCTCGGCCAATGCGCGGCCTCACACGCGCGCGCGTTAGGGCCTCGCCCTCTGCTCTCTCTCCCTCCCGAGCGACCTGGACGACACCCCCGAGCACCCCAGACTCCAGTTGGCCCTTCCCAGCGGCCGTCCCAGCCGATCCCGCGGGCACCCTGGGCAGAGCTCACGGTGCACCGCACCCCCTCTATTTAAGCCACCCCCGAGCCTCTCACGGCGCCTCCCTCTCCCTCTCACACTCCAAATTGACCCCTAGGCCACCCACTGCTCTGCAGGAGCTCTCGAGCTCGGGGTCCGCCGCGTCGGGTCACCAGAGTTCGCGCAGTAGGGAGCTCCTCTACTCCCGTTTGCTTTCGATCCGGAATCCCTGCTCACTTATGATCACTTCCCCTCCATCTCCCGTGCGTTTTGCAGCCCGAAGCATCGACTTGGAGCTCGCCCGAAGCTCCTCTGCCGTGGCCTCCTCGTCGCCAGCGACTCAGGCCACTTCGGCGACCCCCTTGACCTCCACCCAAACGGCGGCAGCTCCCTGATTCCGTTCTTGTCCTCTGCTCGCCTCGTCATGCACTGCAGCGTCGCCGGTGAGCCTCGACGTCCTCTGGCCAGAGGTTGATGACGACCCCGACGGGGCCCGCTCGTCAGCCTCACGGCTCTCTCCCGCGCCTCTCTCTCTCTGGCGCCTGGGCCCCGCGTGTCAGGTTTAAACCTAGCGGGCGCGCCCTCCCTGGCTCGCCCGGCCTAGTTTGGCCTCGGGCCGGCCCAGTTGCGACTGTTTTGGCCCCGCAAGTTCTGGCCATTTTTCTTTTTCTTTTATCTCTATTTTCCAAAAATTCCACAACCCAAAATAATTGTCCAAATCCAATGATTCCAATTCCTAAATACTTGAAATATTACAAACTATTTGATGGTATAGTTTTCATGCATGTCCAATAACCTTTTCTGTACTGTTCTTAATTAAAACCCTACTTAAAGTATTTAAATACACTGTTTAAATCCATGTCTTTATTTTTGACACACCAAATCCAAAAACTAGGAAATATGGTATTATTAGTTTTCACTCTAGTATTTTACAAAAATGATTTGACATTTTTCTGAGTGTTTTTATTTTCCTGTTTTGCGCTATCGTCTTATTTGTGCCCGTTATTTTGCGACGATAGATTACGTTGTTGACAAAGAGGTTGGACGAGAAGCATTTGAAGACCCCGAAGACCTTGTTGAGCAAGGCAAGCAGCCCTTTGACCATGTTGCTCAACCTACATTTGCATGGCATTATAGAATTTCGATCGTTGCATGAAATGGCATGATGTTATGATGACCACCTTGTTGGGTTGTCTCCGGTGCAATGCTCGTTGATACTTGCATTGTGCATGACCCTACCTTCCGATGAGTGTTATGTGTGTGGGAAGTATTTAGGTGCAAGTAGTTGCTACGCGAGTTGGACGGGAATATGCATGAGATGGAAAACAAAGTGTTTTACCAAAGACTTTACGAAAACCCCCATCGGGTGCCACTAATGCCCGAGGGAGATGATGATGTGCTAGGTAACCGCTTGTGAAAGAAGTGGTGTACCGAGGCAAGTGTGTGTGTGTGTGTGTGTGTGTGTGTGTGTGTGTTGTTTTCTAAAAGGGATTGGTTTAAGTTGCGACCGTTACTCCAACCTTACATGTACAACCACGATACCCCATAAGGGACAGGGCTTTGTTGATTATTTTAGTCGATGCTAGTAGAGAGCCCGCATTACTAGTGGCGAGAGGGCCAGAGTTACTCTCTCGATACGGGGTTGTGCCTGGAAGGACGACTATGACTGTTTTCAGAGACACCGGGCACACCGTTGTGTCCCCTCAGGGATGGTACTTGTGATGTACATGATGAGGGCTGGGTACCAATGAGTGGATGCTTTGTTTAGTGTTGTCAAGGGAAAGACATTATTCGGGTGCTTACCTCGGGTATGTAATATACCGTGAGTCATGGCTTGACACGGAAGTTCCCCAAGTCTTGTGGGTAAAGTGTGCAACCTCTGCAGAGTGTAAAACTATTCGAATAGCCGTGTCCATGTTCAAGGACAGTTGGATGACCGCTCTTGGGCTACGTCCATTGTTTTACAAAACTTGGTGTGTGTGTGTGTGTGTGTGTGTGGAAAAGAGGTACTGGAGCAAAGTCCGATGACTTGATGAGATGATGAAACTAGAGTTGAGATACTCTATTTATATTGATATTTGTAACATGTTCATATGGTTATAAGTAACGTCATGATGCATGATTTTACAAATGTTAGGACATGATACTACACTCAAAATTAGCTTTCTGGAAAATTACCTTCTTAGTGAGAAACCATGCATACCTTGTTCCAAACATGGGTTGCTTGCGAGTACATTCAAAGTACTCAGGGGCTGGTTTGACCAACATAGATTCCCTCGGTCCGTGTTATGGTAGGTCATATTGTACATGTCCGACCTAAGTATATATGAGTGCATGTGTCCTACTGATACGAAGTGTGTGTGTGTGTGGGGGGTGGGTGGGTGGGGGGAGGCACCCTACAGCCTTAACCAGGTAGCTAGTATATATATGTACATATCCAAGGGGGTATGTCCACTTTTGTGAGTCATGTACATGCCACACCAAAGTGTTATGCATTGTATTAAACACCCCACCACCCTTTTCCTATATACATTTTGCCACATGCAGGTGATGGTGTTCTTCTAGTCCCTCTCACCTGATCATCGACGACGCACCAACCTTGGGCCCGTGCGGTCTATATCCCTCTTGACCGACAACAAGAGGGGTTGGTTTGACCAAAATTAAGGTATAGATTTTCTTGGTTGTCTTACGGCAAGACATGCATGGCTAAATGTGAGACACAGTTTGAGCTAGGTCATGTGTTCATAGGACTCCCTCCTCCGGCACATAGTGGAGGGGCCAACACCCTACGTTTATGTCATGAACCCTTTTCTGTTGCTCTCGATGCTTTTAGGCATGCATATGCATCATGTGCCACATCAAAGTTGTGCATTGGGAATTCGAACATGACACCACCCTCTTCTTACATATATATTTGGGCAACTAGCTGGTGTGGTTGTGTTCTGACCCTATCTCACATTTTGCCTTTTCCCCAAATGATGGTATATATAAATAGCAAACGAATCTGATGAAACAACTATTTGTGATTGTATCCACATCAGACACGGGTGCGCCAGACTAACCATGTGTGATGTCCGTGCCCTGTAAAATCAGCAAAGCGGTAATGTGCACAGTGAAAACCCAAACCCGACAACGACCTATAAAAGATCTCGTCGCCGGCGGCTCTCAGCTTATTCTTTCCGCCGATAGCTCGCCACCGCCACCACACACACCAAATGGAACCGATGCTCAACCATGGTGATGTGTACGGAGCTGAACTGATAGTGTTGGACGACGATGTGATAGAGGATTTCGACGCATTGTCCGCCATGGAGGGCAATGGCCAACCGCCAGCTGCCGTGGCTGACGACGATGGGATAGAGGATTCCGACGAGCTGGCCTCCATGTCGGTCAATGGCCAGCCGCCATGTGCCACGACCGCCGCCGCTGCCGACAACCCCGAGTTTCAGCGTCGGATGCAGATGGCCATCGCTTTGTCCGTCCAGGAATCGCGCTTCAATGCGTTCCTGCACCATGAGGATGAGCGCCATCTCAGTGTTGGTGTGGAACACTCTATCATGTTTGGGGATGCCATCCGCAACACGGCTAGGGCTCTGCAACAATAGAATTGGTGGGAGAGTGCGAAGAGGAAGCGACTGAGGAAGAATTCAGATGCCAATGCAGAGGGCAAAAAGAAGCAGGAGCAGGACCAGAAGGCGGCGGAGCAGGTAGGTGCAAGCCTCTCAGCCGCGTTGGAGGCCGATGCAGACCTTGTAGCTGGGACGACAACCCTAGCAATAGCGGTTGCCTCGGCGGCCACGACGACCACAGACGCAGCCCTTGCGAGAGCGGCGCCCCTCTGTGTCCCGATGGCCCACGCGGACGCGACGATAGCTTCGTCGATGATGGTGGCTGCCCTGGGGAATGCCGCCATAGTGAAGGAAGCTTCGTCGACAGCGGCAAACCTGGCGAGAGGCCTCGCGGTCGCTCGGGCCGATGTAGCACTGCCGGTCGCCGCCGTGAAACCAGAGGAGATCAACAACTTGACGAGCTCCTCTGAAAACTCCTTCTGAGCCAAGGAAGGTCACGATGACGGTGGCAGCGTGACGTTTGTATTCATCCATGGCATAGTGAATATTTTTGCACAGTTCATCTACATGTAAATTGGTGAACTGTTTGTAAATTAGTGAGCGTATGAACTAATGTCAACTATTTCGCTGCAAAATTAGGCATTTTGTGGTGAAAATTAGCCAAATGTTTATGGGTGTGTGGAAATTTAGGATGAATTTCATGTCTGCGTCTGAAAATGTGGATGAATTGTGTGCCATGAACCAGAATGCAGGACACAAAAATTTCCAGCTTCATTAGCAGCAACCCGCCTTGAAAAATCTCAGAAAAAGCTACCCGCCTTGAGCAATGCAAAAATCCGTGGTTTCGCGGCATTTCGTTATAGAGTACACACTTATTATGTTTGGACCGTGTGCGATGTTGGTTGCTCCCGTCACGCTTCAATTCCTTTACCCAAATTTAAGTGGCAGCTGTATTTGAACCGTCGCCCTCCCTTGTCTACCATCAACCTTATAGTAAAATTCCAGTTGCCGAGGTATTTGAACTGCCGCCATCCCTCGTCCACCACCATCTCCACCCACCATTACTAAAAAATTCAGTAGCCGCGACAGATTCATAAACACCACCCCGCCCCCTCCACAGTCCACACAGACTGACCCCCTACCCCTTCTCCACTACTTGAACCCTAGCTCGCCGCCACCGTCGCCCTCCACCACCAACCTCAACTGGTCTTCCCGTGCCTCCTAGCTACATAAGTTTAGGTTACCCACCGATACACCCTCGTCGCCCTGAGTTTTTAGATGAGGCCTGTAGAGTCCCTTTCCCCCAGATCCCCATCATGTACTCTAGAGAGTCACAGCCTAAGCCCGACCACATATCCCGGGGAACCCAATGAGCGTAGAACCAAAGGGAGGTCTATCATGGCCTCTCCGCCAGACGATGGCGAGGTGGCCTTCGTTCGTGTCGACCTGTCAATCCCGGAGGAACACCTCGCTGTGGAAGCCGACGAGGACGTTGACTATGTTGCCATGCCGAATTCTTGAAGTCTACGGGCTCACGTACTCCTGTATCTCAGGAGAGCCGGCTACGACATCAAGCTCATCAACAGTGACGGATTCACGCGTGCCATGTGGTTAAGTGGTTCACCGGCAACGCCTCTGGTTCAACCGCCGTCGATCTCTTCAAAGGCCCCGCCACTGATCTCCTCCGCCTCGCGGTCAAGGATTTGCGATCCTTGTACGCCATCGAACCCATTTTGTCATTTCTGAAGGATACGTTCTACGGTGGTGGCTTGGGATCCCTAGATGCAAAGTCAGATCTCATCGACCAAGACCACCAGAAGGGCACCCATTACGGCTGTTCCAAGGGGGAAACAACCCATCTATGACATCAGGGAGCGCACCCTCGGTACTTGATGGATACTAAGCAACTTTATTCTTGTAGACTTTGTTGGGCCTCCAAGCGCAGAGTTTTGTAGGATAGTAGCAATTTTCCCTCAAGTGGATGACCTAAGGTTTATCAATCCGTGGGAGGTGTAGGATGAAGATGGTCTCTCTCAAACAACCCTGCAATCAAATACATGAAATCTCTTGTGTCCCCAACACACCCAATACAATGGCTAATGGTATAGGTGCACTAGTTCGGAGAAGAGATGGTGATACAAGTGTAATATGGAAGGTAGCTATATGTTTTTGTAATATGAAAATATAAAAACAGCAAGGTAGCAAATAGTAAACAGCGAGCAAAACAGTATATTAATGCTTGGAAAGAAGGCCTAGGGTTCATACTTTCACTAGTGCAATCTCCCAACAATGCTAACATAGTTGGATCATATGATCATCCCTCAACGTGCAACAAAGAATCACTCCAAAGTTCCTATCTAGCGGAGAACAATAAGATGAAAGTGGCATAGGTAGTACAACCACTTCAAAGTTATTCTTTCCGATTAATCTTTTGAGCTATTCATAGAAGTGTCACAAACAGCCCTAGAGTTCGTACTTAAATAACACCAATGACACATATCAATCCACCCTAATGTCACCTAGATACTCCAATGTCACCTCAAGTATCCGTGGGTAAATTATGCGACATGCATCAAACAATTTCAGATCTATCATATTCAATCCAACAAAAGGAACTTCAAGGAGCACCCCAAGATTTCTTTCAGAGAACGTAGGACAAGAACGTGTATCAACCCCTATGCATAGATTACCCCAATGTCACCTCGGGAATTCGCAAGTTGAGTACCAAAATATACATGAAGTGAATCAATAGAACACCCCATTGTCACTACGGGTATCCACATGCAAGACATATATCAAGTGTTCTCAAATCCAATATTCAATCCAACATAACGGGATCTCAAAGGTAAAGATTCAATTCATCACAAGAAGGTAGCAAGGGAATAACATCATATGATCCGACTATATTAACAAAGCCCGTGATACATCAAGATTGTGACATCTCAAGAACACGAGAGAGAGAGAGAGAGAGAGAGAGAGAGAGAGATTGAACACATAGAAACTGGTACATACCCTCAGCCCCGAGGGTGAACTACTCCCTTCTCGTCACGGCCTCTGCCGAGATGATGAAGATGGCCACCGGTGATGGTTTTCCCTCTCCGGTAGGGTACTGGAAACGCTCCAGATTGGTTTTTCGTCGATACAGAGAGTTATGGCAGTGGAGCGGAGAGTCTCTCTTTATTTCTGGGGTTTCTGGGATTTATAGGATTTTTCAGCGTTGGAATCATGCGCAACGGAGCCACGTGGGCCCCACAAGCTATCAGGGCGCGACCCCCCAGGGCCGCGCCCTGATGGCTTGTGCCCCACGGGTGGCTCCCCTCCGGTGGTTCTTCGCTCCAATATTGCTTATTTCCTCTAGAAAAAATCATCAAAAAGTTTCTGGCGATTCCGAGGACTTTCATTTTCTGCACAAAAACAACACCACGGTAATTCTGCCGAAAACAACGTCAGTCCGGGTTAGTTCTAAATAAGTGATATAAAGTGCATCAAAACCATATAAAAGTATTGTAAACATAGGCAAATATGGCATGAATACTTCATAAATTATCGATACATTGGAGACGTATCAATACCACAAATTCCAAGTGGAAGGATCCCATCCATGACAAGTGAGGCAACATCCTGTGAGCAAATCATACCTTTTCTAGCAAGCTCTCTTGTACCCATTGTTATAGTAGCTTTTTCCATGCGATAATTATGTCGTGTTTAATTGTTTTAGTTATGCAAAAATGAATAGTTCAATAGGGCTATCTGATGTTTAAGTATGAATTAACCAGTTCAATTTCATGAATGGCTATATTTTGTTGTTTATAGTGAGCATATGCCTTGTCTCTATGTATTTTGTTGTTAGGTTTGCTGTAGTGAGCAATTGTCCAATTTTCAAGCAGATGCCTTGCTTTTCTGTATTTGGTTGTTAGGTTGATTGCAGTGAGCATTTGTCCAGTTTTCAATGGCTATATTTGGCTGTTATAGTGAGCATATATGCCTTGTTTATTTTAGTTATTTACAATGCGATGTTCATTATGTGCAAGTATGAACCGTGCAGTTCAATTTCATCAATACCACCTATTATACCTGGTGTTGTTATCACTTTCCCTTTACTCCTGTTTTAAACATTTACCCAGCGTGATGTGTAAGGATGAGCGACATTATGTTCATTTTCAACAATACATGTTTGAATTACAATATTTGGTTAAGCCTGTTGTAGCTAACACCCCTGCATTTTTTATCTACCTTAATAGCATGCTAAAATCAACACATTCAAGCTATCATTTGGAGATGAAGTTGTTTACCTTGGCTATATTTGGTTGATGTTAAGCCTGTTGTACTTACCATGAATTTCCATGTGCTTACACAAAACAACAATGGGAGTGGCCGACATTTTCCACCGAGGTTACTTTCATCCCTCGGCTTATACTCCCTTCGTTCCATAATATAGTGCTTATAGATTTTTTGAACAGTAAAACTTTCCAAACTATGAACAAATTTATATTTTATAGAGAATACTATTTATATCTACCACACCAAAATTTATACAATATGAAAGTTCATTTTGTGATGTATCTTATGAAATGTATTTGGAATTCTAGATGTATATGTTTTGGTCAAAGGTAGTAAATGTTGACTTCTTAAAATATTTATACGCAACACATTCTAGAACCGAGGGAGTATTACATTACCATTCCGCAATTGTATTTTAGCTTCTAATATTGACTTGTTGCTTGCAGGTACATATGTCCTTGGTAAAGATCCTCGCCTGGGCCCTTTTTGCATGTGGGGCAATGAATATTCATGAACCAGCATCAAGTGAGGAAATTGAGAAGGATTGTTAGGGAAAAGAGATGAACAATCAATCTATTTGTTTACGCTCTATCCAACACAATAGTGAGTCGTAGGATGGCAACTACGAACTCTGTACCCTTCTATTAGTACTGCCCATAATGAGTTGTCACACAACAATGTCTGAATCTATTTCTTTTGCAGTTGTTCCCAAAGCAGTTTACTCAAGATTACCTCCCAAAGTACATGATTGGTGGACATGAAATGAAAGTTAAAGTATTTCATCGAGACTACAATGAGTATCGAGAAGTCAAAATGAAGACAATGAAGGATGGGTGGACGACCATCACTAGGGGTTGGCCTAGAGTCGTGCGTGCGTTAGGCATGGAGGAGGGCACAATATGGCCATTCTGCTTCATCTTCTCCAGCAACCATAATGTTTTTCGGCTCTCTCTTTACCATCTTTAATACAATTGTGGTTCCATCATTCTTAATTTGGTGCTTTTGTAGTTTCCTTTTTTGAGAGTTCGTGCTTCTGTAGTTCTTGAGTATATGTACATGTGAATCGAATTATGCATTCGTTCTTGAACCTATATTTGCAAACATGATTCGATATGAAATAATTGATTTTTTACTTTCAAATTTAAATTATGTGAATTTTAAACACAGGTGCTCTGCAGGCCATTACAATGCACACAGTTTGAGAAAGTAAAACGTTTGCGATCAACGTCAAGATCAGACACATTTCTCCACACACGACATGTGCGATGATTCTCTGCTGCACACACGATCACCCAAGAAACAACGTGTGAGATTAAGAACACCAGCGCACACCGTTACTTCTTATCAAGTGTTTGTGATAGTCTTCTTATCACACACGATTTGGGATCGTCAACTGTTTATGATGTCGTGCCCATCGTAAACGTTGGTTATAGAAGAACACATGCGATAGGTCTTCATCCGACACAGGTAGTATGGATGAAACGTTTGGGACAATATATATACCACAAACGTTTATCAATAGCGCAACGTGTGGGATAGATTCAATTTTCACATACGATCTTATAAGGATAATCGTATGCACTCTTAGATCCTATCACACGCGGTCCCGTAGAACGAAATGTGTGTGATAGCCCCTTATTATACACGCTTTACAATCATGAACCATTTTGATGCAACGCACTTCGTAAACGATGTACCACAGAATAGCGCGTGCGATGGTAATATAATCCCACACGAGTAGCAAGGATGGGCCGTATGGCAAATATGACATATCTCAAACGATTGACCGAAAACTCTCATTTCTGGTAGATGTGCACATCGTATATGCTTGCTTATGCCAAACATTTGCGTTCTTGTTCCATATCACCGACGATTTTTTTGTATCATGTGGGATGGACCCCCCTATCGCACACACAGTCAAGGCGATGGTTTATAACTCTGTCCCGGAAAGGGGGTAAAAACCGTTTGTATAGCACGTCGCTGCACTAGTGATAATTTGTCTGTTGAAACTTTGGGAGACCCTCTCCCGCCTAAAAGTGATGCTATGTTTGAATTAAAGAAGCTACCTGATACACTGAAATATGCTTATCTTGATGAAAAGAAAATATATCTTGTCATTACTAGTGCTAACCTTTCAGAGCATGAAGCAAAGAGATTACTTAAAATTATGATGAAGCAATGTGCTGCAATTGGATATACTCTTAATGATCTTAAGGACATTAGTCCCACCTCTATGCCAGCACAAGATTAATATGGAACCAGATGCTAAACCAGTCGTTGATCATCAACGTCATCTGAATCCCAAAAGGAAGGATGTAGTAAGAACTTAAATACTAAAGCTTCTGGAGGCAGGTATAATTTATCCTATAGTTGATAGTATATGGGTAATCCTGTTCATTGTGTCCCTAAGAAAGGGGGCATTACTATTGTTCCTAATGATAAAAATTAACTTATCCCTCAAAGAACACTTCTGCAGACGCGTCCTATACAACTGGTTTCTACCCCTTTCCGCGAAGGAGTTTTTAACTGTCGCCCTGCCTATGTGTGCAATAAGGGGGTGTCCATCCCACATGACCCAGAAACCGTCGACGATAGGTCCTCCGGTCACACACGCTGAGCAAAAAGAGCGCGTGTGCGATCCGGTGATCCATCGCAAACAATTATATGGGACAACTCATGTGAGATTTTCTTAGCATCACACACGGTGCCTAGATGAAACTGTATGGCATAGGCTGTCCCTCACACATGCTTTTTATGTGTAAACATTTGTGCAAGGTGGCCTAACATAAACCTTTGTCGGGCGGAAGTCATGTGTGATTGTTCATTGATCCAACACGCCTACTTTCTACAAACTGTGTGGCTTGTATGAGGTCATCGCCCACGATTGTGTCAGAGAAACCGTATGCAATAGAAAACCCCAATAAGCAGGCTAATTGGCCTATTATTGATAATCCATTTTGTAATCAAATTGACATTTCAAATCAAACACACCATATATTTCATATTCGTATTATGACAACCAAGATTTCACAACTGAATTACATCAGAGTACAACATCAGATAGCTTCAACACTCTGTTACATCATATAGGCATATAGCTAGCTACGACATTAGTCAACAACACCAAGTTTCACATGCAATATCTAAAACCTTTGGTAAGTAGCATCATATTCGGTAAATAGACAGATGAATCTCATATGGAAAACTGCTGAATCTGAAGGAGAATATTGAGCCTTCAGTGATGTTGAATGTCCTTATAACTTTAGGCCAGTGGGTGTGGATGATTGCCCACCCAACATTCGTCCTTTTGAGGAAGACTTCAATATTGTATTGCGGGTGTTGAATGAATACCTTCTTTGTCTCTTGACCATGCAGGTGGTTTGAGAGGTAATCATCGGCGAACTGCTTTGTAAAGGACTGAAAACAAAGATATGCATAAATATCTATTCTAAATTTTGAAATGGTGCAAAGAAAAAAAACTAGGTAAAAGAGTTAGTACCATCCTATAGTTGACTGATGTTTTCTTCCTTGTACAAACAAATATCTTGTTGTTATTCATTGCTAGTTTCTTTATCCGTACAATCTTTCTGAGTTACTTAACTTGACTGATATTCATGGACATCTCATTTCCCCATAAGCAAAATGGATCAAACAGTGGGTTTAAACCTCTGACAGTAGGACTTACATGTGCAAGACCAAAAAGTTAAAACCCTAGATATTAGAATGGTTGCTGCAATTGCACAATAATGTGCTATCAGCCAAAGGACCATGCATGTGCAAACCTCATTGATAAAGCTCAGTGCCTCCCATTTTTTCCCAGTAACACATATAAGGTAGTTATTGGTCAGTTTAAGTGAGAGTTGGCATACTATAAGTAAAATATGTTGATGAAAAATAAACACATTGCAGATCCAACAGATTAATTCGAGCCACATGGAAAAGCCAGTTATCCAAACTAAGCATGCTTAAGAATTAGGAAATATAGCAACTATATATGTTTCTCATGTATTTAGTATAGCCAAATTCGATTTATTTCTCACTGCATAACAATACAAAATTGAACCCACAAGAATTGAACATCACATTTCAGAGTTGAACCAAACAGTTAACTGAATATCACAACAAATGAATCAAAATGTTAACTAAGCATCACATTGCACATTATCTATAACATATATACTAGAAGATCGGATTGGATATTAAGATCACAAGAAGGCACCGGTGGTGGCCTCGAGAAAACACCACGAACTGTTGTTTAAATCAGCCAACCTCGTTGTGGTGTCCGCGCGCGAGGAGTCGATGGTGGGGTCTACGGCGAGGTGCTCCTCCAAGATATGGCGGTCGGCACGTATAGCAGCCCTCGTGACCTCATCCGTGCATGCGGTCGTAATTTTCTTCTTAGCTTCCAGATGCTCCTTGAGCTCCTGGCTATACTGCATGCACCATGTCTTAGGACGATGCTTATTTGGAGGATGGGGCGGCAGTTTGGGCAGAAGGTGACGCACCGGCTGTCGGGGCATGTGGGGTGGAGAAGGAGGAGGAAGATGTGGGTGGGGTGTGGATTACCTAACTAGATCAACGACGCCGCGTAGCAGGAAGGAGCGTCATCGAAGAGGAGGCGATGCTGCAAGCAAGCAGTGCACGCATGGACTCGAGAAAACAAGGAGGAAATAGTGGTAATGTGGCTTTCGGTAGGGGCAAGGTAGATATTTCCGCGGCTGCCGAAATTTTTCGTTTGGTACGGTGAAAATCTGGCACGCAGGTGTAGTTGACGCGTGGGCGCAGGACTGCAGCCGGCTGATACAACACCAACGTATCTATAATTTTTGATTGTTCCATGATGTTATATTATCATTCTAGGATATTTTATATGCAGTTATATGCAATTTTATATCATTTTTGTGAACTAACCTATTAACCTAGTGCCCAGTGCCAGTTGCTGTTTTTTGCTTGTTTTTAGCCTTTCAGGAATACTGTACCAAACGAAGTCCAAATGCCCCGAAACTTTTTGATGTTTTTTTCTAGAAAAAAATAAGACCTGGAAGCTTCAGGAGAAGACCGTGGGCCCCACAAGGTGGTGCCAAGCCAACAGGGCGCGCCCTGGGGGGCGCACCCTGATGGACTGGGACCACCTCCCACTGCCTCTTGACCTAATTTCAACTCTATATATTCTCTAAAATTAGGAAATCAACAGAGAGCCACCCGAAACCTTTTTTCCGCTGCTGCAAGTCTCTGTTTTGCCATGTGCCCATCTGGAGCCCTGTTCCGGTACTCTGTCGGTGGGGGGATCGATCATGGAGGGCCTCTATATCAACCTTGTTGCTCCCATGATGATGTGTGAGTAGTCCACTACACACCTATGGGTCCATAGCTAGTACCTAGATGACTTTCTCTCTCTCTTTGATTTTCAATGAAAAGTTCACCGCCATTCCCACGGTGATCTATTCGATGTAATCTTCTTTGCGGTGTGTTTGTTGGGATCCGATGAATTGTGGGTTTATGATCAAATTATCTATGAGTATTAATTGAGTCTATTCTGAATTCTTTTATGCATGATCTTCAGTGGGAGTGGTGCGTTGTGATGGGTTTAATCTTGCGGTGCTCTATCCTCGTGACAGATGGGGTCAAGACACGTATTGTATTACTGCCATTAAAGGGAAAACAATGGGGGTTCATTCATATTAGTTGAGTTTACTTTGTCTACATCATGTCATCTTGCTCAAAGCGTTACTGTGTTTTATACTTAATACTCTAGATGCATGCTGGATAACGGTCAATGGGTGGAGTAATAGTAGTAGATGCAGGCAGGAGTCGGTCTACTTGCTTACGGACGTGATGCCTATATACATGATCATTGCCTTGGATGATTTTCATAACTATGCGCTTTTCTATCAATTGCCCAACATTAATTTGTTTACCCACCATATGCTTTCTTCGAGAGAGAAGCCTCTAGCGAACACTATGGCCCCGGGTCTACCTAAATATAAACACTAAAAATCCAAAAATACCTTGCTGCTATTTTATTACTTTTATTTTATTTTGCATTTATAATATATATCTATCAAGTTTTAATCTTGCAAGTAACGAGTTCAAGGGGCTTGACAACCCTCTTGCCCGCGTTGGGTGCAAGTGTTTTATACTTTGTGTGCTAGTGCAGTTGACCGGTGTTTGCTTGGTTCTCCTATTGGTTCGATAACCTTGGTTCTCACTGAGGGAAATACTTATCTCTACTGTGTTGCATCTCCTCTCCTCTTCGGGGATGCATCTCCTCTCCTCTTCGGGGAAAATAGCAATGCAGTTTACAAGTAGCACCGGCCAAGCTTCCGGTGTAAGCCAAACCCCAAGATATTTTATACTACATCGCACACGATTCTTGCTAATGAACTATTTGAGTTGTACTTGATTTTTCATATTGAATTGAAAGGCAAAATGGGGTTACGATAGAAAAGGACGATGTTTTAATTGCTAGAACATCTATCTTTGATAAACATGCAACTATAGGAGTGTCGTGTTAAAATTTGGAATTATTCAGGGTTTGTTTGGACATTTTTGTACATTAAGTGAGTTTTCTAGGCATCTAGTATGCATAATTCAAATTTGAACTACATGCACATGCTCCAGTGCACCAGAATGGGTTGAAAAATCATATATGTGCCCATGGGTGCATGTTTAGTTCCCAGGCAAGAAATGGAATGAATTCCAAACACGTCGGCATCGTGGATTGACCGCAGACATTGAGAAGCTTGATTTTTAAATTCCTGTAAATTCAAAACTCGTATGAAATTCATGAAACTTGGAATGGTGTCATGAAATGGCAGCAACATTCCATGGTTATTTTTTGTTCAATTTAGGAAAAGTTTTGGTATAAGCTTGTTACGAACCAGAGCTTCTCACTAGAAGTCTCGTGGTTCTGGTAGGGAACGTGTCACCTTTGTGGACGAAACGACATTTGTTGCCTTGAATATTTTTCCAGAGGCAATATAGATTAGGAGGAGTGTCGTGTTAAAATTTGGAATTATTCAGGGTTCATTTGGACATTTTTATACATTAACTGAGGTTTCCAGGCATTTAGTGTGCACAATTCAAATTTGAAATACACGCACATGCTCGAGCACACCAAAATGGGTTAAAAATTCATACATGTGTCCCTGGGTGCATGTTTAGTTCCATACAAGAAATGGGAATGAATTTCAAACACCTCGGCGTCGTGGATCGGCTACAAACATTGAGAAGCTTCGTTTTTAAATTCCTGTAAATCCAAAACTCGTATGAAATTCAGGAAACTTGGCATGGTATCGTGAAATGGCACCAACATGCCGTGGATTTTTTTGTCCAATCTGGGAGAAGTTTTGGCATAAGTTTCTTACACACTAGAGCCTCTCACTAGAAGCCTCGTGGTTCCCGTAGGGAACATGCCAACTTTGTGGATGAAATGACATTCGTTGCCTCTTCTCACCTTGATTATTTTTCTAGAGGCAACATGAATTATTTGGAGTGTCATGTTAAAATTTAGAATTTCGTTTGGACATTTTTATACATTAACTGAGTTTTCTAGGCATTTAGTGTGCATATTTCAAAATTGAACTACATGCACATGCTCCAGCGCACCAAAATGGGTTAAAAAAATAATATATGTGTCCCTGGGTGCATGTTTTGTTCTCAAGAAAAAAATGGGAATGAATTTCAAACACCTCGGCGTCGTGGATCGACCACAAACATTGAGAAGCTTGGTTTTTAAATTCCTGTAAATCCAAAATTCGTCTAAAATTCATGAAACTTGGCATGGTGTCATGAAATGGCACCAACATGCCGTGGTAATTTTTATGTCCAATTTGGAAAAGTTTTGGCATAAGCTTCTTACAAACCAGAGCTTCTCACTAGAAGCCGCGTGGTTCCAGTAGGGAACATGTCACCTTTGTGTACGAAATGACATTCGTTGCCTCTTCTCGCCTTGAATATTTTCTAGAGGCAACATGGATTAGCAGGAGTGTCGTGTTAAAATTTGGAATTATTCAAGGTTCATTTGGACATTTTTATACACTAATTGAGTTTTCTAGATATTTTGTGTGCATAATTCAAACTTGAACTACATGCACATACTCCAGTGCACCCAAATGGGTTGAAAAATCATATATGTGTCCATGGGTGCATGTTTAGTTCTCAGGCAAGAAATGGGAATGAATTTCAAAATAGGTGGCACGTTCATTTTTGGAACAACCAACTGCCAAGTTAATATTGCAACTGGTTGTCTTATTTGAATCGTGTGCGTTGTATAACCTTTTACGTGCCGCCACGCGTCCCTCTTATTTTATTGTCTAGGAGGTGCTGTGGGGGCATGTAGCGACCCGACCCGATAAGGACCGGAGTCTCTGTGCTTATTGTGCTAGTCCCTGGATCGACTTGCTAGCACACACAATACTTGATGAAATAACAAAAATAACACACATCTTTATTACATAGATAGTACAGGAATAAAATATTTATTACAATAATGTGGCCTAAGGCCAAATAAAACAAATACCGCAGAAGCAAAGAAGTGTAATGATTCCATCAACTCCACAAGCAAAAGCTGAGTGTAGAACAACGACCTATCGCACCTTCATCCTCGTCAGATAAATTTGCAACATGATAGCTTGCAGCCGTGTAGGTCAGTACATGAAATGTACTCGCAAGTCACATCATAAAAGTGTAATGAGCCTACTTGTATATGCAATTTGGCTGGTGGAAACTCTAAGTTTATTTTTGCATAAAGCTGATTTTTCCCTATCAAAATTTGTTATTCTACATCTACAAATATCATAAGACTGAGATGGAAACCCCAACTCAATCCATTCCCAAAGCTGTGTCAGTTGGTTAATTAAGAGTGATGAAATCTCCTGGCATTTCCACTACTAAAAGCTCAAATTTGTCTGTAACCAGGGACATGGCTAATCGATTAGATTTTAACTCTGCACAGGTTGCACACTTTTCCCCACAAGACTCGACCACCTCCTTGATCGGAAGATCAAGACACAGTCTTTCGAAAGCATTCCCCCTTAACCCATGGATAGGCCGGTACACCTACATCAACTACATCTGCTAGCCTATCCCGGAAGAGGTCATACTATCTACTCAACTAAGCGAGAGCCCATATTGGCTTGTGGCTGCACACGGAAGCTTCTAGACATGAAAACAAGGTTGAGCCTGGGTGGACAGACCACTAGTGTGTACTCCCATGGATTCCCCATGAATGCTCCCACTGTATTTCACAACCATTCAAACCAATTTCCACCCAGGTAGTTCATTAAAGTCTTTGTCCTGATTACTACTTTGTCCTAATATCTCAAGGTGAAAACACTCCCCAATCCACGTCTACTTTGGCAAAGCATTATAATATAACACGGTGGCAACACAGTTTGTATGGTTCAGACCTACCTCAGATGAACTACTGGGTGCAAGTATAGCCATCCGGCATAAATCTCTACCATGCAATCCTACCACAAAGAACTAAGTGCATATAAAACATAGGTAAATACAAGTATGATCAAGATGTAAACTTGCCTTGGTGCTGGGCGTAAAGTTCTAGAGAGTGTTAGTACTCGGCTTCGCACTCTGGACAATCTATTGCAAAAGTAAAATAAATGCACATAAGCAAACATTCATATAGTACAACGTGACATGCAACAAAAATACTCGCAAAAGCCAAACAAAATCCAACACACTTAACTATCATGCAATTTTTCTAAGTATAAAATCAAGGTGTGAAAACAAGGTTCAAAATCGTGATGTGGACTAGTGTTCATATAGGGCATACTAGTAAAAATTATCGTGGACAGAAACTAACTGAGTGAAAATATTGTGGCAATGATTCATAACATAGGATTTGGCTTGGGTTACAAAGTGCAAACATAATTAATTCAAACATATATACGGTTTAGGAGATATGGCCTAATAGAGTTTGAATTCAAATCTGAAGTAAATTCAAATTTCAACTCACATTTTTTTACAAAGATGGGTTCACTGGAGAGAGCCAACCAATACGAAGAATTTGCCACCGGTTTCATCAAATTTGGATCTACGGTTAAAAAGTTGAGGCTATTTGAGGATTAGGATGAAATCTAAAAAAAACTGTAGTGTAAAAGTTCCTGGCCACGTGGCGGCCTGTGGTTGGCCGAGCAGCGTTCACTGCATAGCTCAACCAGCGGACGGCCGGCAATTAACTAATATGGCGGCGACGGCTAAAAAAAAGAAAGAAAAACCGACGTTTGGTTTAAATAAACCGCACGGTGTGGGTGAAACTATAGTTAACCACATACCCCTTCAATCCAAAAAAAACCAACTAATCTACAGATAACGAAGGCAGCGGCGGCTTACAGCGGGATGAGGCGCTTGCGCTGGCAGAGGCTCAGCAACGGTGGGGCGACGACTGCGATGGTCCTCGGCGGCGGGGAAGGAGATGGCGAGGTCGAGCGCGTTGCGGGCGCTCGGGTGGTGGTGGCACGGGGTGTCGACGGCGTCCGGATGGGCGAAGGAAGGGCGGCGGTGCTCCGATGCTCCGGCGGGGCTCGGGGTCGTCGGGGCGTCGTCTCCGGCGGGTGCTAGGTGATTAAAAGATGTTAGAGAGATGCGGAACGCCACGGGGATCCGATTTTGCGAAGCGAGGTTGTGGTGGCTCACCGACGTCGTATTTCTCCGGCGAAGAACTCGGCTCCGGCGAGATGCAAACGGACGAGGCGTCGGCTACGAGCTGTGTGAGGAGGAGCGGGATGGCTGAATGGAACGAGGGGTCTCAGGGGCTTTTATAGGCACGACTAGGAGGTGCGGGCTGTGGGGATAAGCACTATCCGCACGAGGTGCGGCCGGCGGTTTCGGGCGGGTGCGGCGCTGCTCTATCCCGTGGCCTGTGCGGGAGGATGGGGACGATAGGGTCGGGCCCCACTATCAGCTGCAGAAGAGAGAGAGAGAGATGAGCGAGCGAGAGAGGGATGAGAGGCGAGCGAGCGAGCGTGGAGAGGCGCTGGGTGAGCGAGGCTCGGCCTGGCTGGGCTGTCGGCCTTGTTGGGCCGGCCGGCCAGGCTGGGCCGCATGCGTGCGCGCGCGCGTGTGTGTATTTGTGTGTGTTACAGAAAACGTTTTAAGCTCTACAACACAACAAAATAAAAAAATAAAGCTTCCATAATAGTTCTATAAATTATTATTGAAAATAATGGAAATAGTGAACATCATGTCCACCTTAGATCTTTCCGATTTTTTTCTCATGCAATAAATTTAACTTTGAGCAATAAAATAATTCTCAATGAAACTTTTAAAACACCAAATAATGTTCCAATACTTTTCCATCTTTTTTTTATATTTGAGGAAGTCATATTATCCTCTCTCTTTTATTTTTCTTTAGTGGAAAAATATTTGAACATCATAAACTCCAAAATGCAATAAAACATGAGATTCAATATGATGATTCTATTAACATCTGTCGGGGTACACAAACAGGGGTGTTCGTTTCCCCTGACTTGTGCACGGACAATAAACTTCCGGCCTTCATGGCCTGACCCCTCCGGGAAAAGCTACCACACCACCAAGCAAGGATTCAAGACCCAGACTCCGGCAACAACAACCTGCAAAAAGGCCAAGCAAACGCCGGCAAGACCAACGCAACAGCCTAGGAGGGGCCCAAGGTGCGCCAACCACGTCCCCGGAGCCTGCCGGGGACCGAGGCATCAAGAGCCGCGCCGCCAACCTCAAACTCTTCATTCTAGGCCAATAGTTTCGCTAGGAAGACCCGGCAAGCCATCCCCCGGCAGGCGCGAGCTGATCGGCCACCGCTCCACCGCATCACGTCGCCAATCACTTGTCGATGCGGTGTCGAGCCCTCAGGTGGCTAAGTGGCTCCCGCTAAGCACGTGGCGACACACCGGAAGACAGATTATACCCAGTTGACACCCGTCAAGTAGCGTGTCAAGACCCTAAGCAACAGCCAGCTAGGCGGTGGCAAGAGCTTGCCGGGGATGCATCCCCGAGTGCCACCTAGTCTAGCAATCATGGTATTTTGTCCTAAATGCCAGAGTTAGGTATGATAGCTCTGTTAGCTATCTAATCGCTAGATAAAGACTGTTTTGCCACTGTGGTTGCCCCTTGCACTATAAAAGGAGGCCCAAGGCAACCTAGCTCAAAATTCGGACCTTTGGACACTTGTACTCACATAGTAGCTCTCCCCGACGGCAACCCTTGCCGGGATTGAGCGCTGCGTGTTCTTCGTGTTCCTCTGATCAATCCACCAAAAGCAGGAGTAGGGTTGTATGCTTCACAGCGGCCCGAACCTGGGTAAAAACGCCAGTGTCCCGATCGTCGTGTTGGTTCATGGTCTCCGCTCTTTGTGCAACGTGACCCCCCTTGCCGAACCACAAAGGGGCCTTTGGTCCCGTAGGTGATCGTGTGCATCCGTGCCCTGACATCTTTGGCGTGCCAGGTAGGGGGGCGTCATTTGCGTGAACCCGAGTTCGTGGGCAGTGAGTCGATCCCCATCATCGTCTTCTTCATCCATGGCTCCCTAGAAGAAGACCGGCGCGATCGCGCATCCACCCGCCTCGAAAGCCCTCTCGCACACAGCCGTGAATGCCGTGCGTGCTACTGCGGCAGCGAACGAGAAGGGCATCAAGGGCGGGGCGATGAGTACAGACGGTACCGCCGTCGCGTTCCCCACGGCGAAGACCGAAGCAGGGAACACCGGAAAGGAATGGGCCCGCCGGACCCTAGGGGTTGTGGCGTAATCCGGTAGGCCAAGAAAATAAAGAGGTATTTGGCTATGCCCTTTTCCCCTCTCCTTCCCCGCCTGTGACCAGTTCTGCATGGCGGCGGTACCATTGGTGTTGATAAGCTCGCATGAGGTTCGGTCTTGCATTTGTTCCGCTAGGGATAAATCCCGAACCGAGTGTTAGAGCGAATCCACTGGTCGACACCCCCGGCAAGCGAACCACGGCAAGGTCCTGCCCACCTATGCATCCACCGTGTAGGTCGATGCGGGGCCGTTGGGCACGAAGGATAGGAGGGAGGGCTCGGTTATTCATGTTTTCTCCTCCGTTCCCGCCAGTTATGAACATTTACATTAACCCGGCAGACTCGTGCCGCGGATTGTACTCATAACTAACGGATCTTCAAGTTTCTCCATTTCGCCTCTCCCTGCGTTCCCTTCCTCTCAGGGCAACAGTGGGTACGCGCTCATGCGCGCACTAGAGAGCACGAAGAGGAGAGGCGCCAATGGACGAAGGGAGGGGCTATGAACGCGGATAAGCACGCGCCAGGGGAAAAGAAAAGCCATGACAAAAGCTAAGTTGACATGGTTATCAACTTCCATTAGAATTTACATTTGTATACCCCTTCGTCGAACCAAATGTTTCGTATGATGAATCTTGCATGTGATGGGACCTTATCGTGTTTGTTCGCGCCCGTGTTTTGTTTCGAGCCTGCTCAACAAAATGCGCGGCAGCATCAACACTGCCGAGGGTAATCTCGCCGGCAGCATGCCCTTGCCAGCAGAATGCTAAGGACCCGTTCCTCAAAGCAATGGAGGCAACACGTCATTGGCGGGTAACTAGAACGCGCAAAGATAACAATCATATGAATGCCAGTAGGGAAGCGAAGGGGATAGCATACGTTTGCATAAAAGCATCAGTTCAGCAAACATTAAAATAAAGAAAGTGCATGCCCTAATACGAGATACCTACTGTGTCTTAAGTACAGGACAACATGACAACAAGGAAAGCTCAAAGTTAACTCCGGTGGATCCCCTGGGTCCTTGAAACTGTGAGGATCCTGTCAGCAAGGGGATCGGCCTTCTTCACGGCGGCAGAAGTGTCGACGCCCGACGACAGTGACGTGGCTTGAGACTGCATCAGTATTTCCCCAAATAGGAAAGGATGATGCAGCACAACGACGATAGTATTTCCCTCAGTTATGAAACCAAGGTTATCGAACCAGTAGGAGGATCACCACCACCCAATAAGCAGCACCTGCACACAAACAACAAATACTTGCAACCCAACGCGAAAGAGAGGTTGTCAATCTCTCTACGGTAATAAGATAGATTAGGTAATGATAGATAGGAGAGATAGATCTCTCAAGAACACAAATAAAAAGAGCAAATATGCAGCAATATGTTTTGGGGTTTTTGGTTTTGTAGATCTGAAAACAAAGATTGCAAAAAGATAGATCGGAAAGCAATATATTGGAAAAGTAGACCCGGGGGCCGTAGGGTTCACTAGTGGCTTCTCTCATGAGTATAGCGCACGATGGGTGAACAAATTACTGTTGGGCAATTGATAGAAAATCGAATAGTCATGATGATATCCAAAGCGATGATCATTATATAGGCATCACGTCCAAGATAAGTAGACCGACTCCTGCCTGCATCTACCACTATTACACCACCCATCGACCGCTATCCAGCATGCATCTAGTGTATTAAGTTCATGGAAAAACGGAGTAATGCAATAAGAACGATGACATGATGTAGACAAGATCTATTCATGTAGGAATAGACCCCATCTTGTTATCCTTAATAGCGACGATACACCGCAAGATCGAACCCATCACAAAGCACCTCTTCCCATGGCAAGAAAAATCGATCTAGTCGGCCTAACTAAACCAAAGATTCGGAGAAGAAATATGAGGCTATAAGTAATCTTGCATATAAGAGATCAAAGAAGACTCAAATAATATTCATGGATAGAAACTGATCACGAACTCAAAATTCATCAGATCCCAACAAACACACCGCAAAAGTTTACATCAAATAGATCTCCAAGAGACCATTGTATTGAGAATCATAAGAGAGAGAGGGAGAAGAAGCCATCTACCTACTGCCTACGGACCCATAGGTCTATGGTGGACTACTCACGCATCATCGGAAAGGCACCTATGAGGAAGATGAACCCCTCCGTGATGGTGTTTAGATTGGATCTCGAGGTTCTGGAACTTGCGGCGGCTGGAATTGTGTTTCGTCAACTCCCCTAGGGTTTTTGGAATATTTGGGAATTTATAGGCATCAGAGGCGGTGGAGAGGGGCCCCGAGGAGGGCAAAACCCATCAGGGTGCGCCGAGGCCCCCCTGGCGCGCCCTGGTGGGTTGTGGTCTCCTCGGCCCACTCCCCCAACACTTCTTTGGCCCATTGGGTGTCTTCCGGTCCAGAAAAAATCTCCAAAAAGTTTCGTCGCGATTGTACTCCGTTTGGTATTGATTTTCTGCGAAGTAAAAAACAAACAAAAACAGCAACTGACACTTTGGCACTATGTCAATAGGTTAGTCCCAAAAAATGATATGAAATTGTTATAAAATGATTGTAAAACATCCAAGAATGATAATATAACAGCATGGAACAAGCAAAAATTATAGATACATTGGAGACGTATCAGCATCCCCAAGCTTAATTCCTACTCGTCCTCGAGTAGGTAAATGATAAAAACAGAATTTTTGATGTGGAATGCTGCCTAACATGTTCATCACATTGTTTTATTTTGTATAGCATGGACATTTGGACTTGTAAATGATTCAAAGCAATAGTCTAGTTTTAACATAATGACTTCAAAACTCAAGCATGTCAACAAGCAACCATGTCTTTCAAAATAACAACACTAAAGAAAGTTATCCCTAGCCCATCATGCTCAATCATTGATCCATTCATGAAACACACTCAAATATTAGCTATGCCCAATGCTCAAGTACGATCATAGTGCCCCCTAGTTGGTGCTTATAAGAGAAGATGGAGACTCAAAGCAAAAATAAAAATTGCATAAAGTAAAAGATAGGCCCTTTGCAGAGGGAAGTAGGGATTTGTAGAGGTGTCAGAGCTCAAGGTTTAAATTGAGAGAGGAAAATATTTTGGGTGGCATGCTTTTCCTGTCAACGAAGATGACAAAGTAGCTCACAATACTTTCCATGCTAGATATATCATATGCGGTTCCCAAACAGAAAATAAAGTTTATTCCTTTTTCCACCATACTTTCACTTTCCATGGCGGGCCGTATCCACGGTTGCCTTCCATACCAACACTTTCCAAGGAATTTATTATTTGACAACATAAAGTAAATATTTTTTCTTTTTCATTTTGGGAATGGGCATCCCTATTACCGCCTCACTCTCGTGCAATTACAAGTGAATAAACACTCATCTTGAGAATAACACATCTAGCATGGAAAAATATTGGATACTCCCCACTGTTTCATGAGCGGTACGGGCACACAAAAGAGAAAATTTATTTTGAAAATTTAGAGATGGCACATACAAATTTGATTGGAACGGCATGGAAATACCGCATATAGGTAGGTATGGTGGACTCATAAGGCAAAACATGGTTCAAGGATTTTGGATGCACAAGTAGTATTTCTACTTAGTACAAATGGAGGCTAGCATTGGGAAGCAACCAAACTAAGAAACGAAAATTCACATAAGCGAGCATTGAGCACAAATAACACTGAATAATGCACCACAAGTAGGATGTAACTTCATTGCATAACTATTGACTTTCGTGCATGCATAGGGAATCACAAACCTTAACACCAATATTCCTACTAAGCATAATTACTCACTAACATGACTCACATATTACTATCACCATGTTTCAAAACTATTACAAAGAATCAAGTTTAATTTGCCCAATGATCTTCATGAAAGTTTTTATTATATCCTCCTTGTATATCTATCACTTTGGGACTAGTTTCATATATTGCCATTGCTTTTTGGCAAGCTCAAACAAATTTAAGTGAAGGACATGAGCATAAAGATTTCATCTCTCAAAATAGTATAAGTGAAGCATGAGAGGATTTCTTCAAAATTTACCTACTGTCAAATTAATCTAAGTGAAGCATGAGACTATTTCTACAAAAATTTCCATGCACACCGTGCTCAAAAAGATATAAGTGAAGCACTAGAGCAATTCTATAGCTCAAAAAGTTTAAGTGAAGCACATTGGGCAATTCTAACAAATCATAGCATGATTTTGGCTTTCTCAAATAGGTGTGTCCAGCAAGGATACAAAGGAAAAACTAACAAACAAAGCAAGCAAAGATACAAGACGCTCCAAGTAAAACTCATGATATGTGACGAATAAAAATATTGCTCCAAGTAAAATACCGACGGTCGTTAGAAGAAAGAGGGGATGCCACTCGGGGGCATCCCTAAGCTTAGTTGCTTGTTAATCTTTAGATATATCTTGGGGGTGTGGTAGCATCCCCAAGCTTAGGCTTTTATCACTCCTTATTCCTTCGTCCATCGTGATCTCACCCAAAACTTTGAAAACTTCAATCACACAAAACTCAACAAAATCTTCGTGAGATCCGTTAGTATAATAAAGCAAATCACTACTTTAGGTACTATTGCAAACCCATTCATATTTTATTATTGCATTATAACTACTGTATTTTAACTTTACCATGGCTCATACCCTTCAATATAACCCATAGATTCATCAAAACAAGCACACAATGCAACGAAAACAGAATCTGTCAGAACAGTCTGTAGTAATCTGTACTCTACCCATACTTTTGTAACTCTAACAATTCTAAAAAATTAGGACACGTAAGGAATTTGTATATAAACACTGTGTTAAAATTTCAGCTCAAGATCGCGTTCCAGCAAAAAATGAAAATTCATATACTGGACGCAAAGTTTCTGTTTCAGATTCAGCATCGCTTCTACTCATCCTATGAATCATCCTAAAGGCTTTACTTGGCACAAACACTAAATAAACCATAAAAACACAATAATAACAGAGGCATAATTGTTTCAACACTAAAAAACAGAAAGTAAAAAGCAAAAATTTATTTATTCATTGGGTTGCCTCCCAACAAGTGCTATCGTTTTACGCCCCTAGCTAGGCATAACGCATAGATTCAAGTATTGTCAACTTTGGTTTTGGATCCATAGGATGCCCTCATGATTGATTAATATTGTGGCTTAATTCTTGTTCTAGGGAAGTGTTCCATACCCTTTCTCAAGGGAAATTGAAAATGAATATTGCCTTCTTTCATATCAATCACGACACCTATAGTGCGTAAAAACGGTCTACCAAGTATAATGGGACAAGACGGATTGCAATCAATATCAAGCACAATAAAATCAATAGGCACATAGTTCCTATTTGAAAGAATAAGAACATAATTAATTCTTCCCAAAGGCTTTTTAATAGTAGAATCCTCCAAGTGCAAATTAAGAGAACATTCTTCAATATTGGTAAGACCAAGCACATCACATAGAGATTTCGGAATCGTGGAAACTCTAGCACCCAAATCACACAAAGCAAAGCATTCATAATTTTTAATCTTGACCTTAATGGTAGGTTCCCAAGATCATGTAATTTTCTAGGCATAGAAATCTCCAACTCCAACTTTTCTTCAAAAGATTTCATCATGGCATTAACGATATGTTTAGTAAAAGCTTTATTTTGCTCATAAGCATGGGGTGAATTCAACATGGATTGCAGCAAAGAAATACATTCAATCAAAGAGAAACTATCATAATTAAAGTCTTTGCAATCCAAAATAGTGGGCACATCACTAGTTAAAGTTTTGACCTCTTCAAACCCACTTTTATCAAAATTTTCATCAAGATTTCCACCCTCCAAATTATTGGGACGCCTTCTAGCTAAAGTTGACTCTACTTCAGTCCCTTCATAATCAATTTTAACATTACTAAACAAGGAATCAATAGAAGAAACACCAATCACTTTAAGATCTTCATCTTTTTATGAAGGTAATCACTAGAAAACGATTTTTCTAAGATTTCCCTTTTAGCTGTAAGCATAGCGGTTCTTTTCTTACTTTCATCCATAGAGACATATAAAGCCTTAATAGATTAATAAATATTAGGCACAAAAGATTTCAACTTGAGATTTTCAACATCATGAGAAATTCTATCAATGCGTCTGTACATATCATCAATCTTATTCAACTTTTCTTCTATCGTAGTATTGAAAGCCTTTTGCGCATTGATAAATTCTTTAATATTTTTCTCAAGATCAGAGGTGTTCCTATTATTATTGTAAGAAGAATTACCATAATTATTAGAGGAATTTCTAGGAAAAGGCCTAGGATTAAAATTACCTCTATAAGCATTGTTATTGAAATTGTTTCACGAGACAAAGTTCACATCTACTGAATCATTATTTTGCTCAATCAAGGTAGACAAAGGCACATCATTAAGATCAATAGGAGCATTTTTACTAGCAACCAATTTCATCAAAGCATCAACTTTATCACTCAAAGTACTAATTTCCTCTACCGAATTAACTTTTTTGCTAGTAGGTGCTCTTTCGGTATGCCATTGAGAATAATTAGCCATGATATTATCTAGCAATTTAGTAGCTTCACCCAAAGTAATCTCCATAAAAGTACCACCCGCGGCAGAATCTAAAAGATTTCTAGAGCCAAATTCAATCCCGCATAATTTTTTTGTATGATCATCCAAATATTTAAACCATGAGTAGGCCAATTTCTTAGCATCAACTTCATTCTTTCCCAAGATTGTGCAACATGCTCATGCTCAAGTTGCTTAAAATTCATGATTTTTGTCCTAAGGGAAATAATTTTCATTGGCGGAAAATATTTAGTGATAAAAGCATCCTTGCACTTATTCCAAGAATCGATACTATTGTGAGGCAAAGAGGAAAACCAAATTTTTGCACGATCCCACAAGGAAAAAGAAAATAGTTTCAACTTCACAATATCATTGTCCACATCTTTTTTCTTTTGCATATCACAAAATTCTATGAACATGTTTAGATGGGATGCGGCATCCTCATTAGGAGTACCGGCAAAGTGATCTTTCATGACAAGATTCAACAAAGCGACATTAATATCACAAGACTCCGCACTATTGGTGGGAGGAGCAATCGGAGTACTAATAAAATCATTGTTGTTAGTATTGGAAAAATCACACAACTTGGTGTTCTCTTGAGTCATCGTGACTACGCAAACAAGATTGCAAGCAAGGAAGAGATCCGGCAAGAAAAGGGCAAACGAAAAAGAGGGCGAATAAAACGGCAAATTGGTGAAGTGGGGGAGAGGAAAACGAGAGGAAAATGGCAAATAATGTAATTGCAAGGAGATGAGATTTGTGATTAGGAACCTGGTAGATGATGATGGAGTCCCCTCGGTGGCTTCGATAGGCACGTAGAAGAGACCGCTTCCTCCCCGGCAACAGCGCCAGAAATTCCTTTGACATGGCTTGAGACTGCGTCGGTATTTCCCCAAAGAGGAAGGGATGATGCAGCACAACGACGGTTAGTATTTCCCTCAGTTATGAAACCAAGGTTATCGAACCAGTAGGAGGATCACCACCACCCAATAAGCAGCACCTGCACACAAACAACAAATACTTGCAACCCGACGCGAAAGAGAGGTTGTCAATCTCTCTACGGTAATAAGATAGATTAGGTAATGATAGATAGGAGAGATAGATCTCTAAAGAACACAAATAAAAAGAGCAAATATGCAGCAATATGTTTTTGGGTTTTTGGTTTTGTAGATCTGAAAACAAAGATTGCAAAAAGATAGATCGGAAAGCAATATGTTGGAAAAGTAGACCCGAGGGCCGTAGGGTTCACTAGTGGCTTCTCTCATGAGTATAGCGCACGGTGGGTGAACAAATTACTGTTGGGCAATCGATAGAAAATCGAATAGTCATGACGATATCCAAGGCGATGATCATTATATAGGCATCACGTCCAAGATAAGTAGACCGAATTCTGCCTGCATCTACCACTATTACTCCACACATCGACCGCTATCCAGCATGCATCTAGTGTATTAAGTTCATGGAAAAATGGAGTAATGCAATAAGAACAATGACATGATGTAGACAAGATCTATTCATGTAGGAATAGACCCCATCTTGTTATCCTTAATAGCAACGATACATGCGTGTCTTGCTGCCCCTTCTGTCACTCGGAAAGAACACCGCAAGATCGAACCCATCACAAAGCACCTCTTCCCATGGCAAGAAAAATCGATCTAGTCGGCCTAACTAAACCAAAGATTCGGAGAAGAAATACAAAGCTATAAGTATTCATGCATATAAGGGATCAAAGAAGACTCAAATAATATTCATGGATAGAAACTGATCATGAACTGAAAATTCATCGGATCCCAACAAACACACCGCAAAAGTTTACATCAAATAGATCTCCAAGAGACCATTGTATTGAGAATCATAAGAGAGAGAGAGAACAAGCCATCTAGCTACTGCCTACGGACCCGTAGGTCTATGATGGACTACTCACGCATCATCGGAGAGGCACATATGAGGAAGATGAACCCCTCCGTGATGGTGTTTAGATTGGATCTCGAGGTTCTGGAACTTGCGGCGGCTGGAATTGTGTTCCGTCGACTCCCCTAGGGTTTTTGGAATATTTGGGAATTTATAGGCATCAGAGGCGGTGGATAGGGGCCCCGAGGAGGTCACAACCCATCAAGGCACGCCGGGGCCCCCCTGGCGCGCCCTGGTGGGTTGTGGTCTCCTCGGCCCACTCCCCCGGCACTTCTTTGGCCCATTGGGTGTCTTATGGTCCAAAAAAAATCTCCAAAAAGTTTTGTCGCGATTGGACTCTGTTTGGTATTGATTTTCTGCGAAGTAAAAAACAAACAAAAACAGCAACTGGCACTTTGGTACTATGTCAATAGGTTAGTCCCAAAAAATGATATAAAGTTGTTATAAAATGATTGTAAAACATCCAAGAATGATATTATAACAGCTTGGAACAAGCAAAAATTATAGATACGTTGGAGACGTATCAGGCAGCTTCTTGAAACCATCGGAGAGGTCGAGCACTGGGTGGAAGAAGGCGAGGTTGCTCAGGACCAGGAAGAGGGCGTCGCGTGCCAGCTTCCGGGATTCATTGGCAAAGCAGACGGCCCTGTCCTCCTCATACGTCTTCAACCCCTCGATAAGGCCGTCGAAGAAGAGTGTCATCTTGACGCTTGGATCCTCGTGTTTGCCGACGGTGAAGGTCCAGCTCTTCATGTCCATCTTTGCAATCTTGACAGTGAGGCGCTCGGCGATATCAACCATGCTCTTGATCCAGAGGTCGTGCTGCTCAATTACATTCTCCAGCCTCTCTTCAGCATCCTTCTGGAGGGTCTTCGTGCTGTTCACATCTGTCAGCAGCAGTTTCTCGCGAGCCTCGGCAGATTCAAGGTCTCTCTCCAAGGAAACAAGCCTGGATTTCATGTCAAAAATGGTGTCGTTGGCGGCATCAAGGTCTTGGCTCTTGGAGGAAAGCTGTGATTGCGCCTCTCCCAGGGTAGCTTCTGCCTTTCGTGCTTCCTCCTTGAGGGCCTCGATCTCCTTTGTGCTCCCGGCAAGATCCTCTATCAGCTTGGTCAATTGAACTTCGAGTTTGGCCTTGGCGGCAGATGCAGCAGCTAGTTCGTTGATAACCCACAAGTGTAGGGGATCGTTTGTAGCCTTTTTCGATAAGTAAGAGTGTCGAACCCAACGAGGAGCTAAAGGTAGAACAAATATTCCCTCAAGTTCTATCGACCACCGATACAACTCTAAGCACGCTAATGCTTGCTTTACCTAGAACAAGTATGAAACTACTTTGCGGGAATAAAACTAGAAGTACTTTGCAAGATAACAAAGAACGTGGAAATAAAAGTTAGGTGCTGTTTTAATAAAAGAACAATAAAAGTAAATAACTTAGTAGAAAGCTTTTTGTGTAAGGCAAGAGAAATATTGTCCCTAGGCAATTGAATATAATATGATAGATACTTGTTATATGCAATGATGGAGAGGCATACGCTAACACACTTTCCGTACTTGGATCATATGCACTTATGATTGGAACTCTAGCAAGCATCCTCAACTACCAAAGTTCATTAAGGTAAAACCCAACCATAGCATTAAGTATCAAGTCCTCTTTACTCCCATACGCAACAACCCACCTACTCGGGTTTGTGCTTCTGTCACTCACGCAACCCACCATAGGCAAATCATGAACATATTGCAACACCCTACAGCAGGGATCCCTCATGTTTGTGTGACATGGAGGGCACCCTAGGACAGCACCATATCAACATACAACTCACATCCATAACATCATACCACAATTAACCCATAGGACAAAAGAGATCTACTCAAACATCATAGGATAGCCAAATATCATTGGGAAATAATATATGGAGTTGAGCACCATGTTTAAGTAGATATTACAGAGGGGAAGAGAGGTGTTACACCGCTGCATAGAGGGGGAGAGAGTTGGTGTTGACGGCGGCAAGATTGTTGATGTAGACGCCGTCACGATCCTTGCCCCGGCGGCGTTCCGGCGCCACCGGGAGAGAGGGGGAGAGAGCCCCCCTCCTTCTTATTCTTCCTTGGCCTCCCCCCTAGATGGGAGGAGAGCTCCCCCTCTGGTCAATGGCCTCCATGGCGGCAGAGGGGTAGGAGCCCCTCCTAGATTGGATCTCCCTCTCTGTTCTCTTCTGTTTCACGTTCTTGTTTTCTGGCCGAAAACCGTTTCTTATATTCCCGGAGATCCGTAATTCCGATCGGGCTGAAATTTTGAGGAGATTTTTATCCAAAATTTAGCTTCCTTGCGCCTGAAGGAGAGCTCCAACTGACGTACGAGGTGGGCACAACCCACCACACCGTGCCTGGGCCTTCTGGGCGCGCCCTGGTTGTCTCTTGGGGGCTGTGGGCCTCCGTTTGCGTTGATTCCACTTCTCAAAATTCATAAATATTCCAAAAAAAATCTCCGTAAATTGTTATTGCGTTTGGACTTCGTTTGATATGGATATTCTGCGAAACAAAAAACATGCAACAAACAGGAACTGGCACTGGGCACTAGATCAATAGGTTAGTCCAATAAATCATATAAAATGTTGCCAAAAATTTGTGAAAGTTGTATAATATTGGCATGAAACAATAAAAAATTATAGATATGATGGAGAGATATCAGCATCCCCAAGCTTAATTCCTGCTCGTCCTCGAGTAGGTAAATGATAAAAAAGATAATTTTTGATGTGGAATGCTACCTAGCATAATCTTGATCATATATCTAATCATGGCATGAATATTAAGACACAAGTGATTCAAAGCAATAGTCTAGTTTTGACATAAAGACATTAATACTCAGGCATCCCAACAAACAATCATGTCTTTCAAAATATCAAGGCTAAAGAACGCCATCCCTACAAAATCATATAGCCTTGTCATGCTCTGTCTTCTTAACACAAAGTATAAATCATGTACTACCCCGGTGTCAGCCAAGCAATTGGTTCATACTTTTTAATGTGCTTCCGTATTTTCAACTTTCACGCAATACATGAGCGCAAGCCATGGATATAACACTATGGGTGGAATAGAATATGGTGGTAGGTTTCAAAGGGGTAAAAGTGGAGAAGAAAGTCTCGCATCAACTTAGCGTATCAACGGGCTATGGAGATTCCCATCAATAGATATCAATGCGAGGAGTAGGGATTGCCATGCAATGGATGCACTAAGACCTATAAGTGTATGAAAGCTCAATATGAAAACTAAGTGGGTATTCAATCTAACTCTATAATGAAAAATTCCCACTAGTATACGAAAGTGACAACACAGGAGACTCTCTATATGAAAAACATGGTGCTACTTTGAAGCACAAGTGTGGAATTAGCATGCCCCTTCTACTTCTTTCATTTTTTTTCTTTTCTTTTCTTTCCTTTTTTTCTCTCTTTTTTTCTCTTTTTTTCTTCTTCGATTTTCTTCTATTTTTTCTTTGTCCGGAGCCACATCCCGACTTGTGGGGGAATCATAGTTTCCATCATCCTTTCATCACTAGGGCATGCTCTAATAATGAATAATGATGATCATCACACTTCTATTTACTTACAACTCAATACTACAACGATAGTAGAACAAAGTATGACTCTATATGAATGCAATGATCTAGCGTAGCAATGATATCAAAAAAACAGACAAGCCATGAAAACATCATGCTAGCTATCTTACGATCATGTAATGCAATATGACAATGAATGCTCAAGTCATCAAAATGGAGGCGGTGGAAGTTGCATGGCAATATATCTCAGAATGGCTATGGAAATGCCATAATAGGTAGGTATGGTGGATGTTTTGAGGAAGATATAATAAGGCTTATGTGTGATAGAGCGTATCATATCACGGGGTTTGGATGCACCGGCGAAGTTTGCTCCGACTCTCGAGGTGAGAAAGGGCAATGCACGGTACCGAAGAGGCTAGCAAATTGCGGAAAGGTAAGAGAGCGTATAATCCATGGACTCACATTAGTCATAAAGAACTCACATACTTATTGCAAAAGTTTATTAGCCCTCGAAGCAAAGTATTACTACGCACGCTCCTAGGGGGGAGGTTGGTAGGAGTTAACCATCGCGCGCCCCCCGACCTTCACACAAAGATAGACAATCAAGAATAAATTGTGCTCCAACTTCCTAGCATAACGGGAGACTATACGTGCATGCTTCGGGAATCACAAACCTTAACACCAATATCTTACTAAACACGATCATCCACTAGTACTTCCCACATATTATCATCTCTATATCACAAAACTATTGCAAGGAATCAAACGTATCATATTCAGTGATCCCTAAGTTTTATGTAGGATTTTATGACTAACCATGTGAATGACCAATTCCTATTGAATCTCTAAATATATACAAGTGAAGCAAGAGATTTTAATTCTTTCTACAAAATACTAAGCTCTAACAAATATAAGTGAAGCAAAAGAGCATTCTACAAATAACGGTTTTCTATGTGAAGAGAAACAGGCAATCCAAACTTCAAATGATATAAGTGAAACACATGAAGCATTCTATAAAGCCATACTCAAAAGACATAAGTGAAGTGCAGTGAGCATTCTATAAATCAACCATGGACTATCTCATACCAGCATGGTGCATAAAATAAAAGTGAAAACTAAACACAAAAGACGCTCCAAAATTTACACATATCACATGAACGAAACGAAAACGAAAACATACCAATACTTGTTGAAGAAAGATGGGATGCCTACCGGGGCATCCCCAAGCTTAGACGCTCGAGTCTCCTTGTATATTTACTTGTGGTGCCTTGGGCATCCCCAAGATTGAACTCTTGCCTCTCCTCCTTCTCCTCATATCGAGACCTCCTCGATGTTCGAACACTTCATCCACACAAAACTTAACAGAAGACTGGTGAGATCCGTTAGTATAATAAAGCAAATTTCTACTTTAAGTACTGTTGAAAACCCATTCATATTTTATATTTGAATTATCCCTGCTGTATTATAACTTCTCCATGGCTTATACCACCGATAAAATCGATAGTTTCATTAAAACAAGCAAAACAATGCATCAAAAACAGAATCTGTCTTAAACAGGACAGTCTGTAGTAATCTGAACTTTGACGATACTTCTGTAACTCCAAAAATTCTGAAACATTAGGACGAAATAAAAATATTTCATAGAAATACTGTGTAAAAATTTCAGACACTTTTTACGTTCCAGTAAAAAATGAAAATTCACGCACTACAGCCAAAGTTTCTGTTTTTACACCGAACATACCAACAAGCAACCTAATCATCCTAAAGGCAAATCTTGGCACATTATTTTTATAATACAATGTATTTGTACAAGGGGATAATTATTTTTTTGGAAAAGTTTCCGTGATTCAAGACTCATAAATTTTCCATGGGCATGAACAAGGTTCAAGGATATCCCCCACTTCAACGATGCTCATCATCTCTCTCACTTTCACCTTTCCTTTTGTGAAGTTTTAGGTTCCCCTCTATATTTTTTTGTTTTTAAACTTTATAAAATCACACAACAGAATAAAATGACTCTCTAAAACTTCCGGGTTGTCTCCCTGGCAGCGCTTTCTTTAAAGCCATTAAGCTAGGCATAAAGTGCTCAAGTAGTGGAGCCACCCAGATCCCAAGGTTTATCAAAGCCAATTTTAATTGACAATGATTTGTAATTTAGTAGTGAGCACAAAGTGATATATATCATGTGAAAACGAAGTCTAACCCTCTTCCTATGCATCGGCATGTCATACAAGAACAATTCATGCACATTAAGTAAAGGCCAATGCATAGTATAAACACTTTCTTGCAATTTTATAGTATTGGAAACATAGAGAGGTGAAGATGTAGTTCCTCTCTCATAATAATTGCAAGTAGGAGAAGCAAGCACATGCATATTATATTCATCAAAATCATCATGGGTAGTAGCAAAACGCAACCCATCCATGTAATCCTTAATAAGAGCAAACTTCTCCGATATAGTGTAGTTGAGAGAATTCAAAAAGATAATAGGACTATCACGTGTGGGTGCAATAGCAACAATTTCATGCTTAACATAAGGAACTATAGCAAGTTCATCTTTATAAGCATAATTCATATTGGGATCATGGCCACAAGCATAGCAAGCATCAAGTTCAGCAAAAAGGGATATTTCAAATGAATCCAAGGGATCATAGCAATCATCATAGCATTTATCATGGCATTCATCATAGCATTCATCCTTCAGTATGTGCGAAGGGAAATTAAATAATGTAGGAGTTGAAGAGTTACTCTCATTAGAAGGTGGGCACGGGTGATCAATCCGCTCTTCCTCCTTTTCTTCTTCGCTCTCCTCCTCATCTTTTTCATCTAATGAGCTCACAGTTTCAGCAATTTCTTCTTCCGTAGATTCCTGCAAAATATTAGTCTATTCCAAGGCAGAGGCCATTCCTTCAATAAATTCTTTAACATAAGCATTAGAAGCATAGTTTTCATAGCAATATTTAAGTATGGCAAAATTTTCAGATTCGTAAAGAGTAGCATCATACTTTTCAATCAAAGAAGCAATTTCATATGCACCCTTAAAAGCAACAAAATCTTGAATTTCTTCAACATCAAAATAACAATAGGCTTCCTTGGCATAAGAAGATAGTATTTCATTATCATTAAACACACATTGGTAGGGAAGGTGTTTTTTAGTTTCTTCAGAATAACAAGTAAAATCATGTATTTCGCATAAATTCCAAGCATAGCAACACAAAGTATTAATTTGATGCCACACGAGTTTCCCTTTTTGAGATATGCGGTGTCGCACATAATAAGCATGCTCATTTAATGATTTTCCCTCAACTAAGCTAGTTGGGTTTGCAGCACGAGCACAAATGGATCGAAGATGATCCAAGTAATATTCTTCTGTAGTACGGAACACTAGTGGTTCCTCAACTTTTGGAGAAGCAAGTACATCTAATTTTTTGGTATTTTGAGTTTCCTACCCATATCTAAAGATAGAAAACAAGAGCACAAAATAAAAACTACTTAGTGATAAAGCAAACAAGCGCACACGAGAATATTCACCCCACGCTATTGCTCCCCGGCAACGGCGCCAGAAAAAGGTCTTGATAACCCACAAGTGTAGAGGATCGTTTGTAGCCTTTTTCGATAAGTAAGAGTGTCGAACCCAACGAGGAGATAAAGGTAGAACAAATATTCCCTCAAGTTCTATCGACCACCGATACAAGTCTACGCACGCTAATGCTTGCTTTACCTAGAACAAGTATGAAACTACTTTGCGGGAATAAAACTAGAAGTACTTTGCACGATAATAAAGAACGTGGAAATAAAAGTTAGGTGCTGTTTTAATAGAAGAACAATAAAAGTAAATAACTTAGTAGAAAGCTTTTCGTGTAACGCAAGAGAAAGATTGTCCCTAGGCAATTGAATATAATATGATAGATACTTGTTATATGCAATGAGGGAGAGGCATACACTAACACACTTTCCGTACTTGGATCATATGCACTTATGATTCGAACTCTAGCAAGCATCCGCAACTACCAAAGTTCATTAAGGTAAAACCCAACCATAGCATTAAGTATCAAGTCCTCTTTACTCCCATACGCAACAACCCACCTACTCGGGTTTGTGCTTCTATCACTCAAGCAACCCACCATAGGCAAATCATGAACATATTGCAACACCCTACGACGATGATCCCTCATGTTTGCGCGACATGGAGGGCACCATAGGACAACACCATATCAACATACAACTCACATCCATAACATCATACCACAATTAACCCATAGGACAAAAGAAATCTACTCAAACATCATAGGATAGCCAAAAATCATTGGGAAATAATATATGGAGTTGAGCACCATGTTTAAGTAGAGATTACAGAGGGGAAGAGAGGTGTTACACCACTGCATAGAGGGGGAGGGAGTTGGTGTTGACGGCGGCAAGATTGTTGATGTAGATCACCGTCACGATCCTTCCCCCGGCGGCGTTCCGGCGCCACCGGGAGAGAGGGGGAGAGAGCCCCCCCTCCTTCTTCTTCTTCCTTGGCCTCCCCCTAGATGGGAGGAGAGTTCCCCCTCTAGTCCATGGCCTCCATGTCGGCGGCGGCGGCGGGGGGGGGGGGGGGCAGGAGCCCCTCCTAGATTGGATCTCCCTCTCCGTTCTCTTCTATTTTGCGTTCCTGTTTTCTGGCGGAAAACCGTTTCTTATATTCCTGGAGATCCATAATTCCGATCGACCTGAAATTTTGAGGGGATTTATATCCAAAAATTAGCTTCCTTGCGCCCGAAGGAGAGCTCCAACCGACGTACGAGGTGGGCACAACCCACCACGCCGCGCCTGGGCCTTCTGGGCGCGTCCTGGTTGTCTCTTGGGGACTGTGGGCCTCTGTTTGCATTGATTCCACTTCTCAAAATTCACAAATATTCCAAAAAAAAATATCTCCGTAATTTTTTATCGTGTTTGGACTTCGTTTGATATGGATATTCTACGAAACAAAAAACATGCAACAAACAGGAACTGGCACTGGGCACTGGATCGATAGGTTAGTCCAATAAATCATATGAAATGTTGCCAAAAATATGTGAAAGTTATATAATATTGGCATGAAACAATCAAAAATTATAGATACGACGGAGACGTATCATTCGTCAGCCACCTTCTTCAGTTGGGCAGCGGACACCAGGGAAAATGCGTCAAGAGTGGTCTTGTGGCTATCCTTCAGCTCCTTGGTACGCTACCGGACGCGGGCTTCTAGCTCCTCCTCCTTGCCGTGGAGGGTAGCCTCAAGGGCCCCTTCGCGGGAGGAAATGCTCTTCTCTCTGGCGTCCAGAAGTGCTTCGCGCTCCGCTAGTCGAGCCTTCCAGGCGGCAACATCCTCTTTGGCCATGGATAGAGTCTCATGCTGCCTCCTAAGAGAATGGACCTACCGGTTATACATGTTCCACAGCTCGCTCCCTTTGTTCCTCAGCTGCTGGTCTACGAGCTCGGCCGAGTCACGCTGCTCCTTGACCGCCTACCACTTGAGGCTGTACCTGCTCTGCACGTCCTTGAGCCCTGCAACTATGGATTCCAGAAAAGCTAAATCCTTGAAACCATTGGCAGTGCCATCAGCTCCTTCAATCTTCTGGGACAACGGCGCTAGGATCCTATTAATTTCCTCGTCAAGGTCTGCGCCCGCTGAAAAGGGTGAGCCAGGAAATGAGGGACCTAGCTGAGCAGTGACCAACGCCAGGTGGCTCTGGGGAGATCGCAGAGCCGATGCCAGGGGATAGCTAGGCGAGGAGGTCCCCGTGGACTGAAGGGGAGTCTTCTCCTCAACCACTGTATTCAGGCTAGACACGCTGCCGGGGTTTAGCTCCATCCATTCTGAGGACCCCTGAACGTCCCTGGCGGCCTGCCCGTGTTCTTCCGCGACATCGATCTTCATCGCCTCCGCGGCAGCATCCTTCCCAATGTCAGCCATCTCTTCCAGCAACTCAGGCTCTTCAAGTAGCGGAGCTGCGGATTAGAGCAATAAAACAGAATTATGGAAATCAGAAATCAATAGGGCACATAAAGGGAGAATACAAGGAAAGCATAAATTCCGGCAAGTGGGATACCCGATGGAGGTTGCCGCGGAAGGACCTCCCCTTCCCCGGCAACATCAGTTGCCGGCATGCGGTCTGTCACCGTCCCTTCGGCGATGACCTCAGCATGGGGAAGCTCTTCGGTGGAGGCCCTTGCCGGCGAATCTTTCTCGCGGACGACGATTGACGAGAAATCTTGAAGCGGAGGTTCCTCCTGGCGAGCCTCTCCCTGATATTTTTCTCCCGTCTCCCTGTCAGGTGAAGGGAGACGTCCTTCCTCATCCCTGTCAATGGACGAGGCCTGCACTTGGATTTCATGAAGAGTGCTAGACCGGAGTCTAGGCACGGGGTTCTCCTCCACGTCTCGTGCCGGGCTCATGCCTACCGCAGAATCCAGCCCTGCCGCGGATTTGGCCTGCTTGGTCCTATGCGCAAGGGTCTCATCGTCCTCATCCCTATCGGAATCAACCATGCAAAATCACTCAAGAAAATCAAGGATAAAGACTTCGACAAAGATTGTGATCGAATGACTTACTCCGAGGCGATGAGCATGGAGCCCAGCTCATATGACGCAGGCGGCGGAGTTGATCGTCCCCTTTTCAGAGTTGCGAGGGCGGAGCTCAGTGGAGGGATCAGGACTTCCGGCAAGGGCGAGCCTGGCGGAGAAGTTGGGCTTGACGGGGGGCTGGGGTCCGCCCCTATGACCCTCCGTCGTTTGACGGGAGAAGCTTTGGCTTGAGAAAGGCGGTAGGATTGGCGGCGTGCTACCTCGTGCCCGCCTCCCTTGGAGGTCGTCTTCTTCACCTTCGAGGGGCACCACGAAGATGCAGGGGCCGTTGTCCTTGGTTGACACGTTGACGGAGGCGGTGCCCTGGTTCTGGAGCTTGAGGGCCCATTTCGAGCCCCTCTTCCTCCACCTCCGGCTCTTTCGCCTCCTCCGTGTCGGTCCCCATTTCAGTAGCATCATGAAGGAATTCAACAATATAACTATCACATAAATCACTCTTTTCATGATGCACAAGCATAGAATTTTCATTACTCTCCACATAAGCAAATTTCTTATCATCCATGGTAGTGGGAGCAAACTCAACAAAATAACTATCATGAGACACTTGATTGACATAACCACATTGCAAATTAAAACCATGATGATAAGTTTCATGGTTATCATTACTCATTATAGCATACATGTCATCACCATCATCATAAATAAGAGGCATGCAATCATCATAATAAATTTGCTCATCAAAAGTTGGGGGACTAAAAATATCATCTTCATCAAACATAGCATCCCCAAGCTTGTGGCTTTGCATATCATTAGCATCATGGATACATAGAGAATTCATACTAGCAACATTGCAATCATGTTTTTCAATCAAGGAACTATCATGATTCACCTGATAAATTTCTTCTTTCAATACTTCATCAAAATTTTCAGATTCATGGTTTTCAAACAAAACTTCATGGAGATAATCAAGTGCACTCAACTCACTAGCAATTGGTTCATCATAATTTGGTCTTTTAAAAAGATTAGCAAGTGGATGAGGATCGACATCGATAGATTTTTAGCGAGCGAAGATGCAAGCAAATAGAACATGGAAACACAAGCAAACAAAAAGAGATCCGGCGAGAAAAGGCAAACGAAAAAGAGGGCGAATAAAATGGCAAATTGCTAAAGTGGGGGAGAGGAAAACGAGAGGCAAATGGAAAATAATGTAAATGCAAGAGATGAGTTTGTGATGGGTACTTGGTAGGCTTGATGTAGATCTTTCCGACAACCACGCCAAAAATTGGCAAGTTGACGGGAGAGTTCTTGTCTTGACTTGCTATGTATCCTCCCCGGCAACGGCGCCAGAAATCCTTCTTGCTACTTCTTGAGCTTGCGTTGGTTTTCCCTTGAAGAGGAAAGGGTGATGCAGCAAAGTAGATAAGTATTTCCCTTAGTTGTTGAGAACCAAGGTATCAATCCAGTAGGAGGTACAAGCAAGGCCCCAATCTTTGCACCTACACAAACAATCAAACACTTGCACCCAATGCTATAAAGGAGTTGCCAATCCCTTCACGGTTACTTGCAAGGATGAGATCTGATAGAGATAGATATAAAATATTACTAAAAGCAAAACTAAATAAAAGTAAATAAAATTGCAGCAAAGTATTTTTGGTATTTTTGGTTTATAGATCTGAAAATATAATATGGAAAATAGACCCGGGGGCCATAGGTTTCACTAGAGGCTTCTCTCTTGAAGGAAAATAATACGGTGGGTGAACAAATTACTGTCGAGCAATTGATAGAAAAGCGCATGGTTATGACGATATCCAAGGCAATGATTATGCATATAGGCATCACGTCCGTATCAAGTAGACCAAAATGATTCTCCATCTACTACTATTACTCCACACATCGACCGACTCCTGCCTGCATCTAGAGTATTAAGTTCATGAAGAACAGAGTAACGCATTAAGTAAGATGACATGATGTAGAGGGATAAACTGAAGCAATATGATGAAAACCCCATCTTTTTATCCTTGATGGCAACAATACAAATACGTGCCTCGCTACCCCTACTTTGTCACTGGGTGAGGACACCACAAGATTGAACCCAAAACTAAGCATTTCTCCCATTGCAAGAATTACCAATCTAGTTGGCCAAACCAAACCAATAACTCGAAGAGACTTGCAAAGATATGAAATCATGCATATAAGAATTCAGAGAAGATTCAAATAATATTCATAGATAATCTGATCGTAAATCCACAATTCATCGAATCTCGACAAACACACCGCAAAAGAGTATTACATCGAATAGATCTCCATGAAGATCATGGAGAACATGGTATTGAAGATCATAGAGAGATAAGAAGCCATCTAGCTACTAGCTATGGACCCGAAGGTCTGAGGTGAACTACTCATGCATCATCGGAGGGGCAATGGTGTTGATGTAGATGCCCTCCGTGATCGAATCCCCCTCCGGCAGATTACCGGAAAAGGCCCCAAGATGGGATCTCATGGGAACAGAGGCTTGCGGCGGCGGAAAAGTATTATCGTGGCTCTTTCTGGTATTGGGGGAATATTTCTATATTTATAGGCGAAGAATTAGGGTTGGAGGAGCTACGGGGTCCCACAAGCCAGGGGGGCGCCCCCCCAGGGGCGCGCCCTGGTGGCTTGTGGCCCACCCGTAGATCTTCTGGCCTCTTCTCCAAGCCTCCTGGGTTCCTTCTGGTCCAAAAAAAAATCAGCGTAGAATTTTATTCCGTTTGCACTCCGTTTGATAGTCCTTTTCTGCAATACTCAAAAACAAGGAAAAAACAGAAACTTGCACTGGGCACTAGGTTAATAGGTTAGTCCCAAAAATAATATCAAATAGCATATTAATGCATATAAAACATCCAAAATAGATAATATAATAGGATGGAACAATCAAAAATTATAGATACGTTGGAGACGTATCAAGCATCCCCAAGATTAATTCCTGCTCGTCATCGAGTAGGTAAATGATAAAAACAGAATTTTTGATGTGGAATGCTACCTAACATATTTATCCATGTAATATTCTTTATTGTGGCATGAATGTTCAGATCCATAAGATTCAAAACAAAAGTTTAATATTGACATAAAAACAATAATACTTCAAGCATACTAACAAAGCAATCGTGTCTTTTCAAAATAACATGGCCAAAGAAAGTTATCCCTACAAAATCATATGGTCTGGCTATGCTCCATCTTCCCCACACAAAGTATTTAAATCATGCACAACCCCGATGACAAGTCAAGCAATTGTCTCACACCTTTTATGTTCTCAAACCTTTTCAACTTTCACGCAATACATGAGCGTGAACCATGGATATAGCACTATAGGTGGAATAGAATATGGTGGAGGTTGTGAGGAAAAGGAGAAGATAGTCTCACATCAACTAGGCGTATCAACGGGCTATGGAGATGCCCATCAATAGATATCAACGTGAGTGAGTAGGGATTGCCATGCAACGGATGCACTAGAGCTATAAGTGTATGAAAGCTTAAAAAGAAACTAAGTGGGTGTGCATTATAATGAAAAATTCCCACTAGTTATATGAAAGTGACAAAATAGGAGACTCTCTATCATGAAGATCATGGTGCTACTTTGAAGCATAAGTGTGGAAAAAAAAGATAGTAGCATTGTCCCTTCTCTCTTTTCTCTCATTTTTTTGGTGGGCATCTTTGGCCTCTTTTTTTTTATTTGGGATTCATTGGCCTCTTTTATTATTTTTAAAGTCCGGAGACTCATCCCAACTTGTGAGGGAATCATAGCTTCCATCATCCTTTCCTCTCATGGGACAATGCTCTAATAATGATGATCATCCAACTTTTATTTACTTACAACTCAAGAATTACAACTCGATACTTAGAACAAAATATGACTCTATATGAATGCCTCCAGCGGTGTACCGGGATGTGCAACGATCTAGCATAGCAAATGACATCAAAAAACGGACAAGCCATGAAAACATCATGCTAGCTATCTTACGATCATGCAAAGCAATATGAAAATGATGGTGCGTGTCATAATAAACGGAACAGTGGAAGTTGCACGGCAATATATCTCGGAATGGCTATGGAAATGCCATAATAGGTAGGTATGGTGGCTGTTTGAGGAAGGGAATATGGTGGGTTTAATGCACCGGCGAAAGTTGCGCGGTACTAGAGAGGCTAGCAAAGGTGGAAGGGTGAGAGTGCGTATAATCCATGGACTCACATTAGTCATAAAGAACTCGCATACTTATTGCAAAAGTCTATTAGTTATCGAAGCAAAGTATTAGACGCATGCTCCTAGGGGAGAGGTTGGTAGGAGTTAACCATCGCGCGCTCCCGACCCTCACACAAAGGATGACAATCAATAAACAAATCATGCTCCGACTTCGTTACATAATGGTTCACCATACGTGCATGCTACGGGAATCACAAACTTTTAACACAAGTATTTCTACCAATCCACAATTACTCACTAGCATGACTCTAATATCACCATCTTTATATCTCAAAACTATATGCAAGCAATCAAACTTCTCATAATATTCAATGCACTTCATATGAAAGTTTTTATTATATCCCTCTTGGATGACCATTATATTAGGACTAAATTCATAACCTAAACCAATTAACGTGCTGTTTAAAGACTCTCAAAATAATATAAGTGAGGTATGAGAGTTCAATTATTTCTATAAAATAAAACACCACCGTGCTCTAAAAAGATATAAGTGAAGCACTAGAGCAAAATTGCATAGCTCAAAAGATATAAGTGAAGCACATAGAGTATTCTAATAAATTCACGATTCATGCGTGTCCCTCTCAAAATATGTGTGCAGCAAGGATGATTGTGTCAAACTAAAAAGCAAAGACTCATATCATACAAGACGCTCCAAGCAAAACACATATCATGTGGTGAATAAAAATATAGCCTCAAGTAAATTTACCGATGGATTGAAGACGAAAGAGGGGATGCCTTCCGGGGCATCCCCAAGCTTAGGCTCTTTGGTATCCTTGAATATTCCTTGGGGTGCCTTGGGAATCCCCAAGCTTAGGCTCTTTCCACTCCTTATTCCATAGTCCATCAAATCTTTACCCAAAACTTGAAAACTTCACAACACAAAACTCAACAGAAAACTCGTGAGATCCGTTAGTATAAGAAAAATAAATCACCACTTTAGGTACTATTGTGAACTCATTCTTTATTTATATTGGTGTAATATCTACTGTATTCCAACTTCTCCATGGTTCATACCCCCCGATACAACCCATAGATACATCAAAATAAGCAAACAACACAAAGAAAACAGAATCTGTCAAAAACAGAACAGTCTGTAGCAATCTGTAAACTTAGAAAACTTCTGTAACTCCAAAAATTCTGAAAAATTAGGAAAATCTGGGAAATTTGTATATAAATCTTGTGTAAACAATTCAGATCCAATTTACGCTTATGTGAATTTATAAAATTCCTGGACTGGGCGTCAAAGTTTCTGTTTTTCAGCAAGATCAAATCAACTATCACCGTAGACCACCCCAAAGGTCTTACTTGGCACAAACACTAAATAAACCATAAAAACACAATCATACCAGAGGCATAATTGTGTAAACACACAAAAACATAAAGGAAAAAGCAAAAATTTATTTATTCATTGGGTTGCCTCCCAACAAGCGCTATCGTTTTATGCCCCTAGCTAGGCATGATGATTTCAATGATGCTCACATAAAAAGTAGTAATTGAAATATGAAAAAGAGCATCATGAATCGCATGACAAACACATTTAAGTCTAACCCACTTCCTATGCATAGGGATTTTGTGAGGAAACAATTCATGCGAACAAGAATCAACTAGCATAAGAAGGCAAAACAAGCATAAATTCAAAACTTTGAACACGTAGAGAGGAAACTCGGTATTATGGAAATTCCTACAAGCATATGTTCCTCCCTCATAATAAATTTCAGTAGCATCATGAAGGAATTCAACAATATAACTATCACATAAATCACTCTTTTCATGATGCACAAGCATCGAAATTTCATTACTCTCCACATAAGCAAATTTCTTATCATCCATGGTAGTGAGAGCAAACTCAACAAAATAACTATCATGAGACACTTGATTGACATAACCACATTGCAAATTAAAACCATGATGATAAGTTTCACGGTTATCATTACTCATTATAGCATACATGTCATCACCATCATCATAAATAAGAGGCATGCAATCATCATAATAAATTTGCTCATTAAAACTTGGGGGACTAAAAATATTATCTTCATCAAACATAGCATCCCCAAGCTCGTGGCTTTGCATATCATTAGCATCATGGATACATAGATAATTCATACTAGCAACATTGCAATCATGCTTTTCAATCAAGGAACTATCATGATTCACCTTATAAATTTCTTCTTTCAATACTTCATCAAAATTTTCAGATTCATGGTTTTCAAACAAAACTTCATGAGATAATCAAGTGCACTCAACTCACTAGCAATTGGTTCATCATAATTTGGTCTTTTGAAAATATTAGCAAGTGGATGAGGATCCATATCGATAGATTTTTAGCGAGCTAAGATGCAAGCAAATAGAAGGCACATGGCAACACAAGCAAACAAAAAGAGATCCGGCGAGAAAAAGGCAAACGAAAAGGAGGGCGAATAAAATGGCAAATTGTTGAAGTGGGGGAGAGGAAACCAAGAGGCAAATGGCAAATAATGTAAATGCAAGAGATGAGTTTGTGATGGGTACTTGGTAGGCTTGATGTAGATCTTTCCGACAACCACGCCAAAAATTGGTAAGTTGACGGGAGAGTTCTTGTGTTGACTTGCTATGTATCCTCCCCGGCAACGGCGCCAAAAATCCTTCTTGCTACTTCTTGAGCTTGCGTTGGTTTTCCCTTGAAGAGGAAAGGGTGATGCAACAAAGTAGATAAGTATTTCCCTCAGTTGTTGAGAACCAAGGTATCAATCCAGTAGGAGGTACAAGCAAGGCCCCAATTTTTGCACCTACACGAACAACCAAACACTTGCACCCAACGCTATAAAGGGGTTGTCAATCCCTTCATGGTTACTTGCAAGGATGAGATCTGATAGAGATAGATATAAAAGATTACTAAAAGTAAAACTAAATAAAAGTAAATAAAATTGCAGCAAAGTATTTTTGGTATTTTTGGTTTATAGATCTGAAAATATAATATGGAAAATAGACCCGGGGGCCATAGGTTTCACTAGAGGCTTCTCTCTTGAAGGAAAATAATACGGTGGGTGAACAAATTACTGTCGAGCAATTGATAGAAAAGCGCATAGTTATGACGATATCCAAGGCAATGATTATGCATATAGGCATCACGTCCGTATCAAGTAGACCGAAACGATTCTGCATCTACTACTATTAGTCCACACATCGACCGACTCCTGCCTGCATCTAGAGTATTAAGTTCGTGAAGAACAGAGTAACGCATTAAGTAAGATGACATGATGTAGAGAAACTCAAGCAATATGATGAAAGCCCCATCTTTTTATCCTTGATGGCAACAATACAAATACGTGCCTCGCTACCCCTACTTTGTCACTGGGTGAGGACACCACAAGATTGAACCCAAAACTAAGCACTTCTCCCATTGCAAGAATTACCAATCTAGTTGGCCAAACCAAACCAATAACTCGAAGAGACTTGCAAAGATATGAAATCATGCATATAAGAATTCAGAGAAGATTGAAATAATATTCATAGATAATCTGATCATAAATCCACAATTCATCGGATCTCGACAAACACACCGCAAAAGAGTATTACATCGGATAGATCTCCATGAAGATCATGGAGAACATGGTATTGAAGATCATAGAGAGAAAAGAAGCCATCTAGCTACTAGCTATGGACCCGAAGGTCTGAGGTGAACTACTCACGCATCATCGGAGGGGCAATGGTGTTGATGTAGATGCCCTCCGTGATCGAATCCCCCTCCGGCAGATTACCGAAAAAGGCCCCAAGATGGGATCTCATGGGAACAGAGGCTTGCGGCGGCGGAAAAGTATTATCGTGGCTCTTTCTGGTATTGGGGGAATATTTCTGAATTTATAGGCGAAGAATTAGGGTTGGAGGAGCTACGGGGGGGCCACAAGCCAGGGGGCGCCCCCCAGGGGCGCGCCCTGGTGGCTTGTGGCCCACCCGTAGATCTTCTGGCCTCTTCTCCGAGCCTCCTAGGTTCCTTCTGGTCCAAAAAAAATCAGCGTAGAATTTTATTCCGTTTGGACTCCGTTTGATATTCCTTTTCTGCAATACTCAAAAACAAGGAAAAAACAGAAACTGGCACTGGGCACTAGGTTAATAGGTTAGTCCCAAAAATAATATAAAATAGCATATTAATGCATATAAAACATCCAAAATAGATAATATAATACCATGGAACAATCAAAAATTATAGATACGTTGGAGACGTATCAGGGGTACACAAACAGGGGTGTTCGTTTCCCCTGACTTGTGCACGGACAATAAACTTTCGGCCTTCATGGCCTGACCCCTCCGGGAAAAGCTACCACACCACCAAGGAAGGATTCAAGACCCAGACTCTGGCAACAACAACCTGCAAAAAGGCCAAGCAAACGCCGGCAAGACCAACGCGACAGCCCAGGAGGGGCCCAAGGTTCGCCGACCACGTCCCCGGAGCCTGCCGGGGACCGAGGCATCAAGAGCCGCGCCGCCAACCTCAAACTCTTCATTCCAGGCCAATAGTTTTGCTAGGATGACCCGACAAGCCATCCCTCGGCACGCGCGAGCTGATCGGCCACCGCTCCACTGCATCACGACGCCAGTCACTTGTCGATGCGGTGTCGAGCCCTCAGGTGGCTAAGTGGCTCCCGCTAAGCACATGGAGACACACCGGAAGACAGATTATACCCAGTTGAGACCCGTCCAGTAGCGTGTCAAGACCCTAAGCAACAACCAGCTAGGCGGTGGCAAGAGCTTGCCGGGGATGCATCCCCGAGCGCCACCTAGTCTAGCAATCATGGTATTTTGTCCTAAATGCCAGAGTTAGGTATGATAGCTCTGTTAGCTATCTAATCGCCAGATAAAGACTGTTTTGCCACTGTGGTTGCCCCTTGCACTATAAAAGGAGGCCCAAGGCAACCTAGCTCAAGATTCGGACCTTTGGACACTTGTACTCACGTAGTAGCTCTCCCCGATGGCAACCCTTGCCGGGATTGAGCGCTGCGTGTTCTTCGTGTTCCTCTGATCAATCCACCAAAAGCAGAAGTAGGGTTTTACACTTCACAGCGGCCTGAACCTGGGTAAAAATGCCAGTGTCCCGATCTTCGTGTTGCTTCATGGTCTCCGCTCTTTATGCAACGTGACCCTCCTTGCCGAACCACAAAGGGACCTCTGGTCCCGTAGGTGATCGTGTGCATCCGTGCCCCGATAACATCCTAATTTAATAAAATTGGGATGTTACAAACCTATCCCCCTTAAGATGAATCTCGTCCTCAAGATTCAGGTTGGCCAACAAAAAGGTGTGGATGGTCCTGCCTGAGATCTTCCTCTCGTTCCCAAGTAGCTTCCTCCTCGGTGTGGTGACTCCATTGAACCTTATAGAACTTGATGATCTTGGTACGAGTAATTCTCTTGGCAGTCTCAAGAATCTTAATAGGCTTCTCCTCATAAGTCAGGTCGCTCTCCAACCGAATTGCTTCTAGTGGCACTGTATATCTCAAAGGAATATCAGCCATCTCTGCATGACACTCTTCAACTGGGAAACGTGAAACACATCATGAACTCCTGACAAACCCTCTAGCAGTTCCAACTTGTATGCAACCTCTCCTCTACGTTCCAGAACTCTGTATGGCCCCATAAATCATGGTGCTAGCTTTCCTTTGACTCCAAATCTCTTAATACCTCCAAGTGGAGACACTCGAAGGTATGCGCTATCTCCCACTTCATAAATCACTTCCTTGCGTTTAGCATCGGCATAACTCTTCTGCCTAGACTGAGCTATCTTGAGTCTATCATGGATCACTTGACCTTCTCCTCAGAATCTTTGATCAAATTCGATCCAAATAATTTGCGATCTCCAACTCCATCCACATCAACGGTGTTATGCACTTCCTCCCATACAATGCCTCAAAAGGGGCCATCAGCAAACTGGCTTGATAGCTATTGTTGTATGAGAACTCTGCATAAGGTAAGTTATCATCCCAACTAGACCCGTAGTCTAGCGCACAAGCTCTCAACATGTCCTCCAGAATTTGATTCACTCTCTCTGTCTGTCCATCTGTCTGCGGATGGAAAGTTGTACTGAATTCTAGCCTGGTACCCAAAGTTTCATGTAACTGATGCCAAAACTCTGAGGTAAACTGTGTTCCTCTATCTGATACGATGGTCCTCAGAACTCCATGCAGACATATGATCCTGGTCATATATATCTTCGCTAGCTTAGCACTTGTATAGGTAGTCTTCACTGGGATGAAATGAGCAACCTTGGTCAAGCGATCAACTATTACCAAAATTGAGTCATATCCAGAATGAGTCCTGGGTAATCCTGTGATAAAGTCCATGCCAAGTTTATCCCATTTCCAATCAGGTATTGACAATGGCTAAAGTAAACCTGCTGGTTTCCGATGCTCCGCCTTTACCCTCTGACATACATCACATACTGCCACATACCGAGAAATTTCCCTCTTCATACTGGTCCACCAAAAACTTTCCTTTAAGTCCAAATACATCTTGGTGTTTCCCGGGTGTATCGAGTAAGGCGAATCATGAGCCTCCCGAAGAATCAACTTCCTGATATCTGGATCATTGGGTACACAAATATGCTGCTCAAACCATATGGTTCCATGCTCATCCTCATGGAATCCTTCCGCCTTCCCTTTGCTGATCCTCTCCTTTATATCAGCAATACCTTGATCCAACTTCTTGGCTTCTCTGGTTCTTCCCAACAAGATGGACTGAACTTCGAGTGCGGCAACATAACCTCTTAGAATTATTTCCAACCGGAGATCTCTAAGTTCATCACACAACTCCTGAGGTAATCCTCTTGCGACAAGAGTGTTAACATAACTCTTATGGCTCAAAGCATCTGCCACGACATTAGCTTTTCCTGGATGATAATGCAAACTCAAGTCATAATCCTTTATGAGCTCCAACCATCTCCTTTGCCTGAGGTTCAACTCTTTCTACGTGAAGATATACTTCAAAATCTTGTGATCGATGTAAACATCACACTGGTTTCCGCTAAGAAAATGCCTCCAGGTCTTGAGTGCTTGCACCACTACTGCTAACTCCAAATCATGCGTGGCATAGTTCAACTCATGAGGTCACAGCTAGCATGAAGTATAAGCTACAACCTTTCCTTCTTGCATAAGAACGCCTGCAAGTGCTTGACGTGAAGCGTCGCAATACACTTGAAAATCCTTGTTGATATTTGATACGTCTCCAATGTATCTATAATTTTTGCTTGTTCCATGCTATTATATTATCATTCTTGGATGTTTTACAATCATTTTATAACAAATTTATATCATTTTTTGGGACTAACCTATTGACATAGTGCCAAAGTGCCCGTTGCTGTTTTTGCTTGTTTTTTACTTCGCAGAATATCAGTACCAAACGGAGTCCAATCGCGACGAAACGTTTTGGAGATTTTTTCTGGACCATAAGACACCCAGTGGGCCAAAGAAGTACCAGAGAGGTGGGCTGTGGAGGCCACAACCCACATGGGCGCACTAGGGGCCCCCCGGCGCGCCCTGGTGGGTTGTGCCCTCCATGGGGCCCCTCTCCACCACCTCTTACGCCTATAAATTCCCAAATATTCAGAAAACCCTAGGGGAGTGGACAAAACACAATTCCAGCCGCCACAAGTTCCAGAACCTCGAGATCCAATCTAAACACCATCACGGAGGGGTTCATCTTCTTCATAGGTGCCTCTTCGATGATACGTGAGTAGTCCACCATAGACCTACGGGTCCGTAGGTAGTAGCTAGATGACTTCCTCTCTCTCTTTTGATTCTCAATACAATGGTCTCTTGGAGATCTATTTGATGTAAACTTTTGCGGTGTGTTTGTTGGGATCCGATGAATTTTGAGTTCACGATCAGTTTTTATCCATGAATATTATTTGAGTCTTCTTTGATCTCTTATATGCATGCTTACTTATAGCCTCGTATTTCTTCTTCGAATCATTGGTTTAGTTAGGCCAACTAGATCGATTTTTCTTGCCATGGGAAGAGGTGCTTTGTGATGGGTTCGATCTTGCGGTGTCCTTTCCCAGTGACAGAAGGGGCAGCAAGGCACGCATGTATCGTTGCCATTAAGGATAACAAAATGGGGTGTCCTACTTGAATAGATATTGTCTACATCATGTCATCGTTCTTATTGCATTACTCTATTTTTTCATGAACTTAATACACTAGATGCATGCTGGATAGCGGTCGATGTCTGGAGTAATAGTGGTAGATGCAGGCAGGAGTCGATCTACTTATCTTGGACGTGATCCCTATATAATGATCATTGCCTTGGACATCGTCATGATTATTTGATCTTCTATCAATTGCCCAACAGTAATTTGTTCACCCACCGTGTGCTATACTCATGAGAGAAGCCAGTAGTGAATCCTACAGCCCCCGGGTCTACTTTTCCAACATATTGCTTTCCGATCTATCTTTTTGCCTCTTTGTTTTTAGATCTACTAAACCAAAAACCCAAAAATATATTGCTACACTTTTTATTTTCTCTTTTTGTTTTGTGTTCTTGAGACATCTATCTCTCCTATCTATCACTACCTAATCTATCTTTTTATCGTAGAGAGATTGACAACCTCTCTTTCGCGTCAGGTTGCAAGTATTTGTTATTTGTGTGCAGGTGCTAGTTATTGGGTGGTGGTGATCCTCCTACTGGTTCGATAACCTTGGTTTCATAACTGAGGGAAATACTTACCGTCGTCGTGCTGCATCATCCCTTCCTCTTTGGGGAAATAACGACGCAGTCTCAAGCCACATCAAAGGAATTTCTGGCGCCGTTGCCCGGGAGGAAGCGGTCTCTTCTACGTGCCAATCTCTGGTGCCGAGGAGACACCATCATCATCTACCAGGTTCCTAATCACAAATCTCATCTCTTTGCAATTACATTATTTGCCATTTGCCTCTCGTTTTCCTCTCCCCCACTTCACCAATTTGCCGTTTTATTCGCCCTCTTTCTCGTTCGCCTTTTTCTCGCCGGATCTCTTTTTGTTTGCTTGTTTGCTATCTTTGCTTGTGTTGCCATGTGCCTTCTATTTGCTTGCATCTTCACTTGCTAAAAATCTATTGATATGGATCCTCATCCACTTGCTAATCTTTTCAGAAGACCAAATTATGATGAACCTATTGCTAGTGAGTTGAGTGCACTTGATTACCTCTATGAAGTTTTGTTTGAAAATCATGAATCTGAAAATTTTGATGAGGTGTTGAAAGAAGAAATTTATAAGGTGATTCATGATAGTCCCATGAATGATGAGCATGATTGCGATATTGCTAGCATGAATTCTCTAAATATCCATGATGCTAATGATATGCAAAGCCACGAGCTTGGGAATGTTATGTTTGATAAAGATGATATTTTTTAGTCCCCCAAGTTTTAATGAGCAAATTTATTATGATGATTGCATGCCTCCTATTTATGGTGATGGTGATGACACGTATGCTATAATGAGTAATGATAACCATGAAACTTATCATCATGGTTTTAATTTGCAATGTGGTTATGTCAATCAAGTGTCTAATGATAGTTATTTTGTTGAGTTTGCTCCCACTACCGTGGATGATAAGGAATTTGCTTATGAGGAGAGTAATGAAAATTCTATGCTTGTGCATCATGAAAAGAATGATTTATGTGATAGTTATATTGTTGAATTCCTTCATGATGCTATTGAAATTTATTATGAGGGAGGAACATATGCTTGTAGGAATTGCAATAATATCAAGTTTCCTCTCTATGTGTTCAAAGTTTTGAAGTTATGCTTGTTTTGCCTTCCTATGCTAGTTGATTCTTGTTCTCATAAATTGTTTGCTCACAAAATCCCTATGCATAGGAAGTGGGTTAGACTTAAATGTGTTTTTCATGCTATTCATGATGCTCTTTTGCATATTTCAATTAGTACTTTTATGTGAGCATCATTGAAATTGTTATGCCTAGCTAGGGGCGTAAAACGATAGCGCTTGTTGGGAGGGAACCCAATGAATAAATTTATTTTTGTCTTTTTATTTCTGTTTTTAAGTGTTGACACAATTATGCCTCTGTTCTGATTGTGTTTTTATGGTTTATTTAGTGTTTGTGCCAAGTAGAGCCTTTAGGATGACTCATAAGATGAGTAGAAGCGATGCTGAATCTGAAACATAAACTTTGCGTCCAGTACTTGATTTTTCATTTTTTACTGAAACGTGATTGTCGGAATCAGGGCTCCGCAAACCGAAGAAAAGTTCGAACACAGGGGTGCGCTCGCCCTTCTATTCTGCTCAACTTCACAGCTTCACCACAGCGATCCCCTCACAGCTTATGCCCGGGAGAACAAATGGGGACACGCGATTTACCCAGGTTCGGGCCACCTTGCGGTGTAAAACCCAATTCCTGCATTGGTGGATTGGCCTCACGAGGAGGTTGTGGATGAACTAGTAGAATGTTTGAGCGACCTCGCGAGGGCTCTTCGGTGTGGGGTGGATCCGGTCCTCTACTACGGCGGTGGCTAGTACCTATTTATAGCAGGCCTTGGTCCTCTTCCCTTATCGCACTGGCGGGAAGGGATCCCACGACGGCCAAATTTCAAAGGGGACAGGAGGTACAACTTATCCTGACTAAAGGTGGTCTTCGCCTGCAAAGCTCCTCGCGTGATGCAGAGGTGGGCTCGGCGATAACATCCTCCCTGCTGAGCTCATGGTCTTGATCTGGTTGCACCGGAATGGAAACCTTGGGGGGGGGCTCCTTGGGAACCTGCGTTCGTCCTTGCCCCCTTAGCACAAAAGGGGAAACTACCTCTGCCGCGCCCGCTGGCGCCCGCCTACCATGGTCGTCATAGCTCACATCATCGCAGCCTCGTGAGGCTGGGCTCTGCATGGGAATCTCCGCTCCTCGGGAGGCAGCCTGAGGAGGCCGCTCCCCTGGTGGTCTTGGCGCTGCTGCCCTCGCGAGGCTAGGGCCCTCACGGGGGCCTTGTCTTGGGGAGTTTGCTGTCAGGCCATCCCAGGCTGTCGAGGTGGGCCACACGCTGGGCCGCAGGCAGGCAGGTCTGGGTACCCCGGAACCCAGAACGCTGACAGTAGCCCCCGGGCCCAAGGCGCGCTCGGGGCGGCTTCGGGGCAAAGCCAAGGAGTGGAGCCCGAAGTGCCGCGGGCCCCAACCGCCTGCGGGCCAACCTTGACGCGTGGCGCATGACAGGACGCGGACGCCTCCACTTCCCCACATCGCCTCGGGAACCGCTCTGAGTAAAGTTGACGTGAAGCATGTGCGCTGCGCTGGCTATAATTCCTCTTCCTTGATCGACACCGCCCTCTTGCGTTATCCTTCCTCTCCGACCTGCGCTGAAGTGACCCGTCGAGGGGAATGAAGCGACGCGGGACAGACTCGCCCGCGGATCGAGCACGACACGTGGCGCCCGAGGAGGGCGCGTCGCCTCCACTCCCCACGATGCCTCGGAGACAGCGGTTGCGCCTATAAACCCGCCTCACCCGAGGGGCAGTTCCACCCTCGCACACCTTCGCAGGAACACCGCCTTCTTCTCCCTTTCTCCTTCTCATGGCGTCCGGGGGAAGTGCTGCCAATGCCGGAGCGCGAGCAGGATCCCTGGCGCCGCCGCCATCTCCCGGGGGCGGAGGGGATCAGTCTTCGAGGCCGGTCCAGGCACGCCGGCGTTGGACCGCCACTGATGAGTAAATGTATCATTGCCTCCGCCTTTTCTCGCGAATCATGCCTGGCTCGCCGAGTCTGACCGCCGGCTCCTTCCAGGGCGCCCACGCCCAAGAGGCGCAGGCTCGACAAGCTTCAGGGCGAGGTGGACGCGCTCAGGACTCAACTTTGGGACACCGAGGCCGCCCTCCAAGCCGCGCTTCGGGGTGCGGAGGACGCCAAGGCGGAGCTGGCATCCCTCCAGGCCAAGGTCGATGGGCCGCCAACACCGTGCAGGCGGCCAGGGACGAAGCGGCACACGCGAAGATGATGGAGGCACACCGCGCCAAGCAGTACCTGGACATAGCCAGCCGCGCGGGCAGCGCGGTCCACCGGTTCGTCGGGGATGCCCTCGCGCTGCCATGCGCGCACGGCGACGGGGGCTACCTCAACTTCTTCCAAAAGGTGGTGGAGGCACTGGAGTCCGGCGTGTCCCTGGTGGACGAGGACGCCGAGTCCAGCGCGCATGACCTTCTGGATAGTGCGCTGACGTGCGTCTTCCCCAACTTGCGCCGCCATGCCCCCGCGCTCGACCTCTCCCGCGCGACGGAGCCAGTGCCTGAAGAGATCCGGAGGCCCCTCAGGGACGAGGTGCGCGAGCACGTGGAGTCCCTGGTCGACCGGTTTGCCCAGGCGGCGTCCTCCGAGGAAGGCGACAGCTCCGGAGCCGAGACCTTCAAGAGCCGCGATGGAGACATCGCCTCCTCTGCATGAGCTCTGCTTTCTTCTTTCCTGTTGCATCAAGAACCATTTGGCCCCTAATGGGGCATTAAACATTTGTATTATACCTTTGCTTTTGAGTAGTAGTCTCCTGCTGTGCCCGAAGCATCCTCGTTCCTTCTGCGAGGTTTTACGTTTTCCTTCTCCTTGTACTTGTGTTTGCCTCGCCAGGCCGTCGCTTAGTCCCGGGCTCCCCTCATGGGAGCGCTGATCAACTCCTGGCAATGGCTGCCTGCTCGAACCTCGTGAGGCTGACACCCTGAGGTGGCACGGGCCGCGCCTGTGCCGGGCTCTCAGCGGCGGCAGTCCAAGAGCCTGACTCTCCCTCTTCTGCGTCGTCTTCCTTTCTCGTAGCGCCGTGCCGGCCCCGCGAGTGCACACGGGAGGGGTCATCTCCATCATGTTCAGGCGCCGGAGCCAAGTCTTAGGAGTGACGATCCTCGGGAGGCCGTCTTTTGCTTCCTGAGGCAGGTTCCTGCGTCGCGAGGTGCAGCCGGGGCGCCGGGGCAACTTGGAGGTCTTGCCGAGGGAGCCTCTTCCTCGTGGACCAGGCAGATTTGCAGCTTCAAGAGGCACCTGCCGCTCACGAGGCTCCTAGGGTGGCGAGTAATCAGAGCCTCCGGAGGCGCTTCATCAGGGCCCCGCTTTCCGCGAAGGTGCTGAAAAGTGCTTTGCGTAGAGTTAGAATAATTTGATAGCGAGCCGAATTATGACTTGCCTTCCTCTGGTCATCTTCCTTCCAGCGACCATTTTGGCTGGAGCCCCCGGGCGAGGGCCCATCGCTGCTGGTATGTCGGGTACCAATGCCTGGCAAGGCCAGGGGATGAGTGCTCCTGAGGCCGGGGGCCTGAGGCAACATGCGCCTGCCGGCTTGTGCTTGTAATAGCTCCATTTGAACTCTGTGATTTCCTCTTGCGTCCCATTTCCTTCCTACTCGCTTTTGTGCTCTGCGTCGGCAGGGCCCAATCCCGCGCATACCTCGATCGCCGTTGGGGCGTCCGGATCACCAGGACGAGACTAAGGGGCAAGGGGCTACGTGACCAGTGCGGCCCCTGGGTCGCGATGCCCAGGGGTCCCCCTTGACGTGCGAGCAGCGGGACCCTGGGGCAACTTGCGCCTGCCGGCTTGCTCGAGAGCGCCGCGCGAGGATTTGGCGAGGTGCACACCGTGCCCAGCCCCCGCTTGCGAGGCGCGAGGGATGGAAAACCAGTGCTAGCTTTTTAGAGCCAAGACTGCAAAGCGAGAAACACTGCAAAGGAGAAAAACTCCCACCCCCTTTTCAAACAAAGATGCGAAAGCTTCAAGTTTCATTCCAAAAGACGGCAAATTCAGTTTACAAAAGAGAGCAAAGAACAGCCGCGTCCGGCACCTAATAGCTAGCCTTCGTCTTCCCCCAGCGCGGAGCATAGGGCTTCCACTAGGCGTGGGCATAGTCATTGGGGGACCGAGTCGTCCGCCAGCGTGGAGCATGGGCCTTCCACTTGGGCGTGGGTGGGAACCCCTCCGCGTCCTCGGGGGACTCCGGGCGTATACAGCCCACTCATTATTACGTGAGAGTGTCACGGTTGCAGATAGCTGGGCGAACCCCCAGGCGCAAGGCTCAGGAGTTCCCAGCTCGACCCTTGGGCCAACCCGCACATTTCTGCGCAGTTGCACGCCCCTACGGCCCAAACATGGGTGCATTGCTCCCCGCGTGACCGCAGGATTGCGCTCCCGCGGCCCAAACATGAGCGCAACACACCCCGCGCGACCGTAGGAGTATTGTGTTGATGTAGCCGCCTCGGGGGGCGCTAGTGCGCCAGCCAAGCCACTCCTCGGGGGCCTCACCGGGCCCCGCCGCCTAAGGACCGTGCCGGCACCCCCCCGAGACGTGAGGCGCATGGGGACCTTAGAAGCGTGACCCGATCGGCGCGGGGCCCTCGTGGCGTCTGCCGCGTGTGGCTCATGCCTTTCGCGTCCTGCCGGTCTCCTGAACGACTATTCCTGTGGCCCTGGTGCCTGGCCCTGCGTTCCCTGCTCACGAGGGCGCCCCCCTGTGGCGCGCCCCCACATGCCCCGGGGCACCCTCTTCATTGCACTGGTCGAGCCAGGTGCTCCGGCGGGAGCCCCCAGGCTCGACCTGAAGAGGGGCGCCGGGAGCGGCCCCCCTATGCCGAGGGGGTGGTGGTGCCTGCAGTGAGTGTGAAACTCGCAGCGCCGACGCCTGTCATGTCACCGCTTGGGACGTATGCTTCCACATGAGGACCTTGGTCTCTCTCTGGCCCTTCACCGTGTGCCTCGTAGTTAAAGCCTCCCCCGTGTGACAGGGCGACGCTGTCTGGGGCGCACAGCCCGCGAACCCGCCTGCGCCGAGCCTCTGCCCGAAGTTGGCCGACTCCGCCGCCTCTGCGAGGTTGGCCGCGCCCATCTTGGCGAAGGTTGTTGTCGTGGGTATCCTCTGCACCTCTGCCTTGGTGACCTCCTGGTTCGGCGGCTTGTGCTGCCCGATCCCTGCGTCGGTTGGTGCGCTCACGCCGGGAAAGCCCGAGCGGTTGGTGATCTGCCGGGTTGTAGGCGCGCGGGTTGTGGCGAGCGCGGAGCATTCCATCACCTCCTTCATGCATGCCTTCACCAGGGCTAGGCGGCTGCCCGAACCCGGTCACCTGGACCCTAAGGAGAAGGAGTACAGCCTGGGTCGTACCTTGCTCGGGCTCCTCGGGTTGGTGGCCGGACACGTCGTCACGCGGTGGTGGAAATGGCCCGCCAGCTGAGCCTCCTGCTCCTTGCGCCGGGGATCGGAGGGGGAGGTACGGAGCAAAGGCCCTTCTTGCGACAGCCACAAGTTCGGCGATGTGGTCGGCCCAGGCGTCGTAGCCTCCGTGTGTCGGGCGATGGCGAAGTAGCTCGCTTGCCATGAGCAGCGCTTCCTGCGCGTTCAGGTCTCCCACGTGGGCACAGGTTGAGGAGGACCCCGCGAGAGGCGCGTTGTGGCGGGCTCTCTGCCGTAGAGGGGGACGCCAGGGGCCTGACGCCGCATGGGTGGAACGAGCGGCGACGATGGTGGCGACGACGCTGGTGGCCCGGTAACGGCCGTCCGGCATCGAGCCCTCGGGGTGCATGTGTTGGGGACCGGCCATGGAGTCGGCGAAGCGGGAGTCGTCAGAACCGAAGGACGTCGGCGCACCCCCTACCTGGTGCGCCAAATGTGGGATTCAGGGCTCCGCAAACCCAAGAAAAGTTCAAACACAGGGGTGCGCTTGCCCTTCTATTCTGCTCGACTTCGCGGCTTCACCACAACGATCCCCTCACAGCTTATGCCCGGGAGAACGAACGGGGACACGCGATTTACCCAGGTTCGGGCCACCTTGCGGTGTAAAACCCTACTCTTGCTTTGGTGGATTGGCCTCACGAGGAGGTTGTGGATGAACTAGTAAAATGGTTGAGCGACCTCGCGAGGGCTCTTCGGTGTGGGGTGGATCCGGTCCTCTACCGCGGTGGTGGCTAGTCCCTATTTATAGCGGGCCTTGGTCCTCTTCCCTTATCGCACTGTTGGGAAGGGAGCCCACAACGGCCAAATTTGAAAGGGGACAGGAGGTACAACTTATCCTGACTAAAGGTGGTCTTCGCCTACAAAGCTCCTCGCGTGACGCAGAGGTGGGCTCGGCGATGACATCCTCCCTGCTGAGCTCGTGGTCTTGGTCTCGTTGCACCGGAATGGAAAGCTTTGGGGGTGCTCCTTGGGAACCCGCGTTCGTCCTTGCCCCCTTAGCACGAAAGGGGAAACTGCCTCAGCCGCGCCCGCTGGCGCCCGTCTGCCATGGTCGTCATAGCTCACGTCATCGCAACCTCCTGAGGCTGGGCTCTACATGGGCATCTCCGCTCCTCGGGAGGCAGCCTGAGGAGGCCGCTCCCCTGGAGGTCTTGGTGCTGCTCCCCTCGCGAGGCTGGGGCCCTCACGGGGGCCTTGTCTTGGGGAGTTTGCTGTCAGGCCGTCCCGGGCCGTCGAGGTGGGCCACGCACTGGGCCGCAGGCAGGCAGGTCTGGGTACCCCCGAACCCAGAACGCCGACAGTGATCTTGAGCTGAAATTTTGACACAATATTGCTATACAAATTCTTTACATTGTCCTAATTTTTCAGAATTTTTAGAGTTACAGAAGTATGGTTAGAGTACAGATTACTATAGACTGTTCTGTTGAAGACAGATTCTGTTTTCGTTGCATTGTGTGCTTGTTTTGATGAATCTATGGGTTATATTGAAGGGTATGAGCCATCGTAGAGGTAAAATACAGTAGGTATAATGCAACAATAAATATGAATGGGTTTGCAACAACACCTAAAGTAGTGATTTGCTTTATTATACTAACGGATCTCATGAAGATTTTGTTGAGTTTTGTGTGATTGAAGTTTTCAAGTTTTGGGTGAGATCACGATGGATAAAGGAACAAGGAGTGAAAAGAGCCTAAGCTTGGGGATGATACAGCACCCCCAAGATATATCCAAAGAGAAATAATCAACTAAGCTTGGGGATGCCCCCGAGTGGCATCCCCTCTTTCTTCTAACGACCATCGGTATTTTACTTGGAGCTATATTTTTATTCGTCACATATCATGAGTTTTGCTTGGAGCATCTTGTATCATTTGAGTCTTTGCTTGCTTTGCTTGTTAGTTTGTCACTTGTATCCTTGCTGGACACACCTATTTGAGAGAGCCAAAATTATGCTATCATTTGTTAGAATTGCTCTATATGATTGACTTAAACTTTTTGAGCTATAGAATTGCTCTAGTGCTTCACTTATATCTTTTTGAGGACGGTGTGCTTGGGAACTTTTGAAGAATACTCTCATGCTTCACTTAGATTAATTTGAGAGTTAGTAAATTTTGAAGAAATCCTCTCATGCTTCACTTATACCTTTTTGAGAGATGAAATCTCTATGCTCATGTGCTTCACTCAAATTTGTTTGAGCTTGCCAAAAAGCAATGGCAATATATGAAACTAGTCCCAAAGTTATAGATATCCAAGGAGGATATAATAAAAAATTTCATGAAGATCATGGAAAAATTAAACTTGATTCCTTGTAATAGTTTTGAAACATGATGATAGTAATATGTGAGCCATGTTAGTGAGTAATTATGCTTTAGTAGGAATATTGGTGTTAAGGTTTGTGATTCCCTATGCATGCACGAAAGTCAATAGTTATGCAATAAAGTTACATCCTACTTATGGTGCATTATTCGGTGTTAGTTATGCTCAATGCTCGCTTATGTGAATTTTCGTTTCTTGGTTTGGTTGCTTCTCAATGTATTTGCCAGCCTCCATTTGTACTAAGTAGAAATACTACTTGTGCATCCAAAATCCTTAAACCAAGTTTTGCCTTATGAGTCCACCATACCTACCTATATGCGGTATTTCCATGCCGTTCCAAGCAAATTTGTATGTGCCATCTCTAAATTTTCAAAATAAATTTTCTCTTTTGTGTGCTCGTACCGCTCATGAAACGGTGGGGAGTGTCCAATATTTTTCCATGCTAGATGTGTTATTCTCAAGATGAGTGTTTATTCACTTGTCATTGCACGAGAGTGCGGCGGTAATAGAGATGCCCATTCCCAAAATGAAAAAGAAAAAATATTTACTTTATGTTGTCAAATAATAAATTCCTTGGAAAGTGTTGGTATGGAAGGCAACCGTGGATACGGCTCGCCATGGAATGTGAAAGTTTGGTGGAAAAAGGAATAAACTTTATTTTCTGTTTGGGAACCGCCTATGATATATCTAGCATGGAAAGTATTGTGAGCTACTTTGTTGTTTTCGTTGACAGAAAAGGAATGCCACCCAAAATATTTTCTCTCTCTCAATTGAAACCTTGAGCTCTGGCACCTCTACAAGTCCCTACTTCCCTCTGCGAAGGGCCTATCTGTTTACTTTATGCAATTTTTATTTTTTACTTTGAGTCTCCATCTTCTCTTATAAAGCACCAACTAGGGGGCACTATGATCGTACTTGAGCATTGGGCATAGATAATATTTGAGTGTGTTTCATGAATGGATCAATGATTGAGCATGATGGGCTAGGGATAACTTTCTTTAGTGTTGATATTTTGAAAGACATGGTTGCTTGTTGGCATGCTTGAGTATTGAAGTCATTATGTTAAAACTAGACTATTGCTTTGAATCATCTACAAGTCCAAATGTCCATGCTATACAAAAGAAAAGAATATGAGATGAACATGTTAGGCAGCATTCCACATCAAAAATTCTGTTTTTATCATGGGCTTTCTATTCTTGTGCCCCTCATTCCTTAGCTCTACTCATTCATCCCCACGCTCTTAACATTAGCTCACTTTTCCCCACTCCTTAGTACGAAACCCTCATAAATGGTCACACGGGGGGATTCCTTGGCTCTATGCCGTTGGGACCGGTTTCGGTGGACTGTTGGGCCGAAGCGCGCCACTCCCACCATCCCGTTTTGCAGGCGTCTTTTCACAGGAGCCCACCACGTCGGGCTGACGGCATGGCCCCACGTGGACTCGTCGGGAAACCCGATGGTCCGACGGGTGCCTCGACCGTCGGAGCGGTGTGAATGCCACATGGCGCTGCTTCGAATCGCCGCCCGAGGCCATTAGCCGGCTATTTAAGCCGGCCGTCGTCCCCCAGCCCTTGCACATCCTCCTCCTCCCTCCACCCCACCGCCGTCCCAGCCCATTCGCCTCCTCTCGCACTTCCGTCGCCGTCAGGATGATCCGATGCCTCATCACCACGTACGCGCAGCTAACTCCAGAGCGGTGCCTACAAATCGAGCCAGAAATGCAGGCTCGCCGCGCCGCCTGCATCGTTGCGGGTCTCCCTCTGTATTCGTCGGAGACAGAGGAGGAGGAGGAAGAGGAGGAGGAGGAGGAGCAGGAGGAGGAGCATCAGCCGGTGCCCATGGAGGAGGATGGCCCGGAGGCGGAGGCAGAGGTCGCCGTCGACCAGCCAGAGGAGATGGTGGAGCAGCAGGCCATCCTGGATTCCATCCGGGATGAGGCCAAGGTGAAGGCTAACCGTCGGCTCATCCGACAGAGGCAGCCGGAGGCCGACGCCTTGTTCGACGAGCTGGAGGCGGAGATTGTTGGGGAACGTTGCATGGGAAACAAAAAATTTCTCGTACGCACACGCAAGATCTATCCATGGTGATGAGCATCTATGAGAGGGAGAGTTGGATCAACATACCCTTGTAGATCGCTAAGCGAAAGCATTAAGAAACGCGGTTGATGTAGTCGAACGTCTTTGCGATCCAATCACGTTCCGTCCACGAACTCCCAATCAAGTGCCGAACGGACGGCACCTCTGAGTTTAGCACACGTGCGGCTCGGCAGCATCCTCTCCTTCTTGATCCAGAAAGCGAGAGAGAGGGGGTAGATGAGATCGGGACCAACATGACGGTATGGTGGTGGTGGTGGCAACGGAATTCTGGCAGGGCTTCGCCAAGCGCGTACCGGTGAAACGTGGGAGCAGTTGGGAGAGGTAACGGGCAAGGGTCGAAGGGTGGCTGCCCCCAACGCCTCCCCACCTTTATATAGGCATGGAGGGGGCTGGTGGCTTGCCATCCAAGGCCCTAGGGTCGTTGGCCAAAGGGGGAGGAAGGAAATCCCACCTTTCCTTCCCCACCGATTGCTATCCCCCTTTTTAGGGATCCTGATCTTATCCCCTTAGGATATGAATCTATTCCTTTTAAGGGAGGATCTTGGTGCGCCTAGACCAGGGTTGTGGGGACTTTCCCCACTACCCACGTTCATGTGGGTCCCCCATGCAGGTGGGCCCCACTCCGGAACCTTCTAGAACCTTCCCAGCACAATACCGAAAAACTAGAACTTTTTCCGGAACCCCGATAACAACTTTCCATATATGAATCTTTACCTCCGGACTATTCCGGAGCTCCTCGTGATGTCCCGGATCCCATCCGGGACTCCGAACAACCTTCGGAATTTCCACTATTAATATCTCAATACTACCCTAGCGCTACCGAACGTTAAGCGTGCGACCCTACGGGTTCGAGAATCATGTAGACATGACCGAGACACCTCCACGGTCAATAACCAATAGCGGGACCTGGATGCCCATATTGGTTCCTACATATTCTACGAAGATCTTTATCGATCGAACCACGATGTCAATGATTCAGACAATCCCGTATGCAGTTCCCTTTGTCCATCGGTATGTTACTTGCCCGAGATTCGATCGTTGAGATCTCCATACCTAGTTCAATCTCGTTACCGGCAAGTCTCTTTACTCGTTCCGTAATACTAGTTCCCGTGACTAACTCCTTAGTCACATTGCTTGCAAGCTTCTTGTGATGTTGTATTACCGAGTGGGCCTAGAGATACCTCTCCGTCATACGGAGTGACAATCCCAGTCTCGATCCAACCCAACAGACTCCCTTGGAGATACCTGTAGGGCACCTTTATAGTCACCCAGTTACGTTGTGACGTTTGATACACACAAGGCATTCCTCTGGTGTCCGGGAGTTGCATGATCTCATGGTCGTAGGAACAGATACTTGACATGGATAAAGAAGTAGCAATAAACTGACACGATCAACTGCTATGCTTACGGTTGGGTCTTGTCCATCACATCATTCTCCTAATGATGTGATCCCGTTATCAAATGACAACTCATGTCTATGGTCAGGAAACCTTGACCATCTTTGATCAACGAGCTAGTCTACTAGAGGCATACTAGGGACACATTGTTGTCTATATACCCACACATGTATTTAGTTTCCAATCAATACAATTCTAGCATGGATAATAAACAATTATCATGAACTAGGAAATATAATAATAACCAATTTATTATTGCCTCTAGGGCATATTTCCAACAGTCTCCCACTTGCACTAGAGTCAATAATCTAGCTCACATGACCATGTGATTAACACTTATATCACCATGTGATTAACACTTATATCATCATGTGATTAACACCGAATAAGTTCTGGGGTTTGATCATGTTTTGCTTGTGAGAGAGGTTTTAGTCAACGGGTCTGTAACATTCAGATCCGTGTGTACTTTGTAACTCTCGATACTGTAGATGTTGCTACCACGCTTCACTTGGAGCTATTCCAAATGGCTACCCCACCATAAGTATCCGGATTGCTACTTTGAGTCGCCCGGATTGGTGTTTAAAGCTTGCATCGACGTAAGTCTTTACGACGAACTCTTTATCACCTCCATCATCGAGAAACATCTCCTTAGTCCTATAGTTACTAAGGATAATTTTGACCGCTGTCCAGTGATCCATTCCTGGATCACTCTTGTACCCCTTGACAGACTCATGGCAAGGCACACATCAGGTGCGGTACACAGCATGACATACTATATAGAGCTTATGGCTAATGGCATAGGGGACGACCTTCGTCCTTTCTCTTTCTTCTGCCGTGGTCGAGTTTTGAGTCTTACTCAACTTCACACCTTACAAATCAGGCAAGAACTCCTTTTTTTGCCTGATCCATTTTGAACTCTTTCAAAAATTTGTCAAGGTATGTTCTCATTGAAAGACTTATCAAGCGTCTTGATCTATCTCTATAGATCTTGATGCCCAATATACTAATAGCTTTTATCTGGGTCTTCCTTTGAAAAACTCTTTTCAAACAACCCTTTGTGCTTTCCAGAAATTCTACATTATTTCCGATCAACAATATGTCAACCACATATACATATCAGAAATTCTATAGTGCTCCCACTCACTTTCTTGCAAATACAAGTTTCTCATAAACTTTGTATAAACTCAAAAACTTTGATCACCTCATCAAAGCATATATTCCAACTCCGAGATACTTGCTCCAGTCCATAGAAGGATCGCTGGAGCTTGCATACATTTTAGCATCCTTAGGACTGGCAAAACCTTCTAGTTGTAGCACATACAACCTTTCCTCAAGGAAACCGTTAAGGAAACGATGTTTTGACATCCATCTGCCAGATTTCATAATTGAAAAATGCAGCAACTGCTAACATAATTCCAACAGACTTTAGCATCGCTACGGGTGAGAAAGTCTCATCGTAGTCAACTCCTTGAACTTTGTCGGAAACTTCTTTGCGACAAGTCAAGCTTTATAAATGGTGACATTTACCATCAGCGTCTGTCTTCTTCTTAATGGTCCATTTGTACTCAACGACCTGCCGTTCAATGGGCAAGTCTACCAAAGTCCATACTTTGTTTTCATACATGGATCCTGTCTCGGATTTCATGGCTCCTAGCCATTTGTTGGAATCCGGGTCCACCATCGCTTCTTCATAGTTTGTAGGCTCATCGTTGTCTAACAACATGATTTCCAAGACATGATCACCGTACCACTTAGGGCAGTACGTATCCTTGTCTACCTACGAGGTTCGGTAGTAACTTGATCTGAAGTTTCATGATCATCATCATTAGCTTCCTCTTCAATTGGCGTAGGCACCCCAGAAACATCTTTTTGCGTTGTGTTACCATCCAACTGAAGTGACGGTTCAACAACCTCATCAAGTTTTACTTTCCTCCCACTCAATTCTTTCGAAAGAAACTTTTTCTCAAGAAAGGACCCGTTCTTAGCAACAAACACTTTGTGCTTGGATCTGAGATAGAAGGTATACCCAATGTCTTCTTAGGGTATTCTATGAATATGCATTTGTCCGCTTTGGGTTTGAGCTCATTAGGTGAAAACCTTTTTCACATAAGCGTCGCAGCCCCAAACATTAAGAAATGAGAGCTTAGGTTTCAGCCAAACCATAATTCATACGTGTCATCTCAACGGACTTAGATGGTGCCCTATTAAAGTGAATGTTTTTGTCTCGAATGCTTTAACCCAAAAACAATAGTGGCAAAATGATAAGAGACATCATAGTATGAACCATATCAAATAGGGCACGGCTACGACGTTCGGACACACCATCACTCTATGGTGTTCCAGGCGGCGTGAGCTGTGAAACAATTTCCACATTGTCTTAAGTTGCATACCAAACTCGTAACTCAGATATTCACCTCCACGATCATATCGTAGACATTTTATCTTCTTGTCACGATGATCTTCAACTTCACTCTGAAACTGCTTGAACCTTTCAAACGTTTCAGACTTGTGTTTCATTAAGTAAATATCCCCATATCTACTCAAATCATCAGTGAAGGTAAGAAAATAACGATATCCACTACGCGTTTCAACACTCATTGGACCACATACATCAACATGTATCAATTCCAATAAGTCACTAGCCCGCTCCATCATACCGGAAAACAGGGTCTTAGTCATCTTGCCCAAGAGGCATGGTTCGCATGTCTCAACCGATTCGAAATAGAGTGAGTCAAAAGATCCATCAGCATGGAGTTTCTTCATGCGCTTTACACCAATATGACCTTCGCGGCAGTGCCACAAGTATGTGGTACTTATCATTACTAACTTTGTATCTTTTGGCATCAATATTATAAATATGTGTATTACTACGATCGAGATTTAATAAACCATTCACATTGGGTGCATGACCATTGAAGGTATTATTCATGTAAACAGAATAACCATTATTCTCTAACTTAAATGAATAACCGTATTGCAATAACCACGATCTAATCATGTTCATGCTCAACGCAAACACCAAATAACATTTATTTAGGTTCAACACTAATCCCGAAGGTAGAGTGAGCGTGCGATGGTGATCATATCAACCTTGGAAGCACTTCCAACATACATCGTCACCTCGCCCTTAGTTAGTCTCCGTTTATTCCGTAGCTTTTATTTCGAGTTACTAACATTTAGCAACTGAAGCGATATCTAATACCCAAGTGCTACTAGGAGTACTTAGTAAGGTACACATCAATAACATGTATATCAAATATACTTTTGTCGATGTTGCCAGCCTTCTTATCTACCAAGTATCTAGGGTAGTTCTGCTCCAGTGACCGTTCCCCTCATAGTAGAAGCACTTAGTCTCAGGTTTGGGTTTAACCTTGGGTTTCTTCACTCGAGCAGCAACTGGCTTGCCAGTCATGAAGTTTCCCTTCTTACCCTCGCCCTTCTCGAAACTAGTGGTTTTACCAACCATCAACACTTGATGCTCCTTCTTGATTTCTACCTTCGAGATGTCAAGCATCGCGAATAGCTCATGGGATCATCCATCCCTGGCATGTTATAGTTCATCACGAAGCTCTAGTAGCTTGGTGGCAGTGACTTGGAGAACTATATCAATCACTATCTTATCTGGAAGATCAACTCCCACTCGATTCAAGCGATTGTAGTACTCAGACAATCTGAGCACATGCTCACTGATTGAGCTATTCTCCTTCATCTTGCAGGCAAAGAATCTTTGTTGGAGGTCTCATACCTCTCAACACAGGCATGAGCCTGAAATCCAATTTCAGCTCTTGGAACATCTCATATGTTTTGCGACGTTCAAGAACATCTTTGGAGCCTCAATTCTAAGTCGTAATGCATGACGCACTGAACTATCAAGTAGTTATCACAACGTGCATGTCAGATGTTCACAACATCCACAGACGACGCTAGAGGGGGTGGCGCACCGAGCGGTGCATCAAGGACATAAGCCTTCTGTGCAGCAACGAGGACAATCCTCAGTTTACGGAGCCAGTCCGCATAATTGCTACTACCATCTTTCAACTTACTTTTTCTTTAGGAATGTATCAAAAATTCAGGGGAGCTATAGCGCAAGCTATCTACAACATAATTTGCAAAGACACTTTGACTATGTTCATGATAATGGGTTCAATTAATCATATTACTTAAGAACTCCCACTCAAACCAACATCCCTCAGGTTGTCTAAGTGTGACATGATCCAAATCCACCAACCCAAGTCCGATCATCACGTGAGATGAGGTGGTTTCAATGGTGAACATCTCCATGTTGATCATATCTATTATATGACTCATGTTCGACCTTTCGGTCTCTTGTGTTTCAAGGCCATGTCTGTACATGCTAGGCTCGTCAAGTTTAACCTGAGGGTTCCGCACGTGCAACACTGGCTTGCACCCGTTGTATGTGAACGTAGAGTCTATCACACCCGATCATCACGTGGTGCTTTGAAACGACGAACTTTCGCAACGGTGCACACTCGGGGAGAACACAATTTTATCTTGAAATTTAAGTGAGGGATCACCTTATAATGCTACCGTCGTCCTAAGAAAAACAAGGTGCATAAAACGATTAACATCACACGCAAATCATAAGTGACATGATATGGCCATGAACTTGTGCTTTTCGATCTCCATCTTCAAAGCACCGGCATGATCTCCATCGTCACCAGCATGACACCATGATCTCCATCATCTTGATCTCCATCAACATGTCGCCATGAGGTTGTCGCGCCAACTGTTGCGTTTACGACTATTGCTAACTCATAGCGATAAAGTAAAGCAAAACGGCGCAAATAAATTAAAGACAACCCTATGGCTCCTGCCGGTTGCCGTACTCATCGACATGCAAGTCCATATTTAACTATTACAACATGATCATCTCATACATCAAATATATATCACATCATGTCTTTGGCCATATCACATCACAACATACCCTGCAAAAACAAGTTAGACGTCCTCTAATTGTTGTTGCATGTTTTACGTGGCTGCTATGGGTATCTAGCAAGAACGATTCTTACCTACGCAAAACCACAACGGTGATACACAAATTGCTATTCAACCTTCTACAAGGACTGCCTCAATCAAATCCGATCCAAGTAAAGTGGGAGACACAGACACCCGCCAGCCATCTTTATGCAACAAGTTGCATGTTAGCGATGGAACCGGTCTCTCGTAAGCATACGAGTAAGGTTGGCCCGAGCCGCTTCATCCCACAATACCACTGAACCAAGAAAAGACTAAGGGAGGAAGCAATCTGAATATCAACGCCCGCAAACTCCTTTGTGTTCTACTCAAGATCTCATCTACGCATAGACCTGGCTCTGATACCACTGTTGGGGAACGTTGCATGGGAAACAAAAATTTCTCGTACGCACACGCAAGATCTATCCATGGTGATGAATCTATGAGAGGGAGAGTTGGATCTACATACCCTTGTAGATCGCTAAGCGGAAGTGTTAAGAAACGCGGTTGATGTAGTCGAACGTCTTTGCGATCCAATCACGATCCGTCCACGAACTCCCGATCAAGTGCCAAACGGACGGCACCTCCGAGTTTAGCACACGTGCTGCTCGGCAGCGTCCTCTCCTTCTTGATCCAGCAAGTAAGAGAGGGGATAGATGAGATTGGGACCAACACGACGGTATGGTGGTGGTGGTGGCAGCGGAATTCCGGCAGGGCTTCGCCAAGCGCATACCGGTGAAACGCGGGAGGAGTTGGGAGAGGTAACGGGCAAGGGTCGAAGGGTGGCTGCCCCCAACGCCTCCCCACCTTTATATAGGCGTGGAGGGGGCTGGTGGCTTGCCCTCCAAGGCCCTAGGGTCATTGGCCAAAGGGGGAGGAAAGAAATCCCATCTTTCCTTCCCCACCGATTGCTATCCCCCCTTTTTAGGGATCCTGATCTTATCCCCTTGGGATATGAATCTATTCCTTTTAAGGGAGAATCTTGGTGCGCCTAGACCAGGGTTGTGGGGACTTTCCCCACTACCCACGTTCATGTGGGTCCCCCATGCAGGTGGGCCCCACTCCAGAACCTTCTAGAACCTTCCCGGTACAATAAGGAAAAAACTCGAACTTTTTCCGGAACCCTGATAACAACTTTCCATATACGAATATTTACCTCCGGACTATTCCGGAGCTCCTCGTGATGTCCCGGATCCCATCCGGGACTCCGAACAACCTTCAGACTTTCCACTATTAATATCTCAATACTACCCTAGCGCTACCGAACGTTAAGCGTGCGACCCTACGGGTTCGAGAATCATGTAGACATGACCGAGACACCTCCACGGTCAATAACCAATAGCGGGACCTGGATGCCCATATTGGTTCCTACATATTCTACGAAGATCTTTATCAGTCGAACCACGATGTCAAGGATTCAGACAATGCCGTATGCAGTTCCCTTTATCCATCGGTATGTTACTTGCCCGAGATTCGATCGTCGATATCTCCATACCTAGTTCAATCTCGTTACCGGCAAGTCTCGTTACTCATTCCGTAATACAAGATCTCATGACTAACTCCTTAGTCACATTGCTTGCAAGCTTCTTGTGATGTTGTATTACCGAGTGGGCCCAGAGATACCTCTCCGTCATACGGAGTGACAAATCCCAGTCTCGATCCATGCCAACTCAACAGACACCCTTGGAGATACCTGTAGAGCACCTTTATAGTCACCCAGTTACGTTGTGACGTTTGATACACACAAGGCATTTCTCCGGTGTCCGGGAGTTGCATGATCTCATGGTCGTAGGAACAGATACTTGACATGGATAAAGAAGTAGCAATAAACTGACATGATCAATTGCTATGCTTACGGTTGGGTCTTCTCCATCACATCATTCTCCTAATGATGTGATCCCGTTATCAAATGACAACTCATGTCTATGGTCAGGAAACCTTGACCATCTTTGATCAACGAGCTAGTCTACTAGAGGCATACTAGGGACACATTGTTGTCTATATACCCTCACATGTATTTAGTTTCCAATCAATACAATTCTAGCATGGATAATAAACAATTATCATGAACTAGGAAATATAATAATAACCAATTTATTATTGCCTCTAGGGCATATTTGCAACAGAGATAGAGGCAGAGGAGGTTGTGACGCCCCATTCTCGTCCGTACGCTAATCAATCATGCAATGCGTACGGCCAAGATTAGGGACTCACTGATTAGTACCACAACACGACAAAAGACACAAATAAAGAGTCATACAGCTTAATATTACAAGCCAGGGGCCTAGAGGGCTCGAATATAAAGCTCCGACAAGCATGAGTCAGCGAAAGCAACAATATCTGAGTACAGACATAGTTAGACAAGTTTTGCCTTAAGAAGGCTAGCACAAACATAAACAGCAGATCGAAAGAGGCGAGGCCTCCTGCCTGGGAACCTCCTAACTACTCCTGAGCATCGGCAGTCTCCACTGAGTAGTAAGCTCCATCGGCGGTGTAGTAGCCGTCTCCAGCGAACTCCATCTCCTGGGCTCCATCGACTGAACGCAGCAACGCATCGAAGGGGAAAAGGGGAGCAAAGCAGCTGTGAGTACTCATCCAAAGTACTCGCAAGACTTATATCAGAACTAAGATAGATATGCATCATTCTCAATAAGGGGTAATATCTGGACTGACCGCAGAAAGCAAGAATAGGGAGAAGAACTAGTCCTATCGAAGACTAGCATCTTCAGCATCTTACAGCATGAGAAGAGAGTAGACCTGCATCTCATATACATAGTCATATTGTTGTAGCAATTTTAATTAAGTAACACGCCCAGAGATCCTTCCTCGATTCCCTGCGAGGAAGCAATCCCGGAGCCACAATTCATTTTAACTAGATTATGATTATAGTTGTAGTAGGCCAAAGGACAACTCCAAATCGTCCTGTTACCGTGGACACGACTATTCGAATAGTTTGTTCTTCCCTGTAGGGGTGCACCTCATTTCCAACACGCCTGGTCACCTCCGGCCGGACATACTTTCCGGGGTAATGCCCGCCCTCGGGATACAGCACGTCGTCACCCCACCTAGACTCATCGAAGAGGCCAGCCCGCCGGTCTAAATTCTATGCGCTCAGGGGTCATGGGCCCAATCACCCGTTGCACACCTGCACGGTGCGTGGACGGCCGGAAACAGACCTAGTACACTCCAGTCCAGGAGCTGCACCGTCCAGTCCAATCCGTCGCGCGCCGCTCCATTGCTGACGTCCGAAGAGCTTCGGTTGATACAACGACGCTGAGTGGCCATAACTTTCCCACGTGAAGGTTTAGTGCATTAAAGGTCGTATCGACCAACTCAGATTAAATACTCAGCCCATTAGCAATTTATTAGAAGTGCGGGGCAAGCTCGGACATATTGCAGCCCGTCGCCCCGCCAAGAACACTCGAGTGCCTTCCGGCGCACCCCACCAAGTCTCCGGATGCCTTGCGGCACATCCCACCAATATCTCTCGCGGGTACCCTTGGGGCCGACCCGTCTTTAACATGTTACAGCCACCCAGTCATAGTAACTGTGTGGCTATACGCCAAGTGGAAATCCGAGGAATCACCCTCGTTGGATCCCACTCGAGGTAAGAGTAAGGCAAGAGTCGCTTCCGGTAAATGGAAAGGAGGAATCACCCTCGATACCCATGACCGATAGCTACGCTACAGAATTAACACCGGGAGTGCTAAGTGAGGTATCACCCTCGGCACTCGGTAGTAGCTCTGCAGTGCCCTACTTAAGGGGTGTGCAGTGATGTGTCGGTAACGGCTTGTCAGTCATAATGACTGAGTCTTCTGTCTTCAAGTCCTCGATGTCGACGATGAAAGCAGGGGCAACGGGGACTAACGGGTCTTAGGGGTTCACTGATCCACCTATTCTAGGCAGTTGACATAAAAGCATGTGTAGTAGCAGTTCACCAAAATCAGGCTATGCATCAGAATAGGAGCTATCTAATACAGTAGCAAAATTCTAATGCAAGCATAAGGGGCAGAGAGATGGGTGATATCGGAATGCTCAAGGGGGTTTTGTTTGCCTTGCTGCTCTGCGGCAAAAGGCTGAACGTCAAGGGCGTAGTCGAACACGGCAGCTCCATCAGCCTCGGGGTCTACCGGAGAGAAGAGGGGGAAGAAACAAAAAATATAAAGCACCCAGATGCAACATGATGCATGACATGGCAATAGGCATGGCTAGCGGTGTTTACGGCCTATCTAAGTGCGATAGCTAATTTAGAAATTTATTTGAAATTATTTTAATACTGTCGTGCACTATTCACATATCCGAAACAGGCAAAAAGTTACATGTTCAGATAGCTAGAGGCATGTGACAGATGAACGGAGGGCATATTTGGATTCGTGGTATTTTTCTGATCAACTTTCATATATAAATTATTTTCATCTGACTTACAGATTATTTTCTATGATTTTCTAAAGTTTTAAATATTTTCTGGAATTAAATCTATTTATTAAATCAAACATTATCCGAAACAGTGTCATGTGACGTCAGCATTGCATCAGCAGGTCAACAGTGTTTGAACCTGACATGTGGGGTCCACATGTCATAGACATAGTGGAATTCCAATTTATTAAATTAAGTAAATAGAATTAATTATCTATGGGGCCCATATGTCAGTGACTGATTAGGCAAATTAATTAGTTTTAATTAATCTTTTACTCTAATTAAGTATCTGACAAGAGGGGCCCATGTGTCATAGACACAGGGGGTGTAGGGCCCCACTGTTAGTGTCACTGGGTCAGCCCAGCCAGCACGTTGACTGGTCAACCCGGTCAACAGGGCCAGGGGACCCACTAGCAGTGACCCTGGGGGTGGGCCCCAGATAGCCACGTCGGCGGCCAGCGCCGGAGCGTCGCCGGCGAGCGCCCGACGCGGTCAGCGAACTCCGACGAGCTCGGGTTTCTTCCACATGCCACCATTTGGCACGCGGTTGGGCGCGCTGGAACGGCCAGTCGACGCCGCACACGATGGTGGCGGTGGCATGGCCGGAGACGGCGTGTAGCGCCGGCGGCGAGCTCATCGGCGGAGGCGGCCACGGGAGCTCGACGGGGATGCGGCTACGGCGGCTAAAACGACCGGGGCTAACGCGGAATCGACCCTACGCGGTGCGACGAGCACGATGGCAGCCAACCCGTGACCATTTGGTCACCGGAGTGGCGCAGGCGATGAGCATCCGCGGCGGCGCGCTCGGGTCCGAGCGGAAACAAGGCCTACGGCGAGCTAACGACGGCGAGGAGGCACGGGGAAGGGAGGCGGAGCTCACAGGGAGTTGTAGCCGTGCAAAGTGGGCTCGGGGAGGACTCGACGGCGGCGTATCGACGGCGACGAGCTCCGGCTGCCCGAGGAGGAAGACGACGGCGCGCGGGTGATGCAGGGCTCCAGGGCGTCGGGCTCGTGGTCGGGGAGGTCGAGGGGGTCACGGCGGAGCGGAAGGGCGCGTCGGCGAGGCGCGGGAGGCACGGTAGCCGCGGCTACGCCGGAGCCATGGCGGCGGCGGCGGTCGGACGCGGCGGATCTGGAGGGGGCGAGCGAGGGAGAGCGAAGGGGGGGAATGGCCAGGGAGGCCAAGGGGGAGGCTGGGGGCGAGCCTTATCCCCTTGCCCCAACTGCCCCCGCCGCGGTGGCGCGTTGTGGCCGGCCGGCGATGGCTCGGCCATGGAGACGACGACACGGGAGGGGGAGCAGGTGAGCTGGGCTGGGCCTGGCCGGTTCGGCACAGTTGGCCAGGGCCTTTTCTCCTTTTCCTTTTCTTTCTTTTTCTTTTCTGTTATTCATTTTTAGTTTCTGGTTTAATTTCTTTTGGCATTATCCCTTTTAAGCAAAAATGTGAGACATAGCCCAAATATTTTAGTTGCAACATTTCAAAGGTCCACAGTAGGTTTGAGGATTTTTTGTATCTGTTTGTAGTTTTAACTTGAATTTAAATGCATTCAAAAATACTTTCAGCTCCTGTTTAATTGGGTGGGGTCCACACCAGAAACTTGGTGATGTTGTTTTCCTTAACATTATTTGTTTTAGAATATTCCACAATTTTGGAACATTTTATCTTTGATGTTTGAAAATTTAATTTCATCACTTAAAACCATAGGGCATTTGCATTGGAATTTGAATTGGATTTTGAATCCAACTTGATCAAACTTTACTTAGCAAAATAACTAGGCACTGTTCATGATCATTACTGTAGCTTAATTACAATGATCACTGTAGCATAAGCCCAGGGTGTCACAGAGGTGGCAACGGAGTAGCCGCAGGCGCCGGAGAGGGCGGAGCCGCAATAGGCGGCCATTCATCCACCGGAGGGCACGGAGATCATCGACATCTCCGACGAAGAGTAGATAGGTTTTATTATGTAGTAGTATGTAGGTTTTACATCCTGCATGCTTTTGTATGATTTTTTTCCTTTCAATCTAATATGAACCATGGTGATGTTGAAAAAGAAAGGGTGACGGTGCAATCAAATCAAATAAAAAAAGAAACTATTTTTTGCAGGATGAAATTAATTTGGTGCAATCAAATAAAAAAAAGAAACAAATGGTGCAATCAAATCAATAAAGAAAGGGCCCATAAAGAAAAGGGTGACGGTGCAATCAAATCAATAAAAAAACAGAACCAGCGCGTGCACCATTTTATAGGCCTCTTTTATCCTTGTGGGCCTTCGACAGGTCAACGCCTTGCGAAGGCCCAACAAGGACTTGTTTGCATTTTGGGACAGACGAGTGGGCGAGCAGAACCAACCTCTCGCGGATTGCCCAACAATCCAACGGTACGGAGCCGTCCATGTGATCCAACGGCGCACAGCCTGCACGCGTGCCCGCCCTGTGAATTCCTTCTAGAAGACCAGATCCGAGGGCTGTCGCTTGGCGCTAGGGTATGATCGGACGGTTGCAGTTCGACGCTAGGGTTTGGAGAGATGCTGCGGGGCTTTGAGCCGGTCAACGGGATTATCTTAGGTTTGACCATCTTTCAAAGGATGTTAACTAATTAAAAAAAATCAAAAAATAGCAAACCTTCGCGGTTCGTTGGTTCATAAGACATAGTTACCATAAAAAAATATAAACTTGATTTAGGGATATCTTTATGGAAAATATTCTTTTGAGGTAAGCTACCATCTCCAAGTTTAAATGAGAAGAACAAATTAAAAAATAATCAAAAAATGGAAGACCTGCGCACAATGCCGTTGTATGTGACATGGTTATGACAAAAAATAATAATCTTGGTTTATGGACATTTCCATGAAAACTCCTTCACACAAATGAGCTATCACGTACGAGATTGTATGGAGTCCAAGAAGAGAGTGATAGTGGGTTTGGGTCTATGAAAAATTTAAAAAATTTAAAAAATCACCATAGATTCATTTTAGTGTGAATAAGAAGGATTGGAACTTATATTTTTATTATTGAAATTTTAAACTGTTTTTATAATGATTTATATTGGAAATGGAATGTTTACCCTAACTTTTCAGAGCTCACAAACTTAGGCTAACATGATCATTTGTTTGTATTTTTGTTTTATTTGTTGTTAGATCATTGCAACCTAGGCTAACATGATCATTGAAACATCACAGAGCAATGGATTTCAAATGTTGCTTATAATTCAAATGTCAGTCAAAATTCAAATTCAAACATCACATCACAGTCAAAACATCATATCAAATCACATCAACCTGTGTTAACTTTAATTATACATTAATGCCGGCCACAATGGCTGGCGAGAGTTCACAAGTCTGCCAGGCATTAACTAAAAACATTAAAACTAAAAATAAAAATGAGGAGGTGCGCCGCCCCCTAGGCGTCCTCGTCCTCGTCGTCGTCGGGGCCGGTGAGGTCGACGAGGGTCGGCGCCGGGCCAGCCCAGGGAAACAACGTCTCCCAGGGGGTGGCGACGTCGTCCGCCGGGGGCTGCACCGCCGCTGCATGCACTTCGGCACGGCGCTCCTCCTCCTCTACCTCGGCGTCCTTCTCCAACTCCTCGAGCCGCTGACCCTCGTGACGATCCGCCCGCAGGTGCCGCTGTCGCCAAAACTCCAGGTAGTCCCGCTCCTGCTTCGGCGTCACCAGCATCCATATGGGTGGCGCGCTCACCCACTCCCGCACCGCCCCCTCCCAGACGTACTCGTGGGGCATGAGGGCGGTCGGCGCCTGCTCGAGCTTGGCAGGGGACGGCGGGGCCAGCGGCGGCACGACGCAGTCGCCAGCAGCGGAGAGCGCAATGGCCTCCGCCATCCGCGCCTGGTAAGCCGCCTCCTCCTCCTCCTTGCACCGCTCTTCCTCCTCGCTTTCGCGGAGGACAACTGCCAGCGCCAGCGCCTCCTGGTATGCGGCCTCCGCCTCCTGGTCCTCATCGTGCACGATGAGGGGCGGCGGGGTGCCAGCCCGCACATCGCGGACGCCACGCCGGCGCTGCTCCTCGTGCTCAAACGCAAACCATACCTCCCAATTGGGAGAGTCTGCAGCATAGGCCGGATCGAGCCGCTGCTCAGGCGTGAGCTGCTGTCGCCGGCGCCTCACCTCCCCCGCATGCGCCCGCGCCGACCGTGGAACCGCCGGCACTGGGATCCTCTCCGGATCCAAGTGCCAGTAGTGTGGCAGGATCACGTCGGGGTAGGGGAGAGGGATGGTGTGCTCCCAGTGCCACCTCGCCTAGTGCACTGGGACGCTAATCTGCTGCCGAGGCAGACAGGAAGAGGACAGCGGGGGTAGCGCACGCCAAGGGACGGTGGGGGCCTTGCCCTTCTTCTTGCCAGAGCTCGAGCCGGCCCCTGAGAAGATGCCCATGATGGCTACTGGCTAGGTTTTGGTTTTGTCGCCGGCGGACTAGGGTTTGTATCTTGCCGGGGGTGGAGGGGGCAGGCGCGACTCTGGAAGGATGGAAGGTACTATGGACTAGCCGGTTTCCATTTAAAGAAGGACGATGACCCGAACATGGGTGGCTGACGACCGGGGCCTGCCGCGTGTGCGCATTTACTTTTGGCTGTGGGGGTAGTTGGAAGGCCGCCACGCGTCCCCGAGGCGGATGAGGAGAAAGCGCGTGCACGTCCGTTCGGCGTCCGTGTGGCTAGAAATGGGGCGGGACTGACTCACTCGTCAGGTCCAACGGGCGACGCAGTCCAGCACGGCCCCACTCGTCAGAGTTAACGGTCAAACCATTGACCCGACGACATCCTCCGTTGTGACCTTTGGTGAGGGTTTCGGGCTAGGGAGTGGGGAAAAGTGAGCAAAATTTAAGGACGTGGGGATGAATGAGCACAGCTAAGGAACTAGGGGCACATATGTAAAAATCCCTTTTATCATTTACCTACTCGAGGACGAGTAGGAATTAAGCTTGGGGATGCTGATACTTCTCCAACTTATCTATAATTTTTGCTTGTTCCATGCTGTTATATTATCATTCTTGGATGTTTTACAATCATTTTATAACAACTTTATATCATTTTTTGGGACTAACCAATTGACATAGTGCCAAAGTGCCAGTTGCTGTTTTTGCTTGTTTTTTACTTCGCAGAATATCAGTACCAATCGGAGTCTAATCGCGACGAAACTTTTTGGAGATTTTTTTGGAGCAGAAGACACCTAGTGGGCCAAAGAAGTGCCAGAGAGGTGGGCTGTGGAGGCCACAACCCACATGGGCGCGCGAGGGGGCCCCCGGCGTGCCCTGGTGGATTGTGCTCTCCACGGGCCCCCCCTCCACCGCCTCTGACGCCTATAAATTCCCAAATATTCAGAAAACCCTAGGGGAGTCGAAGAAACACAATTCCAATCACCGCAAGTTCCAGAACCTTGAGATCCTATCTAAACACCATCACAGAGGGGTTCATCTTCTTCATAGGTGCCTCTCCGATGATGCGTGAGTAGTGTAAGTGCATCTAGTGCCCCTTAGTGATTTTGGTTTATTGAAGACTTATATGTTAAGGGACTAATATGTGTGTGAGTGTACACAGGCTCTATAAGTCGTTGAGGAGTTTGATATATACGAAGAATGTCGACCCCTAAAAATGAATGTCTTCAGCTGAAGACTTTGGTGAATACTTTGGTATTTCCCTGAAGACTTTGAAGCTGAAGAATTCGGTGTGACCTTGAAGATATTTACGAGGACTATGAAGCATGAGGACTTTTGTTTTCGTAGTTTCCTTTCCTTTCTTTGAGTCATAGGAAACATCGTACTGTTAAAGGGGGCCGAGGTAATACTAAGGAAAAATTTCCAACCGATGCTCAACTCAAAAGCCTGAACATAACCAATTTTCGAGTGAAGCCTTTGGAAATCTCTTGCAGCTCAGTCAAGTTCTTCAGTGACAGAGACGATGTTCTTCAGGTCTCTGAGGAAATTGGTTTGACTGAGGAGCTAGGATTTCGCTAGTGCGAATTGCCTACCGTGAGGAATATGATAAGCCCTGAGGAATTTGAAAGTTCAAATTCCGACCGTTGCTGTGCTTTGCGCCAGCTGTACAGATATCTTATCCACATAACGGTCATATCATTGGCGGGCATTTATGTCTTATCACGTCGGGTTGCACCCTGGCTATAAATAGCCACCCCCCACAACCACTAGTTGGTTGGCTGCTCAGAGAGAGATTGACACTTGTCATTTGAGAGCAACCCATCCTCTGAGGACTTTGAGAGAAAATCATCAGTGAGAAAAAAACCAAAACCCAAAGTGATTGAGCATCACTGAAGAGATTGTTCCTGTGTGGAACCAATGCTTTTTACCTTTGAAGACTGTGTATCTTCCAGACGGTTAGGCGTCATGGTCTAGAGCATCTAGCAGTCAATTGTGGATCGCCGGGTGATCGAGTTTGTGAGGGTTTGGAAGTCTACCCTGAAGACTTACCACTAGTGGTGGGCAAGGTCTGTGTGACCTTAGCTCAAGGAGAATACGGTAAGGACTGTGTGTCCTGGGACTGTGTGTCCTTTGGTTTAAATACCAAGTCGCTTCGAACCAGATGTACGACTGTCACAACAGTTGGAACTGGGTCATCAAATCACTGTCTTCATCGAGCTCCTGGTTCTATTTCCTCAACCCCTTCATTTCCTCGAAGTACTTGTTGATGAATCTGTCCGTTACTGTCTGAACAATTTGACTGAAGACTTTCTCAATTTCCTCATCTTAAATTCTTTAGTCACTTTATCTTCTGCCTGCTTATCCTGTTCACACTACTTATGCTCTCTGTATGCTTCATTTCATCATGATGACTATGCTAATGCTATGTTTCACATGCACTTGAATACTTATTCCGCTGCTAGTATTTCGTCAAGTTTCAAATTCCTCAAGTTGAAATTCCTCAGTGACGAATTTGTAAAAATCACCTATTCACCCCCATCTAGTCGATATAATGCACTTTCAATTGGTATCAGAGCATGGTACTCCCTTGTTCTGTGTGATTTTGGTTTAACCACCTGGAGTTTTATTTATGTCGACTGCAGGCATGATCAAGGTCTCAACTGGGTGTCCTACCTTCGATGGGACGGACTACCCCTACTGGAAGAACAAGATTCTCATGCATCTTGAGGCAATTGACAACGATCTCTGGTATGTTGTGGAAAATGGTGTTCCCTCCGTCACTCCCACTATCAACGCTGCAGATGTGAAGAGATTCAAGAAACTCGATTCTCAAGCGAAGAATATCATATGTGGCCATCTAAGCAAAGGTCAGTATGGCAGAGTGAGTGTTTTGGAGTCTGCTAAGCTTATCAGGGATAGGCTGTCCAAAGTCAACGAAGGTGTTTCAACTCAACGTGACTCTCGAGTTGATGTTCTTCGCAATCTCTTCAACCGCTTCAAAAGACTCGACAACGAAAATGTTCAGCAAACTTTCGATTGTATCGCTGATATCTCCAATGAGCTCCAAGCTCTTGGTGCCACTGATATCACCGACCATGAGGTGGTGAAGAAACTATTGAGATCTCTTGATTCCTCATTCGATACACTTGCTTTGATGATTCAAGAACGTGGAGACTACAAGTCACTAGATCCTGCTAATATTCTTGAGAGACTCAATACTCATGAATTCCAACAAGATGAAAAGAGAGACCTCTACGGGTCAAGCTATGGAAGATCTCGTGCTTTGAAGGCTAAGGCAATTTCCTCATACGAAGGTGAAGAATCTGACAGTAGCCTTGGTGATCCTGAAGAACTGACTCAGGAGCTTGCAATGCTCGTGAGGAAATTCCAGAAGTTCTCAAGGAGAGGTCGGTTTGGAAAGTCATCAAGAAGTGGCATGAAGAACTCATAATCTTCATCAAGCGATTACAAGAATAGAACTTGTCACAAATGCAAGAAATCTGGCCACTATATTGCTGACTGTCCTCTCTGGGAAAAAGAATCAAAGAAGGAGAAATACAAGGATGACAGTTCTGATGACTCGAAGAAAAATAAGAAATCTTCAAAGTCCTCAAAGTCCTCATCTTCAAAGTCCTCATCGCACAAGAAGAATAACTTAAGGAAGGCTCGGGCACTTATTGGCAAGGAAATGGATTCTGAAGAAGAATCTGAAGAATATGAGGAAGATGAGGAATCTGAGGAGGATTCAGACTCTGGTGTGGCGAACCTAGCTCTCGCTACTGCTTTCGTCAGCAAGTCCATCTTCAATGATGAAGAAAATGGCAACTTCAATGACTCTGACGTCAGCAACGACGACTATGCTCCCACCTATTGCTTCATGGCAAAAGGTGCCAAGGTACCCAAACCCCATTCCTCATCTGAATCAAGTGATGGTGAATCTGAGGATTACATGAAACCTAGCTATTCCAAACTTGCTAATATTGCCACCAAACAACAAATTGCCATTGAAAAGCTTCAGAAACTGCTAGACAAAAGCGATGACCTGTTGAATGAGGAAATGGATCGCACTCAAACTCTGACTAAGGGACTTCAAAGTCCTCAGTCTAAGTTTGATAACCTTCAAAGTCGTCATGATGCTCTCTTAGTCGATCATGAGAAGCTTTCTTATGAATTTCTTCAAAGAAAGCAAGATCTTGAGAAACTAAGGGTGTCTCATGAAGATCTTCAAAGGGATAATGATTCTTTGCTTGCTCAACAGATCAGTACCGCTCAGGAAGATTTTGTTCCACCTTGCTTGAAATGCATCGAATGTGAAACTGCTCATTCTTCACCTGAAAGTTCAAATGCTTCTATTACTGCAAATTCTTCAACTATTTCCATGGTCACAAATTCCTCATCTGAGGATACCACAAGTGTCACTAATGAAAATGCAGGGTTGAAGGAATTGTATGTGACAGGCATATACAAAAGCCTCAAAGGGCATCAAACCCTTTGCGATGTGCTTAAAAAGTAGATTATGAACATGAACCCTAGGAAAGAGGGTATTGCCTTTGAGAGGAAACTCAATGTTGATGGATCCTACTAGAAACCTGAGCAGTACCCCAAAACTTCATGGGTTGCTGCAAAAGGATCTCCTATAGATCCATCTACTTTATCTGGCTTTACTTGTGAATCTTCATATTCCTCTGATGAGTCATTTGACTCGAACTATAAACTGTTCAAAAATTACAATGGTGAAGTATTTGCCAGATATGTTTGTACTAACTGCAGGAACGGTCCTCCAATGAAGAAAATCTGGGTTCCCAAAAGGTACCTCAAAAATCTTCAAGTGAATGTAAACATGACACCACCAGTGAAGAATAGGAACCCCATATCAAATTCTTCATCTGTACTGTACCAAAGTCTTCAAAAGGACCAAAGTCCTCACATGGACCAAATTCCTCATATGGTCAAAAATCATATCATTCTCATGCTAATGCTTCTGTTCGCAGGGAAAACCTAAGGGTCACGAATATGTTCATTACTCTTCAAATCATTATGTTCATAAGTCCTCGAAGAATTTCTCTGCTTATTCATATGAGTACTCTAATCCCCCTCCTGTGATACGAAGTGCACTTGCTTCAATGCCACCATTCTCATATGGAGCATGCAGAATGATGAACTCTTTACCACCCCTACAGATGTGGGTGGTGAAGAAATTGAACTAATCTCTTATGCAGGATCAGGTCTCCAGACGAACTTAGGCATCTGATGAATTTGTTGGAGACCTGACGAAATGCTTGAAAGGACGCAAGCTAATCAATAAGAAATGAATCATTCATTTCTCATATCCTCACATTACTTTGCTTATTATACCATGTGATGAAATTCAATCTGATGAATTTGATGTCATATTCTTCACTCTGAAGCATATGCGTTCGTAAGCTATACTAATTCATCTGCAGGATGAAACACCCAAAGCAACTGAGTGGGTCCTCGACAGTGGATGCACCAACCACATGACTGGTGACAAGAACCTATTGATGAACATTCCACTGGCCCCTTCTCATCTGAAGCATATCACCTACGCTGACAAAGGAAAAAGCAAGGTATTGGGTCTAGGTAAGGTTGCAATCTCAAAGGATCGACACATGGATAAAGTAATGCTTGTCGAATCTCTTGGATTCAACCTCATGTCTGTCTCAATGCTTTGTGATCTTGATATGGTTGTCATCTTTGGCAAATACCGTTGTGTTGTCATCATGGAATCTGACAAATCCAAAGTCTTCGAAGGCTTTTGGAGAGGAGACTCGTATATTGTTGATTTCTCTATAGGTCCACAACCGGCAACGTGCTTACTGGCAAAAGCTTCAGAAGGCTGGTTATGGCATCGATGACTTGGACACGCTGACATGAGGAACTTGCACATGCTCGCTAAGAAAAAGCATGTCATTGGTATTGAGGGTGTCAAATTCCTCAAGGATCACTTGTGTGGGGGCTTGTGAATCTGGAAAGATGACCAGATCCAAGCATCCATCCAAGAGCATCATGACTACCACTCATCCTTTTGAATTGCTTCATATGGATCTCTTTGGTCCCACTCACTATGCCACACTAACAAATACTCCATGCTTATATGGCTTTGTTATTTTTGATGATTTCTCTCGCTATACTTGGGTGCACATTATCCTGTACAAATCTGAAGTGCAGAATGTCTTCAAACGATTTTCTTCAAGGGCCTCGATGAATTTCGGCATCAAAATCAAGCACATCAGGAGTGATAATGGGACTGAGTTCAAGAACACTGGTCTTGATGATTATCTTGATGAACTTGGTATTACTCATGAGCTATCTGCCCCTTATACTCCTCAGCAGAATAGCATTGTGGAGCACAAGAATAGGACTCTTGTTGAAATGGCTCGCACCATGCTTGATGAATACAAGACCCCTCGTCGTTTCTGGCCTGAGGCAATCAATACTGCTTGCCACATCATCAACAGGATATATCTTCACAAATTCCTCAAGAAGACTTCATATGAACTCCTCACTGACAAGAAACCCAATGTGAGTTATTTCAAAGTCTTCGGTGCTAAATGCTAGATTAGAGATCCTCACCAACGTTCCAAATTTGCACCGAAAGCACATGAAGGTTTTATGCTTGGTTACGGAAAGGACTCGCACACCTACAGAGTCTTCAACACCTATCACAACAAGGTTGTTGAAACTGTAGATGTGCGGTTCGATGAAACTAATGGCTAGCAAAGAGAGCACATACCTCCTGTGCTAGATGAAATGCCTCTTGAGGAATCCATTAGGTTCAAGGTCACCGGAGATGTGATCCCTACTGAAGAACAACTACTCTCTGAAGAAGTTGTACACAACGCTAAAGACATTCATGCTGATACACCTGAAGAAAATGGTGCTGAAGAAAATGCTCAGCCTCAACAAAGTCTTCAGCCTGCTCATCTAAGACTTGCAAATGAAGTGCAGATCGAGAAAATCCTCGACGACATCAATGCACCAGGTCCTCTCACCCGCTCAAGAGCTTCTAATTTGTCTAACTTTTGTGGGCACTTTGCTTTAGTCTCTATAACAGAGCCCACCAAAGTTGATGAAGCTTTCTTGGAGCCTGAGTGGATTCAAGCCATGCAAGAGGAATTGCATCAATTCAAGCTCAACAACGTGTGGGAACTTGTCAAACGTCCAGATCTTCGCAAGCACAATGTCATAGGTACCAAGTGGATCTACCACAACAAACAAGATGAACTTGGTCAGGTAGTGAGGAATAAGGCCCGTCTTGTGGCATAGGGCGACACACAGGTTGAGGGAATTGACTTTGATGAAACTTTTGCACCTGTTGCTAGACTTGAAGCTATTCGCATATTGCTTGCTTATGCTAACCATCACAATATCATCTTATATCAAATGGATGTGAAAAGTGCATTCCTCAATGGTAAGCTTGAGGAAGAAGTATATGTTGCTCAACCCCCAGGTTTTGAAGATCCTAAACATCCGGACAAAGTCTTCAGACTCAACAAGGCTCTCTATGGCCTCAAGCAAGCCCCTCGGGCGTGGTATGACACACTGAAGGAATTCCTCATGAAGAAAGGCTTCAAACCCGGTTCACTTGACCCAACTCTTTTCACAAAATCATATGATGATGAATTATTTGTGTGTCAAATATATGTGGACGATATCATCTTTGGATGTACTGACAAACGTTACAGTGACGAATTCGCCTATATGGTGAGTGAAGAATATCAAATGTCATGATGGGAGAGCTCAAATTCTTCCTAGGGCTTCAAATTTGTCAACAACGCAATGACATCTTCATATCTCAAGAGAAATACCTCAAGGATGTCTTGAAGAAATTCGGCATGCGGGATTGCAAAGGCGTCAAGATTCCTATGCCCACAACTGGTCAACTCTGCACTGACGAATGTGGTAAAGATTTCTAGCAGAAGGTATATCGCTCCATGATTGGTTCTTTATTGTATCTATGTGCATCTAGGCCAGATATTATGCTTAGTGTTTGCATGTGTGCCCGATTTCAAGCAAAACCGAAGGAATCACACCATAAGGTTGTGAAGCATATTCTTCGATATCTAGCTCACACACCAACATTAGGATTATGGTACCCCAAGGGCTCAGATCTTGACCTCATTGGATATTCTGATTCTGATTATACTGGTGATCATGTGGACTGCAAGTCAACATCAGGCACATGTCATTTCCTCGGACGATCCTTAGTCTGTTGGTCCTCAAAGAAGCAGAATTGCGTGTCACTATCTACTGCTGAAGCTGAGTACATTGATGTTGGTTCCTGTTGTGCTCAATTGCTATGGATGAAGCAAACCCTCAAGGACTACGGCATCAACATGAAGAATGTCCCTCTCTACTGCGACAATGAGAGTGACATCAAGATTGCTTACAACCCAGTTCAGCATTCAAAGACCAAGCACATCCAGATTCGTCATCATTTTCTTCGTGACCATGTGATGAAGGGCGATATCTTCATCGACCACGTGAAGACTGAATAACAACTGGCTGATATCTTCACAAAGCCCTTGGATGAGAAGAGATTTTGCAAGTTGCGGTGTGAGCTAAATATCTTAGAATCTTCGAATGTTCTTTGAAAGGACACACATCCTAACACTTATGCGAAATTGATGACTTTGATGCGCAACACACGAAGTAACGTTTTTGTTCAATCAATGAAGACTAACACTCTAAGTGTGAAGAAATCAATGAAGAATTTGATTCTCAGAACCCTACGACAATTGTACGCGGTGTCTGAAATCATCATTCTTATACGGTGGGTCATGCCACTACCATAGTTGAATTTCTTCAGAAATTGAATTTTCCATATTTTTGCAAATTCTTCAAATTGTCAAATTCTTCAAGTTTGCAAATTCCTCAAAATTTCAAATTCTTCAACTGATGTTCTTCATATGAGTTTCTCTTCATTGACTATATATATATATATATATATATAAATATTGAGTTTTCAATGTCCTTAACAGCATTCACTTATAGCTAATTCCTCAAGTTGATTTTCTTCTAAGTGAATGCGAGCGGACCCGTTCCCCCTCTATGCTAAATTCAACCCAGTCTGTTCACAAATTCTTCATATGCGTTCTACTTTGAAACCCGTTCAAAGTCTTCATTGTGTCCTTGTCAGCTGAAGAATTTGCGAACGAAACTTTAAAATTTTCAATTTCAAGTTATGGCGGTTGCCGCTCAAACCGATTCCGAGCCCCACTATCTCCACTTCTCAGTACGTGGGTGACACATGTCGTGTGGATGGCAAGGGTTACTGGTGTAACTGTCCAAAATCTTCGGACTGTTTGTTTTTCACTTCGGCTATAAATATCCCCTCCCCTTACCTTCTCACTTTTACTCCGCTCGACCGCATCTTCCCACTCGAGCTCAGACCTAGCGCCGCTGCTAACTTCATCGCCGCCGGAGAGGAAAAACTTCACTGCCTTGACCTCCCCGTCATCGTACTCGCGCCGGCCGCGGAAATCTTCACTCCGCCGCCGTCGTAGCTGTCTTCCATCGCCAAGTTAGGGTGCGGAAGATCTGGACTGACGAACTTCCTCCAGTTCCACTCCCAGTTCGTCGTGTTCATCGCATACGGTAAATAAAATCTAGTTTTATTGCCATTTTTTGATCCCGATGATTTTCACAAAATCCTCAAAAGGTGTTTATTCTTCAGCAATCCATCTCTTAAGCACTAACAAATTCCTTCTCTTGATTTATTTTGCTAAGTTATGACTTTCTTCAAGATTCCTCAATTGTGTGGATCTTCAAATCTGCACAACTCTAGAACCTAAGTCAAGAACACTTAGTGAAATTCTTCAAGTCATCTATGGTCAAATTCCTCAAACTTGATACTTTTGGAAAAAATTCTGAGAACACATATGACCTCTTCAAATTCTTCGCACCTATACTCTATTCACAGGTACAAATGCCAGCTGATGAATCTCTAGGTTCTCATCAACTTAACACATTTGCAGCGTTCCTTGAAGAAAAATTGCATACTTCGTCAGAATCTTCAAAAGTTCATAATCCTTAGCTGAAGAAAATGGATGATGGGAAAAGACCTCAGAAAGGAGGAAAGAAACCTGAAGTGGACACTGCTTTTGAAATTCCTGATGACTTATATGCTGAATACTGCACACCAGATGAGGAAATATATGGAAAGGAAATCAAAGAGAAGCGTAAAATACGCATTCAGAAGATTGAGAGTAGATGGGCAAGGGAATGGAGAGATTATCGTTATGTTACTCCAAAGTACATGAAGAAATTCGCTCTCAAACCCCCATGCCGAAGACCACCTTTGGCTGAAGGCCAACGTGCTGATCCCACCAGTCTCAAAACTGGTGAAGACTTTGCACATGAATGGTAAAAGCTTTAGGCCAAGTTGGCAAGGACTGCCAAGGAGGCTGTGAAGAAATTCAATGAGGACTCTGCTGCTGCTCCATCTGCTGGGGCCTCTGCTAGTGCAACTGCCCCGAAGAAAACCATGATGAAGAAATCTGGCTCAAAGCCAAAATCTTCAAGCCAAATGCCCTCGCGTCAAAGTTCTTCACAGAAAATTCCTCAGGCAAAATCATCAACGGATCCTGCAATGCCCTCAGTAGCTGCACAATATTCAGCAGCTACTGCCAAGTCCTCAACACCAGTGCATCTTGCATCTTGTCAGAGGACTGCTGGTTTTTCAATTGCTTCAGGGGCATCTGCAACTTCATAAGCCCAAGAACATTCCTCAAGCAGTCCCACTTTGCTGAAAATGAAGGCAACAACATGATGAGGCAAGAGGCCAAGTCCTCACAAGAAGCAAGTAGTCTTCAATATTCCCTCATAGTCTGAGGAAGATGAAGCAAGTGATGAGGAACTTGCTGAAATTTTCAGAAACAAGCAAGAAAGAGTGGCTCAAGCAAAGGGCACTCAGATTCCTCTCTTACTGGATCCAAGGACTGTGCTCGATTTCATTGACATATGGCACCAGGATCCAAATACTACCATTGATGACTTGAAGCTGCCTCCCGGTCCAAGCCATGTCCTTACTGCTTTCATTGGTGAAGAAGAATGGAAGTATGAAAAAGCCAGACAGGCCAAGAAGGCTCAGTACAAGAAAGAGCGGTTCATGAAGAACAATGTTCTTAATCTGACGCTCGATCAACTTGTCTCTGTACATACGGAAATCAAAGGTCTCAGTGATGAATTTGACCGCTACTATGCAGATTGGAAAGGCGCCAAGGTCAGGTTCGTCAAAGTGGCGGTGTAGGACCGAAAGTATGTCTAGAGGGGGGGGGTGATTAGACTACTTGACCAAATAAAAGTTTTGCCTACGCCAAGTTTTAGGGTTGACAGTTTTTAGGATTTCATGGCAAGTCAAGTACACCCTACACATGCAAGTCTAAGAGTATATGGCAGCGGAAAATAACAACAAGCATGTATAGAAGGGATAGGGTAGAAGGATCAAACACAGTTGTAGACGCATGGATTTTTCCCGTGGTTCCGATAGGTGGCGCTATCGTACATCCACGTTTATGGAGTCTTCAACCCACGGAGGGTAACGGTCGCGAGAGTCCACGGAGGGCTCCACCCATAAGGGTCCACGAAGTAGCAACCTTGACTATTCCATAACGGCTTCCGTCCACAAAGGACTAGCCTCACTATGGGTAGATCTTCACGAAGTAGGCGATCTCCTTGCCCGTACAAACTTCTTGGTTCACTCCACAACACGCAGTAGGAGGCTCCCAAGCGACACCTAACCAATCTAGGAGGCACCACCCTCCAAAAGGTAATAGGCTCGGTAATGACGATGAACTCCTTGCTCTTGTGCTTCAAGATGATAGACTCCTCAACACACAATCACTCTCTCACAGATTTGGCTGGGTAGAAGAGATGGGATTGGTTGACAGCAACTTGGGGAGGCTAGAAATCAAGATCCATATGATTGGAGTGGAAGATCTTGACCTCAACACAAGACTAGGTGGTTCTCTCTCAGAAAACTGGATGGGCAAGTATGGAATAGTTCTGAGTGCTCTCTTTTCGAGTGGTTGGTGGCGAAGGGGTATATATAGGCATCCCCAAAAATCCAACCGTTACACACAAAATGACCAACTCGGTGACACCGATGTGTGAATCTCGGTGGTACCGAAGTGACCAAAAGGTGGCAACTTTTGAATCTCGGTGAGACCGATATAGGAATCTCGGTTGCACCGATAAGGTGACCAACGGTCAGATTTCCAATCTCGGTGACGCCGATCCAACATTCTCGGTGGGACCGAAAACGTGAATTTGCGTAACAGAAAGTTGGCAACCTAAACTCGGTGGCACCGGTATGGAATCGGTTGCACCGAAGTGGCTAGGGTTTGGCTGAGTCTGTCTAGGGTTTGGAATCGGTGGCACCGGGATAGGAAAGTTGGTTGCACCGATTTTGAGTGTTTGGCTTAGGACAGACTTTGGTGGGAGAGCTTGTGGATGTTTTTGGCGAATGTCACTTGTGCACGTATGAGCATATTGTTCACCAATCAAGACCTTACCCCCTTTTAATAGTATTGGCTTTCCTATGGACTCAAAGTGATTTCTCACAAATATAAAATGTAGAGTCCTCTTCCTTGAAGCTTGGCCAACCTATTTCCTTTGCATCTTGGGGTATCTCCACAATCTCCTCAATCCTTTTGCCATCCCTATCATTGAACATTTCCTGAAACATACTTGGTAGAGGCATTAGTTCAATGACTTATATGTTGTTATTAATTACCAAAACCACCAAGGGAGCAAATGTGCTTTCTGGCGGACAAAGCCATCAAGGATCACAATTCAAGGGTTGCAGCTAGATCGCAACCGCAAATTCCTTAGGCTAGCTCCTCTGCTCAGCCTGCTGAAGAAACTGCTAGTGCAGCTAAAGAAATTCCCAAGGCAACTCCCAATGTTGCGCCTGAAGAAACTGCCAGGGCGACTGCACCGGTCGTGCCTGAAGAAACTGCACCACCTTCACCCCATGCTCCTCAAGCAAAGTCTTCAAGGGTGAAGACATTCACACTTCCTTCTGCATCAGAAGTGAAGAAAACAAAGGCTGCGGAGAAGGTTGCCGCAAAGAAAAGGAAAGCATCAACTTCTACAGAATCCTCAGCTCCCAAGAAATTGAAGACTTTGCCAAGTTATTCAACTGAACCAATTGATACAATTCCTATCTCATTTGTCCCAGCCTATGAAATAGTTCCATTTGGTGAAGACTATGTCATCCCAAGTGAAGAAGATGAAGAAAATCACTCTGCTGCTTCCTCAGAGCAGATTGATGAACAAATAGAGGTAGAAGCAAATGCTACAACCCCTCAGGTATCATCGCCCCAGCCTCAGTTAACTGCTGAAGAGGCTGGAGTTGAAGAAATGGATGAGGATGTGGACATTGGAAACACCACTCCACTTAACAATGATGAATATTGGGAGGCTGCTCACCCCAACTCACCAATGACCACTCCTCTCACCCAGATTCCTCAGTCACCTGCCCAGACTGAAGAAATTCAAATAGGCTCTGCCTCTGCTTGAGCAACAGCTGAAGTGGGATGATCTGGGTTCATCACCACAACATTGTCCTCGAGATCTGGCTGTAGGGGTAGATGTGGACGATCTAGAGCAAAAATGTGCTTCTCCAACTTCGAGTTGATAAGCATCTGGATGTAGGGTGCATAACAGCAAGAGCGCTTCTGATCAGCAGCAACCCTCTTGATTGTCTCAACAATCAAATCCATGACTCTGATCCTGGTGTGTCTGTCAAAGTGGATCAACATATTGATGGAGTAGCCTCAGATCATCTTTTCATCTCCTGACTTGGGCATCAAAGTATGCCTCAGAATGGTGTTCATGGTGCGGAGGCCAGCCTGAAGAAAGTAGATGGATCCTAGCTTGTGAGTCTTCACATTTGCAGCAGGGATCTCCTTGTACATATTTGCCATAGCATTGTGGCTCTCCTTGGATTCTGAGTAGACATCCAAATCACCATCCTGTGCTTCTGGGACTCCTAAGATGGTAGCCCATTCTTCAACAGTGGATTCATACCTTGCACCTTCAGTCATCCATACAATCCTACCATCTCCATAGAAATGTGCAGTGGAGTAGAATTGCATGATCATTTCATCATTCCAAGCAGTGAACTCTCTGCCAACAAACTCGTCCAAACCTATGCAGTGAAAATTATCTTGGACACTTGGAAAGTAGTCCTTGTTTTCCTCGATGAATTTCCAGTCAACATAGCGCATATCGCTCACAGCTGGACTCTTGTCAAGGAGCACAGTCTCATAGAAATCATGTTGCTCTTTGGTGAAAAATCTGTAGTCCACAGCTGTCTTCTTCCTCTGGGCATATGGATCAACAGCTCTCCATGCCCTCAAACCTGTATCCTTCCTCTTCTTCATATCCTCAGCTAGTGGGAAGCTGGCATTGTGTACTGGAAGGTGAGGTCTAAGCTTCATCAAAGCTAACATAGCATCATCATCCTCAACTCTGGAGGTAGTCCCTTTATTCTTTTCAGAAGCAGGAATGTGCCTAGACAATCTCTTAGGCTTCTCAGCAGCAGGCTTCTTGGGGACAGACTTGGTACTCTTGGAAGTACCGCTCTTTGGCATAGCATCAGACATGAGCTTCTTTTGTTTCTTCTTGGGAGGAGCCTTCTCAACATGTTCTTCCTCCTCCTCAGCAGCAGCACCAGCAGCCTCTTCTGGATCTTCATACATGGAAGTCCTTCTGCCAATAACATGAACAATCCTCTTTCTTGCTTTCTTCTTCTCTCCTGCCTTCTTGGGCAATGATTTCTTCTTTGGAGGTGACTCAAGATGAAGAGCCATTCTTGTCCTAGTACCTTCACGAGGGGGCTCAATAGACATTGTAGCTCTAGCACTCTCAGGTGATCTCCTAGCTTCAGATCTAGCATAGACTTTCCCAACAACTTTCCTGGAAGAAGTAGCTTCATTGGCAGCTTTCTCTTGCTTCTTGGCAAGAATTTCTTCCGGCACAAAATCTGAATCTTCTTCATCTGAGTTCAGCCTCTTCCTTGTCCTAGTAGCAGCTTTGGGCAACCCATGAGAACTGGGGGTGCCTGGATCAGAACTGGAACTAGACTCAGGACTAGTGCCTGAATCCATCTCAACACTTTGCTCTCTGAAGTTGTTCTCACTGTCCTCAACACTTGACATACTGACCCTGTGAATAGAGTATAGAGGAGTAGAAGAAGATGGGTCATCACAAAATTATCAGCTGTTTTTGAAAGTTTGAACAAAAGATTTTCAAAGTTTTGCATTCTGTCAGATACAAATCGGTAAGGCCGAAGCAAAATTTTCGGTGACACCGAGACTGACTGTCCCTTTAACAGAAACTTGGCACCCTTTTCGGTGGGACTGAAAAGGAATACTCGGTTTCACCGAGACAGTTCTCAGCAACACAGAAACGAAAATCGGTGGTACCGATTTTCTCACTTCGGTTCTACCGAGTTGCGTCGGGCGGAAGACAAACCCTAGAAAATCAATCATTCGCTAGACTATGGATGTTCTTGTGGATTGGAGGCAGTGCAAACAGTGGCTTATAGATAAAACGAATCCAATGCGCAGGAATTAGAAGTGCAGGCGCAAAGGAGGTCGAATCCGTACCCTAACTTGGTGCGGATCCGCTACGGCGGCGACGATGGAGCAGATTTCGTCAACGGCGGCGATTCCCAACGGCGGAGAAGGCTCGGGAAGGCAAGGCGATGACCAGGGGTCTCGAAGCGGCAGCTTAGGGTTTGGGGCGCGACAGTTTGAAGATGAAATTTCAAAACGTCGGGTCCACAGATATATATACCCTCCACTGTCGGTGGTACCGATTTTATGTTTTCGGTGTCACCGAGTTCCACAACTGTCAGTTGACAGGGAAACTCGGTGTAACCGATAATATGAAATCGGCAGTACCGAGATTGAAAACCAGATCAACCCTAGGCATTCGGTGAGACCGAGATTGTGGGGTTGGTTCCACCGAGATGCACTTGGGAGGTTTTAATGGTCAGTCCTTGTCGATACGGAACTCCGAGTGCTCCACACACAGAGGGATCGAAAAGTACTTGTTCAAATTTTGTGATGCAGCATGAATAGAATATGAGGTGAGAAAGCATAGATAGCTAAAGAGTGGTCCTAGGCATTCTTGTCCATCCAATTGGCAAAAGATAAATCAAAAGCCAAATAGCAACAATTGGATGTCCTCGAATGAGAAAATAAATGCAGACCAACATGCTCACACAATAAAGATGTCGAATGAAATCATGACAAACATGCACAAACACACTAGCATCTAACAAGCATTTGGGCGATGACGAAGTCATCTATATATGAGTATTTGACTTAGGAGCCAAGTAAGAATACTTGATCATAGGTCATACTCATCGTTTAAGCACGAGTGGGGTTACCACTTTTACATAAAGCATTTAATGTTGTCACATACTAAGAGATGCTTTGACTCAAGTCTTAGAGTAAAGCTCCCCCTTGATGTGACATCCCCCCATAAGAGGGATAAACTAACCTTGGGTTTTGTCGATGAAGACTTCATGTTGGTGAGGTAGTTGTGGATGCTCAAGGTTGATGAAGATCACCAAAAGTTGGGAGCATCCTTGTTGTTTCCTTACTCTTCTCACCTACATGGGTTAGTCCCAACACACACAAGAGACAAATACAAGGATATCTATGGACATGGAGTGCAAAGCATATGTTATGATGTCCATTGATTTGTTGATTACCTTGTCCCTTGCTTACCTTTGAGGGAATGTGTGACTCCTTGAACTATTGCATAGAGTTGATGTTGATTGCAAATAATTCTTGCCAATAATGAATATGAGTGAATTTCATTGGCGGAGTCACCCCTCAAGAACTTACTAGTTCTTCTTCTTGGGAACCCACATCAAGTTGATGGGGATCCTTGGTGTTGAAGTAGCCTTTGTAGAAGTTGAGCTTGAAGTAGCCTTGGGAACCCACTCCACCATAGCTAGGGATTCATCTTCATATGAGTCAATGTCCTCTTGAAGCTTGTTCTTGCCCTTGAGCTTGTGGTCTTGTGGTGGAAGGTCATCTCGAGTGTTTGTCCCCTTGGGAAGAGTATTTTCATACTTCTCCTTTTGAGGAACAAACTTGGGCTTGGGGTATTGACCTTCTTCCCATTCAACTCCATTAGCGTTGAAGTAGCCAACACCACGATTCTTCCGGTATCCTCCGTGCTTGCGTACAATTTCCTTAAATTGCTTACATCCGGCAAGACTCTTGTAGACACCTTTCTCTATAATTCCTTTCAATAAAGCATTTTCTTGCTCAAGTGTAACTTGGCTAAGAGAATCATCATTAGTGGAATCAATGGAACTACTAGAAGCAACATCATTGGGTTTAGAATTTTTATTGTTGCTACTAGAAGAAGAATCTTTCTTGCCTTTGTTACTAGATTGCTTATTTTTAACTTGAGGCATGAATGTAGACAAGAGTAGTCGTTTGGCTAGATAAGATGAAGTCTTCTTTCGGAGATCGTCATTGATAGCTTTGAGAAACTCATGCTCTTGCTCCAAGTTGAGCTTCTCGAAGCGTAGCTTCTCATGAGTTCTCACAAGATCTCTATGATCTTCGAGAGAAGATTCATGAGCTAACTTAAGAGTGTTTAGTTCTTTAGTTAGTTCTTCTATTTTCACCTTATCTTCATCAAGTGACTTATCTTGACTAGCATGAGAATTATCAAGTTCATTTTTATCAATATCACTAGTTTTATCACAAAGCAAGTCATCATCACAAAGCAAATCATCTTCATCACTATCAAAATCAAGATATTCGGGGTGTGATACCTTGGGGCCTTTAGCCATGAAGCAACTTCCACTCCCTTCGTTTGGTGAATCAAATAGATCGTAGGAGTTGGTAGTCACTAGAGCAATTCCGGCAACACCATCATCTTGACTATAGTTGGAGTCGGAATGATAGCTCCTCTCGGAGTTGTTGACAGAGTCGGAGCCGGAAACCCATTCACCAACATGAGCTTGATGTTTTCTTCTTGTGTAGCTCTTGGTGTACTTGTCCTTCTTCTCCGAATCCCTACTTCTGCTTGAGGGTCTTCGTTCATAACGATCATCTCTACTCCTTCTCTCTCTTTGAGGTGAATCATTCCTTGAGCTTCGTCTTCGAGGTGACTCTTCTCTTCGTTTGTAAGGAGCCGTGCACTCATTTGAGTAGTGTCCGGGCTTCCCACAATTGTAGCAATTGCGGTCACGACTTGACGAACGCTTCTCATCGTATCTTGAATTGGATCTTCTCTCTTTGCCTCTATTCTTGTAGAACTTGTTGAATTTCTTGACCATGAGGCTTATCTCTTCATTTGTGACAAGGTTGTTGTTTGAAGTTGCGGGAGCATCACTTGTGGCTTTGTAAGCACCGCTAGACTTGTGATGTAGCTCTTCCTTGTCTTTGAGTGTCATCTCATGAGCAACAATCCTTCCAATGACTTCCGTAGGCTTGAGATCTTTGTAGTTGGGCATCATTTGGATCAATGTGCACACGGTGTCGTATCTTTCATCCAAAGCTCTAAGTATCTTCTTGATGATGAATTTGTCGGTCATTTCTTCGCTTCCTAAGCCGGCAATCTCATTTGTGATGAGAGCTAGCCTAGAGTACATCTCTGCGACTCCTTCACCATCCTTCATCTTGAACTTGTCAAGCTGACCTTGAAGAACATCTAACTTGGATTCTCTCACGGACTCGGTTCCTTCGTGCATATCAACCAAAGTATCCCAAATCTCTTTTGCATTCTCAAGACGACTGATTTTGTTGAATTCTTCGGGGCACAAGCAGTTGAATAGAATGTCGCATGCTTGAGCATTGAGTTGCAACATCTTCAACTCATCCGCGGTCGCTTCACGATTCGGTTCCCATCCATCCGCAAAGAACTCACCTTGCAAGCCAACACGAACAACAGCCCAAACGGCGGGGTTATGACCAAGAATATGCATTTTCATTTTGTGCTTCCAACTAGCAAAATTAGTGCCATCAAAATACGGACCTCTACGATGATAACTTCCCTCACTAGACGCCATACTCTCCTAGGTTGTGAGACCTAAGCAATGGAGACCAAAGCTCTGATACCACGTGTAGGACCGAAAGTATGTCTAGAGGGGGGGTGATTAGACTACTTGACCAAATAAAAGTTTTGCCTATGCCAAGTTTTAGGGTTGACAGTTTTTAGGATTTCATGGCAAGTCAAGTACACCCTACACATGTAAGTCTAAGAGTATATGGCAGCGGAAAATAACAACAAGCATGTATAGAAGGGATATGGTAGAAGGATCAAACGCAGTTGTAGACGCATGGATTTTTCCCGTGGTTCCGATAGGTGGCGCTATCGTACATCCACGTTTATGGAGTCTTCAACCCATGGAGGGTAACGGTCGCGAGAGTCCACGGAGGGCTCCACCCATAAGGGTCCACGAAGTAGCAACCTTGACTATTCCATAACGGCTTCCGTCCACGAAGGACTAGCCTCACTATGGGTAGATCTTCACGAAGTAGGCGATCTCCTTGCCCGTACAAACTTCTTGGTTCACTCCACAACACGCAGTAGGAGGCTCCCAAGCGACACCTAACCAATCTAGGAGGCACCACCCTCCAAAAGGTAATAGGCTCGGTAATGACGATGAACTCCTTGCTCTTGTGCTTCAAGATGATAGACTCCTCAACACACAATCACTCTCTCACAGATTTGGCTGGGTAGAAGAGATGGGATTGGTTGACAGCAACTTGGGGAGGCTAGAAATCAAGATCCATATGATTGGAGTGGAAGATCTTGACCTCAACACAAGACTAGGTGGTTCTCTCTCAGAAAACTGGATGGGCAAGTATGGAATAGTTCTGAGTGCTCTCTTTTCGAGTGGTTGGTGGCGAAGGGGTATATATAGGCATCCCCAAAAATCCAACCGTTACACACAAAATGACCAACTCGGTGACACCGATGTGTGAATCTCGGTGGTACCGAAGTGACCAAAAGGTGGCAACTTTTGAATCTCGGTGAGACTGATATAGGAATCTCGGTTGCACCGATAAGGTGACCAACGGTCAGATTTCCAATCTCGGTGACGCCGATCCAACATTCTCGGTGGGACCGAAAACGTGAATTTGCGTAACAGAAAGTTGGCAACCTAAACTCGGTGGCACCGGTATGGAATCGGTTGCACCGAAGTGGCTAGGGTTTGGCTGAGTCTGTCTAGGGTTTGGAATCGGTGGCACCGGGATAGGAAAGTTGGTTGCACCGATTTTGAGTGTTTGGCTTAGGACAGACTTTGGTGGGAGAGCTTGTGGATGTTTTTGGTGAATGTCACTTGTGCACGTATGAGCATATTGTTCACCAATCAAGACCTTACCCCCTTTTAATAGTATTGGCTTTCCTATGGACTCAAAGTGATTTCTCACAAATATAAAATGTAGAGTCCTCTTCCTTGAAGCTTGGCCAACCTATTTCCTTTGCATCTTGGGGTATCTCCACAATCTCCTCAATCCTTTTGCCATCCCTATCATTGAACATTTCCTGAAACATACTTGGTAGAGGCATTAGTTCAATGACTTATATGTTGTTATTAATTACCAAAACCACCAAGGGAGCAAATGTGCTTTCTGGCGGACAAAGCCATCAAGGATCACAACTCAAGGGTTGCAGCTAGATCGCAACCGCAAATTCCTTAGGCTAGCTCCTCTGCTCAGCCTGCTGAAGAAACTGCTAGTGCAGCTAAAGAAATTCCCAAGGCAACTCCCAATGTTGCGCCTGAAGAAACTGCCAGGGCGACTGCACCGGTCGTGCCTGAAGAAACTGCACCACCTTCACCCCATGCTCCTCAAGCAAAGTCTTCAAGGGTGAAGACAGTCACACTTCCTTCTGCATCAGAAGTGAAGAAAACAAAGGCTGCGGAGAAGGTTGCCGCAAAGAAAAGGAAAGCATCAACTTCTACAGAATCCTCAGCTCCCAAGAAATTGAAGACTTTGCCAAGTTATTCAACTGAACCAATTGATACAATTCCTATCTCATTTGTCCCAGCCTATGAAATAGTTCCATTTGGTGAAGACTATGTCATCCCAAGTGAAGAAGATGAAGAAAATCACTCTGCTGCTTCCTCAGAGCAGATTGATGAACAAATAGAGGTAGAAGCAAATGCTACAACCCCTCAGGTATCATCGCCCCAGCCTCAGTTAACTGCTGAAGAGGCTGGAGTTGAAGAAATGGATGAGGATGTGGACATTGGAAACACCACTCCACTTAACAATGATGAATATTGGGAGGCTGCTCACCCCAACTCACCAATGACCACTCCTCTCACCCAGATTCCTCAGTCACCTGCCCAGACTGAAGAAATTCAAATAGGGTCTGATGGTCTGTCCACTCCCCTCATGATTGTTCCTGAAGAAATTCCAGCTGCATCAGCTGAAGAAATTCATACCCAGATTGTGCCTGAAGAAATTGCTGCACATGTTCCTCAAACTGAAGAAACTGCTGTTATGCCTACGGAGATTGTGGGTCGCTTCAAGCCAAATCTTCAGCCTAAGCCAAAGCTGCCATTCAAACGCTCAAACCGCCCCAAATTCATCAAGGCGAATTTCTTCAATGAGCACATATTCTTCACTGGACCAAATTCTTATGACTCAGCAAAAGTTGGTCGCTCAAGGTTCTAGACTCCTTCGCAGATGAATTTCTATGTTGTTGTACTGTTTGACAAGGACAAAGTCTTCCAACATCATCAAATTCCTCATGTGATATGGAATCCATCCCCTGCTTCACTCATGTGCTTACAGTTCTTCATGACGTCGGGCTTCTGCCATTTTGTGCTGATGTTTGCGATTGGAATGAAGAGCTTATTCTTCAATTTTATGCAACCATGCACATTTTTGGTGAAGCTTCTGATGTCAACACATGGATTCTGGATTGGATGTCTGGCTACACCCACTACACTGCTCCAGCAACAGAATTGCTTCACTGTGTCCCAATTCCAATTCCTTCAGAAGGAGCAAGATGGATCTATGATGAACCTGAACTGCCAAATCACATGATGCAAGTGCTGATGAAACCTTTGGCGCCAGGAAAACCTCCAAGGACCACCTTCTTAGTGAAGGATTTGTTATATGTGCCCAGGGCCATATACCGCATATTGACTAAAACCCTCAGTCCTATCAAAGGTCGCAACTCTGAAGAAGAAGAAGTTGTTGGCATCATGAAGAATTTGCTGTTCAATATCATTCATGGGATTCCCATCAATTATAACAATTTCTTCATGAGGACTTTGGCGAATATTGTTGTGTCACCATTCGAGTTGAAGCCTTATGCTCCCTAGATCATAAAATTCATCGGATCAAGGTCTTCAATTCCGTTCAAGGCTGACTTTCAGAATCACTTCAGTTTTCTGCCTCCAATTGAAGTCTTCAAGAAGACATTCTCTTCAGTTGAAGGAAAAGGCAAAGCTGTAATTGATGAAGGCACACGCCCATTGGATGGTCAGTTTCATAAGGCTGCATCTTACTCCACCAATGATGACTCTGCCACCCAAGATTCTGTCGCAAAAGCCTCAGCTCAAAATCCTCAAGCTTCTACCCCTCGAGTGATGACTGATCGTGAGCTTCTTCTAAGTCTTCATCAGAAGGTTGATCATAATCACAAGTGGGTCAAACGTCAATTCAAATCAATTCTTCAGAACATGACTGTGATGCAGAACTCAGTGAGGAAAAATCATTACTATGTGCCTAAAATCCTCAACCGCACCTGGGCCATCCTCTCACACCTCAAGACTCCTGAAGAACTCAAGGAGATGGATCTTCAGCACAACTTTGACTGGCCTTATCTTCCTGAGAAGAAATTCAAGAAGGTCAAAGTTCCTCTGCTTGTCATAAGTTCATATTCTTCATCTCGCGAGACAGATGAAGCTGAAGACATTGAAGATACTGCTGAAGGCCCTACCCCACCAACCGACCCCGACAATGCTAGCGCTCCTCCACCCACTTCAAGATGCAATTCTTCAGGGGCATTAGTCCTCAATTTTGTCCCTTTTGGTGACTTGATGACAAAGGGGGAGAAATTTGAGTTAGTCTTCAATCGGGTCTCTATACATGGGTTGTTTTTGTTTAAGTTACAACTGTCGCTCTTCTGAAGTGTTTATTTATTGAGTTGTAAACTTAAGTCCGATGGTGGTGTGACGCTTTTCAACTACTTTCCGCATGCTTATCTCCTCAAGTACCTTAATGCACGAATGCTGAATTTCGTCAGACACCATTTTTCATCATGCATTTCAATTTCCTCATGATATATGTTAAATGAATGTATGGATTACAAGATATAGGGGGAGATCTCTAAGCTTTTATCCTGCCATGTGCATTTGCAGACCAAAGAAAATTCCTCAAATATGCACATCTTCAGGGGGAGTTCCTCTATATCTTGCAATCAAATTCCTCAAACTCAGTACTTAAACTTCATATGTTTATCCCCGTTGAAAACTTAACCTATTTATCATCAATCACCAAAAAGGGGGAGATTGTAAGTGCATCTAGTGCCCCTTAGTGATTTTGGTGTATTGAAGACTTATAGGTTAAGGGACTAATATGTGTGTGAGTGTACTGATAACCCACAAGTATAGGGGATCGCAACAGTTTTCGAGGGTAGAGTATTCAACCCAAATTTATAGATTCGACACAAGGGGAGCCAAAGAATACTTGAGAGTATTAGCAGTTGAGTAGTCAATTCAACCACACCTGGAGATTAAATATCAGCAACAGAGTGATCAGTAGCATAGTAATATGATAGTTTGATAGCAGTAGTGATAGTAATAGTAGCGGTAACAGTAGTAGCAATAGTTTTGTAGCAGTTGGAACAACAGCAACAACAATAGTAACTTAGCAAGAACAATAAGTGGAAAGGTCATAGGCACTGGATCGGTAACTCGTTGGATGATATTCGTCATGTAACAGTCATAACCTAGGGCGACACAGAACTAGCTCCAGTTCATCAATGTAATGTAGGCATGTATTCCGTAAATAGTCATACGTGCTTATGGAAATGAACTAGCATGACATCTTTTGTCCTACCCTCCCGTGGCAGTGAGGTCCATAATGAAACTAAGGGATATTAAGGCCTCCTTTTAATAGAGAACCGGAACAAAGCATTAACACATGGTGAACACATGAACTCCTGAAACTACGGTCATCACCACGAAGTATCCCAAATATTGTCACTATGTGGTTGACGGATCATAACACGTAATAGGTGCATATGACTAGGCAAGATTGGATCAAGAACATAGATATAGAGATGATAGCATAAACGGTTCAGATCTAAAATCATGGCACTCGGGCCCTAGTGACAAGCATTAGGCATAGCAAAGTCATATCAACATCAATCTCAGAACATAGTGGATACTAGGGATAAAACCCTAACAAAACTAACTCGATTACATGATGAATCTCATCCAACTCCTCACCGAACAGCAAGCCTACGAAGGAATTACTCACTCCCGGTGGGGAGCATCATGGATTTGGCGATGGAGAAAGGTTGGTGATGACGAAGACCGAAGATTCCCCTCTCCGGAGCCCCAAACGGGCTCCAGATCTGACCTCCCGATGAAGAACAGGCGGTGGCGGTGGCTCCGTATCGTAAAACGCGATGAAACTTTCTCTCTGTTTTTTTCTCTGAAAATAGGAATTTATAGTGGCGGAATTAGGGCAAGTGGGGCCACGAGGTGGGCACAACCCACCAGGGCGCACCCAGGGGGCCTGGCATGCCCTGATGGGTGATGCTCACCCTGGCACCCCTCTTCGGTGGATTTTGGCTCCAATAATTCTCATTTATTCTGAAATAATTCTCCAAAAAGTTTCGTTCTGTTCCGAGAACTTTTATTTCTGCACAAAAACAACACCATGATAGTTCTGCTAAAAACAACGTCAGTCCGGGTTAGTTCCATTCAAATCCTGCAAATTAGAGTCCAAAACAAGGGCAAAAGAGTGAGGAAAAGTAGATACGTTGGAGACGTATCAACTCCCCCAAGCTTAAACCTTTGCTTGTCCTCAAGCAATTTTGTTCTTGTTTACATATATATGCTTAAGTAGCACCCATGTTTTCAGCAAATATTATGACTAACCATGTCAACAATAACTCTTAGAAATTATATTTACTCATATCAATAACATAAGCAACTAGCGAGCAATAATAAGATATCTCAAGCGCCAACACTTTGTCAAAACAATCATGATACAATATGACAATAGTGGTATCTCACTAGCCCTTTCTGAGACCGCAAAACATAAATGCAGAGCACCTCCAAAGTTCAAGCAGCGACTAAACATTGTAATTCATGGTAGAAAAGATCCAGTCATGCTGCACCCAACATCAACTATACACAATGCATGAGGATGACAATAGTGCTCTCAGGTCTGGCGCTTATTTGAGAAGGTGATGACTCAACATAAAAGTAAATAGGTAGTCCCTTCATAGAGGGAAGCATGGATTTGTAGCGGTGCCAGAGCTCAAAGTTTAAAACAGAGGTAGATATAATTTTGGGAGGTACACCCTTCCTGTCAACGTCACGACCAAGAGTTATCAATATCTTCCATGCTAAACAAATTAGCGGCCGTTCCCAAGCAATAACAGTAAAGGTTTACTCCCCCTCCACCAACAATCACACTCCACGGCGAGCCGCATCCACGGGTACCATCCAAACCAACAACATTCTTGGGAGAGTTTTGTTTAATTATTTTTGATTTTTTATTTCTGGACTAGGAATCCCTATTACCGCCCCTCTCGTGTAAGGACGATTGAATAAATATTCATCATGAGAATAACCCGCTTAGCATGGAAGATACTGACCGCCCCCTATCGCTTCATGAGCGGTCCAGGCACACAAAACAGATGTTCATTTGAATTTTTAGAGGTGGCACATGCAAATTTACTTTGGAACGGCAGGGTAATACCGCCTATAGGTAGATATGGTGGACTCATCTGGCATAACTTGGTTTAAGGGTTTTGATGCACAAGCAGTATTCCCGCTTAGTACAGGCGAAGGCTAGCAAGTAGATTGAGAAGCGGCTAACTAGAGAGCAAAAACGGTCATGAACATGCATTACATATAATCAACATTGAATACTAGCATGAGTAGGATATGGAGACCATGAACATAAATATCATGAAGGCTATGTTGGTTTTGATTCAACTACATGCGTGAACATGTGCCAAGTCAAGCCACTTGAAACATTCAGAGGAGGATACCATATCATCATACCGCATCACAACCATTTTAATGCATGTTGACACCCAAGATAAATCATTATCCACTCCTAGCTACTTAAGCATGGCATGAACAACTATAATCTCTAATGGTCATTGCAAACATGTTTGATCATAATGAGTTGAATCAAGGGATACTATGTTAAATATATTTACAAAAACAAAAACAAGTTGAGTTCATACCCGCTTTTCTCTGCCACAGTCAATTCATCAAATGTCGTCATTATTGCCTTTCACTTGCACGACCGAATGATAAGAAAATAATAATAGTGCAAGAGTGTCGTGGACTAAGCTGGAATCTGCAAACATTTTATTCAAGAGGAGAAGACAAAGTATATGGCTCTTTGTTGGATAAACAATAATGCAGATGAGAGCCACTCAACAATTTCATCGTGGTCTTCTCCTAGGTACGACTCAAGTAGAAAAGAAAAGAATTTCAGAGAAACACACTGAAATATTTTTGGAGTTTTTTTTTCTTGCAGAAAGCAAATTAAAGAGGAAAAACAAAAACGAGAAAAACTATTTACACGGGAAAGCTCCCAACAAGTAAAAGAAGAAGCGAGAAATGTTTTTGGGTTTTCTTTTGATGCTACAATTAAACTAAGCTAGAAAGAAAAACTAAAAAGAAGTAGGAAATATTTTTGGGTTTTCTCAAAGTTTTTCAAACACACAAGAAGAAAGCGAGAAAACAAATCAAGCATGGATATTACAATGAAAAAGTGTGAACACTGACAACTGGAATGAAATGTGTGAATATGAATGTAATGTCGGTGGAAATACGTACTCCCCCAAGCTTAGGCTTTTGGCCTAGCTTGGTAATCACCATCCGTATGAATAATAATCTGGGTGATGGCTCAGCAAGCCCTAGGAGCAAACTCCGCGGCCCTCCTGTCAGCTTCAACCTCCGCGTTGTACGCATTGGCTTCGCTCTCAAGAACATAATATCTTCCCCTAGTGTGAAAATCAAATAGAGCAGGAGCAGGTAAAGCAACAGGCACAACGTTTTTTTTATTAAATCTCAAGTTATAGGTGTAGTTGGTGGCCGCACCCATAAGGAACTTATGACGCTTCATGGCATCACAATCTAAATACTGAGTGGGTAGGATGGGGTCATTAGGCCATGGTGAAACATTTAATCTCTTAGCTACACAGGAGGCATATATTCCTCCATAAAAATTACCACTAGCAGCATTAAGCAGCAACCTCCGTGCAACAATTGCACCAAGATTATAATCCTTATTCCCAGTTATGGCGGTGTGTAAGAGACTCAAATCATGAGCACACAGTGTGCTACAATCTTGTTTGCCTACAACACATTTATCGTTAAAGAGCGCAAAATATTGTAGTGATGGAAAATGGTAGCTATTAATTCTCCCTTGTGTAACCCCCCTATCTTCGCCAAAGCAAAGATTAACTAAAAATGATTCGTACTCAGCTTTTGTTGGTTCATCGAGGGAACCCTCATATGGAAGTTTGCATGCATCGCTAAACATTTCTAACGGCATGGTAAAGGAATGATCGTACAGGTTGAACGAAACTCTAGACTCACGAGGAAAATATTTAAATTTCTTTGTGAAGGTTTTCGTGAGCTCGAGGTGTTGGGGGCACTTATCTACGATGAAGGGAGCAAGCTCTGTATTGTGAATAAATTGATCAAATTCCTCCTTAATACCTGCACCTTCCATAAACTCGTCGCAAGGCCACAAGCATGATTTGGTGGCGGCATCTCGCATCGAGCTTTCGCTTGGTTCAACATAGGACTGTCGAACTGAGCTTCCACTTGATGAGGCTCCCGAGGATCTCCTCCTCAAAGAACTCCTAAATAATTGCATTTTTATTCCTATAAAAATTCTTATAATTTTAGTCCACAAAAAATTTTGTCAACAAAACTTTGTAAGATTGTTAGCAACTACTCCTAAGCATGCATAGATGCCATATTGAGCATTCAAACTACTTAGGACTCTAAGAATTCAACATGCAAGCTCATCTACAGCAGCACCAATAGTAGCTAATTACTCTAAAAATAACCCACTAAAACAAAAACTAATTGGAGCAATGGAGGAGTCACATACCAAGTAGCAATCCCTCCAAACAGTTTCGGAAACGGAGCTTCGAGCAAAGAGATCGAAATCCGCGGGTTTGAGAGCAAGAACACGAAAATGGTGGTTGTGGTGATTTTTTGCTGGAGGTAGGTGATGATGTGGGCTAAAGAGATAAGTGAGGGGGCCCACGTGGGGGCCACAACCCACCAGGGCGCGCCTGGGGGTGCCAGCGCGCCCTGGTGTATTGTGGGCACCAGGTGCACCCCCCTATGGTGTTATTTGCACAAAAAATTCATAAATATTTGGACAAAAATCATGTTAAATTTTCAGGGCATTCTGAGAATTTTTATTTTTGGGTTATTTTTTATTGCACGGAGAAAATAGAAAACAGGATAATCATGGCATTTTATTTTATTTGACTAACTAAAACAGAAAATAAAAGGTGGGATCAGAGAGTTGTGCTTACTAGATTCCTCAACTTCATACCTCTCAAAAATGATCCATTAATACGGTTGATCAAGTCTTATTAACAACCACTTTCGATTATGTAGCGTCCCGACTCAAAACGAGTCAAGCCTCTGTGTGACCGTGCCATCCCTGGATCAGTATACTGGCACACACAGTACATCAATGTATATATCAAAGTGCAATCACATGTAATTAACGTAAACTGATATATACCTTAAAATCTCAGCGGAAACAGTCAACGGGAGTGGAGTCCCAATAAACACCAACGGCAGGTTGAGTGTAGACCGTAACCCTGAATCGTACTCTTACTCGTCGTAGAAACTTATCTGCAACATAAGACGTTGCAGCCGTGTAGGTCAGTACATTGAATGTACCGGCAAGATCACCATAGAAGAACAGAAGATAAAGACTATTCTATATGCAATAAGGCTTTGTGGCTCTGTGTCTGAGTTTTTGCATAAAAGCTGATTTTATTTTCTTTTCCTACAACAAAGGAATATCAGGAGTTTTCACTATGGAAATATCTATTATGACATGGTTCCGCCAACCGATGTCTCAATGCCCACAAGTATCATAAGTTGCCCACAATTAATTATCAGTCTGGTGTTGAGAGTTCAGAGATAGATCCAAGTCCAGAGGCTCAAATTGTCCGTAACCGGGGACACGGCTAATCGATTAGGTTTAACTCTGCAGAGTGTTGTGTACTTTACCCACAAGATTCGTTCCCTCCTTGTATGTCCTCGCACTGCCGGTTGTTTGAGAACAGGACGAACGACACATGGTCTTTCAGAGTGTTTCCCTGACTACTGTCAGTGCCCATCCAATCCTAACGTCGACTACATCTCGTAGCACTGCCCAGCCAGAGTCACAACAAAGATCAACCAAGCCAGAGCCCATAATGACTTGTGGCTACACAGGTAAGCTTCCGGTCATGAAGTATTCTTCCGTCTCTTTGAGTCTGGGTGAGGCTTTCCGCAAGATGTCATGGCACTTCTCCATGCATCCCGGCCATCCACTGGTTTCTCCAGGGTGCCCATCAAATCCATCCCTCACCCAGTAGTGTGTATTGAAAACTTGTTCTCGAGTCTCGAAGTCTTGAGGTCTTGTAGATGCAGGACTTGAAGATGCCTTCATGAAGTTGTCGTCTTTGACGTAGAGTCCTTCACCTCACATCGCTCTTGAACACTCATACCAACCCCGTCTAATTTAGCATAGCATAGCAGTAAGACAAATAACGTCCCGGGGCTTCAGTAACAAGGAGTGGGTTCCTACCTCATGCATTCTACTCAACTACAATAATTCAATAATACTACTGGAGGGATTTTTTGAATGATGTCACTACATGCAATAAAACATAGGTATGAAATTGATGATCAAAGTGAACTTGCCTGTACTGTTGATGAAGACAAATATCGCTCTCAAAAATAACTTGATAGAACTATTCGTCACTCTCCGATGAAATCTATATAATCAAACATTGCACTCATATAAGCAATCATACTAGCAATCAATACTATCAATCAAAAGGCAACACAAAAACTAAACACAAAAGGGTTGTGATGAAGGAAATACTTAAGACAAAATTTAAAACAACAAAACTTCATCCAGCAACTAAGAAAAGGTTTTCCTACAATTAACCTATTGTCAACAGCAACAAAACAACAACAAAGTAAAATCTAGCAAAGGCATTTAGCAAATATTTTTACTAGCAAAAAGAATTACTTTTGAAGAACAAGTGAGAACTATGAAAACAACACCCTAACAACATAAGTTTTTGTCTAATAAACTTAACAACAAGAAAAACAATAAAATACTAAAATAAGACAAAACAAAATATAAAACAGCTAAGTTAACAGAAAGTAAAATTTGTAAAACAATTTATAAAAATATTTTCAAATAGGAAATCAATCTAGCAATGAAAATCAATTGCAAATTATAACTGAACTAGAATAAACAAAAATAATAAATAACATAAAAATAAATTTGGTTGAAATACTACTGCTAACTAACAGAAAACAAAGTAAAACTTGTCAACTAATATAAAAGAAAATAAATTAAAAACAATTAAAACAAAAGAAATAGAAATAAACCTAAACAGAATCTGTTTTGCTTGAAACCATAATTTAAAATATTCTAAAAATTCTCAAATTGTACCTACTGATGAACAAAATCACTAGTGACCAGTAGCAAAAAGAATCAACTCAAAACTTATTTTTAAACTCAAATTATTCACAAAACAAGATTTAAATCAAATCTGTTTGAAACTGAAATTAAATTATTCAAATATGCTCAAACTTGATATATACAGAAACTACATAAAATTTGTGACACAATGCAAAAAGAATCAAATTAAAACTCTAAAAATCCTAAGAGATATCTAATTTATAAAACTGAAACTATTCTGTTTTAAAAACAGAAAAAGAAAAAGAAAACAAATCTAACTAACGGACAGGGGCTACGTGGCGCTCTGTGATTGTCCCTAAGGGGTGTGCGCTAGAGATAATCAGGCGGACGGCCGCAAAGTAGAGCATAACGCTTCGGCTAAAATTAACAAAAAGAAAACCGGACGGTTCGGTGAAATAAAACCGAATCGGTACGCTAAATCTAATCTACACCGTTGATTTAAAATCCAACGAAGGAGGGAGTTTCCGGCGGCTTACAATGAGGGGGGCGGCGCTCTCCGGTGAGATCGACGGCGACGGCGGCTCGGGCGTGGTCGGGGATGGCGCTCCGGTGGTCGAGGAGGTCGGCTGATGGTTCCAGTCGACGGCGGGGGTCTTCCGGCGTCGTTTGGTGGCGACGGCGAGGCGAGAGGGAGTCGGAGACGAGTGGCACGAGCTCGGGTGCGGTGAAGGCGTTCGGGTGGTCGTTGGTGAGGTGGTTCTGGTGGTTCTGGCACTCGGGGAAGTGGACGGAGAGGTGCGGGAGAGCGAGGCAAGGCGAATGGTGGTGAGTGCGGTGGCTCCGGAGGTCGGGGACGAGTAGGGCGATGCAAAGGCGCGGCGGCGATGCTCTAGCTTCGGCGAGCGATTGCGACGGCGAGAGGGACTCTGGGTTGGGGTTTAGGGGCGGAACGGGGTGCGGGGGTGCTCCGGCTTTTATAGGAGGGGTCAGGGAGCTCGGGGAAGGAAAGGGGAGGGAGATCTGGCTCGGATCCGACGAGCTCCGGCGGCGGGAAGGAAAGGGAGAGGGAAGGAAGGAGGAGGGCACTCGGAGGGAAGGGTCGGCCAGTGGGCCTGGGCGGTCAGTGGGAGAGAGGGAGGGGCGACAGGATCGGTGGCCGATCCGAAATCCCTTCGGATCTGGCGAAGGCGATCTGGGCCGCAACTATTCCAAATGGGCCCCGGGTACGTTTCCGTTTTAAAGTCATTTTTCCTTTTTTATTAAAAATAGGAAAGAAAAGATCTCTTTGTAGAATCAAATAAAATCCAAAATTAAAATTTTTATATACCAAAATTATCAGAACAATAAATGCCACAGTATGAACATTTTTCCACGGCCAAAATAAATACTTTTAAAAAATATTTTTCAGAAAATGCCTAAATTGTTTTTATTTCTTTTGCAAATAATTTTCAGATAACCCCCTGGGTTTTATGGTTCAAAATATTTCTCAAAATCCCCTAGTTTGGAGGGTCATGTTCCTCCTCTCATATTTTTAATATTTGACAGGGAAATTTGAATTCATTCAAACTTTTAAAATAGAGCCAAAATGAAATGAATTCCAAAAGAATATTTCTGAAGTTTTCAAATCCACTTTTCAAATCCTTTTATTTGAAGAAGTCATGTCATCTTCTCTCATTGATCTGAATTGGATGAATTTTAAATCAAACACAAAGGGAAAGTCATTTTATTCCCTCTCATTCAAAAGTTTCAAAAAGTTTTAAATTTCACTCAATTTCAAACAATCAATCAAACAGTCAATCATTCTATTGATTAATATAACATTCCAAAATTTGGGATGTTACAAACCTACCACACTTAAAATGAATCTCGTCCTCGAGATTCGAAGAGGCTAGAAAGAAAAGGCTAGGGTTTGGGGGTCTCCTAGCAAATATATTGACCTAAAAAGTGTGGGGCTACCACACTTAAAACGAGAGTTACTGGTCCCTTAAAATCATGACAATCCTATGGGGTCCTTGGTATTTGTCTCTTCACATTCTTCATAGTAACTCCTTTGTTGATGTGCTTCCTTTATATACAGAACGTTTCCTTCCAAATCCAGTGTTTCCTTGGTCATTACAAAGTTCTTCCGTTACTGGGTCTCCTTCACTGACAAGTCTCGTGATCATTCTAGTTAACTTATCGATGATCTCATGGTGGTCTACCATTTGTGGCTTTCCAGCAGTGAAATGGCTATTGGCTTCATCCTCACCGTAAAATTCTTACGTTTGGCAACAGCTGCCATGTACAAGGGGTCTCTATCATACCATTCTAAGGTTTAAACAAAAGCTTCAAAGAACGTAGTCTCTTTACTATGGGTAAGTCCCTCAGATTTACCATTCCGAATAGCAAGAGAATAATAAGAGTAAGTCGTCATGGTGGCCAAGCCATGTCGCACTGAAATCATTACCTTGTATAAGGTTTAGTGAATCTCGTATTCTAACTCTTGGGCTTCCTCACAAGCGTTGCAGAAATTCTCTTGTCCACGAACAAAGTTCGGTAAATCCATTGATTCTGCAAGCTAAACAAAACATCTATCGTTTCTTCACCACTCTCAGGTTTTCGTATCCTCCTAGGAAAACGTGTGCTGATCAGTCACAGCTTCTTCCAAGTTTCTTCCTTCATAAAGGCAGTACTTGATCCTTATCAATCCTGAGGGCTGTGGATTATGTGCTTACTTCAATACTTCTACAGCTTTAACTCATCCTTGGGGTTACTAGTATTTCATATTCCAACATTACTTTCAATTCGTCCCATCATACCCTTGGGTAATCACTGACTTATTCTTGTCTAGATTCCACTCTGTGGAATTCATTTTCCTTTCGATTGGTCTGTTTCCCCATTGGTCTTGGTTCATCGTAATCAATCCTTCATTTCATCCTTATTCCATTCTCCAAAATTCCAACCTCAAAAGTACTGTATTCCAAAGGCTGCCATCCACATAGTTTGATATGGTCCAACATTTCCTTCTTCATTCATTTATCCAAACTCCTTGGCAGGAAGAGTACATTCTTTTTCCTTGGTTCTTGTGGTCTTACATATTACTACCACACTTAAAATGAATGATACTCATGCCTGCATAGACCATATTTTCTCATATCCTCGAAAAGGGCCGGAGATCTCGGTTCATAGAGTAACAACTCATACAATTCAGCATAGAAATTCATCACAATAAATTCTATTGATTCATGAAGTTATTACAATATCTGGGACTTCCGTTACATAATCCAACTTCATAACTTCAAGAAAGACAACCGTGCTTCCCATTACATTTATTACTTCCAAAATCCAAAACTCTAACTACTCATGTTTAGCCTTCTTCTCCGGGCAGGTATAGGAGTAGTGTCCGGTCTTGTTGCACCGATGACAAGTGATGTGGCTTAGATCCTTCCATGTAGAAAACCACGGAGTCTTCCTCTTCTTCTTGGGTTGGGCTCCTTGCTTGATGCTTGGCTCATACTTCTTGCAATAACAATGAGGTCTCTCCAAGCTGCAATGCAAACATCTGATGCCTCCGCTTACTTGGCCTTTCTTCTTGTCTAGGTTGATCATTCCTTCTATCTCATGAGGATCATATTGCACTTCTGCTGTCGGGAAGTTTCCCAGGTACTCGTTCGGACAATTCTGGGAAATATGTCCTTCTTCTCCACATGAATAACATGACTTGGTATCTACGATTGGGTCTGGTATATCTCCCATCTTCATGGGTTCTTCTAACTTTTTCCCGAGGACTTCTTTCATTGCTTCCTTCTGCTACTTCATGACTTCTTGTACCTTGGGGTATATTTGACATTGTGCCGGAAAATGAGTGGTTCCTTCACACAAGAAACATGTCACCTGCCCAGTTGGGCATTCCTCAGCTGGATGATTTTCTTCACAATGAGGGCATCCATCCTTGTGTTCTTCCTGGGTGTGTCCTATTTCTCCATAGATCTTGCAAGCACAAAGCTTCTTGATAGGGCTATCACAGTGCTTCCGGATGAGACGGGATCTTAACAGAGTCTTCTTGAATTCCTCCCAGGTTTTTGCTCCATTACATCCTTGTATGGCTTGATGCATTTTCCACCAAGTTGCAGCACTTTGGCTAAAGTACTGAAGAGCGTATTGAACCTCATACTTCTTTGCAATCGAGTTGCTCCCGAAGTTATTCTCCATGTTTTGAATCCATACTTCTGCCTCCAGCTGGGTCATTGGTCCAGAGAATACAAGTCCAGCTTCATTCACCATCTATTGGGTCCAAGGTTTTGGGGATGAGATACGAGAGAGAGAAAGGAGGAGATACACACAATACGAACAATAGTTTTGAAAATGTGTTTTATTTTTGGCTGTCGGAAAAGTGCACACAAATGACAGCTCACAAATCATCGTATCTAACGTGAGTATGCAACAGGGGTTTGGTCTTCTAGGGGGCATAAAATCTTGGAAATTCTTCATGGTCTTCAATTTCTTCGGGTCTTTATAGTCTTCAATTTTTGTAGCTCTTTTCATAGTGAAATCCCTTTTTTTGTCTAAGCTGGTCATCAGTTGTCCGATATCTTGTCCTGGTTGAAGTGACATTAGTTGATTCCTCCGAGTGGTCAAAGGGACAAGGGTATTATCTAACTATTTGATAAAACTCAGAAGGGATAAGAAGTAAAAGATTTTTTTATATAAATTTTGAGAGATATCCTGTCCTATGGGCTTTCCAGTTTCTAGGGTCACGTCCTACAGTCAACATGTGCTCTCATACCATTTCTGTAGCGTCCCGACTCAAAACGAGTCAAGCCTCTGTGTGACCGTGCCATCCCTGGATCAGTATGCTGGCACACACAGTACATCAATGTATATATCAAAGTGCAATCACATGTAATTAACGTAAACTGATATATACCTTAAAATCTCAGCGGAAACAGTCAACGGGAGTGGAGTCCCAATAAACACCAACGGCAGGTTGAGTGTAGACCGTAACCCTGAATCGTACTCTTACTCGTCGTAGAAACTTATCTGCAACATAAGACGTTGCAGCCGTGTAGGTCAGTACATTGAATGTACCGGCAAGATCACCATAGAAGAACAGAAGATAAAGACTATTCTATATGCAATAAGGCTTTGTGGCTCTGTGTCTGAGTTTTTGCATAAAAGCTGATTTTATTTTCTTTTCCTACAACAAAGGAATATCAGGAGTTTTCACTATGGAAATATCTATTATGACATGGTTCCGCCAACCGATGTCTCAATGCCCACAAGTATCATAAGTTGCCCACAATTAATTATCAGTCTGGTGTTGAGAGTTCAGAGATAGATCCAAGTCCAGAGGCTCAAATTGTCCGTAACCGGGGACACGGCTAATCGATTAGGTTTAACTCTGCAGAGTGTTGTGTACTTTACCCACAAGATTCGTTCCCTCCTTGTATGTCCTCGCACTGCCGGTTGTTTGAGAACAGGACGAACGAAACATGGTCTTTCAGAGTGTTTCCCTGACTACTGTCGGTGCCCATCCAATCCTAACGTCGACTACATCTCGTAGCACTGCCCAGCCAGAGTCACAACAAAGATCAACCAAGCCAGAGCCCATAATGACTTGTGGCTACACAGGTAAGCTTCCGGTCATGAAGTATTCTTCCGTCTCTTTGAGTCTGGGTGAGGCTTTCCGCAAGATGTCATGGCGCTCCTCCATGCATCCCGGCCATCCACTGGTTACTCCAGGGTGCCCATCAAATCCATCCCTCACCCAGTAGTGTGTATTGAAAACTTGTTCTCGAGTCTCGAAGTCTTGAGGTCTTGTAGATGCAGGACTTGAAGATGCCTTCATGAAGTTGTCGTCTTTGACATAGAGTCCTTCACCTCACACCACTCTCGAACACTCATACCAACCCCGTCTACTTTAGCATAGCATAGCAGTAAGACAAATAATGTCCCGGGGCTTCAGTAACAAGGAGTGGGTTCCTACCTCATGCATTCTACTCAACTACAATAATTCAATAATACTACTGGAGGGATTTTTTGAATGATGTCACTACATGCAATAAAACATAGGTATGAAATTGATGATCAAAGTGAACTTGCCTGTACTATTGATGAAGACAAATATCGCTCTCAGAAATAACTTGATAGAACTATTCGTCACTCTCCGATGAAATCTATATAATCAAACATTGCACTCATATAAGCAATCATACTAGCAATCAATACTATCAATCAAAAGGCAACACAAAAACTGAACACAAAAGGGTTGTGATGAAGGAAATACTTAAGACAAAATTTAAAACAACAAAACTTCATCCAGCAACTAAGAAAAGGTTTTCCTACAATTAACCTATTGTCAAGCAACAAAACAACAACAAAGTAAAATCTAGCAAAGGCATTTAGCAAATATTTTTACTAGCAAAAAGAATTACTTTTGAAGAACAAGTGAGAACTATGAAAACAACACCCTAACAACATAAGTTTTTGTCTAATAAACTTAACAACAAGAAAAACAATAAAATACTAAAATAAGACAAAACAAAATATAAAACAGCTAAGTTAACAGAAAGTAAAATTTGTAAAACAATTTATAAAAATATTTTCAAATAGGAAATCAATCTAGCAATGAAAATCAATTGCAAATTATAACTGAACTAGAATAAACAAAAATAATAAATAACATAAAAATAAATTTGGTTGAAATACTACTGCTAACTAACAGAAAACAAAGTAAAACTTGTCAACTAATATAAAAGAAAATAAATTAAAAACAATTAAAACAAAAGAAATAGAAATAAACCTAAACAGAATCTGTTTTGCTTGAAACCATAATTTAAAATATTCTAAAAATTCTCAAATTGTACCTACTGATGAAAAAAATCACTAGTGACCAGTAGCAAAAAGAATCAACTCAAAACTTATTTTTAAACTCAAATTATTCACAAAACAAGATTTAAATCAAATCTGTTTGAAACTGAAATTAAATTATTCAAATATGCTCAAACTTGATATATACAGAAACTACATAAAATTTGTGACACAATGCAAAAAGAATCAAATTAAAACTCTAAAAATCCTAAGAGATATCTAATTTATAAAACTGAAACTATTCTGTTTTAAAAACAGAAAAAGAAAAAGAAAACAAATCTAACTAACGGACATGGGCTACGTGGCGCTCTGTGATTGGCCCTAAGGGGTGTGCGCTAGAGATAATCAGGCGGACGGCCGCAAAGTAGAGCATAACGCTTCGGCTAAAATTAACAAAAAGAAAACCGGACGGTTCGGTGAAATAAAACCGAATCGGTACGCTAAATCTAATCTACACCGTTGATTTAAAATCCAACGAAGGAGGGAGTTTCCGGCGGCTTACAATGAGGGGGGCGGCGCTCTCCGGTGAGATCGAGGGCGACGGCGGCTCGGGCGTGGTCGGGGATGGCGCTCCGGTGGTCGAGGAGGTCGGCTGATGCTTCCAGTCGACGGCGGGGGTCCTCCGGCGTCGTTTGGTGGCGACGGCGAGGCGAGAGGGAGTCGGAGACGAGTGGCACGAGCTTGGGTGCGGTGAAGGCGTTCGGGTGGTCGTCGGTGAGGTGGTTCTGGTGGTTCTGGCGCTCGGGGAAGTGGACGGAGAGGTGCGGGAGAGCGAGGCAAGGCGAATGGTGGTGAGTGCGGTGGCTCAGGAGGTCGGGGACGAGCAGGGCGATGCAAAGGCGCGGCGGCGATGCTCTGGCTCCGGCGAGCGATTGCGGCGGCGAGAGGGACTCTGGGTTGGTGTTTAGGGGCGGAACGGAGTGCGGGGGTGCTCCGGCTTTTATAGGAGGGGTCAGGGAGCTCGGGGAAGGAAAGGGGAGGGAGATCCGGCTCGGATCCGGCGAGCTCCGGCGGCGGGAAGGAAAGGGAGAGGGAAGGAAGGAGGAAGGCGCTCGGAGGGAAGGGTCGGCCAGTGGGCCCGGGCGGTCAGTGGGAGAGAGGGAGGGGCGACAGGATCGGTGGCCGATCCGAAATCCCTTCGGATCTGGCGAAGGCGATCTGGGCCGCAACTATTCCAAATGGGCCCCGGGTACGTTTCCGTTTTAAAGTCATTTTTCCTTTTTTATTAAAAACAGGAAAGAAAATATCTCTTTGTAGAATCAAATAAAATGCAAAATTAAAATTTTTATATACCAAAATTATCAAAATAATAAATGCCACAGTATGAACATTTTTCCACGGCCAAAATAAATACTTTTAAAAAATATTTTTCAGAAAATGCCTAAATTGTTTTTATTTCTTTTGCAAATAATTTTCAAATAACCCCCTGGGTTTTATGGTTCAAAATATTTCTCAAAATGCCCCTGGTTTGGAGGGTCATGTTCCTCCTCTCATATTTTTAATATTTGACAGGGAAATTTGAATTCATTCAAACTTTTAAAATAGAGCCAAAATGAAATGAATTCCAAAAGAATATTTCTGAAGTTTTCAAATCCACTTTTCAAATCCTTTTATTTGAAGAAGTCATGTCATCTTCTCTCATTGATCTGAATTGGATGAATTTTAAATCAAACACAAAGGGAAAGTCATTTTATTCCCTCTCATTCAAAAGTTTTAAATTTCACTCAATTTCAAACAATCAATCAAACAGTCAATCATTCTATTGATTAATATAACATTCCAAAATTTGGGATGTTACAGATTAGCATGAAACCGAAGAACTTTCGTAAAACACTAAGTTACCTCAATGGGGATGTGCATATCCCCAACAATAAGTATATCATATTTCTTTTTGGCAGTAGGTAGAGGTAATTGAAAACTTCCAATAGTGAATGTCGAAGATTCTTCAATAACATTTACACCATTCACTTGGAATTGTTCCTTCGGAAAGTGCACTGTGTGCTCATTACCATTGATATGAAAAGTGACTTTTCTTTTTTTGCAATCAATAACAGCCCCTGCAGTATTCAAAAAGGGTCTACCAAGGATAAGCGACATGTTGTCGTCCTCGGGCATCTCAAGAATAACAAAGTTCGTTAAGATGGTGACATTTGCAACAACAACGGGCACATCCTCACAAATACCGATAGGTATGGCCGTTGATTTGTCAGCCATTTGCAATGATATCTCAGTAGGTGTGAGTTTATTCAAATCAAGTCTTTTATATAAGGAGAAAGGCATAACACTAACACCGGCTCCCAAATCACACAAAGCAGTTTTGACATAGTTTCTTTTAATGGAGCAAGGTATAGTTGGTATTCCAGGATCTCCAAGTTTTTTAGGTACTCCATCCTTAAAAGAATAATTAGCGAGCATGGTGGAGATTTTAGCTTCAGGTATTTTTCTTTTATTAGTGATGATGTCTTTCATATACTTTGCATAAGGGGCCATCTTCAAAATATCAGTTAAGCGGGTATGCAAAAATACTGGCCTAATCATTTCAGCAAAGCGCTCAAATTCTTCATCATCCTTTTTCTTAGATGGCTTAGGTGGAAAGGGCATGGGTTTTTGAACCCATGGCTCTCTTTCTTTACCATGTTTCCTAGCCACAAAGTCTCTTTTATCATACCATTTATTTTTAGGTTGTGGGTTATCAAGATCAGGAGCAGGCTCTATTTCAACATCATTATCTGGTTCTTTGTCATTACTAGGTTGGACATCATCGTGAACATCATCATTATCATTTTCATTATCACTAGGTGAATGTTCACTACCAGATTGAGTTTCAGCATCAGAAATAGAGACATCATTATTATCGGGAGGTTTTTGTGTCTTAGGTTCACTAAAGGTATGCAAAGTCCTATCATTTTTCTTTTTCTTTTTCTTCTTAGAAGGACTAGGTGCATCAGTATTAATTATTTGAGAGTCTTGTTCAATTCTTTTAGGATGACCTTCGGGATAGAGTGGTTCTTGGGTCATTCTACCTCCTCTAGTTACTACTCTAGCAGCAAAATCATGCATATTATTATTCATTTCATCAAGCAATTCTTTTTGAGACTTAGCAACTTGTTCTAACCGAGTTTGAACCATAGAGGCATGCTTTCCTACACCTCTAACATCATTACTGATTCTAAATAGCAAGTCACTCAAGCGAGCAATCATATCAGAATTATATTTCAACTGTTTCAGAACATGGGCATTGAAATGATCTTGCTTCATAATATAGTTGTCAAACTCATATAAGCATTGACTAGGATGTTTATTGTGAGGAATTTCACTTTCATTAAACTTTAATAAAGAGTTTACCTCTACCACCTATGGAGGTGGTGGTGTGTCAAGGCCGTGTATTTCTTCAATAGGTGGCAAATTCTTAACATCCTCACCTTTAATACCTTTTTCCTTCATAGATTTCTTTGCCTCTTGCATATCTTCAGGACTGAGAAATAAGATACCCCTCTTCTTCTGAGTGGGTTTAAGTGGTGGTTCAGGGAGAGTCCAATCATCATAATTCTTCAATATGTTATTCAATAATTCCTCAGCTTGTTCAATAGTTCGTTCCCTGAAAACACAACCAGCACAACTATCTAGGAAGTCCCTAGAAACATCGGTTAGTCCATTATAAAAGATGTCAAGTCTTTCATATTTCTTGAGAGGATGATCATGCAAAGCATTAAGCAACTGGAGAAGCCTCCCCCAAGCTTGTGGGCGACTCTCTTCTTCAATTTGCACAAAGTTAAATATTTCCTGTAAGGCAGCTTGTTTTTTATGAGCAGGAAAATATTTTTCAGAGAAGTAGTAGATCATATCCTGGGGACTAGGCACACAACCAGGAGTAAGAGTATTGTACCATGTCTTAGCATCACCCTTTAATGAGAACAGAAATAACTTAAGGATATAATAGTAGCGAATCTTCTCATCATGAGCAAAGAGGGTGGCTATATCATTCAGCTTAGTAAGGTGTGCCACTACAGTTTCAGTTTCATAACCATGGAAAGGATTAGATTCAACCAAAGTAATTAACTCTGGGTTGACAGAGAATTCATAATCCTTATCGGTAACAAAGATAGGTGAAGTAGCAAACTTAGGATCACATTTCATTCTAGCATTCAAAGTCTTTTCCTTATACTTGTGTAGCAATTTCTTAAGATCGTTTCTATCCTTGCAATAAAGAATTTCTCTAGTTATCTCCTCGTCCATAACATAACCTTCAGGTATCTTAGGCATTTCAAACTTAGGAGAGCTAGGACTAGTAGGTGTTTCATAATCATCATCAGTTTCATAAACTTCATGACTTTCAACAGTCTCAACAATTTCAGTAGTTTCATTCTCTTTAGCTGTAGCAATTTGTTCATCAAGAAATTCTCCTAGTGGCACATTATCATCAAGCATGGTACTAGCATCATAAATAGCATAATTTATAGCAGAGGTAGCATCATCAATAACTTGCGACATATCAGGATTACTAGCATGTGGTGGTGTTGCAAGCTTACTCATAACAGAAGGTGAATCAAGTGCAGAGTGTGATGGCAGTTCCTTACCTCCCCTCGTAGTAGAGGGAAAAATCTTGGTCTTAGTATCCTTCAGATTCTTCATAATGATAGATTGATATAAATCCCAAGTGACTCAACAAATATTGCTATGCTCCCCGGCAACGGCGCCAGAAAAAGGTCTTGATAACCCACAAGTATAGGGGATCGCAACAGTTTTCGAGGGTAGAGTATTCAACCCAAATTTATAGATTCGACACAAGGGGAGCCAAAGAATACTTGAGAGTATTAGCAGTTGAGTTGTCAATTCAACCACACCTGGAGATTAAATATCTGCAACAGAGTGATCAGTAGCACAGTAATATGATAGTTTGATAGCATTAGTGATAGTAACAGTAGCGGTAACAGTAGTAGCAATAGTTTTGTAGCAGTTGGAACAGCAGCAGCAAGAATAGTAACTTAGCAAGAATAATAAGTGGAAAGGTCGTAGGCACTGGATCGGTAACTCGTTGGATGATATTCGTCATGTAACAGTCATAACCTAGGGCGACACAGAACTAGCTCCAGTTCATCAATGTAATGTAGGCATGTATTCCGTAAATAGTCATACGTGCTTATGGAAAAGAACTTGCATGACATCTTTTGTCCTACCCTCCCGTGACAGTGGGGTCCATAAGGAAACTAAGGGATATTAAGGCCTGCTTTTAATAGAGGACCGGAACAAAGCATTAACACATGGTGAATACATGAACTCCTCAAACTACGGTCATCACCGCGAAGTATCCCAAATATTGTCACTATGGGGTTGACGGATCCTAACACGTAATAGGTGCATATGACTAGGCAAGATCGGATCAAGAACATAGATATAGAGATGATAGCATAAACAGTTCAGATCTGAAATCATGGCACTCGGGCCCTAGTGACAAGCATTAGGCATAGCAAAGTCATAGCAACATCAATCTCAGAACATAGTGGATACTAGGGATCAAGCCCTAACAAAACTAACTCGATTACATGATGAATCTCATCCAACTCCTCACTGACTAGCAAGCCTACGAAGGAATTACTCACTCCCGGTGGGGAGCGTCATGGTTTTGGCGATGGAGAAGGGTTGGTGATGATGAAGAACGAAGATTCCCCTCTCCGAAGCCCGAAACGGGCTCCAGATCTGGCCTCCCGATGAAGAACAGGAGGTGGCGGCGGCTCCGTATCGTAAAACGCGATGAAACTTTCTCTCTGTTTTTTTCTCCAAAAATAGGAATTTATAGTGGCGGAATTAGGGCAAGTGGGGCCACGAGGTGGGCACAACCCACCAGGGCACGCCTTGGGGGCCTGGCGCCCCCTGGTGGGTGATGCTCACCCTGGGGCCCCTCTTCGGTGGATTTTGGCTCCAACAATTCTCATTTATTCTGAAATAATTCTCCAAAAAGTTTCATTCCATTCCGAGAACTTTTATTTCTGCACAAAAACAACACCATGGTAGTTCTGCTGAAAACATCATCAGTCCGGGTTAGTTCCATTCAAATCATGCCAATAAGAGTCCAAAACAAGGGCAAAAGAGTGAGGAAAAGTAGATACGTTGGAGACGTATCATGTACACAGGCTCTATAAGTCGCTGAGGAGTTTGATATATACGAAGAATGTCGACCCCTAAAAATGAATGTCTTCAGCTGAAGAATTTAGTGAAGACTTTGGTATTTCCCTAAAGACTTTGAAGCTGAAGAATTCGGTGTGACCTTGAAGATATTAATGAGGACTATGAAGCATGAAGACTTTTATTTGTTCGGCATAAATATTTAGGTATGATGTTTATGATTTATCCTGGTCTGAAGACCAGCCTTCCGCATAAGTATGGATATGCGGGAATGATGTAACGATGTGATGATGCAATGCAAATGATTTATATAATACCAGAACATATAAAAATTGTCAGCTTTCGAGGCTTGATGTGAAGACCGGCTTTCGAGGCTCGAGTCTTGCTTCAGTGAAGCGGGTATAATAACCCATGGTTTATTCTATCTCTCTGTATGCCGGCTCTCACATGACTCAAGCCGATGTTTTAACCTTGGTAAGTTCAGGGTCCAACGAGGATTGACTTGTCAAGAGTACACAGGGTCATCTGATCGGAGTTGCATCAAGCGTACAGGCAGGTTTAACCATATGTGGGTTTTTGCCGGGTCAAGAGGGTGAGAAAGCTGAACTCGATGAGTTGGAAGCCCCCAAATGCCCAAAATATTGTGGCGTTTCTTTGCCGGGTCACACAGGTGAGAAGCTGAACTCGATGAGTTGGAAGCCCCTAAGTGCCCATTGTTTTGAAATAAAGACTCATGCTCAATTTGTAGGCTGAAACGGCAAAAGGCCCCGAGTTTCGGGGGTGCCGGCTTTATTATATTCGAAACATAAAGAAGTATACACATAATTTGTAGGGAGGGGAAGGAAATTATAAAAAGAGAGCCGATGGCTCTAAGTATAATAAGGCTGCAGGTGTTCCAAGGCCGGCTTGTTTTCTTCTCGGAGGTATAGAATTTCTCTTGTAAAACCCTCCAGAGTATGAATTTTATTCAAGGATTCAGGTACTAGTGGTACTGACCGCTATTCAGCTGCTTGGGATTACTTTGGAATCCACCTTGGTTATTATGCTGACTAACTTGGCTAGGATGTTGCCCATTGCCATGATTTCCCTGATGCTGAAAACTAGCCCTCGAGCCGCCCTGCGACCCGCCAGGACCGTGCTGACCCGGGTGTCCACCGCCATTGCATTTTGGATTATTTTGGAAAGCCTGGTTACGGAACTCCTGCATGATGTAACAATTCTCCCATGAGTGGGTAGCCGGCTTGTCCTGGGTGCTATGTTTGGGGCACGGTCCCTTGAGTGCTTCCTCGTTATTATGAGGCTTATTTCCATTATAAGTCCCTCCAGGGCGACCATTACCGCGTTGGTTTTTGAAGCCAACATTAGTGTTGGTCACAAAATCTGACCCGCCATCCGGTTGCTTCCGCTTGCCATTGTTATTCTAGGTTCCCTGGTTACCACCATGATTATGCTGGCCCTTTCCACCTTCACCTTTCTTTCCCTTGCCGGTCTTGTCTTCATTCGAACCAGGATCCTTCATGCTGTCTGACTCGGCGTATCTGGTGAGGACATCCATCAAGTCACCCACGTCCTGTACCTTACGCTTGAGCCGCCCGAGCTTCTGGACCGGCGGCTGGAAGTGGCAATTCTTTTCTAGGATCAGGACGACTTGAGCCGTCGTAATACTATCTCACAAGTGTATGATTTCTGCGACCCGGCGAGTCCAATGATGAGCTGATTCATCTAAACGCTGGACGCAATGTTGAAGGTCCACAATCGTCATTGGCTTCTTGCACGTTCCCTGAAAATTCTTGATGAACCGTTCTTTAAGCTCTGCCCAGGTGTTGATGGAGTTGGGTGGCAGGTTCTTCAACCATGTTCAAGCCTGTCCTTCCAGCATCATGGTTAGGTACTTGGCGCATACAGTGTTGCTAACATCCAACATATCCATTGCTAACTCATAGCTTTCGATCCAAGCCGCCGGCTCAAGATCCACTGTGTAGTTCGGCACCTTGCGTGGCCCCTTGATGTCTTTGGGCATACGCTCGGCGCGGAGAGCCGGGGATAGACAAGGTATCCCAATCGTCCTACTTTTGGTCCCAGCCTCAGGTTGAGGATGAAGCTGTTGAATCGCCCGTGCTGCTGCTTCTGCCTCTGCCTGTTGCGCACCCCTAGCCGCATCAACGATCGCCTGAGCTCCTAATGGAACAGGCCGGGCTGGGGAAACTTGAGGCTGTTGCCTGCGCCCACTGCTAGAAACTGCTGGAGACTCCGGATGGCGATTCCTGCTGCAACTAGCATATGGGGTAGAGTGCATCCTATCGCAACTGTAAGAATACTATGCTTGCTGCACCACTGCTGTCTTCAACATCTCTATGGCGTTCCTGGCTTCAACATCAACATGGGTATTTCAAAGAATAGGTAATGCTTCCAACTGCCGGGTCGCCGCTAGCACATTGTCAACGGGATTAGAAAAGTGGCCCTGTGGCGTCTAAAAACGATGTGGCGGCGAGTGAGCGGGTGGTGTCTGAGGCGGCTCGTTTTGTTGATTTCCGAGCAGCTGCCCAGCCCCCGGTGTCTGCTGAGGGGTGTTGAAGAGTTGCTGTGGCTCGAGGTTCAGTGGCAGCCGGCTCCGATGTCTCCTTTGGTAAACTGCCTCAGATGCCTCTCTCTGAAGTCCTAACTGCCAAGCCTCGGCCTTAAGGCGTTCTGACTCATTATGTATGCGAGCATGTAGTTCCGCCATCCTGGTGTTCTCAGCATCGATTTCCCTCTGCACCTTGGTCATCTGATCACGTAGTTTGGTTAACTCCGTGTTGCGTTCTTCTTGATTTTCCGTCGTGACGGGACTTTCCACAAGCTTTGCAGTCTCAGCCATTAAATATGTCATGGCTTGAGCCGGCATCTTACCACACCCGCCAGATCCACTCGCCGCTCCGGCCGCGGATGGGTTTTGGGCCTCCGCGGTTCCTGCCATGTAAACAGCAACCTGACGAGGTGACTTATGGAATTCTTCAGGGATTTCAGTCTCCGGTGATCCCCCAAGTCTGCCATCATAGAGAGGACAAATTGATTCAGTTTCTCCTATGGAAGAATCTCCATCTGAGTCGGCAAGGATGTCGCCGTTGCCCACCGGCTCACCCGAGAAGCAAACTCCCTAAGTAAAACCGACGAACACATAGAGAGGTCCCCTTTGGTTGGATCCCGACCACGTCATGTATGCTGAGCCGGTTCGTCGATGTCGATGTAGATGCCCGGCTCAGCAATGGTAGTTCCGATGCTACCAAAGGGGACCTGATGTTCGTGATTGGTTGAGCCAACCTTGGTACCCCAGATTGGATCGTCAATGTAGACCTTGTCGCGGCGGCTCTTGACCATCTGATCAACCGTGAATTTCGCAAACCCTGGTCAAGTTCCCTTCGAGAACCCACCGGGCAATTACCCCATGGTGGGCGCTAACTGTCATGGTTTTGTCAGGGCAGATGTCCTTGTGCAAGGACTTAGGTGTGAGGCCATCGCCGCTAGGTGGCGACTCAAAGGGGTTAAACGGGAACGGGAGGCGAGTTTACCCAGGTTCGGCCCCTCCGATGGAGGTAATAGCCTACATCCTGCTTTGTGTGTATTGATGGGTATGTCTCGATTACAAGGGTGTGGAATCGCTAACCTAGCTCACGAGGGATTATGACTTAAGTCTTTCGGCCCTAGGGGCTTGCCTTTATACACAAGTCAAGACCCTAGGGTTTACAACAGAGTCCGAGTCATATTATGACTCGTAACCTATCATGTCTCTAACACACCTTGCCTCTCAAGCAAGGAATCTTCTAGCATCTTTTGCCCCGTGGGCTTGAGTCGCCGTCTTCAGGTGTTGGGCCGCCCGGCGGTTCACTTAGCAGCCGCCTTACTTGTCTTATCATAGTAACATGGCCCATCTTGAACATATTTCTAGAGCCGCCATTATAATGACCCGACTCAGTAGAGCGGGTCACACCGTGGGGTTATATCCCCGACAGCTTGTGTTCGACATTTACTTATCGAAAGGACTACGATTGATTGATACTTGTGATCTGTGTTGGGTTTTCCGTGAAAAGGAACGAGTTATTGCATCACAAAGTGGGTAAGTATTTCCCTCAGTTATGAAACCAAGGTTTATCAAACCAATAGGAATATCAATCCTCAACTGTTTTCAGTGGCTGCACACAAAAGAACAAACAACTTGCACCCAACGCGGGAAAGAGGGTTGTCAATCCCCTTGATCTCGTTATTTGCAAGCAAATGAGTTGTGTAGATAATTGTAAACTGCAAAATAAAATAAAATCTAAATAAAGGCAGCAAGGTAATAGTAGCATTCGTAAATTTATAAGTGAATAGACCCGGGGGAATAGTTTTCCCTAGCGACATCTCTCATGTAGGCAGCATACGGTGGGTAACAAATTACCGTTGGGTAATTGATAGAAAAGCGGATGGTTATGCGATTTTCACGGCAATGATCATGTGTATATAGGCATCACGTCCATAAACAAATAGGCCGACTCCTGCCTGCACCTATTACTATTACTCCACTTCAAGAGCGCTTCTATGCTTGCCTCTCTACATATTAAGTTCATGACAAACAGAGTAATGCATGGAGAACGATGACATGATGTAGACAAAGTAAACTCAAGCAATATGAATAAACCCCATCGTGTTATCCTTAGTAGCAACAAAACAAATACGCATCTTGTCCCCTACTTTGTCACTGGGATAAAGAAACTCGTCAGGTTGAACCTACCACAACACACCACTGCCGCTGAAGATAGATCAATCTACTTAGCCAAAGCACATCAATAAACCAGAGAGCATTACAAAGCTATAATTATCATGCAAATAAGAATCTTAATATTCAGAGGTGACTCAAATACTTTTCATGAATAATCTGAACATAACCCACAATTCATCGGATCCTAACAAACACACCGCACAATAGGATTACATCGGATGGACCAAAGCAAAGATGCGATGATCATTGTATTGAAATCAAGATATAGAGAGATTGCCATCTAGGTACTAGCTATGGACCCGTAGGTCTGTGATGAACTACTCACACATCATCATGAGGGCAGAAAAGTTCATGTAGAGGCCCTCCGTGATCGATCCCCCCTCTGACAGGGTGCCGGAACGGAGCTCCAGAGACTTGCGGCAGCGTAAAAAGGGTTTCGGGACTGCCTCCAGGGTTTTTATGATATATGAGAATTTATAGGCGAGAGAACAAGGTCGGGGGATCCGCCAGGGGCCCACAAGCCATCAGGGCATGCCCTGTTGGTTTGTGGGGCCCTGGTGCGGCCCCCAGCCTTCTTCCGACTCTCCCAGGTCTTCTTTTGGCCCAGAAAAAATCATCAAAAAGTTTCGTGGCAATTGGACTTCGTTTAGTACTGTAAACCTGAGAAGTGAAAAGCATCCCAAAAAACAGCAACTAGCACAGGGCACTGGTTCAATAGGTTAGTGCTCAAAAATATTATAAATTGTTAAATAAAGACCCAAAAAGTATCCTACAATGATAATATATCAGCATGGAACAATGAAAAATTATAGATACGTTGGAGACGTATCAAGCATCCCCAAGCTTAATTCCTGCTCGTCCTCGAGTAGGTAAATGATAAAAACAGAATTTTTGATGTGACATGTTATCCATTATGTAATCTTATGCATGTATGCTCATTGAGAAACGATGAATCAATAAATATTAACATAGCAATACTTATAAGTATAAGAAACAAAATCATCAATATTTCAAAGTATACGATCCTCAAAGAATGTTTATCCCCCATTCATCTTATTATATTAGCAAGGCATGGCTTCGTCTTCACCACATGAATACAAATGTCAAACACCACGGTGTCCAAGTCAAACAATTGGATCGTACTTTTCAATATACATCAACTTTTTATTCTTCATGCAATACATGAGCGTGAGCCATTGGACATAGCATTTAGGTGGAATAGAATATGGTGGTAGATATCAAAGGGGCAAAAAGTGGAGAAGATAGTCTCACATTAACTAGGCGTATCAAGAGGCTATGGAGATGACCATCGATAGATGTCAATGCAAGGAGTAGGGATTGCCATGCAAATGATGCACTAGAGCTATAAGTGTATTAAAGCTCAAATGAAGCTAAGTGGGGTGTGCATCCAACTTGCTTGCTCATGAAGACCTCGTGCATTTGAGGAAGCCCATCATAGGAATATACAAGCCAATTTTGTAATAATGAAAAAGTAATTCCCACCAGCATATGAAAATGACATATCACGAGATTCTCTATATGAGGAACAAGGTGCCACTTTGAGGCACACGTGTGGTAAAGCATAGTAGCAAAGTCCCTTCTCTCATTTTATCTCATCATTTTTATTTAGAATGGTGGGCTCATTTGGCCTCCGCCATCTTTATTTCCTCACTGCGACAATGCTCTAACAATGATGATCATCACACTTTTATTTACTTACAACTCGATATGAAGAACTGATATGAAGATATGACTCTATATGGATGCATCTAGCAGTGTACCAGGATGTGCAATGATCTAGCGTGACATGTATCAAAAATATGATGAATGGTGGCTTTGCTACAAGCACTATGTTAGCTCTATATGATCATGCAAAGCAATATGATGATGAACGAACTAGTCATGTGAAGTGATGATGGAATTTGCATGGCAATATATCTCGGAATGGCTATGAAAATGCCATGATAGGTAGGTATGGTGGCTGTTTTGAGGAAGATATAATGAGGCTTATGTGCAATAGAGTGTATCATGTCACGGGGTTTGGATGCACCGGCGGAAGTTGCACCGATCCTCGAGGTGAGAATGGGCAATGCACGGCACCGAAGAGGCTAGCAAATACGAGAAGGTGAGATTGCGTATGTCCATGGTTTCACATTAGTCATAAAGAACTCAAATACTTGTTGCAAAGTTTTATTAGTTTTATCACAAATCAAAGTACTACTCGCATGCCCAGAGGGAAAAGGTTGGTTGGAGTTAACCATCGCGCGCTTCTGACCCGAAACAACACTAGGATTTCAACGAGGAATAGAAATGCTCACACATCATCACCATGCCTCTTTAATTTTTAGACGAACAAGAAGTTAACCTCTCTTAATATCGACACCTCTACGAATCAACAATTATGAACTCACACCTTTTTCATATTACCACATCAATATCAGTAACTCACAATTTCTCTATATGTGCTACATGATGGCTTTGATTATCACTCACTGAATACCTAATATTTTTGGACTAGTCTGATGACCCATGTAAATTACCATCACTATTTATTAACTCTCAAACAAATATAAGTAAAGAACGAGAGTGAAATTATTTCTATAAAATCTACACGCCACCGTGCTCAAAAAGATATAGGTGAAGTACTAGAGCAACTGCAAAGCTCAAAAGATATAAGTGAAGCACATAGAGTATTCTAACAAATTATGATGAAGGTGTGTCTCTTTTAAATAGGTGTGTCCAGTGAGCAATGATTGTTGTAAACTGAAAGTAAAAGCAAACAAAAACAAACGACGATCCAAGCAAAAGTCATATCATGTGACGAATAAAAATATAGCTTCAAGTGACTTACCGATGGATTGAGCGAAAGAGGGGATGCCTTCCGGGGCATCCCCAAGCTTAGAAGCTTGAGTATTCCTTAAAATATTACCTTGGGGTGCCTTGGGCATCCCCAATCTTAGGCTCTTCCCGCTCCTTATTCCTTGGTCCATCGTGATAACACCCAAAACTTGAAAACTTCAATCACACAAAACTCAACAAAACTTCAGGAGATCTGTTAGTATAAGAAACATATTGCATACTTTAGGTACTGTTATAAATTGATTCTTATTTCATAATTGCATAATAGGTAGTGTATTCTAACTTCTCCATGGCTTATACCCCCCAATAAAATCCATAGCATAATCAAAACAAGCAACTATGCAAGCAAAAACAGAATCTGTCTAAAACAGAACAGTCTGTAGCAATCTGTAGAGAACCTATACTTATGTAACTCTAAAAATTCTGAAAACTTAGGACAACCTCTAAAATTTGTATAGAAATACTTTGTAAAAAATCCAGATCATTATCATGCTCCCATAAAAATGAAAATTCCTGTACTGGAGTCAAAAGTTTCTGTTTTGTTTCAGCATCGATTCTACTCATCTTTACGTAGGCAATAATCATTACGTAGGCAATAATCATGTTATCAAAAACAAACAGAAAGTAAAAAGAAAAAATAAAGATAACTATTGGGTTGCCTCCCAACCAGCGCTATTGTTTTATACCCCTAGCTAGGCATGATGCATAGTTTCAAGTATTGTCATCTTTGACATTCCACCCATAAGTAGCTCTCATGATTGATTCATAAGGTGGTTTAATTCTCTTTCTAGGGAAGTGTTCCATCCTTTTCTTTAATGGGAATTGGAACCTTATGTTTCCCTCTTTCATGTCAATAATTGCACCTATAGTTCATAAAAAGGTCTTCCAAGTATTATGGGGCAAGTAGGATTGCAATCAATATCAAGCACAATGAAATCTACACGCACATAATTTTTACTCCAATGATAAGCATATCATTAATTCTACCTAGAGGTTTCTTAATGGTAGAATCCGCAAGATGCAAATTAAGGGAACAATCTTCAATATTAGTGAGACTAAGCACATCACAAAGAGATTTAGGAATAGTTGAAACACTAGCACCAAGGTCACACAAGGCATTGCATTCATATTTATTTCTCCTTATTTTGATAGTAGGTTCCCACTCATCAGACAATTTTCTAGGAGTAGAAACTTCAAGCTCAAGTTTCTCATCATAAGCTTTAATCATAGCTTCTACTATATGTTCGGTAAAAGCTTTGTTTTGTTCATAAGCATTGGGTGAGCTAATAATGGTTTGCAACAATGAAATACATTCTACTAAAGAGAAATTATCATAATTAAAGTCCTTGTAATCCAAAATAGTGGGCACATCACTAGTTAAAGTTTTGACCTCCCCAAACCTACATTTTTCAGTTTTGGCATCAAAATTATCACCCTCCAATCAAACGGGACACTTCTCAACTAAACTTGACTCATCTCCAATCCCTTTATCATTTATATTCAGAGAAGTAAATAAAGATTCAATAGGAGAAGTACCAATCATTTTAAGATCTTCATCATGATTCCGGTAAAAACCGGGTGGAAGAGCTTTTCCTAAGAATCCCCGCTTAGCTTTCAACTTAGCGGTCCTCTCCTTACTTTCATTGATAGATATTTGGATAGATTTAATAGCCTCATTAAAATAATGATTGGGTGGCAAAGCTTTACTTTTAAGAGTTTCTACATCAAGAGCAATTATATCCATGTTTTTAGCCAAAGCATCAACTACATTCAATTTTTCTTCTACCATAGTGTTGAAAACCTTTTGAGAATTAATAAATTCTTTAATTGTGTTCTCAAGATCAGAGGGTATCCTATTAGAATTTGTAGAAGAATTTCCATAATAATTTCTATAGTTGTTAGAGGAATTACCGGGATACGGTCTAGAATTGAAGTTTCCTCTATACGCATTGTTGTTGAAATTATTTCGCAAGACAAAGTTCACATCAATAGCATCATTGTCTTGCTTAATAAAAGTAGAAAAGGGCATATCATTGGGATTAACATGAGCATTTTTACTAGCAACCATATTCATAAGAGCATCCACTTTTTCACTCAAAGTAGCAATTTCTTCAACATAATTTACCTTCTTACCGGTTGGAGCACTTTCGGTATGCCATTGAGAATAATTTGTCATAATGTTGTCCAGAAGTTTTGTGGCCTCTCCTAAGGTCACATCCATAAAGGTACCACCTGCGGCAGAATCTAGAAGATTTCTAGACACAAAGTTTAGTCCAGCATAGAAGTTTTGGATAATCATCCACAAATTTAAGCCATGAGTTGGACAATTTCTTATCATCAATTTCATTCTCTCCCAAGCTTGTGCAACATGCTCTTGATCTTTCTATTTAAAATTCATTATTTGATTTCTAAGGGAGATGATCTTAGCGGGAGGAAAATACTTGGCAATAAAAGCATCTTTACACCTATCCCATGTTCCAATACTATTACGAGGTAAATATCAAAACCAAGCCTTAGCTTTATCTCTTAGTGAAAAAGGAAATAATTTTAATTTCACAATATCATTATCCATATCCTTTTTCTGTTGCATGTCACATAATTCAATAAAGGTATTAAGATGTGACGCGGGATCCTCATTAGGACTTCCCAAAAATTGATCTTTCATGACAAGATTTAGCAATGCAGCATTAATATAAAAAGATTCCGCACAAGTGGCGGGTGGTATAGGTGTACTAATAAAATCATTGTTATTAGTATTTGAGAAGTCACACAACTTAGTAGTATCTTGAGACATGGTGACCGAACAAGCAAAGTAACAAGCAGGACAAGTAAACTAGCAAGCGAAGAAGTAAACTAGTAACAAGCAAAGATAAATTTTTTTGTATTTTTGATTTTTATGAGACAAACTAAATATAACAGCAAATCAAAAGATAAACAAGTGAATGAAAATTTGTCTGAAGTTGCTTGATAGTTGATAATGATATTCCCTGGCAAAAGCGCCAGAAATCCTTTGTGATACTTGTGATCTGCGTTGGGTTTTCCGTGAAGAGGAACAGGTTATTGCAGCACAAAGTGGGTAAGTATTTCCCTCAGTTATGAAACCAAGGTTTATCGAACCAATAGGAATATCAATCCTCAACCGTCTTCAGCGGCTGCACACAAAAGAACAAACAACTTGCACCCAACACGGGAAAGAGGGTTGTCAATCCCCTTGATCTCGTTATTTGCAAGCAAATGACTTGTGTAGATAATTGTAGATAATTGTAAACTGCAAAATAAAATAAAATTTAAATAAAGGCAGCAATATAATACTAGAGTTTGTAAATTTATAAGTGAATAGACCCGGGGGCCATAGTTTTCCCTAGCGGCATCTCTCATGTAGGCAGCATACGGTGGGTAACAAATTACTGTTGGGCAATTGATAGAAAAGCGGATAGTTATGCGATTTTCACGGCAAAGATCATGTGTATATAGTCATCATGTCCATAAACAAATCACACCAGGTTGAACCTACCACAACGTCAGGTTGAACCTACCACAACGCACCACTCTCGCTGAAGATAGATCAATCTACTTAGCCAAATCACATCAATAAATCAGAGAGCATTACAAAGCTATAATGATCATGCAAATGAGAATCTTAATATTCAGAGGTGACTCAAATACTTTTTATGAATAATCTGAACATAAACCCACAATTCATCGGATCCCAACAAACACACCGCACAATAGGATTACATCGGATGGATCAAAGCGAAGATGCGATGATCATTGTATTGAAGATCAAGAGATAGAGAGATTGCCATCTAGGTACTAGCTATGGACCCGTAGGTCTGTGGTGAACTACTCACACATCATCATGAGGGCAGCAAGGTTGATGTAGAGGTCCTCCGTGATCGATCCCCCTCCGGCAGGGTGCCAGAACGGAGCTCCAGATGGCCTCGCAATGGAACAGAGACTTGCCGCGGCGTAAAAAGGGTTTTGGGACTGCCTCCAGGGTTTTTACGATATATGAGAATTGATAAGCCAGAGAACGAGGCCGGGGGAGCCGCCAGGGGCCCACAAGCCATCAGGGCATGCCCCCCGAGGGCGCGCCCTGTTGGCTTGTGGGGCCCTGGTGCGGTCCCCAGCCTTCTTCCGACTCTCACAGGTCTTCAATTGGTCCAGAAAAAATCATCAAAAAATTTCATGGCAATTGGACTTCGTTTAGTGATACGTCCATTTTGCATCATGCTTTTATATTGATATTTATTGCATTATGGGATGTTATTACACATTATGGTACAATACTTATGCCTTTTCTCTCTTATTTTGCAAGGTTTACAAGAAGAGGGAGAATGCCGGCAGCTGGAATTCTGGACTGGAAAAGGAGCAAATATGAGAGACCTATTCTGCACAACTCCAAAAGTCCTGAAAAGTTATGGAGAATTATTTTGGAATATATAAAAAATATTGGGCGAAAGAAATACCAGAGGGGACCCACCAGGAGGCCAAAAGCCTGGGGGGCGCGCCCTATCCCCCAGGGCGCGCCCCTGTGGCTTGTGGGCCCCCTGGCAGCCCTCCGGTGCCCATCTTCTGCTATATGGAGGGTTTTGACCTGGAAAAAATCATAAGAGAGCTTTCGGGATGAAGCGCTGCCGTCTCGAGGCGGAACTTGGGCATAACCAATCTAGGGCTCCGGCGGAGCTGTTCTGCCGGGGAAACTTCCCTCCCGGAGGGGGAAATCGAAGCCATCGTCATCACCAACGATCCTCTCATCGAGAGGGGGTCAATCTGCATCAACATCTTCACCAGCACCATCTCCTCTCGAAACCCTAGTTCATCTCTTGTATCCGATCTTTCTCTCAAAACCTCAGATTGGTACCTGTGGGTTGCTAGTAGTGTTGATTACTCCTTGTAGTTGATGCTAGTTGGTTTACTTGGTGGAAGATCATATGTACAGATCCTTAATGATAATTAATAATCCTCTGATTATGAACATGAATATGCTTTGTGAGTAGTTACGTTTGTTCCTGAGGACATGGGATAAGTCTTGTTATAAGTAATCATGTGAATTTGGTATCCGTTCGATATTTTGATGAGATGTATGTTGTCTCTCCTCTAGTGGTGTTATGTGAACGTCGACTACATGACACTTCACCATTATTTGGGCCTAGGGGAAGGCATTGGGAAGTAATAAGTAGATGCTGGGTTGCTAGAGTGACAGAAGCTTAAACCCTAGTTTATGCGTTGCTTCGTAAGGGGCTGAATTGGATCCATATGTTTCATGCTATGGTTAGATTTATCTTAATTCTTCTTTCGTAGTTGCGGATGCTTGCGAGAGAGATTAATCATAAGTAGGAGGCTTGTCCAAGTAAGGGTAGCACCCAAGCACCAATCCACCCACATATCAAATTATCAAAGTAACGAACGCGAATCATATGAGCATGATGAAACTAGCTTGACAGAAATTCCCATGTGTCCTCGGGAGCGCTTTGCTTCATATACGAGTTTGTCCAGGCTTGTCCTTTGCTACAAAATGGATTGGACCACCTTGCTGCACCTTTGCTACATTTGTTACTTGCTATCTGTTACGAATTATCTTATCACAAAACTATCTGTTACCGACAATTTCAGTGCTTGCAGAGAATACCTTACTGAAAACCGCTTGTCATTTCCTTCTGCTCCTCGTTGGGTTCGACAGTATTACTTATCGAAAGGACTACGATAGATCCCCTATACTTGTGGGTCATCAAGACTCTTTTCTGGTGCCGTTGCCGGGGAGTGAAGCGCCTTTGGTGAGTGGAATTTGGTAAGGAAAAATTTATATAGTGTGCTGAAATTTACTGTCACTTGTTACTATGGAAAATAATCCTTTGAGGGGCTTGTTTGGGGTATCTTCACCTCGACTGGAAGCACAAAGAGTTGCTCCTCAACCTACTGAACCTACTGAAAATATTTATTATGAAATTCCTTCGGGTATGATAGAGAAACTGCTAGCTAATCCTTATGCAGGAGATGGAACACTACATCCAGATTTGCACCTGATCTATGTGGATTATTTAAGCTTGCAGGTTTGCCCGAGGATGATGTCAAGAAGAAGGTATTTCCTTTATCTTTGAGGGAGAAGGCATTGACATGGTATTGGCTATGTGATGATATTGGATCATGGAACTACAACCGATTGAAATTGGAATTTCATCAGAAGTTTTATCCTATGCATCTGGTTCATCGTGATCGGAATTATATTTATAATTTCTGGCCTCGTGAAGGAGAAAGCATCGCTCAAGCTTGGGGGAGGCTTAAGTCAATGTTATATTCATGCCCCAATCATGAGCTCTCAAGAGAAATTATTATTCGGAATTTTTATGCTCGGCTTTCTCGTAATGATCAATCCATGCTCGATACTTCTAGTACTGGTTCCTTTATGAAGAAAGATATTGAATTCAAATGGAATTTATTGGAAAGAATTAAACGCAACTCTGAAGATTGGGAACTCGACGAAGGTAAGGAGTCAGGTATAAACCTTAAGTTTGATTGTGTTAAATCCTTTATAGACACCGATGCTTTTCGTGAATTTAGCACTAAATGTGGACTTGACTCTGAGATAGTAGCTTCTTTCTATGAATCTTTTGCTGCTCATGTTGATCTCCCAAAGGAAAAGTGGTTTAAATATCATCCTACCATTGAAGTGAAAGTAGTTGAACCTATTAAAGTTGAAGACGAAACTATTATTTATAATGTTGATCCTGTTATTCCTACTGCTTATATTGAGAAACCACCTTTCCCTGTTAGAATAAAGGAACATGCTAAAGCTTCAACTGTGGTTCGTAAGAGCTATGTTAGAGCACCTACACCCCCTGAACAAATTAAAGTTGAACCTAGTATTGCTATGGTTAAAGATCTCTTGGTTGATAATATTGATGGGCATGTTATTCATTTCTGTGATGAAGCTGCTAGAATTGCTAGACCTGATACTAAAGATAAACATAGACCTATTGTTGGCATGCCTGTTGTTTCTGTTAAAATAGGAGATCATTGTTATCATGGCTTATGTGATGTGGGTGCTAGTGTGAGTGCAATTCCCTTTACCTTATATCAAGAAATTATGAATGATATTGCACCAGCTGAATTAGAAGAAATTGATGTTACCATTAAGCTTGCTAATAGAGATACTATAGCACCAGTTGGGATTGTTAGAGATGTTGAAGTCTTGTGTGGGAAAATAAAATATCCTACTGATTTTCTTGTTCTTGATTCCCCACAAGATGATTTTTGTCCCATTATATTTGGTAGACATTTCTTGAATACTGTTAATGCTAAGATAGATTGTGAGAAAGAAACTGTTACTGTAAGTTTTGGGGATGTGTCTCATGAGTTCAATTTCTCTAAATTTCGTAGACAACCCCATGAAAAAAGAATTGCCTAGTAAAGATGAAATTGTTGGTCTTGCTTCTATTGCTGTGCCTCCTACTGATCCCTTAGAACAATATTTGCTAGACCATGAAAATGATATGCATATGAATGAAAGGAATGAAATAGATAATATTTTCTTTGATCAGCATCCTATTTTGAAACACAACTTGCCTGTTGAAATACTTGGGGATCCTCCTCCACCCAAGGGTGATCCCGTGTTTGAGCTTAAACAATTACCGGATACTCTGAAATATGCTTATCGTGATGAAAAGAAGATATATCCTGTTATTATTAGTGCTAACCTTTCAGAGCATGAGGAAAATAGATTATTGAAAACTCCGAGGAAGCACCGTGCTGCTATTGGATATACTCTTGATGATCTTAAGGGCATTAGTCCCACTCTATGTCAGCATAAAATTAATATGGAGCCTGATGCTAAACCAGTTGTTGATCACCAATGACAGTTAAATCCTAAAATGAAAGAAGTGGTAAGAAATGAAATATTAAAGCTTCTGGAGGCATGTATAATTGATCCTATTGCTGATAGTAGATGGGTTAGTCCCGTTCATTGTGTCCCTAAGAAGGGAGGTATTACCATTGTTCCTAATGATAAAAATGAATTGATCCCACAAAGAATTGTTACAGGATATAGAATGGTAATTGATTTTAGGAAATTAAATAAAAATACTAGGAAAGATCATTACCCTCTACCTTTTATTGATCAAATGCTAGAAAGACTATCCAAACACACACACTTTTGCTTTCTAGATGGTTATTCTGGTTTCTCTCAAATACCAGTGTCAAAAGAGGACCAAGATAAGACCACTTTTACTTGTCCTTTTGGTACCTTTGCTTATAGACGTATGCCTTTTGGTTTATGCAATGCACCTGCCACCTTTCAAAGATGTATGACTGCTATATTCTCTAACTTTTGTGAAAAGATTGTTGAGGTTTTCATGCATGATTTCTCCGTTTACGAAACTTCTTTTGATGATTGCTTGAGCAACCTTGATCGATTTTTGCAGAGATGTGAAGGAACTAATCTTGTACTGAATTGGGAAAAGTGCCACTTTATGGTTAATGAAGGTATTGTCTTGGGGCACAAAATCTCCGAAAGAGGTATTGAAGTTGATAAAGCTAAAGTTGATGCTATTGAAAAAATGTCGTGTCCTACGGATATCAGAGGTATAAGAAGTTTCCTTGGTCATGTTGGTTTCTATAGGAGGTTTATTAAAGACCTCTCTAAGATTTCTAGGCCTCTCACTAATCTTTTGCAAAAAGATGTTCCATTCGTTTATGATGATGATTGTGTAGAAGCATTTGAAATTCTTAAGAAAGCCTTGATCACTGCACCTGTTGTTCAACCACCTGATTGGAACCTACCCTTTGAAATTATGTGTGATGCTAGTGATTATGCCATTGGTGCTGTTCTAGGACAAAGAGTTGATAAGAAATTGAATGTTATCCATTATGCTAGTAAAACTCTAGACAGTGTTCAAAGAAACTATGCTACCATTGAAAAGGAATTTTTAGCAGTTGTGTTTGCTTGTGATAAGTTCAGACCTTATATTGTTGATTCCAAAGTAACTGTTCACACTAATCATGATGCTATTAAATATCTTATGGAATAGAAAGATGCTAAACCTAGACTTATTAGATGGGTTCTTCTACTACAAGAATTTGATTTGCATATTATTGATAGAAAGGGTGCTGAGAACCCCGTAGCAGACAACTTGTCTAGGTTAGAAAACGTTCTTGATGACCCACTACGTATTGATGATAGCTTTCCTGATGAACAATTAGCTGTCATAAATGCTTCACACAATGCTCCATGGTATGATGATTATGCTAATTACATTGTTGCTAAATTTATACCACCTAGTTTCACATACCAACAAAAGAAAAAGTTCTTCTATGATTTAATACATTACTTTTGGGATGATCCACACCTTTATAAAGAAGGAGTAGATGGTGTTATTAGACGTTGTGTGCCTGAGCATGAACAGGAACAGATCCTACACAAGTGTCACTCCGAGGCCTACGGAGGACACCACACTAGAGATAGAACTGCACACAAGGTATTACAATCTGGTTTTTATTGGCCTACTCTCTTCAAGGATGCTCGTAAGTTTGTCGTGTCTTGTGATGAATGTCAAAGAATTGGTAATATTAGTAGACGTCAGGAAATGCCTATGAATTACTCACTTGTTATTGAACCATTTGATATTTGGGGTTTTGATTATATGGGACCTTTTCCAAAGTCCAACGGGTATACTCATATTCTAGTTGCTGTTGATTATATTACTAAGTGGGTGGAAGCTATTCCAACTAGTAGTGCTGATCATAACACTTCTATTAAAATGCTTAAAGAAGTTATTTTCCACAGATTTGGAGTCCCTGGATATTTAATGACTGATGGTGGCTCACATTTTATTCATGGTGCTTTCCATAAATTGCTTGCTAAGTATGATGTTAATCATAGAATTGCATCTCCATATCATCCTCAGTCTAGTGGTCAAGTAGAATTAAGCAATAGAGAAATTAAATTGATCTTGCAAAAGACTGTTATACAATTCTCGTTTAAGATTTTTTGCAGGAAAACTTCTCTCTAAATGGGAAGGGCCTTACATTATCGACGAAGTATATCGTTCCGGTGCCATCAAGATCAACAACGCCGAAGGCACAAATCCGAAGGTGGTAAACGGGAAAAGAATCAAACATTATATCTCAGGTACTCCCATAAATGTTGAAACCAATATTATCAATACCATAACTCCGGAGGAGTACATTAGGGAGACCTACCAGAACGTTTCAGACTTCGAAAAGGAATAGGTATGTGGTACTGTAAGCAAACCGACTCCAAAACTTTTCCAATAGCAATTTTCTCCGTTTTGGAATATTTAATAAATTAGGAAAATTTAAAGTAGTCCGAAAAGTACACGAGGAGGCGACAAGCCAGGGGGGCGCCCTACCCCCCTGGGCGCGCCCCTGTGGCTTGTGGCACCCCGTGTACCCTCCGGACTCCGTTTTCTTGTGGTATACTCCTTTAGGTCGGTATAAATTCATTATATAATCTCCCGAAGGTTTTGACCTTCGTATCACAACAATATCTCCTATTTTTGTTTTGAGTTGTTTTCTGGACAGATTTAGATCGCCATGACATCCCCAAGTACTTCGAAGGACAAGTTCTTCGAGAAGGTCATCAACCCCTACCTTGCGGAGGTGCTGCGACACCCTCAAACCATTGAGATGCGTGAGGGTGTGCTGCACGTCCGTGATGTTGAGGGGCCAAAGAAGACCGGAAGGGTGGAGACAAGGCTCAAAGCAATGGAGCAGCAAGTCTTCAAGTGCCAAGGGATGGTGGAACGTGGACTCAATGCCAATCACATGATGATCGCGGAGTTTACCCATAAGCACAAGCTAGACGCCAAGGACATCGGGGAGCACATCTTCAAGCTTTACGAGAAAATCGAGCATCTCCAAGCCCAGATCTATGACCTGCAAAACCAAAACTGTGAGTATGAATACAGATTTAAGAGACTGAGTTTGGCTGCAGATTTGAGGATCCCAGAGACTCTTTCATCTTTTTACGATGATTTGAGGATCCTGGAGACTCGTTCATCTTTTTACGATGGTGAGCCTATGCCTTGTAAGACGGAGGACAAGCTTCCAACCTCATCAACACTCCAACATCACCACCTCCGAAGAAAGACAACTAAACACATGGGTATGGGCACTCCCCTTGGCTTGTGCCAAGCTTGGGGGAGGTGCCCCGGTATCGTATCACCATCACATCTTTTACTTTTATCGTTTTTAGTTCGATCCTTTTGGTTATATCTTGATCTAGTAGAATAAAGTTTTTAGTGTGATCTAGTTTTGAGTTTTGCTTTATGTTCCCCCTATGTAATCGAGTCCGAGTGTTATATAATAAAAAGTAGTTTTGAGTTGAGGGCTTTTCTTGCTTGCTATGATCTTGAGAAAAAGAAATAGAAAGAAGAATAGAATAAAAGCAAAGAGTATATATGATCATATTATGGGGGGTGATGACTTCACATATAAGAAGTATGTCGGTTGAAATTTGTTGTGAGTTGACAAACATAGCGATTGGTCATTGCTACAATTAAAAGGAAGTAATAAAGAAAGAGAGGTTCACATATAAATATATTATCTTGGACATCTTTTATGATTGTGAGCACTCATTAAAATATTATATGCTAAGAAGTTGATGTTGGACAAGGAAGACAACATAATGGGTTATGTTTGCTTATTTCAGAATAGAAGTTATATGGTTATAGATCCTTTAACATGTGACGCTTGCTTCCACCCCATATCAGCCAAAACTTCCGCACCAAGTAGAGATACTACTTGTGCATCCAAACACCCTCAACCCAGTTTTGCCATGAGAGTCCACCATACCTACCTATGGATTGAGTAAGATCCTTCAAGTAAGTTGTCATCGGTGCAAGCAATAAAAATTGCTCTCTAAATATGTATGATCTATTAGTGTGAGGAAAATAAACTTTATACGAACCTGTGATATGGAAGAAATAAAAGCGATAGACTGCATAATAAAGTTCTTTATCACAAGCGGCAATATAAAGTGACGTTCTTTTGCATTAAGAGATTGCGCATCCAACTATAAAAGCGCATAACAACCTCTGCTTCCCTCTGCGAAGGGCCTATCTGTTACTTTTACTTTCTAGTACTTACCTTTATGCAAGCGTCATGTGTTGAGGAATGATCTAGACACATATATCCACTCGGATGTGGGTGATCATGAGCTATTTCTGTTGATATTACCCTTGAGGTAAATAGTTAAGAGGCAAAACTATAAGCCCCTATCTTTCTCTGTGTCCAATTAAAGCTTTGACCTCATAAGTATCGCATGAGTGTTAGCCATTATGAAAGACTAAAAGATGATTGATTATGTGGATTTGCTTTATAAGCTCTTATATTGACTCTTTCCGATGTTATGATAAATTGCAATTGCTTCAATGACTGAGATCATAGTTTGTTGGTTCTCAATAGAGTTCTTGATTCACACTTTACCTTGTGAATGAATTGTTACTCTAGTATAAGAATTATATATCAATAAGTATTGATGTTCTAAAGATGATCATGATGCTCTCATGTCCGTATTTTATTTTATCGACACCTCTATCTCTAAACATGTGGACATATTTATCGATTTCGGCTTTCGCTTGAGGACAAGCGAGGTCTAAGCATGGGGGAGTTGATACGTCCATTTTGCATCATGCTTTTATATTGATATTTATTGCATTATGGGCTGTTATTACACATTATGGTACAATACTTATGCCTTTTCTCTCTTATTTTACAAGGTTTACATGAAGAGGGAGAATGCCGGCAGCTAGAATTCTGGACTGGAAAAGGAGCAAATATGAGGGACCTATTCTGCACAACTCCAAAAGTCCTGAAAAGTTACGGAGAATTATTTTGGAATATATAAAAAATATTGGGCCCACCAGGAGGCCACAAGCCTGGGGGGCACGCCCTACCCCCAGGACGCGCCCCTGTGGCTTGTGGGTCCCCTGGCAGCCCTCCGGTGCCCATCTTCTGCTATATGGAGGGTTTTGACCTAGAAAAAATCATAAGAGAGCTTTCGGGATGAAGCGCCGCCGTCTCGCGGTGGAACTTGGGCAGAACCAATCTAGGGCTCCGGCGGAGCTGTTCTGCCGGGGAAACTTCCCTCCCGGAGGGGGAAATCGAAGCCATCATCATCACCAGCGATCCTCTCATCGAGAGGGGGTCAATCTCCATCAACATCTTCACCAGCACCATCTCCTCTCCAAACCCTAGTTCATCTCTTGTATCCGATCTTTGTCTCAAACCCTCAGATTGGTACCTGTGGGTTGCTAGTAGTGTTGATTACTCCTTGTAGTTGATGCTAGTTGGTTTACTTGGTGGAAGATCATATGTTCAGATCCTTAATGATAATTAATAATCCTCTGATTATGAACATGAATATGCTTTGTGAGTAGTTACGTTTGTTCCTGAGGACATGGGATAAGTCTTGTTATAAGTAATCATGTGAATTTGGTATCCGTTCGATATTTTGATGAGATGTATGTTGTCTCTCCGCTAGTGGTGTTATGTGAACGTCGACTACATGACACTTCACCATTGTTTGGGCCTAGGGGAAGGCATTGGGAAGTAATAAGTAGATGATGGGTTGCTAGAGTGACAGAAGCTTAAACCCTAGTTTATGCGTTGCTTCGTAAGGGGCTGAATTGGATCCATATGTTTCATGCTATGGTTAGATTTATCTTAATTCTTCTTTCGTAGTTGCGGATGCTTGCGAGAGAGATTAATCATAAGTGGGAGGCTTGTCCAAGTAAGGGCAGCACCCAAGCACCGGTCCACCCACATATCAAATTATCAAAGTAACGAACGCGAATCATACGAGCATGTTGAAAACTAGCTTGACAGAAATTCCCATGTGTCCTCGGGAGCGCTTTGCTTCATATAAGAGTTTGTCCATGCTTGTCCTTTGCTACAAAAAGGATTGGGCCACCTTGTTGCACCTTTGCTACATTTGTTACTTGCTATCTGTTACGAATTATCTTATCACAAAACTATCTGTTACCGACAATTTCAGTGCTTGCAGAGAATACCTTACTGAAAACCGCTTGTCATTTCCTTCTGCTCCTCGTTGGGTTCGACAGTATTACTTATCGAAAGGACTACGATAGATCCCCTATACTTGTGGGTCATCATTTAGTACTATAAACCTGAGAAGTGGAAAACATGCAGAAAACAACAACTGGCACTGGGCACTGGGTCAATAGGTTAGTTCTAAAAAATATTATAAATTGGTAAATAAAGACCCAAAAAGTATCCTAGAATTATAATATATCAGCATGGAACAATCAAAAATTATAAATACATCAGGTACTAGTCCGAGGACTTTTATCCCCATGGGAAAGAATGGGGCCCACTAAGCCACTGCCCGGAGGACGGTCGAAGCCTAAGACTTTGTCGTAAGCAAGATGGAGATCGCCGATGTATTGACATGAACTCCAAGGGAAACTATTGTATTCAGCAAGCTTATCTCTTGTTGACAACGGACTTAATGTGTAAAACTAGGTACCCGGGCATCTAGATAAGCCAAGGGTTTTAGTTCGTAGAGACACAATTACTCACCTTAGAGTTTAGAGCATCCATATACGATCTCGAGGTAGATCATCATCCTGTACTCGATACCCAATCACATCAATAGAATCAAGCATTACATAGGGTTTTACCTCTTCAGGAGGGCCCGAACCTCATCATCTCCCTTGTCTCCTATTCACCATCCCCAGATCCACAGCTCTGGACCCCCTACCCGAGATCAGCCATTTTACATACCGACAGTGGCATATGTGAATGATTTCATGACATTTTTAGTTGTGAGGAAGTGATGAGGGGTGACATTTTTTTCAGACGACATAGCTGTTTCTTCCCAACAAGGCATTTTTTGTTTAAAAACCATTGTAGTTTGATCTTTTTCACAACTAAAACTGCCATCAAATGACCTAGCTGATGTTCGTCGTGTAACATTATAGAAGAGAATTGTGTTGGGTAGGAGGCCTAGAAAGGGCCTAGCTGATGTGGTGGTTCACTCTGTTTGATTGTCCTAGCGAACTAAAAAGTTGGTTCGGGGTAACGGTCATAGCGAACATTTCACATTTTCGTTCGATCCCGCCACTTCCCCATATTGAACATAAGATCAGTGTTGGAGTAAAAAATGCGCGGGGAAGGAGGAGGAGTAGGGAGGTGGCACGTGACATGCATTTTGTAGTTACGGAGTGCGACAATGATGGTTGCCTCTGATTTGGTCGCGCAAATGTTAAACCTATAGGTAAACTTACGTAAGTTACTTACGTAATCTTCCCAATTAAACTCTTCACCTTTCCCCTGAATTTAACTTGATGCCCCCCTCCCCTAATGCGTCCAACAAAATGATGTCACCTAATGATTTCGTTAATCATCATATAAGTGCATCTTCAAGGCGGGCCCGCAAAAACCGCCCGCATCCGTCCAGACCGTGCTCTCCGGATTTCCGAATTCATCCAGCATAGGCCTTGATAACCCACAAGTATAGGGGATCGCAACAGTTTTCGAGGGTAGAGTATTCAACCCAAATTTATTGATTCGGCACAAGGGGAGCCAAAGAATATTCTCGAGTATTACCAGCTGAGTTGTCAATTCAACCACACCTGGAAGACTTAAAATCTGTAGCAAAGTATTTAGTAGCAAAGTAGTATGGAAGTAACAGTAACGATGGCAAAAGTAACAGTAGCGGTTTTGTAGCAATCGTAACAATGGCAACGGAAAAGTAACTTAGCAAAGATCAATATATGAAAAGCTCGTAGGCATCGGATCAGTGATGGATAATTATGTTGGATGGCATTCATCATGCAACGGTCATAACATAGGCTGACACAGAACTAGCTCCAATTCATCAATATAATGCAGGCATGTATTCCATATATAGTCATACGTGCTTATGGAAAAGAACTTGCATGACATCTTTTCTCCTACCCTCCCATGGCAGCGGGGTCCTAATGGAAACTGAGGGATATTAAGGCCTCCTTTTAATAGAGAACCGGATCAAAGCAATAGCACTTAGTGAATACATGAACTCCTCAAACTACGGTAATCACCGTAAAGAATCCCAGTTATTGTCACCCTGGGGATGCGGATCATAACTCGTAATAGGTGTCTACAACTTGCAAGATAGGATCAAGAACACATATATATTCATGAAAACATAATAGGTTCAGATCTGAAATCATGGCACTCGGGCCCTAGTGACAAGCATTAAGCATAGCAAAGTCATAGCAACATCAATCTCAGAACATAGTGGATACTAGGGATCAAACCCTAACAAAACTAACTCGATTACATGGTAAATTTCATCCAACCCATCACCGTCCAGCAAGCCTACGATGGAATTACTCATGAACGGTGAAGAGCATAATCAAAATTGGTGATGAAGGATCGTTGGTGATGACGACTGCGCCGATTTCCCCTCTCCGGAGCCCCAAAAGGACTCCAGATTTGCCCTCCCGAGGAAGAACAGGAGGTGGCGGCAGCTCCGTATCGTGAAACATGATGAACTCTTCTCCTTGATTTTTTCTCCCCGAATAGGGTTATATGGAGTTGGAGTTGAGGTCGGAGGAGTTGCAGGGGGCCCACAAGCCACCTGGGCGCTCCCTAGGGGGGGGGCCCTTGCTTGTGGCCAATAGTGGACCCCCTCTGGTTGATTCTTTCGCCAGTATTTTTTATTAATTCCAAAAATATTCTCCGTAAATTTTCAGGTCAATTCGAGAACTTTTATTTCGGCACAAAAATAACACCAATGCAATTCTGCTGAAATAAGCGTCAGTCCGGGTTAGTTCCATTCAAATCATGCAAATTAGAGTCCAAAACAAGGGCAAAAGAGTTTGGAAAATTAGATACGATGGAGACGTATCAACTACCCCAAGCTTAACCCATTGCTTGTCCTCAAGCAATTCAGTTCACAAACTGAAAGTGATAAAGAAAAACTTTTACAAACTCCGTTTTTTCTTGTTGTTGTAAATATGCCTAACTGATGTTCAGGGTTTCAGCAAAGATTATAGACTAGCCACATTCACAATAACATTTAGGTCTCACATTTACTCATATCAATGGCATAATCAACTAGCAAGCAATAATAATAAATCTCGGATGACAACAATTTTCTCAAAACAATCATGATACAATATGATATAATGGTATCTTGCTAGCCCTTTCTGAGACCGTAAAACATAAATGCAGAGCACCTCTGAAGAACAAGGGAAGACTAGAAATTGTAATTCATGGTAAAAGAGATCCAGTCACAATCATACTCAATATCAATTAATAACAAAGCATACCATTGACGGTGGTGCTCTCTAACTGGTGCTTTTTATAAGAGGAGGATGACTCAACAATAAAGTAAAATAGATAGGCCCTTCGCAGAGGGAAGCATTGATTTGCAGAGGTGCCAGAGCTCGAGCTTTTAAAACAGGGATGAATAATAATTTTGAGCGGTATGCTTTCATTGTCAACATAACAACCGAGAGATCTCGGTATCTTCCATGCTAGATACATTATAGGCGGTTCCCAAATAGAATGGTAAAGTTTTTACTCCCCCTCCACCAATCAATCACACTCCACGGCGAGCCGAATCCATGGGTACCGTCCATAGAAACAACAATCCTGGGGGAGTTTTGTTTCATTATATTTTGATTTGATTTTTGAGCATGGAACTGGGCATCCCGATTACCAGCCACTTTCTCGTGAATGATAGTGAATCAACACATATCGTGAGAATAACCCACCTAGCATGGAAGATACTGACAGCCCCTAGTCACTATATGAGCAATTCGGGCATACAAAACAGAATATTATTTGAAGGTTTAGAGTTTGGCACATGCAAATTTACTTGGAATGGCAGGTAAATACCGCATATAGGTAGGCATGGTGGACTCATATGGAACAACTTTGGGTTTAAGAAAGTGGATGCACAAGCAATATTCCCGCTTAGTACATGTGAAGGCTAGCAAGAGACTGGGAAGCAACCAACTAGAGAGCGACAACAGTCATAAACATGCATTGAGATTAATCAACATTGAATGCAAGCATGAGTAGGATATAAATCACCATGAACATAAATATCGTATAGGCTATGTTGATTTTGTTTCAACTACATGCGTGAACATGTGCCAAGTCAAGCCACTTGAATCATTCAGAGGAGGATACCATCCTATCATACTACATCACAACCATTTTAAAATGCATGTTGGCACTCAAGACAAACCATTATACACTCTTAGCTAATTAAGCATGGCATGAGTAACTATAATCTCTAATTGTCATTGCAAACATGTTTCATCCATAATGAGCTGAAATCAGAACGATGAGCTAACCATATTTACAAAAACAAAATAGGTCGAGCTCATACCAGCTTTTATCCATCTCAATCATTTCATCATATATCGTCGTTATTGCCTTTCACTTGCACGACCGAACGATGTAAATAATAATAAGAGTGCACGTGCATTGGACTAAGCTGGAATCTGCAAACAATTATTTAAAGAAGAAGACAAGGTAATATGGGCTCTCTGTAAGACAAACAACAATGCATATGAGGGCCACTCAACATTTTCATTGTGGTCTTCTCCTCTCGACCCAAAGAAAGAAATTTCAAAACAAGAACGAGAAAAACTATTTACACGGGAAAGCTCCCAACAAGCAAAAGAAGAACGAGAAATCTTTTTGGGTTTTCTTTTAATGCTACAACTAAACAGACAAGAAGGTAAAGCTAGAACTATTTTTTTTTCAAGGTTAATTAAGCACACCAGAAGAAAGCGGAAAAAAGAAATAAACTACCATGGATGATACAATGAAAAAGTATAAGCACCGACTACTAAGATGAGTGTGTGAACATGAATGTAATGTCGGTGAGAAATACATACTCCCCCAAGCTTAGGCTTTTGGCCTAAGTTCGTCTAGGGCCATGGCTGGCCCGGATAATATCCAAAGTCATAGTTGGGGTTGTACTGGGCTGCGGCGGCTACTGCCTGAACGGCTGCAGCGCGGAGGCGAGTGGCTTCCGCCTCTCTCTCGTACTCGTTTGCCTCCTCTCTGGTTATAAAGTGTCTCCGTTTTTCCTCCGCACGAAGGAATCAGTGAATTGATAATATTGCTTGCATTGGTCTGAAATGAAGTCTTCAAGGCCAGCATTTCGTGTGTACGCGTAAAATTCTTCCTTGAAACCGGCATGAACCATGAATTGATCCGACGGCCATTCACAAGGCCGCACTTGAGCTTCCCTCGGTGGTTCAAAGTCGGGCTCACGTATCGCGAGTCTCAAGGGCTTCTTGCTCGAGGAACCACCTTGGTATATTCTCCTCAACATCTTTCTTTCTGTGTAAATTTTTTGAAATTTTTAGTGACTCAAAATAAAGGTGAACAAAACTCAACAAAACTTATAGCAACTACTCCCACAAGTGCCTAGAGGCTATATCATGCATCAAAACTACTTGGGACCATCCAAATTTGACATGCAAGCTCAAGAACAAGGTCACCACAGCAGCAAAAATTTGCAATATATAAAGCACTAAAACAAAAACTAATTGGACCATTGGAGGAGTCACATACCGAAGACCAGTCCCCCAAAACAGTTTTGCAAATGGAGCTTTGCACAAGGAGATCGAAAATGGCAGCAAAATGAGCTAGAACACGGGCTTGAGTAATGGTGGGATTTTTTCTGGAGGAAGACGAAGTGGATGGATGCTGGAATAAGTGAGGGGGGCCTACATGGGACCCACAAGCCAGGGGGCGTGCCTTGGGGGGTGGGCGCGCCATGTGGGCTTGTGGCCCACTAGTGCAGCCCCCTGATGTGTTCTCAGTGCGAGAAATTCTTAAATATTCCAGAAAAAATCATACTACATTTTCAGGGCATTTGGAGAACTTTTATTTTTAGGTCATTTTTTTATTGCACGGATAATTCAGAAAACAAAAAAATAATAGCATTTTTACTTTATTTAATCTAAATAATAGAAAGTAAAAGTTGGGTATAGAAGGTTGTGCCTCCTAAATTCATCCATCTCATGTTATCAAAAAGAATCCATCAATAAGGTTGATCAAGTCTTATTGACAAACTTTTTTTGAATGACACGGAACCGGAGAATTTTCGAATAACACTAGGTTACCTCAATGGGGATATGCATGTCCCCAACAATAAGTATATCATATTTCTTTTTGGCAGCAGGGAGAGGGAATTCAGAATCTCCAATAATAATCATTGAAATTTTTCCAATGGAGTTGATACTATGAACTTGAGGTTGTTTCTTCGGAAAGTGTATCGTATGCTCATTACCATTAACATGAAAAGTGACATTGCCCTTGTTGCAATCAATAACAGCCCCTGCAGTATTCAAAAAAGGTCTACCAACGATGATCGGCATACTGTCATCCTCGGGAATATCAAGAATAACAAAGTCCGTTAGGATAGTAACATTTGCAACTACGACAGGCACATCCTCACAAATACCGATGGGTAAAGTAGTTGATTTATCAGCCATTTGCATGGAGATTTCAGTAGGTGTCAACTTATTCAAATCAAGTCTACGCTACAAAGAGACATGCATAACACTAACACCAGCTCCAAGGTCACATAAAGCAGTTTTAACATAATTTCTTTTAATAGAGCATGGTATAGTAGGTACTCCGGGATCTCCTAGTTTCTTTGGTATTCCACCCTTAAAGGTATAATTAGCAAGCATGGTGGAAATCTCAGCTTCCGGTATCTTTCTTTTATTAGTCACAATATCCTTCATATACTTAGCATAAGGAGACATTTTCAGAATATCAGTCAAGCGCATACGCAAAAAGACAGGTCTAAGCATTTCAACAAAATGCTCAAAGTCCTCATCATCCTTTTTCTTGGATGGTTTAGGAGGAAAGGGCATGGGTTTCTGAACCCATGGTTCTCTTTCTTTACCATGCTTCCTAGCAAGAAAGTCTCTTTTATCATATCTTTTATTCTTAGGTTGTGGGTTATCAAGATCAACAGCAGGTTCAATCTCCACATCATTATCATTACTAGGTTGAGCATCAACATGAACATCATCATTAATATTATCACTAGGCTCATGTTCATTACCAGATTGTGTCTCAGCATCAGAAATAGAAATATCATTTGGATTCTCAGGAGTATCTATAACAGGTTCACTAGCAACATGCAAAGTCCTATCATCATTCTTTTTTCCTTTTATTACTGGGACGACTAGGTGCATAAGTATTAATTCTCTGAGAATCTTGCTCAATTCTCTTAGGATGGCCCTCAGGATACAAAGGTACCTGAGTCATTTTACCACCTCTAGTCACAACTCTAAAAGAATGATCATTGTTCTTACCATTCATCTCATTAAGCAAATCATTTTGTGCCTTAATTACTTCTTCTACTTGAGTAGTTACCATGGAAGCATGTTTACTAATAAGCTTAAGATCATTGATAGTTCTACTCATATAATCACCTAAGCGATCAAGCATGTAAGCATTATGTTTCAATTGTCTACTAACATAAGCATTGAAATTTTCTTGCTTAACAATAAAGTTATCAAACTCATCCAAGCATTGGCTAGCAGACTTATTATAAGGAATATCACCGTCATCAAATCTACGGAGAGAATTTACCTCTACTACCTGTGTCAGGTTATCAAGACCATGTATCTCTTCAATAGGTGGTAGATTCTTAACATCTTCAGCTTTAATACCTTTTTCTTTCATAGATTTCTTTCCCTCTTGCATATCTTCAGGACTAAGAAATAGAATACCTCTTTTCTTCGGAGTTGGCTTTGAAGGTGGTTCGGGAATAGTCCAATCATTATCATTGCTCAATATATTATTCAATAGTAGTTCAGCTTGTTCAACAGTTCGTTCCCTGAAAACACAACCAGCACAACTATCTAGGTGGTCCCTCGAAGCATCGGTTAGTCCATTATAAAAGATATCAAGTATTTCGTTTTTCTTGAGAGGATGATCAGGCAAAGCATTAAGTAATTGGAGAAGCCTCCCCCAAGCTTGTGGGAGACTCTCTTCTTTAGTTTGCACAAAGTTAAATATTTCCTGCAAGGCAGCTTGTTTCTTATGGGCAGGAAAGTATTTTTCAAAGAAGTAATATATCATATCCTGGGGACTACGCACACAACCAGGAGCAAGAGAATTAAACCATATCTTAGCATCACCCTTTAATGAGAAAGGAAACAACTTAAGAATATAGTAATAACAAATTTTTTCCTCATGAGTGAATAGGGTGGCTATATCATTCAATTTAGTAAGATGTGCCACAACAGTTTCAGATTCATAACCATGGAAAGGATCAGATTCAACCAAAGTAATTAACTCAGGATCGACAGAGAACTCATAATCCTTATCAGTAACAAAGATAGGTGAAGTAGCAAACTTAGGATCATATTGCATTCTAGCATTCAAAGATTTTTCCTTCCACTTGCATAGTAATTTCTTAAGATCATCTCTATCCTTACAAGCAAGAAAGTCCCTAGCTACCTCTCCCTCCATAACATAACCCTTAGGTATATTAGGAAATTCATATCTAGGAGAGTTAGGTATAACAGTTGTCTCATAGTGTTCAGTTTCAATAATTTCATCAGTTTCAGAAATATCATCAGTTTCAGCATTAACTCTAGCAATTTGTTCATCAAGAAATTCACCTAGTGGCACAGTATTATCAAGAAAAGTATCATCATAAGAATCATGCATAGTAGAAGTGGCATCATCAATTACTTGCGACATATCAGAATCAATAGCAGGCGGTGGTGTCGCAAATTTACTCATAACAGAAGGTGAATCAAGTGCAGAGCTAGATGGCAGTTCCTTACCTCCCCTCGTAGTAGAGGGATAGATCTTGGTTTTTGGATCTTTCAGATTCTTCATAGTGATCAACAGATATAAATCCCAAGTGACTCAGAGAATAGAGCTATGCTCCCCGGCAACGGAGCCACAAAAGGGTCTTGATAACCCACAAGTATAGGGGATCGCAACAGTTTTCGAGGGTAGAGTATTCAATCCAAATTTATTGATTCGACACAAGGGGAGCCAAAGAATATTCTTGAGTATTAGCAGCTGAGTTGTCAATTCAACCACACCTGAAAGACTTAATATCTACAGCAAAGTATTTATTAGCAAAGTAGTATGGAAGTAACAGTAACGATGGCAAAAGTAACAGTAGCGGTTTTGTAGCAATCGTAACAGTGGCAACGGAAAAGTAACTTAGCAAAGATTAATATATGAAAAGCTCGTAGGCAACATATCAGTGATGGATAATTATGTTGGATGGCATTCATCATGCAACGGTCATAACATAGGGTGACACAGAACTAGCTCCAATTCATCAATATAATGTAGGCATGTATTCCATATATAGTCATACGTGCTTATGGAAAAGAACTTGCATGACATCTTTTGTCCTACCCTCCCGTGGCAGCGGGGTCCTAGTGGAAACTAAGGGATATTAAGGCCTCCTTTTAATAGAGAATTGGATTAAAGCATTAGCACTTAGTGAATACATGAACTCCTCAAACTACGGTAATCATCGGAAAGAATCCCAGTTATTGTCACCCTGGGGGATGCGGATCATAACTCGTAATAGGTGTCTACAACTTGCAAGATAGGATCAAGAACACATATATATTCATGAAAACATAATAGGTTCAGATCTGAAATCATGGCACTCGGGCCCTAGTGACAAGCATTAAGCATAGCAAAGTCATAGCAACATCAATATCAGAACATAGTGGATACTAGGGATCAAACCCTAACAAAACTAACTCGATTACATGGTAAATCTCATCCAACCCATCACCGTCCAGCAAGCCTACGATGGAATTACTCATGAACGGCGGAGAGCATCATGAAATTGGTGACGAAAGATGGTTGGTGATGACGACGGCGTCGATTTCCCCTCTCCGGAGCCCAAAACGGACTCCAGATCTGCCCTCCTGAGGAAGAACAGGAGGTGGCGGCGGCTCCGTATCGTGAAATGTGATGAACTCTTCTCCTTGATTTTTTTGGCCCCGAATAGGGTTATATGGAGTTGGAGTTGAGGTTGGAGGAGTTGCAGGGGGCCCACAAGCCACCTGGGCGTGCCCTAGGGTGGGGCGCCCCCCTGGCTTGTGGCCAATGGGTGGACCCCCTCTGGTTGATTCTTTCGCCAGTATTTTTTATTAATTCCAAAAATAATCTCCGTAAATTTTCAGGTCAATCCGAGAACTTTTATTTCTGCACAAAAATAACACCAAGGCAATTCTGCTGAAAACAGCGTCAGTCCGGGTTAGTTCCATTCAAATCATGCAAATTAGATTCCAAAACAAGGGCAAAAGAGTTTGGAAAAGTAGATACGATGGAGACGTATCATGTATCCGTCCGCGGGGTGGTCTGATTGTGTTTTCTCCCATAAAACAGAGACAAACGTTGGGGGCTTTGTGGGAGTCCAGACACCAAACACGTAGGACTCCGACACCCCCGGCCAACCCAAAACCCTTCCCGGACTCTGCAGCTCCATCCTTCTCATTTTCTCTTCTTCCTTCTTTTTCTCTTGCCTTCGTCGTCGCTCCATCATCCGGGCCGCCACGCCACACTCCTGCCGGTACTCTACATCTCCGTCACCTCCAGCAGGGCTCTAGCCCGCTTCTCCTCCGTCGTCGTTCAACCCCTGTCCTTCGACTGCCCCACCAGATACCATCTTCTACTGTTATACTCACCATGTCCGGCAACTATTCGATGAATTGCCGGAGCTAAAAACAGTTTTCCCTTCTGAAAGGATTGATATGGTTGACTAGAGGGGGGGGTGAATGGGCAACTACCAATTTTTAGGTTTTCTTAACAAATTAGGCTTAGCAACAAATAGGTTGTCTAGATATGCAACTAGGTGGGCAACCTATATGATGCTAACAACAACAACAATAATGATACTAGCAAGTAAATGATACAACATAAATAACACTTGCACAAAGTAAAGGTAAGAAGTAACCACAAGTAGAGTCTGTGAAGACGAGGATGTGTTACCGAAGTTCTTTCCCTTTGAGGGGAAGTACCTCTCCGTTGGAGTGGTTATCGGCGTTCTGGGACCGGGGGTACCCAGACCTGCCTGCCTGCGGCCCAGCACGTGGCCCACCTCGAAGGCCCGGTACGGCCCAGCAAGAAGCCCCTCATGTAAAGGCCCTCACGAGAGCCCCTGCCTCGTGAGGGGAACGATACCAATACCTCCGGAGAAGTGGCATCTCCACGGGCCGCCTCCCGAGGAGCGGAGTTTCCTATGAAGTGCCTGGCCTCGGGAGGCCGGGGTGACGTGGGTTCTGACGGCAGAGCCAGGCGGGCGCTAGCGGGTGCAGAGGGAGGACAGTTTCCTCTTTCATGCTAAGGAGACAAGGACGTACGCGAGTTCCCAAGGAACCCCCCAAAGGTTTCCTTCCTAGTGCAAGAGGACCGAGACCACGAGCTCGGCAGGACGGATGTCATCGCCGAGCCCACCACTGCGTCACACCCGGAAGCTTTGCAGGCGAAGACCACCTTTAGTCAGGATAGGATGTACTTCTTGTCCCCTTTCAAATTTGGACGTTGTGGGATCCCTTCCCGCCTGTGCGATAAGGGAAGAGGACCGTGGCCCCTATAAAGAGGGACGAGCCCCCACCGAAGAAGGGGGATCGGATCGAGTTCATCACTACCAAGAGCCCCCGTGAGGCCACCCAGCCACTGTACTAGTTCATCCATAGCCTCCTCGTGAGGCCAATCCACCACAAAGCAGTAGTAGGGTTTTACACCGCAAGGTGCCCCGAACCTGGGTAAATCTCTGAGTCCATCTCCTTCCCCACTCGCACTTATTTCACGCAACTAGGCCGTAGGGTGACAGGCTTGAGACTTCGAGCCGGTTGAGATCTTCGCACACGCCCCAGTGTTCGAACCTTGTTGGGTTCTGCGGAGCCCCGATTCCGACATTTGGCGCGCCAAGTAGGGGCGTGTCAAAATCTTCTTCCAGTTCCACCCCGTCTCTGCTCCGTCGCTCCCATGGCCAACGCCCGCCGAGTTCGTGCCGAGCGCCGGGCCGCCTGCGTCGCCCAGACGGCGCCCATGGGCCACGGCACATCGCGCCGCTCCATCTCTTTGGCAGCCGGCGCTGCTACCGGCCGGGCTTCTCAAGAGCAGCAGAACCCGTCGCTGCGACCCCCCGGACAGCGTGGCGGCCGCACTGCTTCCCCGACCCCAGCTTCTGACACGGCGTCGACCCCCCACGCTTGCCCCGGGCCGGCATGCGCGCAGGCCGCGCTGCTCAAAGCGCGTAAAGGGCCTTGCGGCCTTCTCGTCGCGCGTCTCGCGGCCCCCGGGCCTTGCACGGTCGCATGCATCCTCGGCGGATCGCGGCACCTGCGTCCGGATGCCACGTCAAGCAGCTCCTCCGCCAGGTGGGCGCAGCTCAGTCGCGGCCAGAGATCCCGCGGGGTAAGATGGGGCCGGCGACCGACATCACCTTCGACTCCAAGGACCATCCCAGGACTACTGTTGCCAGTGGTGCACTCCCCATGCTGTGCACCCCCACCATCAGCAATGTCGCGGTTACCAAGACACTCATCGCCGGTGGCGCCGGCCTCAACGTCCTCTCCGTGGAGACCTTTGACACACTACAGGTGCCCTATGACCAGCTTGCACCTACCAGGCCCTTCTCGGGGGTGGCCCAAGGCTCCACCGCCCCCCTGGGGCAGGTACGCCTCCCGGTCACCTTCCGCACCCGCGACAACTACCGCACCGAGATGATCGACTTCGACGTGGCCCACATCGGCCTCCCGTACAATGCCATCCTGGGGTACCCGGCCCTCGCCAAGTTCATGGCGGCGACGCACCCAGGCTACAACATCATCAAGATGCCAGGGAGCAGTGGCATCATCTCCGTGGCCGGGGACACCCAGGACGCGGTTCAAGCCCTCGGGCTCACCTATGAGGCAGCAGCGGCCACGTGCCCAGGCACCGAGGGCGCCGCCCAGGCCCTGGGGGCTAGGGCAGCCCCACGCCTCGACGATGAGGGCGACACTCCCGCTCCTGGGGCTGCAGCGGCCCTAAGCACCGGTGCTGAGGGAGCGGTGCAGGCCCTGGAGGCCGCGCCCACGAAGAAGAAACAACTGTTTTCTCAGGACCGAGCTGAGACGAAGCAGGTGTTTGTTAACAGCGGAAGCTCAGGCCCCACCTTCACCATAGGCACTGGCCTTCCCCCAGAGCAGGAGAAGGCGTTAGTTGGCTTTCTCCGCGCGAGTAAGGATGTGTTCGCGTGGGAGCCGACTGACCTGGTAGGCATCCCGAGGGACGTGATTGAGCATCACTTGATGGTGTGCCCTCAAGCACGCCCGATAAAGCAGAAGGCACGGCGACAGGCGCAAGAAAAGCAAGCTTTCATCGTCCAAGCGGTCCGCAAGCTGCAGGAAGCTAGCGTTATTCGGGAAGTACGGTACCCTGATTGGCTGGCCAACCTTGTGGTTATCCCCAAGAAGGGTGGGAAGGAGCGCATGTGCGTCGACTTCACGAGTCTCAACAAGGCTTGTCTGCGGGACCCCTTCCTGCTCCCGCGCATCGACCAGATCGTGGACTCCGCCGCCGAGTGCGATCTGTTGTGCTTCTTGGATGCTTTCTCAGGTTACCATCAAATCAAAATGGCAGTGGAAGACGTCGAGAAGATGGCATTTCTATCCCTGTGCGGCGTATATTGCTATACATGCATGCCCTTCGGGCTGCGGAATGCAGGTGCGACCTTCCAGCGGTTGATGCACATCGCCCTGGGGCAACAGCTCGGGAGGAATGCCGAGGCATACGTCAACGACATCATGGTCAAATCGCGGGAGGCGAGGACCTTGATCGAGGACCTGGAAGAGACATTCGCCAGCCTACGTCGGGTGAACTTGAGGCTCAACCCGAAGAAGTGTGTTTTCGGGGTCCCATCCGGCAAGCTGCTTGGTTTCTTGGTATCGCACCGAGGGATCGAGGCAAACCAATAAAAGATCAAGGCAATTAAAAAGATGAGCCCGCCTCAGACCCTCAAGGAAATGCAGAAGCTGGCGGGCTGCGTGACCGCCTTGGGACGTTTCATCTCCAGGCTCGGTGAGCGTGCCCTCCCCTTCTTCAAGCTCATGAAGAGGAAGGGCCCTGTCGAGTGGACCCTAGAAGCAGAGGCGGCTTTCCAAGAACTCAAACAATACCTCACGAACCCTCCTGTCATGGTAGCGCCCCGCGTTCGCGAGCCTTTGATGCTCTACTTGGTGGCAACCCCCCACTCGGCCAGTGCGGCGCTCGTGGCGATCCGGGAGGAGCGCGCCGGCACAGGCGCGAAGAAAGGTGGTTCGCAAGGGACCGCACATCACTCGCCACCTCAGGATGGCGCTCCTGAGTCCCTTATCGCCTCACCGACTCGTGAGGCACCTGAGTCCTTCATGCCCCCTGAGGAGCAGGGCGGCGCCGATAATTCGCGCCTCGTCGAGCACTCGGTGTACTACGTCAGCACCGTGCTGCGGGATGCGTGTGCGCGTTACCCCATGCAGCAGAAGCTCCTGCTCGCGCTCCTCGTTGCCTCAAGGAAGCTACACCATTACTTCCAAGGCCACCCCATCAAGGTCGTCTCTGCGTACCCGCTGGAGAAGGTGTTGCGCAACCCCAACGCTGCCGGAAGGGTGGCGGAGTGGAACATCGAGCTGCAGGCCTTCCATCTAGAGTTCAGCACAACCAGGGTCATCAAGGGCGCGGCCCTCACTAACTTCGTGGCGGAATGGACGGATGCCCCCGACCGGGGGCTGGACGAGGGCCAGTCCCTCGCGCCCGACGATGAGGCGCCTGACGGCTGGGTCATGCACTTCGACGGCGCCTTCGCATGATAGGGCACGGGGGCTGGAGTCGTACTCATCTCACCGACCCAGGACAAGCTCTACTACGCTGTGCAGCTCTGCTTCCAGCATGGCGAGAAGGTCTCCAACAATATCACGGAGTACGAGGGCTTGATTGCGGGCCTCAGGGCCGCCGCGGCCATGGGGGTCAAGCGCCTCACCGTCAAGGGCGACTCCCAGCTCCTCGTCAACTTCATGAACAAGGACTACAAGCCGAAGGACGAGCACATGGAGGCGTACTTGGAAGAGGTATGCAAAATTGAAAAGCGCTTCCAGGGCTTGGAATTGCAGCACGTCCTGCGCAGCGCAAACAAGGAGGCGGACGACATCGCCAAGACGGCGTCGCGTCGCGAGCCTCAGGAGCCCAGCGTCTTCGAGGAAAGGCTCTTCAAACCATCGGTGGCACCACTGGCCGTAGGCCTGGCGTCACCTCGGGAGGAACTGCCACTGGCCCCGCTCTCAGGCGCCCCGGCCTGCGTACCGGCCCCGGGAGCACGTTTGCTCCTGGCGCTGGAACCCCAGGCCGCCGACTGGACCGAGGAGTTCAAGGCGTACCTGTTCAGAGGCGACTTGCCAGAGAAGGAGGAGGACGCGGAGCTCGTAGCTCGCCAGGCCACTGCATACTGCCTAAGGGACAGCGGGCTATACCGTAGGTGCCCAAATGACGTCTCGCTGCGGTGCATATCTGAGGAGCAGGGGTGTGAGCTGCTGGCCGATAACCACGGTGGCGACTGCGGGCACCATTCCTCATCTCGCACCCTTGTTGGAAAGGCGTTCCGCAACGGTTTCTACTGGCGCACGGCGCTCAACGACGCCACCGAGCTGGTCCGATCCTGTGAGGCCTGTAAGTTCCACGCCAAGCAGATTCATCAAACCGTGCAAGGCCTCCAGACCATCGCGCTCTCCTGGCCCTTCACGGTCTGGGCGCTGGACATACTGGGTCCTTTCCCTCGGCCGACCGGAGGCTACCGCTACCTCTACGTCACCATTGACAAGTTCACCAAGTGGGCGGAGGTGGAGCCCGTGCACACCATCCCCGCCGGCTCAGCAGTCAAGTTCATCCAGGGCCTCGTGAGCCGCTTCGGTGTCCCCAACCGTATCATTACTGACAATGGCTCACAGTTCACAAGCAACCTCTTTAGGGAATATTGTGCTAACCTTGGGATGCAGATATGTTACGCTTCGGTGGCACACCCGCGGAGCAACGGCCAGGCCGAGCGCACCAACGCGGAGGTCCTGAGGGGCCTCAAGGCGAGGAGCTTCAAGAAGAAACTCGAGGCCTGCGGCAGGGGTTGGCTCGGTGAGCTTCAGTCCGTGCTGTGGTCCATCTGCACCACTGTGACTAAGCCCACCGGCGAGACCCCATTCTTCCTCATCTACGGAGCCGAGGTGGTCCTCCCACATGAGGTCAAGCATCACTCCCCGCGGGTCTTGGCATTCGACGAGGAGCGTCAGGATGCCACGCGGGGGACATACCTTGTGCTCGGGGAGGAGGCCTGCCGCCAGGCCTCGCTCCGTGCAACGAGGTACCAGCAGGCGCTGCGGCGATACCATTGCCGCAACGTCCGCTCTAGGACCCTCGAAGTTGGAGACCTCGTCCTGAGGCGGGTCCTCTCCAGGGAGGGGTTGCACAAGCTCTCGCCCATGTGGGAGGGCCCGTTCAGGGTCGCCCGCGTCTCCAGGCCTGGCGCCGTGCACCTGGAGACTCAGGACGGGGTCCCCATCCAGAATGCCTGGAACATCCAGCATCTCCGCAAGTTCTACCCGTGACACTCTCACGTAATAATGAGTGGGTTGTATATGCCCGGAGCCCCCCGAGGACGCGGAGGGGTTCCCACCCACGCCCAAGTGGAAGCCTCATGCTCCGCACTGGCGGACGACACTGTCCTCCAATGACTATGCCCACGCCTAGTGGAAGCCCTACGCTCCGCGCTGGGGGGAAGATGAAGACTAGCTATTAGGTGCCGGACGCGGCTGCTCTTTGCTCTCTTTTGTAAACCGAATTTGTCGTCTTTTGGAATGAAGTTTGAAGCTTTTGTGTCTTATTCGAAAAATGGGGTGGGAACCTTCTTCTTGCAGCATTTTCTTGCTTTGAGTTCTTTCTAAAGGGGTTTGGCACCCGCCAGCTCTCTCGCGCGCCCCACGAGCGGGGGCTGGGCATGGTACGTTATGCAGGCTCCGGGCCGTGCACATACCTTGCCAAAACTTTGGCATCCTAATCCTCACGCGAGGCTCTCGAGGCGAGCTAGCGCACAATACCACCTCCGGCCCCCGATCTCAGGAGCGCCCATCTCATGGCCTCGTCGGGCATCATGACCCGACACACCGGCGGCGATCGGCCCTCGCAAGGGGCCTCGGGGGCTCTACGGCTAAGGAAAGAAGCTCCGGAGGGACGCGCCCCCACGACGTAGGAGCCTACCGCGGGCGAGTCAAGCAAAGTTACCCTAATAATGGCGGGCAGGGACATTCCAGTTTGCAGCGATTTAAAAACTGGGATGCGAGAAGAAAAATGCTAATAGAAAGGCGCAAGCGCCGCAGTTCATTACACCACCCCGGGGCCCTCCATGGTTTTTTGTGCAGGAAAACAACAGCAAAAGATGGCCTCCCGAGGACCGCCACTCCTGAGGCCTGGCCCCGTCGCCGCTCGCGCTTAGTCAGAGTCCTCCTCCTTGACGGTGGCGCGGTGGCATGGCAGCTCGACGGCCTCCGGGGCAGGGGCGCGTCGCCGCGGCGGCTCGCCGCCCTCCTTGGTCTGGGCCCGCCGGCGTGGCGGCTCGTCGTAATCATCGTCGCTCGAGCTCCCCTCAGAGGAGGCATCGCTGCTGTTGGAGGTGACGCGTCTGTCGCCAAGGGCAACCTCACAGCCGAGGACACCGCCACCGCGGTGGTCATCGTCAGCGGAGAAGTGGTCGCTGTCGTCACCGTCACCCTCCGGACAGCACCCCAAGCGCCTACCGTCTTCCCCGAAGGTCTTGACGAAGAGCGTCGCCGCGCCGTCATACCTGAAGTAGAGGGTACACCTCCCCTGCAGGCCGCGGGCGCGGGCGAACGTCTGCCACCCGTGGGTCAGGAACACGTAGCCCGCAGGGGTGACCTCGACCTCCACCCATGAGGCTCGGCTGCAGCAACCGTCGGCCTGCAGCCATAGGCCGGCGGGCCCTCCGTTTGGCAGCGCCCCCGCGAAGAAGTGTGGGAGCTGGACCCAGGAGATGGCCAGCCTCTCCTCCCACACCACGAACTCCTAGACCGCGTCGGCCGAGTGAGATTGCGGGCGGGGCGGACGGGCACCAGTTGCATGCCTGCCCCCTCGGCCGCAAGCGCTATGGAAACCGCTACCGCCTACACGGGAGGGGGACTTCCCGCGGTTGCCGGAGGCAGCGCCAACCCATGCTGGGGTGCGCCTGCGTTCTTGAGGGGCCACCACCGGCGTCGCGGTGTGCTTGCGGGGACGGCCGTGACACCTCTTGGGCAGTGGCGAGCCCGGTCCCTCCAGGCGGCCCTTCCCCTTCTCGGCAGCAGAAAACCTCCTCACTGGTGTCATGGTCGTGGAAGCGGCGGACTGAAGTGAGGAGGTGAGAAGATGAAGATGGGCTAGGGGGGCTCTACCCCATCGCCCATTTATGGCAGATCAGAGGCCAACCGGTGTCTCTCCGCACGCCGGGTAATGATGGCCCCGCGGCACGCGCGAGCCCTTGTCCATCGGGGCGGTTACCGGGTGACATGGGGAAGTGGAGGCGTCCGCGCCTCATCGCGCGCCACGTGTCGATCCTGACCCGCAGGCAGTTAGGGCTCGCGGCACCTCAGTCTTCCCCCTCGGCTTCGCCTCGAGGCCAGCCCGAGCACGCCTTGGGCCCGGGGGCTACTGTCAGTGTTCTGGGACCGGGGGTACCCAGAGAGGGAGTCCGGGATTAAGGGGTCCTCGAACTACCGGCGTATTCTTTATGGGCCGGACTTGTGGGCCACTCGTTGGAGGATCGGACTGAACGAATACCCCGTATCCAGGGGGAGATCTTAGGAGCCGTGGCGTGCCCTTCAAGCTTAAGATTATAGAATAGGCATGTTTATTCCTTCGATAAGCAACCGACTATGTGTAACCCTAGGGAGCCCTGGTGTCTATATAAGCCAGAGGGTTTAGTTCGTAGAGGCAGGTGAACTCATCTAGGGTTTAGACACTTGATCTCGTGGTAGATCGACTCTATACTATTCATACACATCAATACAACCAAGCAGGACGTAGGGTTTTACCTCCATAGGAGGGCCTGAACCTGGGTAAACATCATCTCCTTCATCCCCTATTACCCATCGATTCTAGATCCACAGCTCGGGACCCCCTACCCGAGATACTTCGTCCCCTGACACCAACATTGGTACTTTCATTGAGAGTTCCGCTGTGCGATCGCTAGAGGAATCGATGGCTCGCCTTATCATCAGCGATGAAGTCTGCAGCAGGGACGTTTTCGTTCCTGGTCAGATTTTCGCGTTCGGCAGCATCGTATCGCATGCCGATCCGGCCGGCCATCTTGGCCGGGTCGGAAGTTTCATCCCCGATCAGGAAGTCAGATTCGGGAACCTAGAGTTCGTCACCGACTCCCGGGGAGATCTCGTTTTAACGAAGGTCTCAGCTCTCATGGAGGAGCCCGCAGGCACGACGCCTTAACGCCGGAGGCAGCAGGTCCCACCGCCGAGGTTGCCTCTATCCCTGGGTCAGCCATAACGCCTAACCCAGATGATATGCCCAGATCTGCCGCGGCCGAATAAAACCCGGGCACGTCGTCGAGCGACCCTGGGCCAACGGCGCCGCGGATCGACCCCATGCGCTCCAGCAACATGGACGCCGACATCTCGTCATTAAACAAGTTACTTGGTCGGATTCAAACCATGGGCGTGACCGATGGCAAACCTCAGTCTACGACCGGATCGGGTTTAAACCCGATGATAGGGAGATGCATACCCTACCGATCACTCACTTAGTCGACACCGTCGAGTGTCCAGCTGGAGGCTCGTCCTCTCAACTACCGGAATTAAAAACAGTTTACATCCCGGTTTCCGACCGTCAGGATCTCTCCTGCAATTCGGAATCTGGAACCCACACCGAAAATAGTTCGGGATCGGCCATCGATCTAGCGCGCGACCTAGAACCCGCGCAGAGGGGTCCTGTTGATAGTATGGACTCCGAGCCCGCCACGCCGGATCCCGCGATGACACGGGAGGCAAACGCCGTGATCCCGGACTCACATCCTAGCGAGAAACTAAAATTTTCCCCGCCCACCACCCAAGTCGAGCACTCCTCAAGCAGCGCAGGAGAGCCCAAGTTATCGGGCTTATGGGAAGTTAAACAACAGCCAGGGAAATCAGTCCATCATTTTTGGGCTAGACTCCTCCTTATTAAAGACAGAGTACCAGACTCCAGTGGTCAGGAGATAATAGCAACCTTCGGGTACAATTGCCACAATGAAGGAATCCCCAATGCCCTAGCCCGTCGTCAAATTCATGACTTCACCGAGCTATCAGAGCTGATACAAAAATATTGCGCCATGGAAAGCACCTGGCAAGCCGAACGTTTGTTTTCGGAGCTGGTCCCTGCCGAACACCCTAGAGGAGCTCGAAAAAAGCGAATACCTCCGAAACGGCCGGCCGAACACGAACCCACCGAGAAAAAGAATAGACCCCCTACTGGAGTCAGAACTGTCCTTGATGGACTATTAGACAAGCCCTGCCCTATACACTTTGTATTACTGAACACAAGCCCGACTCACAGCCTTAGAGCTTGCTGGGTCGTCCGACAGGTCGCAAAAAGCGGAGAAGCCATCCTCGAGGCCCTACCTCCAGGCAGACGTTCAACAGCACCACCAGAATGCAACGCCGAGATCCTGACAATCTACGAAACGTTTTCCTCCAGGAATAAGAGGAAGAGAGCTCTTCGAGAACTCGAACAAATCTATCAGGTGGCAGCAACGAATTCATGGACATACACACCGATCACCTTCGGAGAAGCTGATCAACCACTAACCCGCCCCGTCCGAACACCTGCCGCACTGGTCCTCAATCCCATCGTGGATGGTTTCAGGTTACAAAAGGTGCTAATGGACGGCAGCAGTGGTTTAAACCTCATTTACGAGGCTACCTTGGAAAAAATGCAGTTCGACCAATCCCGCATCGAACATAGCAACACAACCTTTCATGGGATCATCCCTGGGAAAGAGGCACGTTGTTCCGGATGCGTTACCCTCGATGTGGTATTCGGCACGCCCGAGAACTACAGATCTAAAGAACTTCTCTTTCATATCGTGCCCTTTCACAGTGGTTACCACGCTCTGTTGGGGCGTGACGCTTTCACAAGATTTCAGGCTATACCACATTACGGGTATATGAAGCTCAAAAAGCCGGGCCCAAACGGGGTGATCACAATCACAAGTGACCCGAATAGAGCCCTTCGAGCCGAAAACAGAACAGCAGCGCTCGCCCTCGAGGCACTAGCTGAGACCTTTGCAGCAGAGGAATTGACCGCACTCCGGTCAACAGTGGACAAGGATGATGTGGTCCTTAGCAAGAGGCCCAAACCCACGTCCTTTAAACCTTGAGACGAAATCGTCAAATTTCAGGTACATCCAACGGACCCCAATAAAACAGCGTCCATCGGAGCTCAGCTGGACCTCATGGTGGACGAAGCACTGCGAACATTTTTACGAGAAAACTGGGATATCTTTAACTGGCATCCTTCACATATGTCAGGAATCCCACGACGGCTAGCAGAACACAGTCTGAACATAATCGCAGGCTTCAAGCCCGTCAAACAGGCTCTATGCCAATTTTCCAAACCCAAGCGACAAGCTATGGGCGAAGAACTAGCAAAATTGCTGGAGGCCGGATTCATAAGAGAAATCAAAAACCCCCAGTGGTTGTCAAACCTGGTGATGGTACCAAAGAAAGATAAATCCTGGCGGCTGTGTGTCGATTTCAAAGACCTTAATAAAGCTTGTCCCAAGGACCCTTTCCCCTAACCACGCATAGACCAGATTATTGACGCCACAGCCGGACACGATTCATTGTGCTTCCTCGATGCTTATTCCGGATACCATCAAATCAAAATGAAGGAATCCGATCAAGCTGCAACTGCATTCATCACCCCCTACGGGCCATTCTGCTTTAACACAATGCCCTTCGGGCTAAAAAACGCAGGTGCTACATACCAGCGTATGATTCAGACATTCTCCAAAAAACAAGTCGATAAAACAGTCGAGGCATATGTAGACGACGTGGTCATTAAGACCAAACACGTCAGCCAGCTGATAGACGACCTCAGGCAAACTTTTGCTGGTCTACGGGAATATGATATACGGATCAATCCGGACAAATGTGTCTTCGGAGTTCCCGCTGGTAAACTACTCGGATTCATTGTTTCCCATAGAGGAATAGAAGCGAATCCTGCTAAGATCCGCGCCCTATCTCAACTTGCGATTCCTACAGAGCTAAAGCACGTCCAAAGGCTGGCGGGCTGCGTGGCGGATTTGAGCCGCTTTATCTCCCGCCTTGGTGAAAAGGCTTTACCGCTCTACAGGCTGCTGAAACGGACCAAAAACTTCGAGTGGACTGATCAAGCAACGGCTGCACTAGAGGAAATTAAAACACTGCTGGCTAGCAACCCCATACTCACGGCGCCAGGCGCCGGTGAACCAATGTTACTGTACATCTCGGCCACCAATCAAGTGGTTAGTGCGGTGCTCGTCGTCGAACGAGAGGATGAGGGTCACAAATTCCGGGTGCAAAAGTGATGTCTACTACGCAACCTTCTTCTTGTAGACTCGTGTTGGGCCTCCAAGCGTAGAGTTTTGTAGGACAGTAGCAAATTTCCCTCAAGTGGATGACCTAAGGTTTATCAATCCGTGGGAGGCATAGGATGAAGATGGTCTCTCTCAAGCAACCCTGCAATCAAATAACAAAGAGTCTCTTGTGTCCCCAACACACCCAATACAATGGTAAATTAGGTGCACTAGTTCGGCGAAGAGATGGTGATACAAGTGTAATATGGATGGTAGATATAGGTTTTTGTAATCTGAAAATATAAAAACAGCAAGGTAACTAATGATAAAAGTGAGCACAAACGGTATTGCAATGCTTAGAAACAAGGCCTAGGGTTCATACTTTCACTAGTGCAAGTTCTCTCAACAATACTAACATAGTTGAATCATATGTAAATCCCTCACATGCGACAAAGAGTTCACTCCAAAGTAACAAATAGCGGAGAACAAATGAAGAAATTATTGTAGGGTACGAAACCACCTCAAAGTTATCTTTTCCGATCAATCTTATGAGCTATCCCTATAAGTGTCACGAACAGCCCTAGAGTTCGTACTAAAATAACACCTTAAGATACAGATCACTCAAAACCCTAATGTCACCTAGATACTCCAATGTCACCACGAGTACCCATGGGCTTGATTATACGATATGCATCACACAATTTCAGATTCATCATGTTCAATCCAACACAAAGAACTTTAAAGAGTGCCCCAAAGTTTCTACCGGAGAGTCAAGACGAAAACGTGTGCCAACCCCTATGCATAGATTCCCAAGGTCACGGAACCCGCAAGTTGATCACCAAAACATACATCAAGTGGATCAATAGAACACCCCATTGTCACCACGGATATCCCATCGCAAGACATACATCAAGTGTTCTTAAATCCTTAAAGACTCAATCCGATAAGAAAACTTCAAAGGGAAAACTCAATTCATCACAAGAAGATAGAGAGGGGAAAACTCCATATGATTCATCTATATTAATAAAGCTCGCGGTACATCAAGATCGTGCCATCTCAAGAACACGAGAGAGAGAGAGATCAAACATATAGCTACTGGTACATACCCTCAGCCCCGAGGGTGAACTACTCCCTCCACGTCATGGAGACCGCCGGGATGATGAAGATGGCCTCCGGTGATGGTTTCCCCCTACGGCAGGGTGCCGGAACGGGCTCCCGGTTGGTTTTTCGTGGCTACAGAGGCTTGCAGCGGCGGAACTCCCGATCTAGGTTTCTTTCTGGGGGTTTCTCGATTTATAGGAGTACTTGGCATTGGAATCACGTCAGGGGGGTGCTCGAGGGACCCACAAGCCAGGGGGGCGCGCCCTAGGGGGGCGCCCCCAAGGCTTGTGGCCTCCTCGGGACTCCTCTCTGGTATCTTTTTGCTCCAGTATTTTTTATATTTTCCAAAAATATTCTCCGTAAATTTTCAGCCCATTCCGAGAAATTTTATTTCTGCACAAAAACAACACCACGGTAGCTCTGCTGAAAACATCGTCAGTCCGGGTTAGTTCTAATCAAATCATACCAAAATCGTATAGAATTATTGTAAACATGGCATGGATACTTCATAAATTATAGATACGTTGGAGACGTATCAGCATCCCCAAGCTTAATTCCTGCTCGTCCTCGAGTAGGTAAATGATAAAAGAAATAATTTATGAAGTGTGAATGCTAGCAAGTGCACAAGTATAATCAATGATAATTCCAATCACTTTTGCTAGCATCAATATAAACCATAAACAGTAGCTCATCTCATAAAACTTCTCATGATCAAGTAACAAGCTATTCACATGTTAAAGTATAGACCAGAAAGTTTCTTGAAAACTAACAAACCATATTCCTAGTCATCGAACAATTGCAATTCATCTTATTTTCAGGAAGGGTCTATGTAAGAGCTTTGATTTAGCAAATTCCACATACTCAACTATCATATAGTCTTCCATGATTATTGACACTCAAAGCATATTTTTAGAACAAATAGCATCCATCGAACACAGAGAAAGATAGGGGCTTAATGTTTCACCTCCCAACTTATTTATCATATAGATAATTGTCAACAATAATAATTCATGATCAAATATATTTGTGTGGATATATATGTCTAGATCATTCCCCAACACATGACGCTTGCCAAGAGAAAAAGGCGAAATATAGGAAGTGGTGAAGATCACCATGACTCTTGCATAAAGGTAAGTACTAGAAAGTAAAAGATAGGCCCTTCGCGGAGGGAAGCATTGATTTGCAAAGGTGCCAGAGCTCGAGCTTTTAAAACAGAGATGAATAATAATTTTGAGCGGTATGCTTTCATTGTCAACATAACAACCGAGAGATCTCAGTATGTTCCATGCTAGATACATTATAGGCAGTTTCCAAACAAAATGGTAAAGTTTTTACTCCCCCTCCACCAATCAATCACACTCCACGGTGAGCCGAATCCACGGGTACCGTCCATACAAACAACAATCTTGGGGGAGTTTTGTTTCATTATATATTGATTTGATTTTTGAGCATGGAACTGGGCATCCCGAATACCAGCCACTTTCTCATGAATGATAGTGAATCAACACATATCGTGAGAATAACCCACCTAGCATGGAAGATACTGACAGCCCCTAGTCACTATATGAGCGATTCGGGCATACAAAACAGAATATTATTTGAAGGTTTAGAGTTTGGCACATGCAAATTTACTTGGAACGGCAGGTAAATACCGCATATAGGTAGGTATGGTGGACTCTCATGGCAAAACTGGTTTAAGGGTGTCTGGATGCACAAGTAGTATTTCTACTTGGTGCGGAAGTTTTGGCTAGTATGAGGTGGAAGCAAGCACCACATGTTGGAGGATCCATAACAATATAACTTCTATACAAATATACCCAAACATAACTCATTAAGTTGTCTTCCTTGTCCAATTTTAACTAATTTGCTCGAGTTTGAAAATAATTAATGAGCTCACAATCATAGAAGATGTCCAATATAGTATATTTATATGTGGAATCTCTCTTCCTTCAATATTCTTTCATGAATTGTTCAAGTGACCAATGCGGTGTTTGCTAACTTTCAATAAATTTTACCACCTATACTTATTATGTGTGAAGTCATTACTCCCCATGGGATAAGTATATGAAGCATTTTTAATTTCAGATTTATGATATTCAATTCGTTCAACCATTTACTCATAGGATATAAGTGAAGCACGAGAGTGAATGACAAACTACTCCAAAAAGATATAAGTGAAGATCAATGCATAGTCAATAATTAAATAACTATGTGAAGACTCTCTCATCTAAGAATTTCAGATCTTAAGTATTTTATTCAACAGCAAGCAAAATAAAAATAGCCCTCCAAGAATAGCACGCATCATGTGAACGAATAAAAATTTAGGCTCAACATAGGCTAACCGATAATTGTTGATGAAGAGAGGTGGGATGCGTAGCATCCCCAAGCTTAGATGCTTGAGACTTCTTGAAATATTTACTTGGGGTGCCTTGGGCATCCCCAAGCTTGAGCTTTTGTATCTCGTTCAATCCTCTCATATCATGGTTTCACCTATTCTCAAAAACTTCATCCACACAAAACTTGAAAAGAACTCGTGAGATAGGTTAGTACACATAATAATAAATCAACTCTTTATGTACTTCCAAGACAAGTTGCACAATAATTTTCAAACATTATGTACTGTATACTATCATTTCCACAATTTATATCTACCAATATAGGCTATGGAAACTATAGGATAAGTAGATAACAAAACTATGACAGCAATCTGTCCAAACAGAACAGTCTGTAGCAATCTATTAAACCAGTGTACTTATGTAACTCAAACAATTATGAAAATTTAGGAAATGCTATAAAATTTATATGACAATACTCTGTAAAAATTTCAGAAACTTACCACGTTCCAGTAAAATATGAAAATTCAAACACTACAGCAAAAGTTTCTGTTTTTACACAGCACACATCAAAACATGCAATGCAAGCATCCTAAGATAATTCTTGGAACTTTTTATTGAAAAACAAGATTATAAATAACATCTAATAGAAAATAACAAAATATATGACGCTCCAAGCAAAACTCATATTATGTGACGAATAAAAATATAGCTCCAAGTAAGATATACCGATAGTGTTGAAGACGAAAGAGGGGATGCCTTCCGGGGCATCCCCAAGCTTAGGCGCTTGAGTATTCCTTGGATATTACCTTTGGGGTGCCTTTGTCATCCCCAAGCTTAGGTTCTTGTCACTCCTTATTCTCCTCATATCGGTGTCTCACCCAAAACTTGAAAACTTCAATCACACAAAACTTAACGGAACTTCGTGAGAAGGGTTAGTGTAATAAAGATAAATCATTCACTTAGGTACTGTCAAGACAAGATTCATAATTGTTCCCACATCATACCTACTGTATTATATCATTCCCATAATTTATATCACTCAATATAAGCTATGGAAACACTAAAACAAGCAAACTATGCATGCAAAACAGAATCTGTCAAAAACAGAACAGTCTGTGAAGATCTGTAGTGTAACCGTACTTCCCAGTCTCTAAAAATTCTGAAAAATTAGGAAAACCTGAAGAATTTGTATATCAAGACTTTGTAAAAATTTCAGATCATTATCACGCTCCAGTAAGAAATCAAAGTTCCTGTACTGGAGTCAAAAGTTTCTGTTTTGGTTCAGCATCAATTCTACTCATCTTGTGAGTCATCCCAAAGGCTATACTTGGCACTTTATTGAAATAAAAGACACAAAAAATGATTATACAGTAGATTAATCATGTGGACACACAAAAACAGTAGGTATAAATATTGGGTTGTCTCCCAACAAGCGCTTTTCTTTAATGCCTTTTTAGCTAGGCATGATGATTTCAATGATGCTCACAAAAAAGATAAGAATTGAAACACAAAGAGAGCATCATGAAGAATATGACTAGCACATTTAAGTCTAACCCACTTCCTATGCATAGGGACTTTGTGAGCAAACAATTTATGGGAGCAAGAATCAACTAGCATAGGAAGGCAAAACAAGCATAACTTCAAAACTTTGAACACATAGAGAGGAAACTTGATATTATTGCAATTCCTACAAGCATATGTTCCTCCCTCATAATAATTTTCAGTAGCGTCATGAAGTAATTTCACAATATAACCAGCACATAAAGCATTCTTTTCATGATCTACAAGCATAGAAATTTTGTCACTCTCCACATAAGCAATTTTCTTCTCATTCATAATAGTGGGAGCAAACTCAACAAAATAACTATCATGTGAAGCATAATCCAATTGAAAATTAAAATCATGATGACAAGTTTCATGGTTATCATTATTCTTTATAGCATATATGTCATCACAATAATCATCATAAATAGGAGGTATGCTTTCATCATAATAAATTTGCTCATCAAAACTTGGGGGACTAAAAATATCATCTTCATCAAACATAGCATCCCCAAGCTTGTAGATTTGCATATCATTAGCATCATGAATATTCAAGGAATTCATACTAACAACATTGCAATCATGCTCATCATACAAAGATTTAGTGCCAAACATTTTATTGACATCTTCTTCTAACACTTTGGCACAATTTTCCTTTCCATCATTTTCACGAAAGACATTATAAAGATGAAGTATATGAGGCAACCTCAATTCCATTTTTTGTAGTTTTCTTTTATAGACTAAACTAGTGATAAAACAAGAAACTAAAAGATTCAATTGCAAGATCTAAAGATATACCTTCAAGCACTCGCTTCCCCGGCAACGGCGCCAGAAAAGAGCTTGATGTCTACTACGCAACCTTCTTCTTGTAGACTCGTGTTGGGCCTCCAAGCCCAGAGTTTTGTAGGACAGTAGCAAATTTCCCTCAAGTGGATGACCTAAGGTTTATCAATCCGTGGGAGGCGTAGGATGAAGATGGTCTCTCTCAAGCAACCCTGCAATCAAATAACAAAGAGTCTCTTGTGTCCCCAACACACCCAATACAATGGTAAATTGTATAGGTGCACTAGTTCGGCGAAGAGATGGTGATACAAGTGTAATATGGATGGTAGATATAGGTTTTTGTAATCTGAAAATATAAAAACAGCAAGGTAACTAAAGATAAAAGTGAGCACAAACGGTATTGCAATGCTTAGAAACAAGGCCTAGGGTTCATACTTTCACTAGTGCAAGTTCTCTCAACAATACTAACATAGTTGAATCATATGTAAATCCCTCACGTGCGACAAAGAGTTCACTCCAAAGTCACAAATAGCGGAGAACAAATGAAGAAATTATTGTAGGGTACGAAACCACCTCAAAGTTATCTTTTCCGATCAATCTTATGAGATATCCCTATAAGTGTCACGAACAGCCCTAGAGTTCATACTAAAATAACACCTTAAGATACACATCAACCAAAACCCTAATGTCACCTAGATACTCCAATGTCACCACGAGTACCCATGGGCTTGATTATACGATATGCATCACACAATTTCAGATTCATCATGTTCAATCCAACACAAAGAACTTCAAAGAGTGCCCCAAAGTTTCTACCGGAGAGTCAAGATGAAAACATGTGCCAACCCCTATGCATAGATTCCCAAGGTCACGGAACCCGCAAGTTGATCACCAAAACATACATCAAGTGGATCAATAGAACACCCCATTGTCACCACGGATATCCCATCGCAAGACATACATCAAGTGTTCTCAAATCCTTAAAGACTCAATCCGATAAGAAAACTTCAAAGGGAAAACTCAATTCATCACAAGAAGATAGAGAGGGGAAAACTCCATATGATTCATCTATATTAATAAAGCTCGCGGTACATCAAGATCGTGCCATCTCAAGAACACGAGAGAGAGAGAGAGAGATCAAATATATAGCTATTGGTACATACCCTCAGCCCCGAGGGTGAACTACTCCCTCCTCGTCATGGAGACCGCCGGGATGATGAAGATGGCCTCCGGTGATTGTTTCCCCGTCCGGCAGGGTACCGGAACGGGCTCCCGATTGGTTTTTCATGGCTACAGAGGCTTGCGGCGGCGGAACTCCCGATCTAGGTTTCTTTCTGGGGGTTTCTCGATTTATAGGACTACTTGGCGTTGGAATCACGTCAGGGGGGTGCTCGAGGGACCCACAAGCCAGGGGGCGCGCCCTTGGGGGGGGCCTAGGCTTGTGGCCTCCTCGGGACTCCTCTCTGGTATCTTTTTGCTCCAGTATTTTTTATATTTTCCAAAAATATTCTCCGTAAATTTTCAGCCCATTCCGAGAACTTTTATTTCTGCACAAAAACAACACCACGGTAGCTCTGCTGAAAACAGCGTCAGTCCGGGTTAGTTCTAATCAAATCATACCAAAATCATATAGAATTATTGTAAACATGGCATGAATACTTCATAAATTATAGATACGTTGGAGACGTATCAAAAAGCCAGTCTACTATGTGTCAGAAGTGCTAACGCCATGCAAGTCCAGATATCCGCACTACCAGAAGATAGCCTATACAGTGTTTATGGCATCACGAAAGCTCAGACACTACTTTCAAGAATGTTTGGTCACGGTGGCATATGAAGTACCCCTGAACGATATAATCAATAACAGGGATGCCACTGGCCGCATAGCCAAATGGGCCATCGAACTCCTTCCTTTCGAAATCGCCTATAAGCCACGACGAGCTATTAAATCTCAGGTGTTGGCCGATTTCCTTGCCGAATGGACAAAGGCCGAGCTCCCCAGAGAATAGGCCGAGCTCCCCAGAGAATATAGTACATACTCCCATTGGACGATGTACTTCGACGGATCCAAGACACTGGCCAGACGGGGGGCTGGAGTTATCCTCACATCTCCCACGGGAGACAACGTCAGGTACATGTTGCACATCATGTACGCCGATTCCAACAATGCGGCCGAATACGAAGCACTATTGCATGGGCTTCGGATGGCAGCATCGATGGGCATACAACGGCTTGAAGTACGGGGAGATTCTAATCTCGCCATCTCTCAAATCAACAGCGAATTCGATGCTAAAAACCAAAGATGGCAGCATACAGAAACGCCGTTCTTAAAATATCCGCACGGTTCTAGGGGCTAGAATTCCACCATGTCGCTCGCGACAGCAATCAGGCTGCTGACATACTCGCCCGTATGGGGGCCAAGCGCGACCCCGTCCCGAAAAACACCTTCCTTGAACGGCTTTTCAAGCCATTGATGGTATGGCAGGACGAGAATAAGGGCGCTAGAGCCATCAGTACGGAAGAGATTGTCCCTCCTATAAATGAACTAGATGAGCAAATCATCGGCGGGTCCATAATTGAAGAAACGCCTTCGGCTCATGAGGTCATGGCAGTAATCGCACCATGGACCGAGCCCTTCCTTGTCTACCTTCTCCGCCAAGAACTTCCCGATGACCAGACGGAGGCGAGACGCATAATTCAGCGATCCAAGGCCTATAAGGTCCATGAGGGTGAGTAATATAAGAAAAGCACTACCGGGATACTCCAACGGTGCATATTTGAGGAAGAAGGAAGGCAACTTTTGGCCGAAGTCCACGCAGGCATGGGCGGTCACCACGCCGCAGCACGGGCCTTAGTAAGCAATGCCTTTAGAGCCAGATTCTTTTGGCCCACTGCTCGAGCGGACGCCCAAGAACTTGTCCAACATTGTGTCGGATGTCAACTATTCGCAAATCAAAGCCACATGCCCCCGACAGCTCTTCGGACTATTCCGATCACCTGGCCTTTCGCGGTCTGGGGGCTGGCTATGGTCGGACCACTTAAAGGGGGGACCAAGAAAAATAAATATCTACTCGTCATGGTCGACAAGTTCACCAAATGGATCGAAGCAAAACCAGTAAAATCAGCTAAGTCCGGACCGGTAGTCGACTTTATATCCGGCATGGTACATCGTTATGGTGTCCCGCACAGCATAATAACGGACAATGGATCCAATTTCACCGCCTAGGAGGTGAAGGACTGGTGCGCAAACATGGGCATCAAGCTTGATTACGCCTCGGTGTATCACCCGCAGATCAATGGACAAGTCGAACGGCCAACGGCCTAACCATGAGTGGCATCAAACCACGTCTGGTCCGATCTCTTCATGAATCTGACTGCAATTGGGTAGAGGAGCTTGACTCTGTTCTATGGGGTTTGCGTACCACCCCGAATCGATCAACGGGATACACACCGTTTTTATGGTCTACGGAGCAGAAGCAGTCCTTCCCTGCGATATCATTCACGACGCACCTAGGGTGCACATGTATGAAGAAAAGGAGGCCGAGTTAGATCGACAGGACGACTTAGACGCCTTGGAAGGAGAGCGCGATATAGCTCGGGCCTGCTCTACTTTCTATCAACAGCAGGCTCGCCGCTACCAAAGCAGGGAGGTTAGAGCGAAGGCATATAATGTGGGCGAACTCGTCTTACGACTCCCGGAGAAGCAGAAGAATAAACTCAATCCCAAGTGGGAGGGCCCTTTCATAATTGACGAAGTACTTATAGGAGGGGCTTATCGCCTCCGCAACCCGCCGGACAATCGCCTCGAACCAAACCCATGGAACGCAGCTCGTCTTCGGCGCTTTTACGGTTAGATCGATGTCGTCATATTTCTTACCTTTCTTTTTCTTTTTCTTTTTTCTCTTTTTGTATTCCTTCCCTTCCCTTTTAGCTTTACATGATTGGATATCATTTCCCAGCATGTGTTCGGCTAAACCGAGCTTGCGTTAAGTTTTTCGGCATACATCTTCAAATGTCCTATCCGAAAAAACACTCGGGGGCTTCTTCTCGAAGCCGATTATTATATATTCTGTGCACCGATTCACATGTATTGTGCATGCACACTTCCCTTATCGTTTTTAAGCCATTATATGCATCAATTGGACCTAAGATTTTGGCCAAGCTGGGTTGCCTCGCTCCTGTGCTTACCCTCTATGTTCCTGATTGTTCGGCTAGAGGGTAAAGGGAGCACCTCTGCGATTCTTATGACCGGATCATCCGGATACGTACCACAGACGAGTGAAGCCGAAAGGTAGCTATCTTAAGAAGAAAATTGGTCGGCTATGACGGAAGCAAAAAACTTGTGGTGGTTATCACCATTACCTGGGATTATTTTCCCAAAGAAGCCATTATCCACATACTAGTAGTATATGGCCATGATATCTACGATCTATGTAGCAACCTGAAGGAAAGTACAGATAGAGGAACTATTTTCTTCAGAAGATGTTTCGTACGTTAAGCAGTAATATAACATATCTCCTGATGCACGTTTTGTCTGTTCGCACCGAATGGCCGGATTGCCTGGTTCCCCGAGATAAGTTCCTTTTATCGGAGGACATTCGATACGGAACACTCCCCAGCTCTTAGCGGGGGGGGGGGGGGGGGCGGTCGAAGCCGATGGCCGGTTAAGACAATGTTTACAGCATAGACGGAGCAGTTTTTGATTTAAAGTACATAGTTCCATAGAATCAAACACCTGGCTGCTGGTCAAGATTATCTATTAAGGTATCCAGGGTGCAATCTTCTTGTGAAAGACGAGCGGCGGGCATCACTTGGTCGTAAAACCAAATGAAGTGGCACTTCTTGCCAATCCGGCCCTACCGGTCCAACCCGAGCAATATGCTCTCGGTTAAGTTTGGTAAAGCTGGTCTTGACCATTGCCCATGCCTCCCGCGCTCCCTCTCGACAAGCCGATGTCTTCCATAACTCAAAACGACATCGGGCTCCTTTAAACCGATCAGCCAGTTCGAACATCCCTTCTGGAGGCGTCTCGGCAGGCCAGAGTGCTTTGGCCATGCTCCTCATGGCTCTCCGAGCCCGCTCATGTACGACGGACAGTTCCTTCAGTAGGTTCCCTCGGAATGATCCGATTTCTTCCTCGGGCCGCCCGGTTAGGAGACCTAGACACGAGACGAAGCATGTCCCTTACACTTGATATAATAAAGGTACTTTTCGGAATTACGACGATACAAGTGCACTTACAGAACATGCCCCTCTGTAATCTCTGGTTCTCTTCTTGGGCTTGAGCCAATTGAGTTTTCACACTCTCAAGTTCTTCGGCTTGCCGCTGGTTTTCCGCCTTAAGCTAGTTCTTTTCCTCAAGACTTCGGTTCAACACGGCGGCCAGCCTCATGCTGAGATTCGGCATACCTCTGAGATTCCCGGGCTGTATCTAAATCTTTCTGCAACTGCCCTATGGACTCAGCTACTACAAACTACTCTCTCATCAGTACGGGAATGTCGAATAATTCGGCAAATTGACATACTCACCGTGCACCTCTCGGGTGAAATTCTTCACTTGCTCAAGCTCGGCCTTCACGGTTTGTACCTGTGTTTGGCTCACCTCGATTTCCTTGGACAACTTATCATTTTTCTGCCTTGAAACCTACATTATAAATAAAACAATATTCAGATCCTTAACTCGGCCGTTCTGACCAAATCAAGGCTCGGGGGCTACTGGATTTATATTTGTGTTCGGTTGTTCAAACCGATTACTCACCTCCAGGCTAGACGTTATCAGTCTGGCAACTCCCTCAAGCCCAACTCGGGCAGCTCCGATGTATGCGTCCACCGAACTTAGGGCATTAAACTCTTGATCGGAAAACGCTTGGTGGCGCAGGGCTTCCTTTCGCCGCCGGTGATTCATCGCACTCTCTACCTCGAAGTTAGTGACCGAGACGTCCCCGGAATCTTCAGGGGGCTGATCCGTCATAGGGGCCTCCACATCAAGTTCAGCCTGAGCAGAAGACCTTGATTCATGATGGTTGCCTGGCGCCTCGGCGACATTCCCGGAAGAAGGTGGCTGTACTCGTCTCCTGAGTATTTCGACACGAGATTTTGTGAGTACTTGTTGCAATCATTACAATGGCCGAACTAAACGGTTAAATAAAGTACCTCTTGGTTGAGTGCACGGTCGAGGTGGTCCCCGCGGTTGCCTCACGATGAGGATTCCTGTTGTTGCTCGGTACGGGCCCTGCTGCCATAGACGACGTTCGACGTGTAGACCAACGACCCTTGGGAGTAGAGATCGGCAAACTCGGGTTGGTGGGGGTCGCTCGCCCTTTACGGGAAGAGACCTTCTTTTTACCAGTGGTGGAAGAAGGAAGTGGTCCGGGGTGATCGGCTAGAAGAGCCACCTTGGAGCCGTCAAGGCTCTCTTGGTAAAAGACCCCGTCCTCGTATTCAATTGATAGCTCCGGATCGTCATGGAATCCGGGATCGTCGTCGTGAGAATAACTCTCTGGTTGAGGCACCGGACAGCTGATTGTCTCGACCCAGCGCCTCCAACTCTGTTCGAACAGATTGAAAGTTTCGATCAGAAGGATTATACATAAATATCCGAACTCAGAAAACAAAGCCAAAGGCTTACCCATTCGATGGGGTTATGACTCGAATAGCCATCCTTGGCTGACAGTCAAGCAAAATCTTCTTTTTCTCCTTTGAAAAGATCGGCCAGTATGGCCGCCATTGCCGCCTGATTGGCAGGACCCTGTCGTTGGGAACGGGTGGTGTCACTTGTTCCATTGTAACGCCACAGGGGGTGTATCCTTTGATGAAGGGGTTGAACGCATCGAGCAATGGCGGCTGCCATCACGTCGATGATGGTTAACTTACTGTGAACTAATAGCCTCACTTGGGTGGCTAGGTGTCTTACTTCGGCACTTTCCTCTTGGGATGGACTCTTCGGTCGCCAGTTGAACCTTTTCTTCAAAGGAGCGTCGGAGTATTCGGGCAGACCCCTCCGAGCTGGGTCGAACAGGGGAACGTCCTCAATATAGAACCATTCCGAGGACCATTCTTCGGACTCTTTCTTCAGAGTCCCCATGGGATACCCCATTTCGGCTATACACCATACTTCGGCTCCACCTACTTCCTGAATTGTCCCACCCCGAGTACGGGGGACAAGGAAGAAGTACTTCCTCCATAAACCAAAATGGGCCTCGCAGCCCAAGAACATCTCGCAGAGGGCAACAAAGCCCGAAATGTGCAGGATGGATCCAGGGGTGAGATGATGGAGTTGGATCCCGTAAAATTCCAATAGTCCCCTCAAGAAGGGATGAATGGGGAATCCTAGGCCCCGTAAGAGGAAGGACACGAAACATACCCGCTCTCCCTTGCGTGGAATAGGGAAATTCTCTGCGAAGGCCTCGCCGTTCGAAGAAGTCAATCCGGCGCGGGTAAACGCCAGATCCGAGGCGGGAAGATAACCCTGGGTCTCAAGGTTGCGCAGCCGGAGGAGAGATACTGAACAACTTGCCCAATCTCCGGGAAGGGGGCCGTGAGGACGCGAGGAGGAGCCAGGGATGCTCGCCATATTTTCAAGTTCTCTCGCTTGGGGCTTTTCGATGGTAAGGAAGAGGAAGGGGTTGCCTAAGCCACGATTCAGCCTGCTTAAATGGGTGCCCCCCCCTTCGCTTGCAGGAAGGGCAGTCCTGTAAAAGGCTGCTGGGCCGCCCATCTCCCATTGGCGCACACGGATCGAGGGGCGTCGTTAATTCTGGACGGCGTAGTTAATGCTGTGGGCCCCGTGATGTCTTGACGATCGAGAGCTCACTAATGACCGGATTATTGTCTACCGAACAAGAGAGGAGGAGAAGAACTCGCCTCGCAAGCCGAAGACTTTGGGAGCGCAGGACCGTCCGGACTACATACTTCGGCATTGGAGGCTAGTTCGGGGGCTACTAAGGGAGTCCGGGATTAAGGGGTCCTCGGACTACCGACCTATTCTTTATGGGCCGGACTCGTGGGCCACTCGTTGGAGGATCGGACTGACCGAATACCCCGTATCCAGGGGGGAGATCTCAGGAGCCGTGGTGTGCCCTTCAAGCTTAAGATGATATAATAGGCATATTTATTCCTTCGATAAGCAACCGACTATGTGTAACCCTGGGGACCCCTGGTGTCTATATAAGCCAGAGGGTTTAGTTCGTAGAGGCAGGGGAACTCATCTAGGGTTTAGACACTTGATCTCGTGGTAGATCGACTCTGTAATATTCGTACACATCAATACAAGCAAGCAGGACGTAGGGTTTTACCTCCATAGGAGGGCCCGAACCTGGGTAAACATCGTCTCCTTCGTCCCCTGTTACCCATCAATTCTAGATCCACAGCTCGGGACCCCCTACCCGAGATCCGCTATTTTTGACACCGACACCCAGACCTGCCTGCCTGCGGCCCAGCACGTGGCCCACCTCGAAGGCCCGGTACGGCCCAGCAAGAAGCCCCTCACATAAAGGCCCTCGCGAGAGCCCCTGCCTCGTGAGGGGAACAATACCAATACCTTCGTAGAAGTGGCATCTCCCCGGGCCGCCTCCCGAGGAGCGGAGTTTCCTATGCAAGTGCCTGGCCTCGGGAGGCCGGGGTGACGTGGGTTCTGACGACAGAGCCAGGCGGGCACCAGCGGGCGTAGAGGGAGGACAGTTTCCTCTTTCGTGCTAAGGAGACAAGGACGTACACGAGTTCCCAAGGAACCCCCAAAGGTTTCCTTCCTAGTGCAAGAGGACCGAGACCACGAGCTCGGCAGGACGGATGTCATCGCCGAGCCCACCACTGTGTCACACCCGGAAGCTTTGCAGGCGAAGACCACCTTTAGTCAGGATAGGATGTACTTCTTGTCCCCTTTCAAATTTGGTCGTTGTGGGATCCCTTCCCGCCTGTGCGATAAGGGAAGAGGATCGTGGCCCCTATAAAGAGGGACAAGCCCCCACCGAAAAAGTGGGATCGGATCGAGTTCATCACTACCAAGAGCCCTCGCGAGGCCACCCAGCCACTGTACTAGTTCATCCATAGCCTCCTCGTGAGGCCAATCCACCACAAAGCAGGAGTAGGGTTTTACACCGCAAGGTGGCCCGAACCTAGGTAAATCTCTGAATCCATCTCCTTCCCCACTCGCACTTATTCGACGCAGCTAGGCCGTAGGCTGACAGGCTTGAGACTTCGAGCCGGTTGAGATCTTCGCACATGCCCCAGTGTTCGAACCTTGTTGGGTTTTGTGGAGCCCCGATTCCGACAACGGTGTGGAGGCACAATGCTCCCCAAGAAGCCACTAGGGCCACCATATTATCCTCACGCCCTCACACAGTGCGAGATGCCGTGATTCCACTAGTTGTGCCCTTGAAGGCGGCGACCGAACCTTTACAAACAAGGTTGGGGCAATCTCCACAACTTAATTGGAGGCTCCCAACACCACAATGGATTGTGACTCCGAGGTGACCTCAACCGTCTAGGGTGCTCAAACACCCAAGAGTAACAAGATCCGCAAGGTATTAGTGGGGGGATCCTATTTTCTCTTGGTGGAAGTGTAGATCGGGGCCTTCTCAACCAAACCCTAGAGAATCAACAAGTTTTGTTGGCTAGGGAGAGAGATCGGGCGAAAATGGAGCTTGGAGCAACAATGGAGCTCTGGGGAAGAAGAGGTGGTCTTCTTGGGGAAGAACACCCCTTTTATACAGTGGGGAAAACAATCCAACCGTTACCCCTTCTCAGCCCGCACACAAGTGGTACTACCGCTCATGGGAGCGGTACTACCGCTTGGGCGCCAGTGCCCGGTGCGTAGTGCAATGGCACGAGGCCACGAGCCGGTAGTGCCGTCGGAGCGGCACTACCGCTCGCCCCAGCGGTACTACCGTTGGAGTTGCAGCACAGGGGCCCACAGAAGAGAGACATCAAGAGGGGTAGAGGCAGTACCGTACAAGCGGTACTACCGCTGACAAGAGTGGTACTACCGCTTACACGAGGTAGTGCCTTGCCCTACTACCGCCCCTACATCCGCTGAGAACGCGGAGTACCAAAAGGGGAGCAGTAGTGGAGCGGTAGTAATAGGCGGTACTACCTCTTATAGGTGGTAGTACCGTGCTGCACTACTGTCCCAACTACCGTGTAGTCTAACACGAAAAGCCGAGACCCGAGAGGCAGCGGTACTGCATGCGACACTGGGCAGGGAACTATCGCGTGTAGGCAATACTACCGCCTGCACAGGCCGGTTCTAGCGCTTATAGACGGTAGTACCGCTTGTCTGCACGGTACAACCGCTTGGGCCCTTCTGGACCTGAGCAAGGGGCATAGAGGAGCAACTCCAACGATGCGGGAAAGGAACAAGGGTGCAAAGTTAGATGTGTACGTGTTGATTCCACCCTAACCTTTCCAAAGTGGACCCCCTCTTAATAGTACGGTTTTCCTATGACTCAAATCCACTGATAAAAGAAACGCAGAAACAATCGTCTTCACTTGTAAACTCTGAGGGGCTTGAATCATCTTGTGTCATATGATAAATTATCTGAAATGCTCAATGCACAAGATTAGTCCGCTTAAGCATTGTCATCAATCACCAAAACCACTGAGGGAGAAATATGCCCGAACACCTTCTTCTTTCTAGCAATGGATTCCGATTTTGAGTATATATACGAGTAGAATGTGGAGTCGCCCAACGGCTCGTCCGACGAGGAGTACTCTGATGAGACGATGATGATGCACGCGGTCCTTGAAGATGCGGAGCATGCGGAAGAACATGTTCTCAATTTCAAGGGTTCGATCAAGGGTCATCGAGTGCTCAACTGCAGCATGGTCATTGGTAGGCAGTAGGGGAATGCAATATTTGATTTAAAAAAAATTTAAACTATTATTGCATATGGCTTTTTGAACGTTTATACCGCATGTATGCAACTATTTAATCGTTCGGATTTAAAAAAAATGAAAAATACCGGATGCATGCGACTACGGTTGGATGACGATCTTCCGCATCGGTGTTCGCAGACTGATCCTTCTGTCTGTGCATGAATGCGGAAGGAAATTTATAGGTTGCCGTTGGAGATGCCCTTAGAGCAACTCTAGCAGACACTCTAAAAGTGCGCGAACTGTAAATTTCGGGCAAGTATATGGGTTTGGGCCGTTTTTTTGGCCAGATCAGAACCCGTATACTCAGGCCCGACTTGTAAATCTTTTACAGTAGCCCGCAAACGCACCCCCCCCGCCCCCGCGGTATATGTGCAGGTCCGCGAGGTCGATACGGGTCGAAACCCTATCAATCCGCCACCGCAATTCCCCATTTCTTGCCGCCGGTGTCTAAAATCCGCCGCCCCGCCCACCGATCCGCGGGATGTGGAGCTCCAGCCGGCGCCGCGACGATGACCCCGAGCGGAGGCGCTGCATCAAAGTCGACGCGGTGCGGAAGCGCTCCGCCCTGCGGTACACGAACCGCGGACTGCCGTCGCCGCCGTTGCTCTTCCGCCGCGAGACGGAGGAGTACGACCGCGCGCGCAAGCGGTTCTTCTCAGGCGCAGGAAGCTCCTCCGAGGCGTCCAGCTCGCGCTTATCGCTCACCCCGGTGAAAAGGGAGTCGGAGGAGCTCCCCCCCGGTCCGCATGGTCAAGAGGGAGCCGGAGGCTGAGGCGAAGCCGGAGCGGCGGGCCGGTGGCGTCGTCGGGCCGGAGGACTTCCTCCCTCCGGCGGAGGCGGACGTGATTTTCGCTGCCATGCTCGCGCGCAGTGCGCGGGAGGAGGAAGAGGAGCTGCAGCGCCGCCGAAGGGAGGAGTAGATTGACGCCGTGCTCTACGAGCAGGGCCTCGCATCAACCCTCGCGTTCAACGAGAAGGAGGAGGAGTGGCGCCATGAGAAGGCCGAGTAGGAGAGGATCTACGTCGACCTCACCTCCGACTCCGATTGAGCGCCGCCGCTAGGCTCCGGTGAGCTCGATAAGATCAGCTACCGCACCATATGAGCTCCGATGAGCTTGATTTTGGCTAGTTCTATGATGGGGTAGCGTCTTGTGAGGTTTTTATGTAAAAAATCTATGCTATGTATGAATGATCCGCCGCTATGTATGAATGATGTGCCCGCTTTTGCGTTTAATTTGTCGCGCAAAACTTGTTTTTCAAATTATACAGTTCCAGTTACGGTTTTTATTTTGCCACGGCTATTTTGAACCCGTATAGACACTTCTGTGCGAAATGTAAACCGCGTTTACAGTTTCACGAAATACAAAATCTGCTAGAGTTGCTCTTACGTATTAGTTACACATTGCTCGTTTGGTCGCTGCGGCGAGAAGAAAGAAATTTTAATGAGAGGAGATAGACCAAGCGGGGACGAGAAAAAGCTGGAGAAGCAGCCCACGTGCGTGGCCACCCAGGACTCGTGGCGTCCGTGGGAGCGACCTGCCGGCGAAGCACGAGGCCGGTCGGCCGATCTTTTCCCTAGCTATTTGTTTGCTCAATGAAGCTTTATCGACCCGATCCGGAACTCCAGGCACGAAACCAGAAAGGAAAAAAGTCGCTCCACTCGCACACGCAATCCTGGAATTGTTGGACCTGATTCGACACGGCACAATAGCGTGCAGAACAGGTCGATGGCGACTAGTGCCACTGCTACCGGCCGGCGGCCTCGCCCCGCCGCCGCTTCGCCACCCGGTCGATGACGGCCTCCACCGCGACATCGAATGCGTCCCTGAAGCCCACGCGCCGGGACCCGGGGTCCGCGTACACCACCCTCGGGATGAGCCCGATCACCTCCTCCCGCATCCTCCTCACCTCCTCCGGCGTGATCTTCCTCAGGGTCTCCTCTATGCTCACGTTCCCCGCGGCGACGCCGGCGTGCGGAATGAGCACCGAGTACCTCCCGTGGTCCCTCGGAAAGTGCAGCGTGTACTGCGTGTACGCCGACCCGGGGTGGAAGAAGACCGGGATGCAGCCGGCGAGGATGGCATCGAACGTTGACCGCCGCGTCGCCGTGTCCCCGCGCGGCTCCAGGCAGAAGTCCGACGTCTCGAAGACGCGCATGACGCCTCCAGGCGAGTTGCAGTCGGCCGCACCGCCACCGATGACGCCGCCGCAGTGGAAGAGGTTGCACAGGCTGGACGCGCGGCACTGCCTGATGATCTGCGCGCGGACGGTTTTCTTGCTGCCGGGGCGTGGGGCGCCGGCGAACGAGAAGAGCCACCTCCGCCCCACCTTCCGCACTCTCTCTTGCCAGGCGAGCACATCGGCGGCGGCCTCAGGATGGAAGTACGTCGGGTAGGGCACCGCGAAGTTCCTCCGAGTCAACGGGGATGTCTCCAGGACGAAGGCCGTCATGTTCTCGACGGCCGGGTACGTGAGCAGCTTGGTGCCCCACTGGTCGTCGACGTCGGCCTCCCGCCGGAAGTCCCACGTGGTCCGGCCAGCCACCAAGAAATGGTCACGGCCCCCCATGGCCCGCCACTGGGGGCGACGCACCAGCCAGTCGATGGCGTCGAGCTGGAGCGCGTCTCGCGTCGAGATGCTGTAGTTATAGAGGTACCTCCCGGATTCGAGGCCGGCGTAGAAGGGGACGAAGACGGCGGCGGCGAGGGAGGAATCCTTGGTCAGGCACTCGTAGCGCTTCATCCGCGCGTGGAAGATGAGGTCGAGCATGAACTGGTCGGTGGAGTACCAGCCGCGGCCGGGGAAGACGCCCCCATCGTCGGCCAGCGGCTGGCCCATGCCGTCGTTGGCCACGTACGGGCACATGTCCAACCAGGGGTGCAACCTGCCCTTGCCGCAGTCTCGGATGAGGTCGTCGTTGAAGCGCGGCGGCATGTCGTACATGTAGATGTACCGCCCATCGCAATGGTCGGACGGCGTCGGCGCCGGCACCGTCGTGATCCGGTTGGCCTCGAGCACCGTCGCCTGAGGAGCGAGCGGTGCATGTTCCTCGGCCAGCATCACCGGCTGCTCCGCCCGTCCGGAATTTTGGTCGATGGTGATGCTGGCCAGCGAGGGGAGCAGGGATGAAACGGTGACGGCCGACGCCATGCCGCCTTGTATGGCGTAGTGCGCGTAGAAGACCAGTGCGCAGAAGGTGGCGGTGAGAATAGCGAGATGGCGGACCCGAGACGGCCGGGGCACGCCGCCGTCCGGCTTGTCGGCAGCGTCCACGGCATCTTGCTGGGTCTCTACTGCGAAGGTGGTGATGGACTTCATCGGCGATTCGCAATGTACGCTCAGTCACATCACATGATGCACATCTCGGACTAACACGCAGACTTTGCACTTAAAAGAAGCAATGCTACAGAAGTATAATAACGGATTAGCCAGTTGATCTGGAACGTCGTCGTGCTAGTTTATTGTGTGAACCCCCCCCCCCCCCCCCCCCCCCCCCCCCCGAGACCCTAGGTGACATACGCCCACCATTGATTGGCTTGCAAGCACAGCCGATCTGCTCTACTAGTATACAATTTTTCTTTTGGCATGTGCTGTACACAATTGGTTCTTATAATCAATGGGGCCGAGTAATTTGCACATAGGAGTACGTCCGGTTCCTTCCAAGCGAACCAACCTGTGGTTGGATGGTTAGAGGGACTGTGGTATCCCCAGCCCACCAGGGTTCAAATCCTGGTGCTCGCATTTATTCCTGGAATTATTTCAGGATTTCCGGCGATGCGCATTCAGTGGGAGAAGACGTTCCCGTCGACGACGAGGTGCCTAAGGTGACTTCGTAAATTTCAAGATGATATGCCGGCTCAGTCTCTCGGAGGTGCTCATAGGGGTAGGGTGTGCGTGTGTGCGTTCATAGAGGTGAGTGTATGCGCGTGTATATGAACGCTTGCGTCTGTACTGTGTTAAAAAAAAAACCGGTTCCTCCCAAAAATAAGGCCACGCACCTCCCTCTGTCGACAAGGAAACCACATAAACCCGCACCAAACGAATTATCATCTCTTTTTCGTACTGTAAAAAAAAAGAAGAATCTGATCTCTCGTAGCCCGTGGTTCAAATATCTCCTGAATTTATTCCAGAAATCTCTCCCTGATATTTCTGATATTACAATATCCATAAATGTCTGTCATCAATCAACATTTATAAGCCTTTAATAACAAATCGTACTGTATAAATCTTCCCTCTCGCTCTCCCCCACCCCCTACATAGTGCTCCAAATATGTTTGGAATGTGTGTCAAAAATCATTGCCCAATCTATATCTATACCTAATATTAAAGGAGGGATTGTTTCTCCACTTTTTTGGTCCATCAGACTTTTTCTTCGTCCGTCGTTTTTGTGTTCAGTTTTGGCACAGATCAAAACTTTAAAAATAAATAGCGTCCTGCGGAGTCGAACCACGCCCGCCTGGTTTGAGCCCACACACCCGAACCAACCAACCCAGCTAACATATTGTTGATGAAAGTAAAGGAAGAGTCCTTTTTATATTGGTTGTACTGGTGTTGGGCCTCACAAAAAAACAAGAAAAAGATTGTGCGCCGAAGATGGTTCGAACTCAGGACCTACAACATACCACCCAAAGTACTAAACCAGTTGAGCTAGACTATAGATGTGTATAGACAATGGGTTCGTTTTCTAATTAAATAGGGCACATCGCTTTTATATATCATGGTACCTATTAGTCCCACCTTGCTGCTTTAGATCAAACCTTACCAATTTAAATACACTCACGAGTAGTCTGAAGAAACAACAAGAAAAGGACCCAATAAAAAAGAAAATGCATGCCCGCTTGTTGCCTGGAGGGAGATGCATGCATCTTTGGCTGGAAGGAATAAACTCGCCTTGCCATTAGAATTGGAGGCCTCATGCATGTACGCAGACCTAGAGATGCTGGTGTACGACAAGGCTACCAACGCCCTCTTCCATGTTACAAGTGCAGGTATGCATCACATTTCTATTGTGTATATACGACTCCTATTTTTTTCTCAATATATTCAAAAGAAATTATACTATTAACAAGGCATTTCCTACTTTTTTTGTAGGGTTAGGCATTCCTTACTCTTTAGACAAGAATTATTTATACGCAAGCACGCACTCTCATTCGTGAAACACACAATATATAAGTGTTTCTATATGCATATATTTTTCGGTGTTCATGTCTCGTAACAAGATTTTCTTATTCTTACGTATAAGTATATCATGCATGCACATGTGATAACTCATTAGGCAACATAACAGTTAATTGTGCAATTTGATAGAGCTTCCCGAGAAAATTTCCCGTGAGAAATTGTCCCAGGTTTACAAAATATAATTATTCGTGTTTCTGGTTTTCGATTTTCAATTAATGAACCAGTCATAACAGTTAAACCAATATCACAAGGCATTCTCTCTCTCACACTACATATGTCTCGCATTAAGCACGGACAATTAGTACACCATTGTTGGCACATGACATAGTGGAAGTCAAATAAAATAGAAAAGTTGCAAACCAAACAATCCATACATTCCTTAGCAGTTTTGAAAAAAAGATTTGGCTGAAGGCGAAATTCTCTTTGTTAGGAAAAGTTGATACTTATTCGGTTAGGGAAGTGCGACATTTTTTCTACCCGTTGCAACGCACGGGCATATGTGCTAGTCAGTGTTAAACTATATTATTGATTATATTTTTCTAACTATATAAACATTCCAATTAGGAGGAGTACTTATTAGAGGAGCTGCACTATTTGAGGAAATCGAGCACACTTTTAAGGGAAAGAAAAATCATGGAGTAGTAAGAAGTACTTTCCTTTTTACAAAGAAAAAGACAAAAGAGTGTGGTTTTACGTGAGACAACGGACACAATAGTTGGTCGCATGCATACGTAGTGTCATTCCACTTTATTACGTTTTTTTTCTTTCAAAACGCTACAACTTTTGAACCAAGTATCAGAACGAAGATCTGTTTTCACCGTTAGGTTTCACGCGACGAGCACTTCAAAAGTAGATCCCACACTACAGGAAAATAAATTGTAAACTGTGTACCTAATACAGTCGGCTTATGCCGATTTGAACTCGGTTTATATATAAGCCGAGTAAAACTCCCGGCTTATAGTACACGGCTTACTAAGGACCGGCTTCTCAGGTATAAGCCGAGTGCCATGGCAAAAAAACTCGGTTTATATATAAACCGAGTGTTTATACGAGGCACTCGGTTTAATAAAGTAATATGACGGCAGCCGAATGTTAACGGCCACGTGTCATCGTTTGTATAAAACCGAGGGCCGAGGTGAGCAACACAGTTTATGAGGGCCGACGTGAGCAGCCCGGTTTATATAGAAACCGAGTGCCTGGTCGAGAGCCGCACGGTTTACAGATAAACCGAGTGCCGTCAACAGCCGCGCGGGACGGTGCGCCGTCCAGGCCACCACCACCGCGTCATGGCCATCGCCAAGCATACAAGTTGTTGCACCGCGTCTTGGCGGCGAGCGTTAGCAGGAGGAGGCACGGGCGAAGGCGACACTGAGCACATACTCCACTTGTTGGCTCTTCTTCGTGGATTCCTTCACGAGTTGGATTGAGTCCACGACGCTCTGGCCAAGATCCTGCTCCGGCGCAGTGGCTTGACGCCTCCAGCAACCAGCTCATCGCGTATGAAACGGATGAGCGAGAGCTCCGTGGCGCGCGCGAACGGCCCGTCCAAGAGACAACACTTCTACGTGCCCATGACTGCGCTGTCATAGCAACGGCCACCACCGTGCCCATGGCTTGCTGTTGCTCCTACTGTACGCTGCTGCTGCTGCTCCTCAAGGACAGGAGACAGGGGAGAGAGATGAAGAGGAGATGAGGGAGAAGAAGATGGAGCTTTCATTGTTTGCTTGATGCCGCTCCTGCAGTATGCTGCTGCTGCTTGCCAAGGAGGAGATGAGGCAGAGCTCCGGCGGCAGTGTGCATGGGGAGGAGAAAAAAAGAGGCGACGGGCTGGGGATGGATAACGTGGCGAGGGATTTGTGGCCGTGGGAGGAAAGGGCTGAGGACCGTTGGATCTTACAGAATCGGACGGTGGGGAGGCACGATCCGTGGGAACGTCTACTTGACCAATGAGAACACAACAGATATAATCAGAGTATCCTGAAAATAGCACTCGGCTTACCACGTATAAGCCGAGTGTCATTAAAATAAAAGACTCAACTTATAATTTATTTTATTTTATTTCCTTATTAATACACATTGTATTTTCATACTTTTTTCCTTTCATTTTTTATATTTTTTAATTTTCTTCTTATTGTATTTATCTTTATATTGTATTTTTATTTCATTGTTTTAAGACATGAAGCCCCTCTCTCTTTATTTCATTATTTGATACATTAACAATCGATTATTTCATACATTAACAATGAATCCTGCTTTTATTTCAGAGTGTAATGATTTGTTTGTTGAACCTCATTTCTTAAACTTAAGTGGCCGTCTTGAGATCTTTAAGTTGGAGAAGAATAGGAAGTGGTCTCTACTGCTGCAAGCAAGGAAAATGGCACGAGTTAATCTGTTACTTTCTAACACAGACTTTAAATATTTTTTTAGGAGTTGGTCACTTGTGTGGATAATTTAGTACATGTTGAAGGATAAGATATAAAGTGATTGGCTTGATCTGACTTCATCATTCTACTCAGAGCTAACTTGAGGAGTTGCCAAGCCTTCATCGTTCTGCACAGAGCCGACACTCTAGGGTTGGTTCGTTGATTTTCTCCTGGGTAGCATCAACACATGGAATGTCTAGACCGCTGTGACACATATTGAAAGTGGAGCTGTCGGCGGTGGTCGATGAGAGGGTACAACACAAACGGTGAAGGTGGGCAACATCTACAAGTGGTTGCACATCTACTCAAGCAACATGCAGGGGATGGTCTCCCTAACCTTTCATACATATATTAGGGGCACATGCAAGCGGAGGAGGTTTTCCGCCACCCCCCCCCCCCCCCCCCCGCTTAAATGGGTCTTCGGAGGGTAGGAATCCCATCGAAACTTGCATTGTGTCCTAGCACATGTATATAGGTGTGGTGGAAGCATGCGCTCAAAAATTTTCTACCATCTCACCATGACCCACGGTAACACAAACCAAGAGGATTACACCCCCGGTCTAGCCCCTCTCGATGCCGATCAAAGGGTTATAATGCAAGGGCCCACAGACAACCGCGTAGTCGAAAACCGCATGAGGAAGGACCCGATGACCGCCATCACCTGCATTTTGGCCATATGTAAGTGGGTGTGCTTTTCCTACCCCCCCCCTCACACGATTTTCGAAGATTCCCCGATCCGCAGGGCCCACGCGATCTACGTCTTTGACCAAACTTGAGAGGGGTTGGACCGGGTTGAATTACTCTTGCTTTGTGTTAAGGTAGGTCATGGTGACATGTCGGACCTTATTTGAGGACACGCCTGCACAAGATTCCCTCCAGGAGGCGCTAAGTGCGGCATGAGTGAGGGAGTCCAGGATTAAGGGGTCCTTGGGATGCCGACCTATCTCAAGTGGGCCGAACTAATAAGGTACTCGGTGGCCGCTGTGGGGAGACCGAACTATACGGGGTTCCGTGGTCAAGAAGGAAATCTCAGGTGCCGTGGTGCGTCCGTCAAGTAACTGATAACCCACAAGTATAGGGGATAGCAACAGTTTTCGAGGGTAGAGTATTCAACCCAAATTTATTGATTCGACACAAGGGGAGCCAAAGAATATTCTCGAGTATTAGCAGCTGAGTTGTCAATTCAACCACACCTGAAAGACTTAATATCTGCAGCAAAGTATTTAGTAGCAAAGTAGTATGGAAGTAGCGGTAACGATGGAAAAAGTGACAGTAGCAGTTTTGTAGTAATTGTAACAGTAGCAACGAAAAAGTAACTTAGCAAGGATCAATATGTGAAAAGCTCGTAGGCAATGGATCAGTGATGGATAATTATGTCTGATGGCATTCATCATGCAACGGTTATAACATAGGGTGACACATAACTAACTTCATCAATATAATGTAGGCATGTATTCCATATATAGTCATACGTGCTTATGGAAAAGAACTTGCATGACATCTTTTGTCCTACCCTCCCGTGGCAGCGGGGTCCTAATGGAAACTAAGGGATATTAAGGCCTCCTTTTAATAGAGAACCGGACCAAAGCATTAGCACTTAGTGAATACATGAACTCCTCAAACTACGGTAATCACCGGAAAGAATCCCAGTTATTGTCACCCTGGGGGATGCGGGTCATAACTCGTAATAGGTGTCTACAACTTGCAAGATAGGATCAAGAACACATATATATTCATGAAAACATAATAGGTTCAGATCTGAAATCATGGCACGCGGGCCCTAGTGACAAGCATTAAGCATAGCAAAGTCATAGCAACATCAATCTCAGAACATAGTGGATACTAGGGATCAAACCCTAACAAAACTAACTCGATTACATGGTAAATCTCATCCAACCCATCACCGTCCAGCAAGCCTACGATGGAATTACTCACGAACGGCGGAGAGCATCATGAAATTGGTGATGAAGGATGGTTGGTGATGACGACGGCGTCGATTTCCCCTCTCCGGAGCCCAAAACGGACCCCAGATCTGCCCTCCCGAGGAAGAACAGGAGGTGGCGGCGGCTCCGTATCGTGAAACACGATGAACTCTTCTCCTTGATTTTTTTCTCCCCGAATAGGAATATATAGAGTTGGAGTTGAGGTCGGAGGAGCTCCAGGGGACCCACAAGCCTGCAGGGCGCGCCCTAGGGGGGGCGCCCCCTGGCTTGTGGCCAATGGGTGGGCCCCCTTCTGTTGATTATTTCGCTAGTATTTTTTATTAATTCCAAAAATATTCTCCGTAAATTTCCAGGTCAATCCGAGAACTTTTATTTCTGCACAAAAATAACACCAAGGCAATTCTGCTGAAAACAAGGTCAGTCCGGGTTAGTTCCATTCAAATCATGCAAATTAGAGTCCAAAACAAGGGCAAAAGAGTTTGGAAAAGTAGATACGATGGAGACGTATCAACTCCCCCAAGCTTAACCCATTGCTTGTCCTCAAGCAATTCAGTTGACAAACTGAAAGTGACAAAGAAAAACTTTTACAAACTCTGTTTGATCTTGTTGTTGTAAATATTCTAACTGATGTTCAGGTTTTCAGCAAAGATTATAGACTAACCATATTCACAATAACATTTAGGTCTCACATTTACTCATATCAATGGCATAATCAACTAGCGAGCAATAATAATAAATCTCGGATGACAATAATTTTATCAAAAAAATCATGATACAATATGATATAATGGTATCTCGCTAGCCCTTTCTGAGACCGCAAAACATAAATGCAGAGCACCTCTGAAGAACAAGGACTTACTAGACATTGTAATTCATGGTAAAAGAGATCCAGTCACAATCATACTCAATACCAATTAATAGCAAAGCATACAAATGACGGTGGTGCTCTCTAACTGGTGCTTTTTATAAGAGGAGGATGACTCAACAGTAAAGTAAAATAGATAGGCCCTTCGCAGAGGGAAGCATTGATTTGCAGAGGTGCCAGAGCTCGAGTTTTTAAAACAGGGATGAATAATAATTTTTTGAGCGGTATGCTTTCATTGTCAACATAACAACCATGAGATCTCGGTATCTTCCATGCTAGATACATTATAGGCGGTTCCTAAACATAATAGTAAAGTTTTTACTCCCCCCTACCAATCAATCACACTCCACGGCGAGCCGAATCCACGGGTACCGTCCATACAAACAATAATCCTGGGGGAGTTTTGTTTCATTATATTTTGATTTGATTTTTGAGCATGGAACTGGGCATCCCGAATACCAACCACTTTCCCCGTGAATGATAGTGAATCAACACATATCGAGAGAATAACCCACCTAGCATGGAAGATACTGACAACCCCTAGTCACTACATGAGCGATTCGGGCATACAAAACAGAATATTATTTGAAGGTTTAGAGTTTGGCACATGCAAATTTACTTGGAACGGCAGGTAAATACCGCATATAGGTAGGTATGGTGGACTCATATGGAACAACTTTGGGTTTATGGAAATGGATGCACAAGCAGTATTCCCGCTTAGTACAGGTGAAGGCTAGCAAGAGACTGGGAAGCGACCAACTAGAGAGTGACAACAGTCATAAACATGCATTGAGATTAACCAACATTGAATGCAAGCATGAGTAGGATATAAATCAGCATGAACATAAATATCGTGGAGGCTATGTTGATTTTGTTTCAACTACATGCGTGAGCATGTGCCAAGTCAATCCACTTGAATCATTCAGAGGAGGATACCATTCTATCATACTACATCACAACCGTTTTAAAATGCATGTTGGCACTCAAGGCAAACCATTATACACTCTTAGCTAATTAAGCATGGCATGAGTAACTATAATCTCTAATTGTCATTGCAAACATGTTTCATCTATAATGAGCTGAATTCAGAACGATGAGCTAATCATATTTACAAAAACAAAATAGGTCGAGTTCATACCAGCTTTTCTTCATCTCAATCTCTTCATCATATATCGTCATTATTGCCTTTCACTTGCACGACCGAACGGTGTGAATAATAATAAGAGTGCACGTGCATTGGACTAAGCTGGAATCTGCAAACAATAACTCAAAGGAGAAGGCAAGGTAATATGGGCTCTCTGTAAGATAAACAATAATGCATATAAGAGCCACTCAACATTTTCATTGTGGTCTTCTCCTTACGACCCAAAGAAAAGAAATTTCAAAACAAGAACGAGAAAGACTATTTACACGGGAAAGCTCCCAACAAGCAAAAGAAGAACGAGAAATCTTTTTGGGTTTTCTTTTAATGCTACAACTAAACAAACTAAAAGGTAAAGCTAGAACTAATTTTTTTCTCAAGGTTAATTAAACACACAAGAAGAAAGCGAGAAAAAGAAATAAACTACCATGGATGATTCAATGAAAAAGTATAAGCACCGACTACTAAGATGAGTGTGTGAACATGAATGTAATATCGGTGAGAAATACGTACTCCCCCAAGCTTAGGCTTTTGGCCTAAGTTGGTCTAGGGCCACGGCTGTCCCGGATAATATCCAAAGTCATAGTTGGGGTTGTACTGGGCTGCGGCGGCTACCGCCTGAACGGCTGCAGCGCGGAGGCGAGCGGCTTCCGCCTCTCTCTCATACTCGTTTGCCTCCTCTCTGGTTATAAAGTGTCTCCGTTTTTCCTGAAAATTAAAGAAGGCAGGAGCAAGAAGGGTAATATGGACAGCACGCTGTCTATCAAAAATTAGTCGGTATAGGAAGGACTGTTCGTTCCTCTCAAGAAACTGGTAGCGCACCATAGCCTCATAATCAAGAAAAGCAGGTGGTAACTCAATATCATTCCCTCTTATGGGTACCCAAGGATAATTAGCTACCCGAGTGGCATAAATCCTGACGAAGAAATCTCCATCCTTAGCATTTTTATGTAGCCTCGTAGCGATAATAGCCCCCAAGTTATATCGTCTATCTCCCATTACCGCACTCTTAAGAATACTGAGATCAGGTACGCAAAGGTGGCTATGTTCATGTTTACCGTTAATACATCTGCCTATGAAAAGAGCAAAATAGTGTATAGCAGGAAAGTGAATGCTCCCCAAGGTGGCATGTGTAATGTTTCTAGTTTCTCGCACAGTGATGCTAGCAAGGAAATCATTATATTCAGTTTTGTGAGGATCACTATGGCTGCCCCATTGTGGGATTTTGCATGCATCATTAAAATCTTCCAGGTCCATGGTATATGATTCATCATAAAGATTAAATAGAACAGAATGCGTATTACGCCTGGATGAAAATTCAAACCTCCGCACGAAGGAATCAGTGAGTTGATAATATTGCTTGCATTGGTCTGAAATGAAATCTTGAAGGCCAACATTTCGTATGTACGCGTAAAATTCTTACTTGAAACCTGCATGAACCATGAATTGATCCGACGGCCATTCACAGGGCTGCACTTGAGCTTCCATCGGTGGTTCAAAGTCGGGCTCACGTATCGCGAGTCTCGGGGTCTTCTTGCTCGAGGAACCACCTTGGTATATTCTCCTCAACATCTTTCTTTCTCTGAAAAATTTCTGAAATTTTTAGTGACTCAAAATAAAGGTGAACAAAACTCAACAAAACTTATAGCAACTATTCCCACAAGTGCCTAGAGGCTATACCATGCATCAAAACTACTTGGGACCATACAAATTTGGCATGCAAGCTCAAGAACAAAGTCACCACAGCAGCAAAAATTTGCAATATATAAAGCACTAGAACAAAAACTAATTGGACCATTGCAGGAGTCACATACCGAAGAACAATCCCCCAAAACAGTTTTGCAAATGGAGCTTTGCACAAGGAGATCGAAAATGGCAGCAAAATGAGCTAGGACACGGGTTTGAGCAATGGTGGGATTTTTTCTGGAGGAAGATGAAGTGGATGGGTGCTGGAATAAGTGAGGGGGGCCCACGTGGGACCCACAAGCAAGGGGGGCGTGCCTAGGGGGGTGGGCGCGCCTTGTAGGCTTGTGGCCCACTGGTGCAGCCCCCTGATGTGTTCTCAGTGCCAGAAATTCTTAAATATTCCAGAAAAAATCATACTAAATTTTCAGGGCATTTGGAGAACTTTTATTTTCAGGTCATTTTTTATTGACCGATAAATCAGAAAACAGAAAAAAATAATAGCATTTTTACTTGATTTAATCTAAAAAAACAGAAAGTAAAAGTTGGGTATAGAAGGTTGTGCCTCCTAAATTCATCCATCTCATGCTCATCAAAAAGAATCCATCAATAAGGTTGATCAAGTCTTATTGACAAACTTTTTTCGAATGACACGGAACCGGAGAATTTTCGAATAACACTAGGTTACCTCAATGGGGATATGAATATCCCCAACAATAAGTATATCATATTTCTTTTTTACAGTAGGGAGAGGGAATTCAAAATCTCCAATAATAATCGTTGAAACTTTTCCAATGGAGTTGATACTATGAACTTGAGGTTGGTTCTTCGGAAAGTGTACCGTATGCTCATTACCATTAATATGAAAAGTGACATTGCCCTTGTTGCAATCAATAACAGCCCCTGGAGTATTCAAAAAGGGTCTACCAAGGATGATCGACATACTGTCGTCCTCGGGAATATCAAGGATAACAAAGTCCGTTAGGATAGTAACATTTGCAAATACGACAGGCACATCCTCACAAATACCGATGGGTAAAGCAGTTGATTTGTCAACCATTTGCAAAGAGATTTCAGTGGGTGTCAACTTAATCAAATCAAGTATACGATACAAAGAGAAAGGCATAACACTAACACCAGCTCCAAGATCACATAAAGTAGTTTTAACATAGTTTCTTTTAATAGAGCATGGTATAGTAGGTACTCCGGGATCTCCTAATTTCTTTGGTATTCCACCCTTAAAGGCATAATTAGCAAGCATGGTGGAAATCTCAGCTTCCAGTGTCTTTCTTTTATTTGTCACAATATCTTTCATATACTTAGCATAAGGAGACATTTTCAGAATATCAGTCAAGCGCATACGCAAAAAGACAGGTCTAAGCATTTCAACAAAGCGCTCAAAATCCTCATCATCCTTTTTCTTGGATGGTTTAGGAGGAAAGGGCATGGGTTTCTGAACCCAAGGTTCTCTTTCTTTACCATGCTTCCTAGCAACGAAGTCTTTTTATCATATCTTTTATTCCTAGGTTGTGGGTTATCAAGATCAACAGCTGGTTCAATCTCCACATCATTATCATTACTAGGTTGAGCATCAACATGAACATCATCATTAATATTATCACTAGGCTCATGTTCATTACCAGATTGTGTCTCGGCATCAGGAATAGAAATATCATTTGGGTTTTCATGTGTATCTATAACAGGTTCACTAGCAGCATGCAAAATACTATCATCATTCTTTTTTCCTTTTATTACTGGAACGACTAGGTGCATCAGTATTAATTCTCTAAGAATCTTGCTCAATTCTCTTAGGATGGCCCTCAGGATACAAAGGTTCCTGAGTCATTTTACCACCTCTAGTCACAACTCTAACATAATGATCATTGTTCTTACCATTCATCTCATTAAGCAAATCATTTTGTGCCTTAAGTACTTGTTCTACTTGAGTAGTTACCATGGAAGCATGTTTACTAATAAGCTTGAGATCATTGATAGTTCTACTCATATAATCACCTAAGCGATCAAGCATGTAAGCATTATGTTTCAATTGTCTACTAACATAAGCATTGAAATTTTCTTGCTTAACAATAAAGTTATCAAACTCATCCAAGCATTGGCTAGCAGACTTATTATAAGGAATATCACCGTCATCAAATCTACGGAGAGAATTTACCTCTACTACCTGTGTCAGGTTATCAAGACCATGTATCTCTTCAATAGGTGGTAGATTCTTAACATCTTCAGCTTTAATACCTTTTTATTTCATAGATTTCTTTCCCTCTTGCATATCTTCAGGACTAAGAAATAGAATACCTCTTTTCTTCGGAGTTGGATTTGAAGGTGGTTCGGGAATAGTCCAATCATTATCATTGCTCAATATATTATTCAATAGTAGTTCAGCTTGTTCAACAGTTCGTTCCCTGAAAACACAACCAGCACAACTATCTAGGTGGTCCCTAGAAGCATCGGTTAGTCCATTATAAAAGATATCAAGTATTTCGTTTTTCTTGAGAGGATGATCAGGCAAAGCATTAAGTAATTGGAGAAGCCTCCCCCAAGCTTGTGGGAGACTCTCTTCTTTAGTTTGCACAAAGTTAAATATTTCCTGCAAGGCAGCTTGTTTCTTATGGGCAGGAAAGTATTTTTCAAAGAAGTAATATATCATATCCTGGGGACTACGCACACAACCAGGAGCAAGAGAATTAAACCATATCTTAGCATCACCCTTTAATGAGAAAGGAAACAACTTAAGAATATAGTAATAACAAATTTTTTCCTCATGAGTGAATAGGGTGGCTATATCATTCAATTTAGTAAGATGTGCCACAACAGTTTCAGATTCATAACCATGGAAAGGATTAGATTCAACCAAAGTAATTAACTCAGGATCGACAGAGAACTCATAATCCTTATCAGTAACAAAGATAGGTGAAGTAGCAAACTTAGGATCATATTGCATTCTAGCATTCAAAGATTTTTCCTTCCACTTGCATAGTAATTTCTTAAGATCATCTCTATCCTTACAAGCAAGAAAGTCCCTAGCAACCTCTCCTTCCATAACATAACCCTTAGGTATATCAGGCAATTCATATCTAGGAGAGCTAGGTCTAGCAGGTGTTTCACAGTGTTCAATTTCAATAATTTCATCAGTTTCAGAAATATCATCAGTTTCAGCATTGACTCTAGCAATTTGTTCATCAAGAAATTCACCAAGTGGCACAGTATTATCAAGCAAAGTATCATCATAAGCATCATGCATAGCAGAAGTAGCATCATCAATTACTTGCGACATATCAGAATCAATAGCAGGTGGTGGTGTCGCAAATTTACTCATAACAGAAGGTGAATCAAGTGCAAAGCAAGATGGCAGTTCCTTACCTCCCCTCGTAGTAGAGGGATAGATCTTGGTTTTTGGGTCTTTCAGATTCTTCATAGTGATCAACAGATATAAATCCCAAGTGACTCGGAGAATAGAGCTATGATCCCCGGCAACGGCGCCGGAAAAAGTTCTTGATAACCCACAAGTATAGGGGATCGCAACAGTTTTTGAGGGTAGAGTATTCAACCCAAATTTATTGATTTGACACAAGGGGAGCCAAAGAATATTCTCGAGTATTAGCAGCTGAGTTGTCAATTCAACCACACCTGAAATACTTAATATCTACAGGAAAGTATTTAGTAGCAAAGTAGTATGGAAGTAGCAGTAACGATGGCAAAAGTGACAGTAGCAGTTTTGTAGTGATTGTAACAGTAGCAACGGAAAAGTAACTTAGCAAGGATCAATATGTGAAAATCTCGTAGGCAATGGATCAGTGATGGATAATTATGTCGGATGGCATTCATCATGCAACGGTTATAACATAGTGTGACACAGAACTAGCTCCAATTCATCAATATAATGTATGCATGTATTCCATATATAGTCATACGTGCTTATGGAAAAGAACTTGCATGACATCTTTTGTCCTACCCTCCCGTGGCAGCGGGGTCCTAATGGAAACTAAGGGATATTAAGGCCTCCTTTTAATAGAGAACCGAACCAAAGCATTAGCACTTAGTGAATACATGAACTCCTCAAACTATGGTAATCACCGAAAAGAATCCCAGTTATTGTCACCCTGGGGGATGCGGATCATAACTCGTAATAGGTGTCTACAACTTGCAAGATAGGATCAAGAACACATATATATTCATGAAAACATAATAGGTTCAGATCTGAAATCATGGCACTCGGGCCCTAGTGACAAGCATTAAGCATAGCAAAGTCATGGCAACATCAATCTCAGAACATAGTGGATACTAGGGACCAAACCCTAACAAACTAACTCGATTACATGGTAAATCTCATCCAACCCATCACCGTCCAGCAAGCCTATGATGGAATTACTCACGAACGGCGGAGAGCATCATGAAATTGGTGATCAAGGATGGTTGGTGATGACGACGGCGTCGATTTCCCTCTCCGGAGCCCAAAACGGACCCAGATCTGCCCTCCCGAGGAAGAACAGGAGGTGGCGGCGGCTCCGTATCGTGAAACACGATGAACTCTTCTCCTTGATTTTTTCTCCCCGAATAGGAATATATAGAGTTGGAGTTGAGGTCGAAGGAGCTCCAGGGGGCCCACAAGCCTACAAGGCGCGCCCTAGGGGGGGGCGCCCCCCTGGCTTGTGGCCAATGGGTGGGCCCCCTCAGGTTGATTCTTTCGCCAGTATTTTTTATTAATTCCAAAAATATTCTCTGTAAATTTTCAGGTCAATCTGAGAACTTTTATTTCTGCACAAAAATAACACCAAGGCAATTCTGGTGAAAACAGCGTCAGTCCGGGTTAGTTCCATTCAAATCATGCAAATTAGAGTCCAAAACAAAGGGCAAAAGAGTTTGTAAAAGTAGATACGATGGAGACGTATCAGTAACGGATGGGTGTGTTTAAACTCTCGGTAGCAACCGACTACATGTAACCCTAGGTACCCCTGGTGTCTATATAAACCAGAGGGATTAGTTCGTAGAGGAACAAGTCAACTCATCTAGGGTTTAGCTCATTTGATCTCGAGGTAGATCGACTCTGTAACCATCATACTCATCAATATAATCAAGCAGGACGTAGTATTTTACCTCCTCACGGGGGCCCAAACCTGGGTAAACATCGTCTCCTCCGTCCCTTGTTAACCATCGATCCCAGATTCATAGTTCGGGGGCCCCTACCCGAGATCCACCGGTTTTGACACCGACATTGGTGCTTTCATTGAGAGTTTCATTGTGAATCGCCGAAAGATCGATGGCTCGCCTAATCATTAGCGATGAAGTCTGTAACATGGACATCTTCGTTCCTGGTCAGATTTTCGCTTTCGGAAGCATCGTTCTCCATGCCGATCCCGCCGGCCGCCTCGGCCAGATCAGAAGTTTTGCCCCCGGTCAACAAGTCAGGTTCGGGAACCTAGAGTTCATCGCCGACTCCCGAGGAGATCTTGTTTTAACAAAGCTCTCTGCCCTCCTTGAAGGGCCCACGAGCCCCGACGCCTTGACTTCGGAAGCAGGAAACCCCGCCACTGCGGCGACCTCGGTCTCTAGTTCGGCCTTAAAGCCTAACCCAGTGGATATGCCCGAGTCAGCCACGACCGCATACAGCTCGGGGGCGTCTTCGAACGACCCCAGGGCGATGGAGCCGCAGGCCGATCCCAGGCGCACGTGTAACGCTGATTCCGCCGGGGCCCAATCGCTTATGAGCTGCTCGGTCGGATTCAAGCCTTGGGCATGACCGACGGCCAACCCTCGGTTTACGACCAGATCGGGCTGAGGCCCGACGACAGGAAAATTCACGTCCCCTCGGTAACACACTTGGTCGCCACCGTAGAGTGCCCGACCAAAAGTATGTCATGCCAACCAACGGAGTTAAAAACGGTTTATATCCCGATCTCCGATCACCTGGACCCTTCTCATGGCTCAGAATCCGGACTCCCCCCGGGGACCAATTCGAGACCGGTAGCCGAGCTAGCGCACAATTCAGATCTTGCGCAGCAAGGCGCCACCGGCGCCACACACTCCAAACCCGTCGCGCCCATCCCCACGATGATACTAAACACGACCGTCAGTGCGCCGGACGCGCACCTCGCTGCGGCGCGGAATTTTTCCCCGCCCGCCACCCAGATCAAGCGCTTCCCAAGCGCAAGAGAGCCCGGTACAACAGGCTTATGGGAGGTCAAACAACAGCCAGGGGAATCGGTCCATCAGTTTTGGGCCAGATTCCTCCTCCGCAAAGACAGGATGGAGGGCCGTAACGGCCAGGAGATGATTGCAACCTTCTGACGCAATTGCCATGATGAAGGAATTCTCAACGCCCTCGCCCGTCGCCGCATTCAAAACTTCTCCGAGCTGACGGACCTGGTGCGAAAGTACTGCGCCATGGAAAGCGCGTGGAAAGCACAACAATTATGCATGGAGTCAGTCCATGCCGAACAACCTAGAGGAGTTCGAAAGAGGCTCATACCCCCGCAACGGCCGGCCAAACATGCACCCGCCGAGAAAAGGAATAAACACCATACAAAAGAAAGAACCGTCCTTGATGGACTACTGGGCACGCCATGCCCCATACACTTTGCTTCGCTAAACGCAAGCCCGACTCACAGCCTCCGAGCTTGCTGGGTCTTTAGGCAAGTCGCGAAGAGCGGAGAGGCCATCCTTGCGGCCCCACCCCAGGGCAGGCGTTCAGCAACGCCACACGAAAACAACGACGAGGTCCTAACGATCTACAAGACGTTTTCCTACAAAGGTCAGAGGAAGAGAGCTCTTTGAGAGCTCGATCAGATACACCAGGTGGAAGCAAGGAAATCATGGGCAGATATACCGATAACTTTCGGCGAGGATGACCAACCGATAACCCGCACAGAGCGAGCACCTGCCGCCTTGGTCCTCAACCCAATAGTAGATGGCTTCAGGTTGCACAAGGTACTAATGGACGGTGGCAGGGTCTAAACCTCATCTACGAGGATACTTTAGACAAGATGCAGTTTGATAGATCTCGAATCGGACGAAGCAGCACAACTTTTCGAGGAATCATCCCCGGAAAAGTGGCATGCTGTACAGGATGAGTCACCCTCGATGTAGTATTCGGCACTCCCGACAACTATAGATCCGAAGAATTTCTTTTTCATATCGTGCCCTTTCACAGTGGCTATCACGCCCTCTTAGGGCGCGACGCTTTCACAAGATTTAAGGCCATACCAAATTATGGTTATATGAAGCTCAAATGCCGGGAACCAACAGTGTGATCACAGTTATAGGTGACCCGGATAGAGCCATTCGAGCCAAAAATAAAACAACATTGCTTGCCCTCGAGGCACTAGCTGAGACCCTTGCCACAGAGGAACTGACCACACTCCATTCTATTGTAGATAAGGACGACATGATTCTCGGCAAAAGGCCAAAATCCACATCGTTCAAACCTGCAGATGAAATCATAAAATTTCCGGTACACCCAACGGACACCAACAAAACGTCGTCCATCGGAGCTCAGCTGGACCCCACGGTTGATGAAGCACAGCGCACATTCTTGCGCGAAAATCGGGACATATTCGCCTGGCACCATTTAGACATGCCAGGAGTCCCACGAAGGCCGGCAGAACAAAGTCTGAACATAATCGCCGACTTCAAGCCGGTCAAACAGGCACTACGCCGGTTTTCTGAACCCAAGCGTCAAGCTATGGGCGAAGAACTTGCCAAACTACTTGAAGCCGGATTCATGAGAGAAATCAAACAGCCCGAGTGGTTGGCAAATCTGGTCACGGTGCCGAAGAAAGACAAATCCTGGTAGCTTTGCGTCGATTTCAAAGACCTCAACAAAGTCTGCCCTAAGGATCCTTTCCCTTTACCCCGCATTGACCAGATCATCGATGCCACTGCCGAACACGACTCACTCTACTTCCTCGATGCTTATTCTAGATACCATCAGATCAAGATGAAAGAGTCCGGTCAAGCTGCAACCTCCTTCATCACCCCTATGGGCCATTCTGCTTTAATACAATGCCTTTCGGGTTAAAAAACGCAGGCGCCACATACCAGCGCATGATTCAGACATGTCTGAAAAAATAGATCGACAAAACAGTTGAGGCGTACGTAGACGATGTGGTGTTCAAGACTAAACACGTTAGTCAGTTGGTGGAGGACCTTGGTCAAACCTTCGCTAGTCTGCGGGAGTACGACATACGGCTCAACCCGGACAAGTGTGTCTTCGGAGTCCCTGCCGGTAAACTGCTCGGATTCATTGTCTCCCACAGGGGAATAGAGGCCAATCCGGCCAAGATCCGAGGTCTATCCCAACTAGCGATCCCCACGGAGCTAAAACACGTTCAAAGACTAGCAGGCTGCATGGCGGTGTTAAGCCGCTTTATCTCCCGCCTTGGTGAAAAGGCTCTGCTACTCTACAGGCTATTGAAATGAACCAAAAACTTCGAGTGGACGTATGAGACAGCAGCCGCGCTGGAGGAAATCAAGACACTACTGGCCAGTAACCCCATACTAGCAGCCCCTGGTATGGGTGAACCGATGCTGCTATACATCTCAGCCACCAACCAGGTCGTTAGTGCGGTCCTCGTGGTAGAACGGGAGGCCGAGGCCTACAAATTCCGGGTACAGAAACCCGTCTATTACGTATCAGAAGTGCTTACTCCGTGCAAGTCCAGATAACCACATTATCAGAAGATAGCCTACACAGTGTTCATGGCATCACGCAAGCTACGACACTATTTTCAGGAGTGTTCGGTCACGGTGGCCATCGATGCACCCCTGAATGATATAATCAACAACAGGGATGCTACCGTCCGCATAGCCAAATGGGCCATGAAACTCCTCCCATTAGAAATCAATTACAAGCCACGCCGAGCTATTAAATTTCAGGTGTTGGCCGATTTTCTTGCCGAATGGACCGAGGCCGAGCTTCCCAGAGAATACATCACATACTCACACTAGACAATGTACTTCAATGGATCCAATACACTTGCCGGACTGGGGGCTGGAGTTATCCTCACATCCCCCACCAGAGACAACATCCGATACGTACTACATATCATGTACGCCGACTCAAACAAAGCGGCCGAGTACGAGGCACTGTTGGACGGACTTCGGATGGCAACATCAATGGGTGTACAACGGCTCAAAGTACGGGGAGACTCTAATCTCGCCATCTCACAAATCAATGGCGAATTCGATGCTAGAAACCCAAAAATGGCAGCTTACAAAAATGTCGTCCTCAAGATATCTGCACGGTTCGAAGGGCTAGAATTCCATCATGTCTCCAGAGACAGCAACCAAGCCACCGACGTCCTCGCCCGCATGGGCACCAAACGCGACCCCGTCCCTAAGAACACCTTCCTAGAGGAGCTCTTCAAGCCCTTCGTGGTATGGCAGGACGTCGGCAAGGGCGCTATAGCTAATGGAGCAGAACAGGTCATCCCGCCCCACAGTCGAACCAGTTGAGCAAATCATCGGCGGTTCCGCAATCGAAGAAACACCCTCGGCCCATGAGGTCATGGTAGTAATCGCACCATGGACAGAACCCTTCCTTGCCTACCTTCTACGCAAATAACTCCCCGACGACCAGACGGAGGCGAGACGCATAATCCGGCGATCAAAAGCCTACAAGGTCCATGAAGGAGAATTATACAAAAAAAGCACTACAGGGGTCCTCCAACGGTGCATATCCAAAGAAGAAGGAAGGCAGCTCTTGGCAGAGATACACGCAGGCATGGGCGGCCATCACATAGCAGCATGGGCCCTGGTAAGAAATGCCTTTCGATCCGGGTTCTTCTGGCCCACCGCCGGAGCGGACGCCCACACACTCGTCCAACATTGTGTCGGCTGTCAGCTCTTTGCAAATCAAAGCCACATGCCTCCTACTGCTCTTCGTACGATACCCATTACATGGCCTTTCGTGGTCTGGGGTTTAGACATGGTCGGACCACTTAAAGGGGGGACCAAGAAAAATAAATACCTATTGGTCATGGTCGACAAGTTCACTAAATGGATCGAAGCAAAACCTAGTAAGTTCAGCTAAGTCGGGGCCAGCCATCGACTTCATATCCGGCGTGGTGCACCGTTACGGTGTCCCACACAGTATAATAACAGACAATGGATCCAACTTCACCGCCCAGGAGGTAAAGGACTAGTGTGCTAACTTGGGCATCAAACTTGATTATGCCTCGGTGTATCATCCGCAGACCAATGGACAAGTCGAACGGGCCAACGGCCTCATTATGAGTGGTATTAAACCTCGTCTGTTTTGATCCCTTCAAGAATCTGACTGTCATTGGGTGGAGGAACTTGATTCCGTGATGTGGGGTTTGCGTACCACACTGAATCGATCAACGGGATACACACCATTCTTTATGGTGTACGGGGCCGAAGCGGTCCTCCCATGTGATATCATCAACGATGCACCTAGGGTGCGCATGTACAAAGAAAAAGAGGCCGAGCTAGATTGGCAGGACGACCTAGACGCCTTGGAAGGAGAGCGCGACATAGCTCGGGCCCGATCTACTTTCTATCAACAGCAGGCTCGGCGCTACCAAAGCATGGAGGTTCGAGCAAAAGTATATAATGTGGGCCAGTTGGTCTTACGCCTCTCAGAGAAACAGAAGCATAAACTCAACCCCAAGTGGGAGGGCCCTTTCATAATTGATGAAGTACTGACAGGAGGAGCTTACCGCCTTCGCAACCCGCAGGACAATCGCCTCGAACCAAACCCATGGAACGTAGATCATCTGCGCTTCTACGGCTAGACCGGTGTCGTCACCTTCTCCAAAACCCTTGTATTTTCCTCCCCTTCCTTGTTTGCTTCTACAGGATTGGTTAGATGTTTTTAGGCTATGTTCGGTTAAACTGAACTATGTTAAGATTTCATCGGCACACATTCTCAAATGTTTTACCCGGTAACGCCTGGGGGCTTCTTAATGAAGCAAAGCTATATTGTTTCCTCCACCTATTTGTCTTGTATGCACCTTTCCAGCATCGTTTTGTGCCGTTTTATGCACCAATTGGGCTTAAGATTTAGCCAAGCCGGGTTGCCTTGCTCCTGTGCTTACCCTCTACGTTCCCGATTGTTCGGCTAGGGGGTAAAGGGAGCACCTCTGTAATTGTTACGACCCGATTGCCCGGATACGTACCTCAGACGGGTGAAGCCGAAGGCTAGCATTCTTAAGAAACAAATTGGTCGGCCACAGAGGAAGAAAATATAGTTGGTGCTCTTCGACATAAACAAGGGTCATTCCCCCAAAGTAGCAAACTATCCGTATAATACGGGTACAAGGCTATGACATCTACGATCTACGTAGCAACCTGAAGAAAGGAACCCATAGAGGAACTATTTTATTTGGAAGATGTTTCTTACGTTAAACAGTAATATAACATATCTCCCTATGTGCGTTTCGTCTGTTCGCACCAGAAGGCCTGATTGCCTAGTTCTCCGAAATGATTCCCTGTTATCGCAGGATGCATAGTACGGAACACTCCCTAGCTATTGGCGACAGAGATAGAAGCCGGTGGATGGTTAAGACAACATTTACAGCATGGGTGGAGTCGGTTTGATATAAAGTACATAGTTACATAGAATCAAACACTAGGCTGTCAATCGAGATGATCTATTATGGCGTCCAGGGCGCAATCCTCTTGTGACATACGAGCGGCGGGCATCACTAGGTCATAAACCAAGTGCAGAGGTACCTCTTGACCATCCGGCCCTACCGGTCCAACCCGAGCCAAGTGCTCTGGGTTGAGTTTGGTAAAGCGGGTCCTCACCATGGCCCATGCCTATCGCACTCCCTCTCGACAAGTCGAGGTCTTCCATAGCTCAAAATGACTTCGAGCTCCCCTAAATTTATCAGCCAGCTCTGCCATCCCTTACGGAGGCGATTGAGCTGGCCAGAGTGCCTTGATCATGCTCTTCATAGCTTTCCGAGCCCGCTCGTGCACAACGGACAATTCCTTTAACAGGTCCCCTCCGAATGAGCTGATTTCTTCCTCGGAACGCCCGATCAGGAGACCTAGGCAGGAAATTGATGTCTACTATGCAACCTTCTTCTTGTAGACTCGTGTTGGGCCTCCAAGGGCAGAGTTTTGTAGGACAGTAGCAAATTTCCCTTAAGTGGATGACCTAAGGTTTATCAATTTGTGGGAGGCATAGGATGAAGATGGTCTCTCTCAAACAACCCTGCAACCAAATAACAAAGAGTCTCTTGTGTCCCCAACACACCCAATACAATGGTAAATTGTATAGGTGCACTAGTTCGGCGAAGAGATGGTGATACAAGTGTAATATGGATGGTAGATCTAGGTTTTTGTAATCTGAAAATATAAAAACAGCAAGGTAACTAATGATGAAAGTGAGCACAAACGGTATTGCAATGCTTAGAAATAAGGCCTAGGGTTCATACTTTCACTAGTGCAAGTTCTCTCAACAATACTAACATAGTTGAATCATATGTAAATCCCTCACGTGCGACAAAGAGTTCACTCCAAAGTCACAAATAGCGGAGAACAAACGAAGAAATTATGGTAGGGTACTAAACCACCTCAAAGTTATCTTTTCCGATCAATCTTATGAGCTATCCCTATAAGTGTCACGAACAGCCCTAGAGTTCGTACTAAAATAACACCTTAAGATACACATCAACCAAAACCCTAATGTCACCTAGATACTCCAATGTCACCACGAGTACCCATGGGCTTGATTATACGATATGCATCACACAATTTCAGATTCATCATGTTCAATCCAACACAAAGAACTTCAAAGAGTGCCCCAAAGTCTCTACCCGAGAGTCAAGACGAAAACGTGTGCCAACCCGTATGCATAGATTTCCAAGTTCACGGAACCCGCAAGTTGATCACCAAAACATACATCAAGTGGATCAATAGCACATCCCATTGTCACCACGGATATCCCATCGCAAGACATACATCAAGTGTTCTCAAATCCTTTAAAGACTCAATCCGATAAGAAAACTTCAAAGGGAAAACTCAATTCATCACAAGAAGATAGAGAGGGGAAAACTCCGCATGATTCATCTATATCAATAAAGCTCGCGGTACATCAAGATCGTGCCATCTCAAGAACAAGAGAGAGAGAGAGAGATCAAACACATAGCTACTGGTACATACCCTCAGCCCCGAGGGTGAACTACTCCCTCCTCGTCATGGAGACCGCCGGGATGATGAAGATGGGCTCCGGTGATGGTTTCCCCCTCCGGCAGGGTGCCGGAACGGGCTCCCGATTGGTTTTTCATGGCTACAGAGGCTTGCGGCGGTAGAACTCCCGATCTAGGTTTGTTTCTGGGGGTTTCTGTATTTATAAGAATTTTTGGCGTCGGAAACAAGTCAAGGTGGGACACGAGGTGACGACAAGCCAGGGGGCGTGCCCTAGGGGGGGCGCCCCCAGGCTTGTGGTGGCCTCGTGGCTCTTCTGGCCCAACTCCAACGCTCCCTGGGCTTCTTCTGGTCCATAAAAAATCACCGTAGATTTTTATTCCGTTTGGGCTCCGTTTGATATTCCTTTTCTGTAAAACTCAAAAACACGAAAAAAACAGAAACTGGCACTGGGCTCTAGGTTAATAGGTTAGTCCCAAAAATAATATAAAGTTGTAGTAAAATGATTGTAAAACATCCAAGAATGATAATATAACAGCATGGAACAAGCAAAAATTATAGATACGTTGGAGACGTATCAGCATCCCCAAGCTTAATTCCTACGCGTCCTCGAGTAGGTAAATGATAAAAACATTTTTTTTGATGTGGAATGCTGCCTAACATGTTCATCATATTCTTTTCTTCTTTGTATAGCATGGACATTTGGACTTGTAAATGATTCAAAGCAATAGTCTAGTTTTAACATAATGACTTCAATACTCAAGCATGTCAACAAGCAACCATGTCTTTCAAAATATCAACACTAAAGAAAGTTATCCTTAGCCCATCATGCTCAATCATTGATCCATTCATGAAACACACTCAAATATTAGCTATGCCCAATGCTCAAGTACGATCATAGTGGCCCCTAGTTGGTGCTTATAAGAGAAGATGGAGACTCAAAGCTAAAATAAAAATTGCATAAAGTAAACAGATAGGCCCTTCGCAGAGGGAAGTAGGGATTTGCAGAGGTGCGAGAGCTCAAAGTTTTAAATTGAGAGAGAAAAATAAATTTGGGTGGCATGCTTTTCCTATCAACGAAAACGACAAAGTAGTTCACAATACTTTCCATGCTAGATAAATCATAGGCGGTTCCCAAACAGAAAATAAAGTTTTTACTCCCCCTCCACCAATCAATCACACTCCACGGCGAGCCGAATCCACGGGTACCGTCCATACAAACAACAACCCTGGGGGAGTTTTGTTTCATTATATTTTGATTTGATTTTTGAGCATGGAACTGGGCATCCCGAATACCAGCCACTTTCTCATGAATGATAGTGAATCAACACATATCGTGAGAATAACCCACCTAGCATGGAAAAATATTGGACACTCCCCACCGTTTCATGAGCGGTACGAGCACAAAAGAGAAAATTTATTTTGAAAGTTTAGAGATGGCACATACAAATTTGCTTGGAAAGGCATGGAAATACCGCATATAGGTAGGTATGGTGGACTCATAAGGCAAAACTTGGTTTAAGGATTTTGGATGCACAAGTAGTATTTCTACTTAGTACAAATGGAGGCTAGCAAATAGATTGGGAAGCAACCAAACCAAGAAACGAAAATTCACATAAGTGAGCATTGAACATAACTAACACCGAATAATGCACCACAAGTAGGATATAACTTCATTGCATAACTATTGACTTTCGTACTTGCATAGGGAATCACAAACCTTAACACCAATATTCCTACTAAAGCATAATTACTCACTAACATGACTCACATATTAATATCATCATGTTTCAAAACTATTACAAAGAATCAAGTTTAATTTGTCCCACGATCTTCATGAAAGTTTTTATTATATCCTCCTTGGATATCTATTACTTTGTGACTAGTTTCATATATTGCCATTGCTTTTTCGACAAGCTCAAACAAATTTAAATGAAGCACATGAGCATAAGGATTTCATCCCTCAAAAAGGTATAAGTGAAGCATGAGAGGAAATGACAAGCTACTCACAAAAGATATAAGTGAGGATCAATGAGTGGTCAAACAATTAAGGAGCTATGTGAGGACTCTCTCTCCCTCAATAAATATTTACAGATCTGAGTATTTTATTCAACAGCAAGCAACAGAAAAATAGCACTCCAAGAATAGCACGCATCATGTGAACGAATAAAAATTTAGGCTCAACATAGGCTAACCGATAATTGTTGATGAAGAGAGGTGGGATGCGTAGCATCCCCAAGCTTAGATGCTTGAGACTTCTTGAAATATTTACATGGGGTGCCTTGGGCATCCCCAAGCTTGAGCATTTGTATCTCGTTCAATCCTCTCATATCATGGTTTCACCTATTCTCAAAAACTTCATCCACACAAAACTCGAACAGAACTCGTGAGATAGGTTAGTACACATAAGAATAGATCAACACTTTATGTACTGCCAAGACAAGTTGCACAATAATCTTCAAACATTTGGTACTGTATACTATCATTTCCACAATTTATATCTACCAATATAGGCTATGGAAACTATAGGATAAGTAGATAACAAAACTATGACAGCAATCTGTCTAATCAGAACAGTCTGCATCAATCTATTAAACCAGTGTGCTTCTGTAACTCAAACAATTATGAAAATTTAGTACATGCTAAATAATTTATATGACAATACTCTGTAAAAATTTCATAAACTTTCCATGTTCCAGTAAAATATGAAAATTCAAACACTACAGCAAAAGTTTCTGTTTATACACAGCAGACATCAAAACATGCAATGCAAGCATCCTAAGGCAATTCTTGGAACTTTTTTATTGAAAAACAAGATTATAAATAACACCAAACATAAAATAACAAAATATAATGACGCTCCAAGCAAAACTCACATTATGTGACGAATAAAAATATAGCTCCAAGTAAGATATACCGATAATGTTGAAGATGAAAGAGGGGATGCCTTCCGAGGCATCCCCAAGCTTAGGCGCTTGAGTCTTCCTTGGATATTACCTTGGGGGTGCCTTGGGCATCCCCAAGCTTAGGTTCTTTTTACTCCTTATTCTCCTCATACCGGTGTCTCACCCAAAACTTGAAAACTTCAATCACACAAAACTTAACGGAACTTCGTGAGAAGGGTTAGTGTAATAAAGATAAATCATTTACTTAGGTACTGTCAAGACAAGATTCATAATTGTTCTCACATGATACCTACTGTATTCTATCATTCCCATATTTTATATGACTCAATATAAGCTATGGAAACACTAAAACAAGTGAACTATGCATGCAAAACAGAATCTGTCAAAAACAGAACAGTCTGTGAAGATCTGTAGTGTAACCATACTTCCCTGTCTCTAAAAATTCTGAAAAATTAGGACAACCTGAAGAATTTGTATATCAAGACTGTGTAAAAAGTTCAGATCATTATAATGCTCCGGTAAAAAAATGAAAATTCCTGTACTGGATTCAAAAGTTTCTGTTTTGGTTCAGCATCAATTCTACTCATCTTGTGAGTCACCCCAAATGCTTTACTGACACTTTATTGAAACAGAAGCTATAAAACATGATTATACAGTATCTTAATCATGTGGACACATCAAAACAGAAAGTAAAATTGTTGGGTTGTCTCCCAACAAGCGCTTTTCTTTGAAGCCTTTTAGCTAGGCATGATGATTTAAATGATGCTCACATAAAAGATAAGAATTGAAACATGCAAGAGAGCATCATGAAGCATATGACTAGCACATTTAAGCCTAATCCACTTCCTATGCATCGTAATTTTGTGAGCAAACAACTTATGGGAACAAGAATCAACTAGCATAGGAGGGTAAAACAAGCATAACTTCAAACCTTTCAACACATAGAGAGGAAACTTGATATTATTGCAATATGTAGAAGCATAAGATCCTCTCTCATAATAATTTTCAGTAGCATCATGAAGGAATTTCACAATATAACCAGCACATAAAGCATTCTTTTCATGATCTACAAGCATAGAAATTTTACTACTCTCCACACAAGATGATTTCTTCGCATGACTAATAGTGGGAGTATCATAAAAGAATTGAATACTACAAATTGGTTCCACATGAAAAGAGTAATATTCAGTAAAAGGATATTCATAATTATGACAAGTATCATAATAGTAATCATCACTCTTTTTCATCGCATAAGTATCATCACAATAATCATCATAAGTAGGAGGCATGCAGTCATTATAACAAATTTGATCATTCAAAGTAGGGGGAATAAAAAGATCATCTTCATTAAGCATAGCATCCCCAAGCTTGGGACAAACATTAATTGCAGCAAATAAATTCTCAAACATGTCATTTTCATCAAACATAGCATCCCCAAGCTTGTGACTTTGTATATCATAAACATAATCACTCTCATCATTAATAGTATGAATAGCATCAATAGTACAGCAATTATTATCATCATCTTCCAAGTTGGTGCCATAAATATTTTTAAGATTATAAGAAGTATCATTATCTTCCCAATCATAATTATCACAACAAGCAATAGGCATAACAAAATCATCCTCAAGTGTACCATCTTCCACAACTATTTTTGATTCATTCTCATGAGGCCTATCAATAATGGGAGCAACATTATTTGGGAGAGATACCTCTTTACCTTTACTTTTCCTTCTTTTCTTCTTCTTCACCACATTATGTGTGGGTTTATTTAATTCCTCCAAGCTTCTTTTTGAAGAGGTTGGTTGAATAAAAAGCTCCTCCTCGTTACCAGATTCATCATAAGAAAAAATAGGAGGATATTGGGAAACCTCTTCCCCTTCATTAGTATTCTCTTCATCTTCTATTTGTTTTCTTGTCTTTAAGTAATTGGCAATATAAGGATTCTCAATGCAATTTACCATGCAATACATATGGATTTCATTTAGATCAAAATCAATCATTTTCATGAGAACCCATGGTGGAACATCCTTAGTTTTATGTTTCATTTCCTCGTACCCCAAAAATAGACTAAGTTCATTATGATGCTCAAGGGTAATGAGGTTATCACAATTTTTGGACACAATTCGATGATGAAATAATTCACATTGGAAATTAAAATGACCACTTTCATTGCAAAGTTCACAAGGACGGCAAGAAATATTAAGTCTATCAGCACAAACATATAGCCTCTCTTGCAACCATTTAGTTTCTAAATACTTATGCCTCTTATAAAATCTATCTTCCCTTTTAGGCATGTCTTCACAAACTCTACACACTCCACAAAAATTGACATGCTTATAAGAAATCTTTTTATCATGACTAGTGCAATCATCATTAGTACTATGGATATTCAAAGAATTCATACTAACAACATTGCAATCATGCTCATCACTCAAAGATTTAGTGCCAAACATTTTAATAACTTCTTCTTCTAACACTTGAGCACAATTTTCCTTTCCATCATTTTCACGAAAGACATTAAAAAGATGAAGCATATGAGGCAACCTCAATTCCATATTGTTTTTGTAGTTTTCTTTTATAAAACCAAACTAGTGAAAACCAAGAAACTAAAAGATTTAATTGCAAGATCTAAAGATCTACCTTCAAACACTCACCTCCCCGGCAACGGCGCCAGAAAAGAGCTTGATGTCTACTACGCAACCTTCTTCTTGTAGACTCGTGTTGGGCCTCCAAGCGCAGAGTTTTGTAGGACAGTAGCAAATTTCCCTCAAGTGGATGACCTAAGGTTTATCAGTCCGTGGGAGGCGTAGGATGAAGATGGTCTCTCTCAAACAACCCTGCAACCAAATAACAAAGAGTTTCTTGTGTCCCCAACACACCCAATACAATGGTAAATTCTATAGGTGCACTAGTTCGGCGAAGAGATGGTGATACAAGTGTAATATGGATGGTAGATCTAGGTTTTTGTAATCTGAAAATATAAAAAGAGCAAGGTAACTAATGATGAAAGTGAGCACAAACGGTATTGCAATGCTTAGAAACAAGGCCTAGGGTTCATACTTTCACTAGTGCAAGTTCTCTCAACAATACTGACATAGTTGAATCATATGTAAATCCCTCACGTGCGACAAAGAGTTCACTCCCAAGTCACAAATATTGGAGAACAAACGAAGAAATTATTGTAGGGTACGAAACCACCTGAAAGTTATCTTTTCCGATCAATCTTATTAGCTATCCCTATAAGTGTCATGAACAGCCCTAGAGTTCGTACTAAAATAACACCTTAAGATACACATCAACCAAAACCCTAATGTCACCTAGATACTCCAATGTCACCACAAGTACCCATGGGCTTGATTATACGATATGCATCACACAATTTCAGATTCATCATGTTCAATCCAACACAAAAACTTCAAAGAGTGCCCCAAAGTTTCTACCCGAGAGTCAAGACGAAAACGTGTGCCAACCCCTATGCATAGATTCCCAAGGTCACGGAACCCGCAAGTTGATCATCAAAACATACATCAAGTGGATCAATAGAACATCCCATTGTCACCACGGATATCCCATCGCAAGATATACATCAAGTGTTCTCAAATCCTTTAAAGACTCAATCCGATAAGAAAACTTCAAAGGGAAAACTCAATTCATCACAAGAAGATAGAGAGGGGAAAACTCCATATGATTCATCTATATCAATAAAGCTCGCGGTACATCAAGATCGTGACATCTCAAGAACACGAGAGAGAGAGAGAGAGATCAAACACATAGCTACTGGTACATACCCTCAACCCCGAGGATGAACTACTCCCTCCTCGTCATGGAGACCGCCGGGATGATGAAGATGGCCTCCGGTGATGGTTTCCCCCTCCGGCAGGATGCCGGAACGGTCTCCCGATTGGTTTTTTGTGGCTACAGAGGCTTGCGGTGGCGGAACTCCCGATCTAGGTTTGTTTCTGGGGGTTTCTGTATTTATAAGAATTTTTGGCGTTGGAAACAAGTCAAGGTGGGCCACGAGGTGACGACAAGCCAGGGGGGGGGCGCGCCCTTGGGGGGGGGGGGGCGCCCCCCAGACTTGTGGTGGCCTCGTGGTTCTTCTGGCCCAACTCCAACGCTCCCTGGGCTTCTTCTGGTCCATAAAAAATCACTGTAAATTTTTATTCCGTTTGGGCTCCGTTTGATATTCCTTTTCTGTAAAACTCAAAAACACGAAAAAAACAGAAATTGGCACTGGGCTCTAGGTTAATAGGTTAGTCCCAAAAATAATATAAAGTTGTAGTAAAATGATTGTAAAACATCCAAGAATGATAATATAACAGCATGGAAAAAGCAAAAATTATAGATACATTGGAGACGTATCAGAAATCAAAGATGCTCCTTACACTCGACATGATAAAATACTTTACAGAGTTCTAGGTCAGTATTTCACTTACAGAACATGCCACCCTTTAATCTCTGGTTCTCTTCACGATCTTGTGTCAATTGAGTTTTCAAGCTCTCTATTTCTTCGGCCTGTTGCTGATTTTCCGCCTTGAGCTGGTTCTTATCCTCCAGACTTCGAGTCAATACACGATAACCAGCCTCCAGCTGGGACTCAACATACCTTTGAGATTGTCGGGAGGCATCCAAATCCTTCTGTAGCTGCCCGATGGACTCGGCTGCGACGAAACAATCTTTCGTCAGAAAATATGTCCTAAACAACTTCCGCACATAAACAATACTTTTTACTCACCGTGCGCCTCTCTGGTGAACTTTTTCACCTACTCAAGCTCGGCCTTAACATCTCACAGCTCCGATCGACTAGACTCGAGGTCGGCCGACAGCTTCTCATTTTGTTTCTTTGAAGCCTACATATACACAAAAATAATATTTAGACCTTTGAATTCGGCCGTCCCGTCCAAATTAAGGCTCGGGGGCTATTGGGTTAGGAATTGTGTTCGGTCGTCAAAGCCGACCACTCACCTGCAGGCTGGTGGACATTATTCTAGCGGCTCCATCGAGTCCCGCTCGAGCGGCTCCGAGGTATGAGTCCACTGAATTAAGAGCATTAAAATCTTGGTCAGAAAATATTGGGTGACGTAGCGACTCCTTCCGCCGCCGATGATTCATCACGCTTTCAACCTCGGAATTGGTAACCGAGACATCCCTCGAGTCCTCGGGAGGTTAGCCAGTAACAGGGACTCCCTCATCCACTTCGGCGCATGCCGAAGACCTCGGTCCATGAGGACTGTCCGACGCCTTTTGAACGTCTTCGGATGGAGGTGGCTGTACTCGCCTCCTGAGTATGTCGGCCAGAAACCATGAGTGTTTGAAACAGATAAAACAAAGATCAGATTGCAAGTTTAAACACCTCTTGGTAGGGGTAGCAGTTGATGTGACTCCCGCCGTCGCCTCTCGATCGGGAGTCTTGCCGCTATTTGGCGCGGACCTTGCCGGGGTAGTCCTCAAGGGTGTCCGGCACGTAGCCTGGCGACCCTTGGGGGTAGAAGTCGATATGAATGGAATGAAGGGAGGCATGCGTCCTTTCCGAGAAGAAGCCTTCTTTTTTACTTATTACGGAGGAAGGGAGCGATCCGGGGTGATCGGCCTGAAGGGCCACCTTCGATTCATCGACACTACTCTGATAAAAGGTCCCGTCCTCAAATTCAATTAAAATCTCCGGATCGTCGTGAAATCCGGATCATCGCTACATGAATAATCCTCTGGTTGCGGGGTGGGGCAGTTAACTGTGTTGACCCAATGCCTCCATTGCTGTTCAGAAAGACACGGAGTTCCGATCAATAAAATCAAAAATTAGTGGTCCGATCTAGGGAAGAGTGAATGAACTTACCCATTCAATGGGGTTATGAGTTGAGTAGCCTTCCCTGATCTTCAGGCAAGCAAATCTTCTTTTTCTCCTTTGAAGAGATCAGCCAAGATGCCCGCCAACGCTGCGTGGTCGGCAGGCCCTTGTCGTCGAGATCGGGTTGTGTCACTCGTCCCATTGTAGCACCACAGGGGATGGATCCTCTGTTGCAGAGATTGAACACAACGGGTAATGGCAGCGGCCATCACATCGATGATGGTTAGCTTGCTGTTAGTTAGCAGCTTCACTTCAGCGGCTAGACACTTTACCTTAGCGCTCTCCTCCTGGGAAGAGCTCTTCGGACGCCAATTGAATCATTTCTTTAAAGGAGCCTCAGAGTATTCGGGAAAACCGCTTGGAGCTGGGTCGAATAGGAGGACGTCCTCAATATAAAACCACTCTAAAGTCCACTCTTCGGATTCTTTCTTTGGGTTCCCGATGGGATACCCCGTCTCGGCTATACGCCACACTTCGGCTCCACCCACTTCCCGGATTGACCCTCCCCGAGTGCGGGGGCGAGGCAAAAATACTTTCTCCATAGATCAAAGTGGGGCTCGCATCCTAGAAACATCTCGCAGAGGGCAACGAAGCCCGAGATGTGCAGGATAGACCCGGGGGTGAGGTTGTGGAGTTGGATCCCGTAGAACTCCAGTAAACCCCTCAAAAAGGGGTGAATGGGGAAGCCTAGGCCTCGTTGGAGGAAGGAGGTGAAGCATACCCTCTCGTCCTGGCGGGGAGTAGGGAAGTTCTCCGCAAAGGTCTTGCTGTTCACGGAAGTCAATCCAGCACGAGTGTGTGCCAGATCCGAAGCAGGGAGATATCCCTGTACCTCAAGATTGTGCAGCTGGAGGAGGGAAACGGAACAGCTTGCCCAGTCACCTGGAAGGGGACCGTGAGGGTGCGAGGAAGAACCTAGAGCACTCGCCATATCTCCAAGTTCGTTGATGCTGGGGCCTCTTGGTGGTGAGGGGGAAGGAAGTTTTGCCCGCAGCAGTTTAACTTGCTTAAAATAGGCGTTTCCTCCCTCAGCCTTTAAGGGCAATTCTGTAAAAGACTGTTGGGGTACCTGCCCTCTATTGGTGAGCAAGAATCGAGGGTTTCATTGAACCTTGGACAGAGAAATTAATAATGTGGGCCCGTGACACTTGCGGCAGATGAAGGTTTATCAGTGGTCAGGTTATTGTCCGACGAACCAGAGGAGAAGAGAACTCGCCTCGCAAGCCGAAGACCTTGGGCGCGCGAAGCTGCAGAAGACGGAGTACCTCGGCGTTGGAGGCAAGTTTGGGGGCTACTGAGGGAGTCCGGGATTAAGGGGTCCTCGGGATGCCGACCTATCTCAAGTGCGCTGAACTAATAAGGTACTCGATGGCCCCTGTGGGGAAACCGAACTATACGGGGCTCCGTGGTCAGGAAGGAAGTCTTAGGTGCCGTGGTGCATCCATCAAGTAACGGATGGGCGTGTTTAAACCCTCGGTAGCAACCGACTACATGTAACCCTAGGTACCCCTGGTGTCTATATAAACCAGGGGGCTTAGTTCGTATAGGAACAAGTCAACTTATCTAGGGTTTAGCTCATTTGATCTCGAGGCAGATCGACTCTGTAACCATCATAGTCATCAATATAATCAAGAAGGACGTAGGGTTTTACCTCCTCACGAGGGTCCGAACCTGGGTAAACATCGTCTCCTTCGCCCCTTGTTAACCATCGATCCCAGATTCATAGTTCGGGACCCCCTACTCAAGTCCACCGGTTTTGACACCGACAACGAGTACTATAGGTATTGAACCTTCCCGCGGGACTTTCCCATTTGTGAGGCACGGGCCACATCGAAGTTGTGCATTGGGTATTTAACCATTGGACCACCCTTTCATACATATATTTGGGCCATATGCTGGTGGGTGTGCTTTTACTACCTCCCCTTGCATGGTTTTCGAAGATTCCCCGATACGTAGGGCCCACACGATCTACGTCTTTGACCGGACTCGAGAGGGGTTTAACCTGGCTGAATTCCTCTTAGTTTGTGTTAAGACAGTTCATGGTGACATGCCAAACCTTGTTTGAGCACAGGCCCGCACAAGATTTCCTCCTGGCGGCGCTAAGTGCTGCACGGGCACTGTAGGTGCTAAACGTTCCCACGGACTATCCTATTTGTGAGGCAAGTGTGTTTTCGTCCCTAAACCTTTCCGGACTTTCTGGACATGTCAAACCCTAAATCCTAAACCTTTCCGCGGTATTGTCGTGTTTGTGAGTCAAGTGCGTTTTCGGTCCTAAAGCTTCCTGGACTTTCTCGACATGTCAAACCCTAAATCCTAAACCTTTCCGCGGAACTGTGATGTTCATGAGTCAAGTGTGTTTTCGGCAAAAATGCTAGGAGTAGATATTTTTGGCTTTACCCACCAATAAAGGGATTCATCAAATAGCATGAATTAGAGTCGCAACAACTTGTCTTTTTTGCATGTGATCCTATTATGGTTACACTAAGGGGGTCGGAAGAATACAAGGCCCTCAAAATATTAAAGTGGTGGTAAATTGAGGGCATCGAAATAAGACCCATGAAAACTAGTTGAGAGAAAATGGGTGAGAAAGAAATAACATTCAAGGAGTGAACATAAATGCAATGCAAACCATTTTAAAACCATTTTTGCATAAATATTATGGGTTGTAAAAAATCTACAAAAAAGTAAGCTGAGTGCTTTCACCGGGCACACAGCTTACATGTCATGTAAGCCGAGTGCGCTCAAGGGCACACGGCTTACATGCCATGTAAGCCGAGAGCTCTGACCGGACACACAGCTTATAGGATACTCCATGACAGTGCCATCAACCACCTCCGTTATAGACACGTGGCAGATATCTTTGCCGAGGATGAGCTATAAGCCGAGTGCTTTTTTTAGTAGATACCGTGTACTCCCTGTAAGCGGAGAGCTTTTCTGGATCACTCAGCTTATAGACTATCATAAGCCGAGTCCTTTGTAGTTGCTGGGTCTTTTTTACGGTAGGCTCGGCTTACACAAACATAAGCCGGGTACCCTAAAAAAAGAACTCGGCTTATAGTCTTTCACACGACAAAACATGATTTTTCTGTAGTGCCATATGGGTACATTTCAATGATTTTAAGGCAACTTTAATGCTAGATGAGGCAACTTTAGGGCTTCACATAAGCAACTTCCTTGCATTTGTGTGCACTAGTGAATTCACTTAGGATTGTTTTAATTTTCCTACTGTTACTACTAAGATGTCTACCAGTGATGCTTAGTTGCATATCATCGCTAATTAGTTTCCTACAAACTATAAACTTGCCTACCGTTGATGTTTAGTACTCTACCAATGATTACTAGTAGCCCATCATGACCCCTAAGCTGTCTGTTATTTTTAATTAGTTGCCTATAATATTGTTTAAAACAGCTACTATCATCGTTTCAAAGTTAGCCTCTGAGGGAGTCCTGCACTAGGGGGTCCTCGGGCCGCCGGCCTACCTTCTACTAGGCCGGCTCGATGGGCCTCTCTCGGGCCATCATGGGAAGGGCCGAATGTATCGAAGACCCCACGTTCCAGAAGGAAGCCTCGAAGGCGCGTCGTGCACTCCAAGTCAAGATGAGGAGATCGGCATTCTCCATCCCCGGCAGGTGACCTGTCATGTGTAAACCCTAGGAACCCCCCGGTGTCTATATAAACCGGGAGTGTTTTAGACTGTAGGACAGAGAAACTCATCTAGGGTTTAGTTAGTCGATCTCGAGGTAGATCAACTCTGTAACCTTCACACCATCAATATAATCAAGCAGGACGTAGGGTTTTACCTCCATAGGAGGGCCCGAACCTGGGTAAACATCGTCTCCTTCGTCCCTTTGTTACCATCGATCCTAGACTCACAGCTCGGGATCCCCTACCCGAGATCCGCCGGTTTTGACACGTACATTGGTGCTTTCATTGAGAGTTCCGCTATGACCGCCAAAGGAATCGATGGCCCGTGTTGTCATCAACGAAGAAGTCCGGAGCATGGACTCCTTTGTCCCTGGACAGATCTTCGCCTTCGGCAGCATTTTGCTGCACGCTGACCCGACCGGCCATCTGGGCTGGGTCGGGAGCTTCGCCCCTGATCAAAAGGTCAGATTAGGGAACCTAGAGTTCTCCGTAGACCCTCGGGGCGACCTTTCGCTCACCGGGCTCGCAGTCTTACCCGACGCGCCCGAGGTCTCCGAGGCCTTAACCTCGGGTTTCACTTCCAATCCTGTCCACAGGGCCCGCCCCGACGACGATCTGGATTTCAATCCGGATCCGGCTATAGTGCCAGATGGCCGGACATCAACTCCTACCGAATACACATCTCGTACGGACGCATCGGAGGTCAACTCCGAATGCGCCGGGCAGATTGACCCGATTGAGCTCTCGACACTCAACGAAGCTCTAGATCGGATATTATCGATGAAAATTACCGACGACCCAACCCCGATCCATGCTCAGATCGGCCTTGAGGCGGGTCAAGAAGAATTTTTCATCCCACCCACCACCCACTTAGTAGCCACTATCGAACACTTAACCGATATGTTGGACTACGCCTCCGAGGATGCAGGGGCAACTTTTACGCCATGATCCAAAAATGCTTGCAAAAGCAAATCAGTTGGAACGTGGAGGCGTACTTGGATGACATCGTGGTCAAGTCCAGGAAAGGTTCCGACCTCCAGACATACCTCGCCAAAACCTTCACGAACCTGTGGCACTTCCAGATAAAGCTCAATCCAACAAAATGCACATTCGGAGTGCCATCAGGCAAGCTACTCTGTTTTCTCGTTTTCGAACGTGGAATCAACACTAATCCTAACAAAATCGGCGCTATCGTCTGAATGAAAAAGCTTGTATGCCTGCACGACGTGCAAAAGCTCATGGGGTGCCTTGCAGCCTTGAGTAGGTTCATCTCTAGACTCGGTGAGATGGCATTGCCTCTTTTCCAATTGATGAAGAAGTCTGATAGCTTTGAGTGGACACCTGAAGCGCATGCCGCATTCGAAGAACTCAAGGCCTTGCTTTCCACCCAGCCGGTGTTAGCTGCTCCGAGCAGCCGAGAGCCTTTGCTCTTGTACATCACGACTACCAGCCAAGTGGTCAGCACTGTCCTCACTGTGGAGCGCGAAGAATCAGGAAAAGAATTCAAAGTGCAAAGACTAGTCTATTACATCTCAAAAGTCTTGACCCCCTCCAAGCAAAGGTATCCGCACTACAAGAAGCTGGCCTATTGTATTTACCTAACTGTTAAAAAGGTGGCTCATTACTTCCAAGAGCACTCGGTCACGGTTATCAGTGATGCCCCCCTGTCGGAAATCCTACATAAAAGAGACGCCATGGGCCGAGTGGCAAAATGGGCAATTGAGATCCTCCCTTTGGAGATCAAGTTCAAAGCCAAAAAGGCAATCAAGTCTCAAGCACTAGTGGACTTTTTGGCCGAGTGGATAGAACAAGAACATCCAGCTCCAAGTATCCCCGAACACTGGACAATGTTTTTCAATGGATCCAAGATGCTCCAAGGATCCGGGGCCGGGGTGGTTCTCGTCTCCCCCAGGGGAGACCGATTGAGCTACGTCCTCAAAATCCACTTCGATTCGTCTAACAACAAGGACGAATACGAGGCCCTCCTGTACGGGCTCCGTATGGCCATCTCACTCAGTATTCGATGTTTGATGATATTCGGTGATTCGACCTCGTTGTCAATCAAGTGATGAAAGAATGGGATATGTGGAGCCTGGCCATGACCGGGTACTGTAATGCAGTCAGGAAACTGGAGAAGAATTTTGAAGGCTTGGAGCTGCACCACCTACCCCGAGCGAAGAACCAGGCGGCAGACGACCTGTCTAAGATCGGTTCCACTCGGTGGGCCGTGCTGAAAGGCATATTCCTTGAACACCTTTGCGCTCCCATAATTAAAGAAGATCCTTTCACTGAGGAGCCCTTGCAAGTAGTTGGACTTTCAAATCCAACTGAGGTTGACATTCCAGTCGTGGTAGACCTTGTCCACGAAATGTTGGTAATCACTCTTAAGTGGATCCAACCTTACTTAGCATACTTGATCCGGCAAGAACTCCCTGAAGACGAAGAGGAAGCCCACCGAATTGTCCGGCGGTCTAAGTACTTCGAAGTGATGGGAGAACAGTTGTACCAGAAAAACGCTACAGGTTTAACTCAGAAATGCATTTCCCCAGAGGAAGGACGATGACCCACAAGTATAGGGGGTCAATTGTAGTCCTTTTGATAAGTAAGAGTGTCGAACCCAACGAGGAGCAGAAGGAAATGACAAGCGGTTTTCAGCAAGGTAATTTCTGCAAGCACTGAAATTGTAGGTAACAGGTAATTTGATAGCAAGATAATTGGTAACGAGAAAGTAACGGTAACGGTAAAAAAAGTGCAGCAAGGTAGCCCAATCCTTTTGTGTCAAAGCACAGGCCAGAACAATCTCTTATAATAGGCAAAGTGTTCTTGAGGGTACACAGGAATTTCATCTAGTCACTTTTATCATGTTGGTTTGATGTGCGTTCGCTACTTTGATAATTTGATATGTGGGTGGACCAGTGCTTGGGTGCTGATCTTACTTGAACAAACCACCCACTTATGATTAACCCCCTCGCAAGCATCCGCAACTACGAGAAAAGTATTAAGATAAAATCTAACCATAGCATTAAACGTTTGGATCCAAATCAGCCCCTTACGAAGTAGCGCATAAACTAGGGTTTAAGCATCTGTCACTATAGCAACCCATCATCTAATAACTACTCCACAATGCATTCCCTTAGGCCCAAGGATGGTGAAGTTTCATGTAGTCGACGTTCACATAACACCACTAAGGGAATCACAACATTCATATCATCAAAATATCTAACACATATCAACTTCACATGATTACTTGCAACATGACTTCTCCCATGACATCAAGAACAAAGGTAACTACTCACAATGATATTCATGCGCAAGGTGAGAGGGGTATTAAATAGCATAATGGATCTGAACATATAATCTTCCACCAAATAAACCATATCGTAATCAACTACGAGATGTAATCAACACCACTAGTCACCCATAGGTACCAATCTGAGGTTCCGGTATAAAGATTGAACACAAGAGATGAACTAGGGTTTGAGAGGAGATGGTGTTGTTGAAGATGTTGATGAAGATTTTCCTCCCAAAGATGAGAGGGTTGTTGGTGATGACGATGGCTTCAATTTCCCCCTCCAGGAGTGAAGTTCCCCCGGCGGAATCGCTCCACCAAAGGGCAAAAGTGCTCCTGCCCAAGTTCCGCCTCGAGACGGCGGTGTTCCGGCCCGAAAGTCCCCTCCTGATTTTTTATAGGTCAAAAGACCTTAAGTACCAGAGGATGGGCACCGGAGGTGGGCCGGGCTGGCCACAACCCACCAGGGCGCGCCTCGGGGGCTGGCGTGCCCTGGTGTCTTGTTGTCACCAGGTGGCTCCCTCCGGTAGTTATTTGCTCCAGTATTTTTTATATATTCCAAAATAATTCTCCGTGAAGTTTCAGCTTATTTGGAGATGTGCAGAATAGGTATCTATGACATGCTTTTTCAGGTCCAGAATTCCAGCTGCCGGCATTCTCCCTCTTTGTGTAAACCTTGCATATTATGAGAGAAAAGGCATTAGAATTACTCCATAAAGCATTATTATGCATAAAAGCATTATAAATAAAAATAGGAAATCAAGAGCAAAATGGACGTATCAACTCCCCCAAGCTTAAACCTCGCTTGTCCTCAAGCGAAAGCCGATATCGAAAAACATGTCCACATGGTTCGAGAGAGAGGTGCCGATAAAAACAAAATACGGACATAGTAGCATCATGCTTATTATCATAGCAGCAACAAACTTTGTCATAGGACTTTTTCATATAACTTTTATTATATAACTTCATCATATAACTTCTCATGAATAAGTAACAATTCATCACAACATAGAAGTATAAAGCATAAACCTTATTGGAAACCAACAAACTATGTTCTCAATCAACTTTGCAACTACAATTCATCATAGTTTCAGGAAGGGTCTAGTGTTGGAGCCTTTTGGCAAGTCCACACACTCAACCATCATTTAAGCGTCTATGATTGCTAACACTCACAGCATACCCATGAGCAAAAAGTTTCAACCGGACACATAGAAAGATAGGGGCTTATAGTTTGCCTCCCAACGTATTCACCTCAAGGGTGATGTCAACAATAATAACTCATGCACACTCATATCCAACTGGATATATGTGCATAGATCTTTCCTCACCACATGATGCTTGCAAAAATAAAAATAAAAAGAATAGGGAAGAATACTCTGACTCTTGTATAAAAGTAAATACATAAAAGTAAAAGATAGGCCCTTCGCAGAGGGAAGCAGAGGTTGTCATGCGCTTTTTGGTTTGTATGCCAAATCCCTTAATGCAAAAGAACGTCACGTTATATTGCCCCTTATGATATCAACCTTTATTATGCAGTCCGTCGCTTTTATTACTTTGCCATCACAAGTTCGTACAACGCTCGATTTTCTCTTACACTAATTGATCAAACACATTTAGAAGCAATTTTTATTGCCTTAGTGCACTGATGACAACTTAATTGAAGGATCTTACTCAATCCATAGGTAGGTATGGTGGACTCTGAAAACATGAGTTTGGGTTTAGGGTTTTTGGATGCACAAGTAGTATCTCTACTTAGTGCGGAATTTTTGGCTAGCAAAGATATTGAGCAAGCACCACATGTTGAAGGATCTATGACAATATAACTTCTATGTGAATATGAACAAACATAAATCATTACGTTGTCTTCCTTGTCCAACGTCAACAATTTTGGCATATAATATTTAATGGGAGCTCACAATCATAAAAGATGTCCAAGATAGTGTATTTGAATGTGAATCTTCTCTTCCCTTATTAATTCTTTCATGAATTGCATCATTGACAAATGCTATGTTTGTCAATCTCCAATAAATTTTACCATGTATACTTTTACTTATGTGATGTCATTACTTACCATAAGATTAGCATATGATCCTTTTCATTTATTTCCTTTTTATTTTGATTGCAACAAGAAAGTAAAGAAGTAAAATCTCAAACTAAACTTTATTATATAACTCTCACTCGATTACATAGATAGATAGATCATGTAACTAGCACTCGAAAATAGATCATAGTAAACTTTTATTCAACTAGATCATGAAAGAGTTAAGGATCGAACTAAAATAGGCAAAGGTAAATAAAATTGATGGTGATACGATACCGGGGCATCTCCCCCAAGCTTGGCACAAGCCAAGGAGAGTGCCCATACCCGTGTACTCAAGTCTCCTTTGGTGGTGAAGATGATGAAGGTGGTGATGAAGTGGTAGGTTTGTCCTCCGGCTTCCAGGGCAAGGGATCACCATCAAAAGATGATGCATGAGTCTCCCGAGTCCTGCAACTGGCAGCTAAACTCATACCTTTAAATCTTGCTTCATACTCAAAAACTTAGTTTTGAAGATCATAGATTTGACTTTGCAGAAAATTGATTTGCTCGTTGAAGGTGAAGATGATGTCCTTCATGGACCGGCCATCCACCATGTGATCATGGGTGAATTCCATGATCATGGACTGATTGGCACTAAGTCCACGCTCCACCATCCCTTGGCACTTGAAGATGTCTTGTTCCACCGCCTCGAGCCTGGCCTCCATGCTTCCCGTCCTCTTGGGCCCCTGAACATCTCGGATGTGGAGCACCCCCTCACGCATCTCAATGGCTTGAGGGTGCTTCATCACCTCCGACAAGTATGGGTCGATGACCTTCTCGAAGAACTTGTCCTTGGAGGAGCTTGCTGGAGCCATGGAGATCTAGATCTGACGAGAAAACAGCACGAAACAAGAACAGAGAATTTTTCTGCGATGCGGTGGTCAAAACAATCGGGGGGTATATATAAAGATTTTTTTATCTTGGGAAGCAAGAATATGGAAGGAAAACAGAGTCGGGAAGGTGCCCGAGGGGGGCACAACCCAGCAGGGCGCGCCAGGGAGAGCAGGCGCGCCCTGGTGTATCATACTCACCTCGGTTGTTTTCCTGTTTATTTCTTATTTTCCTAATTTTTGTAATATTCCAAAACTAAAAGAAAATATTTTTGTGGATTTTTCGGAGTCCGTTTACTTACCGTATCACGTACCTCCTCTTTTTTAGGATTCTGGAGTGTTCCGGAAGGTTTCTTTTATGTGTTCCTCCGGTGTCATGGTTTAGATAATATTGCTTTCAACATTAATAGGCATACCTGAGATATAGTGTTTAATTCTTTGTCCATTGACCACCTTCGGGTTAGTATCTTCGGCATTATTAATCTTGATAGCTCCAGAGCGATAAACCTCTTCGATAATATATGGTCCTTCCCATTTGGAAAGAAGCTTTCCTGCAAAAAATCTAAAACGAGAGTTGTACAAAAGAACATATTCTCCAACTTCAAATTCCCGCTTTTGGATTCTTTTGTCATGCCATCTTTTAACCTTTTCTTTGAACAGTTTGGCATTTTCATAAGCTTGGGTTCTCCATTCATCTAGTGAGCTAATATCAAATAACCTCTTTTCACCGGCAAGTTTGAAATCATAATTGATTTCTTTAATTGCCCAAAATGCTTTATGTTCTAACTCTAGAGGCAAATGACAAGCTTTTCCATATACCATTTTGTATGGAGACATACCCATAGGATTTTTATAAGCTGTTCTATAGGCCCAAAGTGCATCATCTAGTTTCTTAGACCAATTCTTTCGGGACCTATTGACAGTTTTTTGTAATATTAATTTCATTTCTCTATTGATAAGTTCAACTTGACCACTAGATTGAGTATGATAGGGTGATGCAATTCTATGGTTAACATCATATTTAGCAAGCATTTTACGGAAAGCACCATGAATAAAGCGTGAACCACCATCAGTCATTTAATCTAGGGACTCCAAACCTCGGGAAAATAACTTATTTAAGCATTTTAATGGAGGTGTTATGATCAACACTACTAATTGGAATAGCTTCTACCCACTTAGTAACATAATCAACAGCAACCAAAATATGTGTATACCCATTAGAGGAAGGAAAAGGTCCCATATATCCAAAACCCCAAACATCAAATGGTTCAACAACAAGTGAATAATTCATAGGCATTTCCTGACGCTTACTGATATTACCAATTCTTTGACATTCATCACAAGACAAGACAAACTTATGGGCATCCTTGAAGAGAGTAGGCCAATGAAAACCAGATTGCAATACCTTGTGAGCAGTTCTATCTCCCGCATGATGTCTTCCATAGGTTTCGGAATGACATTTCCATAGGATTTGTTCCTGTTCATGCTCAGGTACACAACATCTAATAATATCATCTACTCCTTCTTTATAAAGATGCGGGTCATCCCAAAAGTAATGTCTTAAATCATAGAAGAATTTTTTCTTTTGTTGGTATGTGAAACTAGGTGGTATATATTTGGCAACAATGTAGTTAGCATAATCAGCATACCAAGGAGTGTTTTGAGAAACATTTATTGCAGCTAACTGTTCATCGGGAAAACTATCATCAATAGGTAGTGGGTCATTAAGAATATTTTCTAACCTAGACAAGTTATCAGCAACGGGGTTCTCAGCTCCTTTCCTATCAGTGATATGTAAATCAAATTCTTGAAGCAAGAGAACCCACCTAATGAGTCTAGGTTTAGCATCTTTCTTTTCCATAAGATATTTTATAGCAGCATTATCAGTGTGAACAATAACTTTGGAATCAGTAATGTAAGATCTAAATTTATCACAAGCAAACACAACTGCTAAAAATTCATTTTCAGTAGTAGCATAATTTCTTTGGGCACTGTCTAGAGTTTTGCTAGCATAATGTATAACATTTAGTTTCTTATCAACTCTTTGTCCCAGAACAGCACCAACAACATAATCTAGCATCACACATAATTTCAAAAGGCAAGTTCCAATCAATGCAGAAGTTAAGGCTTTCTTGAGTGTTTCAAAGGCTTCTACACAATCATCATCAAAACCAAATGGAATATCCTTTTGTAAAAGATTAGTAAGAGGCCTAGAAATTTTAGAGAAGTATTTAATAAACCTCCTATAGAAACCAACAAGACCAAGGAAACTCCGAATACCTTTAATATCTTTAGGACATGGCATTTTCTCAATTGCATCAACTTTAGCTTTATCCACCTCAATACCTCATTCAGATATTTTATGCCCCATGACAAAACCTTCAATAACCATAAAGTGGCACTCCTCCCAATTCAAGATGAGATTAGTCACATCTCTACAAAACTCGATCAAGGTTGCTTAAGCAATCATCAAAAGAAGTTCCATAAACGGAAAAATCATCCATGAAAACCTCCACAATCTTTTCACAAAAATCGGAGAATATAGCAGTCATCCATCTTTGAAAGGTAGCAGGTGCATTGCATAAACCAAAAGGCATATGTCTATAAGCATAGGTTCTAGAAGGACAAGTAAAGGTGGTTTTCTCTTGATCAGGTTGTGATACAGGTATTTGAGAGAAACCAGAATATCCATCCAGAAAACAAAAGTGTGTGTGCTTAGATAATCTTTCTAGCATTTGATCAATGAAAGGCTGAGGGTAATGATCTTTTCTAGTAGCTTTATTTAATTTTCTAAAATCAATTACCATTCTATAGCCAGTGACAATTCTCTGTGGGACAGTTCATTTTTATCATTAGGAACAACAGTAATACCTCCCTTCTTAGGGACACAATGAACGGGACTTACCCATCTACTATCAGCTATGGGATAAATTATACCTGCTTCTAGAAGCTTTAATATTTTAGTTCTTACCACTTCTTTCATCTTAGGATTCAATCGTCGTTGGTGATCAACAATGGGTTTAGCATCAGGTTCCATATTAATCTTGTGCTTACATAGAGTGTGAGTAATGCCCTTAAGATCATCAAGAGTATATCCAATAACAGCTCGGTGCTTCCTCAGAATTTTTAATAATCTTTCCTCTTCATGTTCTGAAAGGTTAGCACTAATAATAATAGGATATATCTTTTTCTCATCAAGATAAGCATACTTCAAAGTGTCAGGCAATTGTTTTAATTCAAACACAGGATCACCTTTAGGTGGAGGAGAACCTCCTAGAGTTTCAATAGGGAAATTGTGTTTTAGGAGAGGTTGTTGTTCAAAGAAAATTTTATCCATTTCATTTCTTTCATGCAAGTGCATATCATTTTCATGGTCAAGCAAATATTGTTCTAGTGGATCGGTAGGAGGAACGAAAATAGAAGCAAGACCAATTATTTCATCGTTACTAGATAATTCTTTATTATGGGGTTGCCTACTAAACTTAGAAAAGTTAAACTCATGAGACACATCACCAAAACTAACACCGACAGTTTGTTTTTCACAATCTATCTTAGCATTAACAGTGTTCAAGAAAGGTCTACCAATCTTGTGGGGACCCAAGAAGTAGAAAATCAGTAGGATATTTTATTTTCCCACACAATGCTTCAACATCTCTAACAATCCTAAGTGGTGTGTTGGTGTCTCTATTAGAAAGTTTAATAGTAACACCAATGTCTTCTATTTCGGCGGGTGCTATATCATTCATAATTTCTTGGTATAAGGTAAAAACGAATAGCACTCACACTAGCACCCACATCACATAAACCATGATAGCAATGATCTCCTATTTTAACTGAGACAACAGACATGCCAACTACGGGTCTATGTTTATCTTTGTCATTGGGTTTGGCAATTCTAGCAACTTCATCATAGAAGTAAATAACATGCCCATCAATATTTTCTACCAAGAGATCCTTAACCATAGCAACAGTAGGTTCTACTTTAATTTGTTCAGTGGGCTTAGGTGCTTGAATATTACTTTTGCGAACCACAGTTGATACCTTAGCATGTTCCTTTATCCTAAGAGGGAAAGGTGGTTTTTCAATATAAGCAGTAGGCACAGCTGGATCAACATTGTAAATGATAGTTTCATCTTTAGCTATGACTGGTTCTGCAATTTCTTCTTTAATAGGGGGATGATATTTAAACCACTTCTCCTTAGGGAGGTCAACATGAGTAGCAAATGAGTCACAAAAAGAGGCTACTATCTCAGAGTCAAGTCCATATTTAGTGCTAAACTTGTGAAAAGCATCGGCATTCATAAAAGATTTAGCACAATCAAACTTAAGCTTAATACCTGACTCATTAGCTTTGTCGAGTTCCCAATCTTCAAAGTTGCGTTTAATTCTTTCTAAGAGATCCCACTTGAATTCAATAGTCTTCTTCATAAAAGAACCAGTACAAGAAGTATCGAGCATGGATCGATCATTATGATAAAGCCGAGCATAAAAATTCTGAATAATAATTTCTCTTGAGAGCTCATGATTGGGGAATGAATATAACATTGACTTAAGCCTCCCCCAAGCTAGAGCGATGCGTTCTCATTCACGAGGCCAAAAATTATATATATAATTCCGATCACGATGAACTAGATGTATAGGATAAAACTTTTGGTGGAATTGTAATTTCAATCGATTCCAGTTCCATGATCCAATATCATCACATAGCCTATACCATGTCAATGCTTTTCCCTTAAAAGATAACGGGAAAACCTTCTTCTTAATTTCATCTCCGGTTAAACCTGCATGCTTAAATAATCCACACATTTCATCCACATGTATTAGATGGATATCAGGACGTTCAGTTCCGTCTCCTGGATAAGGATTAGCTAGCAGTTGTTCTATGATACTTGAAGAAATTTCATAACCAATATTTTCAGTAGGTGCAGTAGGTTGCGGGGCAACTAATTGTGGTTCCAGTCGAGATGAAGATACCCCGAACAAACTCCTCAAAGGATTGTTTTCCATAGTAGCAATTGACAATAAATTTCAGCGCGTAGTTTAAATTTTTCCTTACCGATTTCCTCTTACCAAGAGCGCTTCACTCCCCGACAATGACGCTAGAAAAGAGCCTTGATGACCCACAAGTATAGGGGGTCAATCGTAGTCCTTTAGATAAGTAAGAGTGTCGAACCCAACAAGGATCAAAAGGAAATGACAAGCGGTTTTCAGCAAGGTAATTTCTGCAAGCACTGAAAGTGTAGGTAACAGGTAGTTTGATAGCAAGATAATTGGTAACGAGCAAGTAACGGTAACGGTAAATAAAGTGCAGAAAGATAGCCCAATTCTTTTGTGGCAAAGGACAGGCCAAAACGGTCTCTTATAATAAGCAAGCATTCTTGAGGGTACACGGGAATTTCATCTAGCCACTTTCATCATGTTGGCTTGATTTGCGTTCGCTACTTTGATAATTTGATATGTGGGTGGACCGATGCTTGGGTGCTGTGCTTACTTGAACAAACCTCCCACTTATGATTAACCCTCTCGCAAGCATTCGCAACTACGAGAAAAGTATTAAGATAAAATCTAACCATAGTATTAAACATTTGGATCCAAATAAGCCCCTTACGAAATAGCGCATAAACTAGGGTTTAAGCTTCTGTCACTCTAGCAACCCATCATCTAATAACTACTCCACAATGCATTCCCTTAGGCCCAAAGATGGTGAAGTGCCATGTAGTCGACGTTCACATGACACCACTAAGGGAATCACAACATTCATATCATCAAAATATCGAACACATATCAACTTCACATGATTACTTGCAACATGATTTCTCCCGTGACCTCAAGAAAAAATGTAACTACTCACAAATGATATTCATGCGCAAGATCAGAGGGGTATTAAATAGCATAATGGATCTGAACATGTAATCTTCCACCAAATAAACCATATAGTAATCAACTACGAGATGTAATCAACACTACTAGTCACCCACAGGTACCAATCTGAGGTTCCGGTACAAAGATTGAACACAAGAGATGAACTAGGGTTTTAGAGAAGATGGTGCTGTTGAAGATGTTGATGAAGATTGGCCTCCCAAAGATGAGAGGGTTGTTGGTGATGATGCTGGCTTCGATTTCCCCCTCCGGGAGGGAAGTTCCCCCGGCGGAATCGCTCCGCCGGAGGGCAAAAGTGCCCCTGCCCAAGTTCCACCTCGAGGCGGCGGCATTCCGTCCCGAAAGTCCCCTCCTGATTTTTTCTAGGTCAAAAGACCTTAAGTACTAGAAGATGGGCACCAGAGGTGGGCTGGGCTGGCCACAACCCACCAGGGCGCGTCTGGGGGCCTGGCGCTCCCTGGTGTCTTGTGGTCACCAGGTGGCCCCCCTCCGGTAGTTATTTGCTCTAGTATTTTTATATATTCCAAAATAATTCTCCATGAAGTTTCAGCTTATTTGGAGATGTGCAGAATAGGTATCTCTAACATGCTTTTCAGGTCCAGAATTCCAGCTGCCGGCATTGTCCCACTTTGTGTAAACCTTGCATATTATGAGAGAAAAGGCATTAGAATTACTCCATAAAGCATTATTATGCATAAAAACGTTATAAATAAAAGTAGGAAATCATGATGCAAAATGGACGTATCAAAGGACTGCAGATCTTGCATGAGATTCATTTGGGAACTTGCGGCCACCATGCGTCCTCTCGGACGTTGGTTGCAAAGGCGTTCCGTGCAGGTTTTTATTGGCCCCGAGCCAATGAGGCAGCAAAGGACTTGGTCGACTTATGTGTTGGGTGTCAGTTCTATAAGAACCACAAGCACAGACCTGCATCCGCACTCAAGACCATCCCGCTTACCTGGCCGTTTGTCGTGTGGGGTATCGATATTGTCGGCCCTCTACGGACCGGGTCGAGTGGGTTTACCCACCTGCTAGTGGTGGTGGATAAGTACACCAAGTGGGTCTAAGCTAAGCCCATCAAAAACTTGGATGCAAAGACTACGGTCAGTTTCATTCGGCAGATTATCTTCAAATTCGGAGTTCCACGTGATATCACCACTGACAACGGGACTAATTTTGAATCGGGTGAATTCCGTGAGTTTTGCTACTCCCAAGGTACTCGGGTCAATTATGCCCCTGTGGCTCACCCGTAGACGAATGGACAAGCAGAGCGAGCAAATGGTATGATTTTACAAGGGTTGAAACCTCGGCTGATGAGAGATCTGGAGTACGCTGCAGGAGCCTGGATCGAAGAGCTACCGTTTGGTCTATGGGGCATTCGGACGACCCCTAACCGCTCCACTAAGCGCACTCCGTTCTTCATGGTGTACGGATCTGAAACCGTCTTGCCGAGTGACTTGCGTCGTAATTCCCCACGAGTGGAACTGTACGATGAAGATGAGGCTGAAGTGGCATGCCAAGATGGTCCGGATCTCCTGGAAGAGGAGAGGGAGCTAGCCCTTGTCTGATCGGCACTTTCTCAGCAGGATCTAAGGCGATATCATGACAGACAAGTCAGGGGGTGTGCTTTCGAAGAGGGCGACCTAGTCCTCCGACTGGACCAACAAATGCCACACAAGCTGGCGCCTCTATGGCAAGGGCCTTTTGCGGTCAGTAAAGTCCTGAACAATGGAGCCTATTGGCTGTACAACTTCAAAATTGGGGCAGAAGAGCTCCGGACGTGTAACACGGATCTGCTCCGCAATTTCAACACTTAAAATAGAAAACACTCTGTCATTCCTGTAATGAACTGCCGAGTGGCTTTGATGAATAAAAGTCTTTACTTTTCCAACACTTTGTTAAAACTTTTTGCTTTTTCACCCTGGTGATCCTTGTAACTTTCCTCACCCCCAGTGGGTGTCTGGATCGACTTAGCCGCGGACCTGATTTCGCCTAAGTTTAAAAAACTAGTCCGAGTGAGGACATCATCCACGCTCGGAGGCTTAGCCGCGAACCTGATTTCGCCTAAGTTTAAAAAAACTACTCCGAGTGAGGACATCATCCACACTAGGGGGCTTGGCTGCGATCCAGAAATCACCTAAGTATGAAAACTACTCCTAGTTAGGACTTCATCCACACTCGGGGGCTTAGCTGCGATCCAGAAATTGCCTAAGTATAAAAGCTACTCCGAGTGAGGACATCATCCATGCTCGGAGGCTTAGCCGCAAACCTGATTTCGCCTAAGTTAAAAAAACTACTCCGAGTGAGGACATCATCCACACTCGGGGCTTAGCTGCGATCCAGAAATCGCCTAAGTATGAAAACTACTCCGAGTGAGGACATCATCCACACTCATGGGCTTAGCTGCGATCCAGAAACCGCCTAAATATGAAAACTACTCCGAGTGAGGACTTCATCCACACTCGGGGGCTTAGCTACTATCTAGAAATCGCCTAAGTATAAAAACTACTCCGATCGAGGACATCATCCACACTCGGAGGCTTAGCTGCGATCCCGGAATCGCCTAAGTATAAAAACTACTCCGAGTGAGGACTTCATCCACACTCGGGGGCTTAGCTGCGATCCAGAAATTGCCTAAGTATAAATACTACTCCGAGTGAGGAGTTCATCCACACTCGGGGGCTTAGCTGCGATCCAAAAATCGCCTAGTATAAAAACTACTCCGAGTGAGGACCCCATCCACACTCGGGGGCTTAGCTGCGATCTAGAAATCGCCTAAGTATAAAAACTACTCCGAGTGAGGACTTCATCCGCACTCGGGGATTTAGCTTTTTTTTTGGTATAAAAACTACTCCGAGTGAGGACTTTATCCCCACTCGGGGGCTTAGCTGCGATCCAGAAATCGCCTAAGCGTAAAGACTACTCCGAGTGGAGATGTCATCCACACTCGGGGACTGGGCCTAACGCTCAAAAAGTCAAATGAAGGCAATCAAACTACATATAGTTAAAAGCAAAAGTGCAGATAGTCATGGCCGCTAGGTCATGTCAAATGGACGGTTACATAAATCACTCGGCATCCCGAGGCAAATTCCATTCGAAGTTTTTTATCCGAGGATCACTCGGTGGTAGTCGGAGCTGCTGCGTCAGTGAAGGTGTCAAGGTCGATGAAGTCCGCAATCCGAGTGGCGGCCTTGAGGAATGTCTCCATAAAGTCTTCTATCTTGGCACTCTTTCTATTGACGACCTTCAGTGACTTTGACTTCTCCTCATCTATGCCCTTGCAATGGATGCGGACGAGTGAGAGGGCAACGTCGGCTCTAGCAAGAGCTGCAGACTTCTTCCAAGATTGCACTCGGTGAGGTACATCCTACAGACGTTTGATGAGAACGTCCAAGTCTTTCGAGAACTCCTCCCCGGGGGCGACTTCTCGGTCGATATCTTTGACGGTCGTACGCAGGCAGTTGAGGAAGACAGTCACCTCACCGACGCATTCCTCCAGTCGGAGAAGAGCAAGTGTTGAACTATCGCGAAGAATGCCTGCAGCCGTATCTAGTTCCTTCTCAATCTTGGATGTCTCTTCTTCAGCATCCACGCAGTACTCAGTTGAACAGATGTGAGAAAAAAGAGCTATTGGAGGTCGTGTGTAGAATCAAACTAACTTGAAACGCAATCGTGTTAATGGCATACCTTTGAGCTTCTCATTCATTTTGTTGCCGAAGTCTTCGATGAACTTCTCCAAATCAAGTCTCTTGGATGACACCTGCTTCAACTTTGATTCAGACTCGGCAGCCTCCTTCGCGGATTTCTTGGCAACAGCCTCCAGACTCTTCTTCTCCTCCTCCCACTTCTCGAGTGACTTCAATTTGTCCTCGGCCGCTTTCATCTTCCGATTGGCTTCCTTCTGGGCGCACGCCAACTCGGTGCCTTTCTTCTCCCGGGCCCCCTTCATGGTGTCTATAGAAATGGAAGCCCAGAGCCTTTTAGTAAGTTGAAGATTTTCACTATGTACATCTGATAATGTGATTTCAGTCGGACAGGGAAGAAGAACAAGTTCTACGGCAGTCGGGCAGATAGCATTTACCTCCGAGTGATCGTTTCTCTTGCTCCAGACGCGTGTTCTTGGCCTTCTCAGCCTCAAGGCTGAGGCGCAGGTCGTGTACCTCTTTTTCCAGGGCATTGTAGCGGGTCCCAAGCTTGCACACACTCTGCCAACAGAAAACAAGGAAACATCAGTTATAATAATCAGATACCGCGAAAGGGTTAGTTTAGTTAAACTTCAAGACTCTAAGACTCCCGCCGACTGCTTCAGTCGACGGCAGTCTCGGGGACTACACCCAGTGGGTGCACTCAGTGTGCCCCCATTGGAACTATACTCGGGATAAGGTACTTCCACAAACTCAGCAACAGGTTCTACCTACTCGGGATGAGGTACTTCCACAAACTCAGCAAAAGGTTCAACCCACTCGGGAAGAGGTCCTACTCACTCGGGATGAGGTACTACCACAAGCTCAGTAACAGGTTCTACCTACTCGGGATGAGGTACTTCCACAAACTCAGCAAAAGGATCTACCCACTCAGGAAAAGGTCCTCCTCACTCGGGATGAGGTACTTCCACAACCTCAGTAACATGTTCTACCTACTTGGGATGAAGTGCTTCCACAAGCTCAGCAGCAGGTTCTACACCCCAACTAACAACGTCGAGAGGCTCTGGTCCATGGACCATCCCCACATCCTCTTCGACAAGTATTGCTTCACTAAGGATGAGGTATTTCCACAAGCATCATTCGGTCTCTAAAGACTCCCACCGACTACTTCAGTCGACAGCAGTCTCGAGGACTACACCCAGTGGGTGCGCTCAGCGCGCCCCCACTGGAGAATAACAGGTTCTACACCCCGACGGACAACGTCGAGAGGCTCTGGTCCATGGACCATCACCGCATCCTCTTCGACAAGTATGACTACACCTATCTCTACAAGCGTCATTCGGACTCTAAGAATCCCGCCGACTGCTTCAGTCGACGGCAGTCTCGGGGACTACACCCAGTGGGTGCGCTCAGCGCGCTCCCATTGGAACCAGAAAACACCCAGTGGGTATGCCCCTGACGCAAACCAACTCAGGACCCAAAGAAACTGCATATAGACGAAATTTGTGACTGAAGATAGTACTTACAAGGGTACTTACTCGGACATTCTTCTCCAACACCCCGCTGGCATCATAGGCCTCTTTCAGCCTGTCGTTCATCAGCTTCAGCTGGATCAGTGCCTCCTTGCTCACCCCTGCCTAGTCCTCCGGGATGTGGTGTAGTATGAAGATATTAGCCGTGGGAGGAGTCGGCAAGGAAGATCCGAGTGAGGTCCTGGCCCCCGAAGAAGCTCCCCGAACCAGTGCTGACGCCTTAGCAGGCAAAGCGTCCTGCATCAAGACGTCCGCATCGGCAGAAGGGTTCGGTGGGACGACCTTGTCATCCCCGTCAAGTTCTATCACTTCGGGAGTAAACGCTCGAAGATCATTCGGGAGTAAGCGCAAAGGAAAAACGCAGAGTTCAAAAATCATGTCCGAGTGAGTTCGTAGGTTACCTTTTGAAGACGCGGCGTCGACATCAGCCTCGTCCTTCTCCAGCGAAGCAGTTGAGGTGTCAGCTCTGTAATGAACCCTTTCGGAACGTCACGTCACTCGGTCAAATTACCGAAATATCATTCGGTGCAAAGATACTTATGCTGAGTACACCGGCACATTCATTTTGATATTCGGCAGGACAGCCTTCCGGCGTTTGTTGACATCAACTTTCGGTTGCTTGGCTGTCTTCTCGGGTGACGGTGCAAGCTCGCCAAACCCGCGCTTCGAACTTCGAGTGGGATGGGCAGGCATGGAGTACTTAGCGGCACTCAGCCCCTTGGGGTAGCCTCCATAGACTCCCGGGTCCTGGCGCGTCTTGGAGCGGGTATCGGTGGGATCTCCTCCGACGGAGAAGATTCCACCTCGTCCCCCGAGTCCGAGTCTTTGTCCTCTTTGGTCACAGTCAGCTTGGGAAGTCGCCAAATGCACTGAGGCGAGTACGGCGGGAGACCCGACTGACCCTCGCCGACTGGAACGTCTTGGCAGTAAAACCAAGAACCTTGCCAACCCTTGACCGTGTCTGGAAAGTTCATTTGTGGAAAACTACTCTTCCCACTTAGTTGGATGCCAACACCCAAGCACAACTAAGCTACGTTCATTTTCCCCCCGGCCTGAGAAGACTTCTTGACAGTCATCACTTGACATGTAAAAAGGTGTTTGAACAATCCCCAGTGCGGATTGCAACCGAGGAAATTCTCGCAAAGGGAGATGAAGGCCGAAAAGTAAGAAACGACATTGGGAGGAAGATGATGGAGTTGGGCGCTACAGAAATCAAGGAAAGAGCAGAAGAATGGATGCGGGGGCAAAGAGAAACCTCTCTCGATGTGGGTCATGAGGAGCACCCGCTCGTCCCGTCGCGGCGCGGCCTCGACCTCTCCCGCCTCCGGTACTCGCCAGCTCCCCGCAACCAAGAGCCCTTGGCTCTCCAGCTCCCTCAGCCGGCCGGCGGTGGTCTGCGGCTGCATCCAGTCGCCCTGGATGAAGCTCGCCGGTGTGCCAGCGCTCGATGAAGACCCGCGCAACACCTTCTTCGCCTTCTTGGCCTTCGCGGTCACCCCCTTCGTCATCTCCGGTAGATTGGGGGCGCAAGTCGGACGTGGTCTGGCCGAGGAAAGCTCTTGATGAAGCGACGGGGAGATTGCGGAGGGGAGAAGTGGGAATGCCTCTCTCTCCTCCCTCTACTTTCATACTCCAGCGCGGCAAGATCCTGGCCATCGATCCACGGGCGACGCGACATCTACGGGCAGCGCGAGATCCGTGGGATCTTTGGTGCAACATTCCGGGGACGCGTGGCTTTAATCGCGGCGTAGTTATCGAGGCGCCGCATCCACTATCCCCACTAACGCAGCGCAACTATCCACGCACTCCCGCGCATGATTCCCATGATTTCAAATAGACGGACTTTTCACCGCAGCATGATCCGAGTAGGCTCTGTGCCTACGGGTGCGTTCTGACGCGACACGACACTCCGAGTGTGCGAGGCAGATCCGTCGAGCACTCGGACAATTTTCTGGTCGCTGTGAGAATTCCATGAGGAAATGCAAGAGGACAACCTTTTTCTTGCATCATCATTCGGAAAGCCTTGATGGATACACACCCGAGCCGTCAGATCATTTCTCCCAAGAGGTTATCCGACGCCAACCGAGTGGCTTGCGTGATCAAGCTATCCAGTCATTCGGAAAGTATACAACCTAAATCCGTTGCGATCACATGCCGAGCATGAGACAACCCGGGTCATGTCCTGACGCCCCCGAGGCGCCGACGACGTTCCTCAACTGATTCGGGGCTACTGATGAGGTCACCTTCCATGGGTATGGTCATAGACCAGACATCTAGGGCCCACTTGGGGGCCCACATTAGCATCAAAGTCGCTGGACTACCAGTGCATTCGGATACATCCTCAGGATCCACTCGGATCTGAATGGTCACTCGGACGTCACTTCGTCAGTCAGCTATGATCTAACACTCGGACAAGAAGGAGTGGAGCCGACATAGGAGTCGTAACGTTCGAGGGACTTGATAACTCACATTAAGTGTTGTGAAGACAAACGTTACCAGTAACGGCTTAGTTAAGATGACAGTTCTCAGTAACGCCTGTAGTTACTTGCATTTAATGCCTTGTAATGATGCTCGGCGGATCCAGGCACACTCTATATAAGCCGCCCCCGAGCTCCTAGACAAGGGTTCCGAACTCTCTGTAATCAGACTACCCCCATAAGCAAACACTAAGCCCTAGGGCTCGAGATGTTGGGTCTTTACCACTCCCGAGTGGGGCCCGAACTCGTACATCCGAGTGTTACACCTGTGCTATAGCTAGGCTATGCCCCACTTCATTCGTACCCTCGGTACTACTGTCAGACTTACTCCCACGACAGGGGATATAAGCCATGGAGAAGTTAGAATAAAATACCTATTATGCAATAATGAAATATGAATCAATTTATAACAGTACCTAAAGTATTTGATATGTTGCTTATTGATGTCTAGTACACAACTTTATTCTTGTAGACTCGTGTTGGGCCTCCAAGCGCAGAGTTTTGTAGGACAGTAGCGATTTTCCCTCAAGTGGATGACCGAAGGTTTATCAATCCGTGGGAGGTGTAGGATGAAGATGGTCTCTCTCAAACAACCCTGCAATCAAATACAAGAAATCTCTTGTGTCCCCAACACACCCGATACAATGGCAAATTGTATAGGTGCACTAATTCGGCAAAGAGATGGTGATACAAGTGCAATATGGATGATAGATATAGGTTTTTTGTAATATGAAAATATAAAAACAGCAAGGTAGCAAGTGTAAAACAACAAGCAAAACGGTGTATAAATGCTTGGAAATAAGGCCTAGGGTTCATACTTTCACTAGTGCAATCTCCCAACGATGCTAACATAGTTGATCATATGATCATCCCTCAACGTGCAACAAATAATCACTCCAAAGTTCCTATCTGGTGGAGAACATAAGATGAAATTGGTGTAGGTAGTAGAACCACCTCAAAGTTATTCTTTCCGATCAATCTATTGGGCTATTCATATAAGTGTCACAAACAGCCCTAGAGTTCCTACTAGAATAACACCAATGATACATATCAATCAACCCTAATGTCACTTAGATACTCCAATGTCACCTCAAGTATCCGTGGGTAAATTATGCGACATGCATTAAACAATTTCAGATCTATCATATTCAATCCAACACAAAGAACTTCAAGGAGCACCACAAGATTTCTATCGAAGAACGTGCTATGAAAACGTGCAATCAACCCCTATGCATAGCCCCAGGTCACCGGAATCCGCAAGTGGATGCCTCAACATATATCAAGTGAATCAATAGAATACCCCAATGTCACTACAGGTATCCCATGCAAGACATACATCAAGTGTTCTCAAACAATAATATTCAATCCAACATAACGAGATCTCAAAGGTAAAGATTCAATTCATCACAACAAGGTAGCAAGGGAATAGCATCATATGATCCGACTATATTAACAAAGCCCGTGATACATCAAGATCGTGCCATCTCAAGAACACGAGAGAGAGAGAGAGAGATTGAATACATAGCTAATGGTACAAACCGTCAGCCCCGAGTGTGGACTACTCCCTCCTCATCATGGCCTCCGCCGGGATGATGAAGATGGCCACCGGAGATGATCTACCCTCTCCGGCACGGTACTGGAACACCTCCAGATTCGTTTTTTGTCGATACAGAGAGTTGCGGTGGCGGAGCGGAGAGTCTCTCTTTATTTCTGGGGTTTCTGGTATTTATGGGATTTTTCAGCATTGGAATCACGCGAAACGGAGCCACGTGGGCCCCACCACATATCTCACCGCGCCCATAGGGGGCGCGGCCTGTTGCGTGGAGGCCCACTGGCACACCCCCTCTGGCAGGTCTTCGCTCCAATGTTGCTTATTTCCTCCAGAAAAATTACAAAAAAGTTTCGGGCGATTCCGAGAACTTTCATTTTTTGCACAAAAACAACACCACGGTAATTCTGCTAAAAACAGCGTCAGTCCGGGTTAGTTCTAAATAAATCATATAAAGTGCATCAAAACCATATAAAAGTATTGTAAACATAGGTGAATATGGCATGAATACTTCATAAATTATCGATACATTGGAGACGTATGAGCATCCACAAGCTTAAATCATGCTCGTCCTCGAGTAGGTAAATGATAAAAGAAATAATTTATGAAGTGTGAATGCTAGCTTAGTGAATTTTTTTGATCATTGATAATTTTAGTCACTTTTCTAGCATCATAACCAGCAACTTTTTCTCATAAAAAATCATCATGATAGAGTAGCAATCAATTCACATGTCATGGTTCAAACAATGCATTCTATTGAAACTTAACAATCTATGTTCTTTGTCACCAAACAATTTCAATACATCATCAAGTCTAAGTAAGAGCTCCACATACTCAATTATCATATAGTCTTTTATGATTGCTAATAGTCAAGGCATATTTTTAGAACAAACAACATCCATTGAACACAGAGAAAGATAGGGGCTTGATGTTTCGCCTCCCAACACACTTATCATAAAGATAATTGTCAACAATAATGAATCATGATCAAATATATTTGAGTGGATATATATGTTTGGCTCTTTCCCCACCACATGGTACTTGCCAACTAATAGATGGAGGTTGTAATAAGAAGTTGACTCAACATGAAAGTAAGTAACATGAAAGTAAATAGACTATACCTTCACAGAGGGAAGCAGGGATTTGCATATGTGCCAGAGCTCATTGTTTAAAACAGAGATGAATATGTAATTTTGAGTGGTGTGCCTTCCCTGTCAACATCACAACAGAGTATTCAATATCTTCCATGCTAATCACATTATTGGCGGTTCCCAAACATAATTTAAATTCTTACTCCACCTCCACCATTCAAACACATTCCATGGCTCGCCGAATCCACGGTTGCCCTTCAAACAATCAACTTTCTAGGGGGAGTTTTTATTTATTTATTTTTGTCTTATGCAGGACTGGGAATCATTTTTACCAGCCTCTCTCGTGCAATGACTAGTGAATAACTACTCATCTTGAGAATAACTTTCTTAGCATGGAAGATAATGGCTGCCCCATCGCTCCATGAGCGGTACGAGCACACAAAACAGATGTTTATTTGAATGTTTAGAGGTGGCACATGAAAATTTACCTGGAATGGCAGTGAAATACCATATATAGGTAGGTATGGTGGACTCTGATGGAAGAAACTTGGCACAAGGATTTGGATGCACAACTAGTATCTCTACTTAGTACGAAGTTTTTGCTAAAAAAGGTTCTAAACAAGCACCACATGTTGGAGGATCCATAACAATATAACTTCTATGCAAATACACCCAAACATGACCATTACTTTGTCTTGCTTGTCCGACCTCAACTATTTGATCAAGGTTGAAAATAATGGATGGGTATTCACAATCATAAAAGGTATCCAAGATAATATATTTATATGTGAAAGTTCTCTTTCTTATACTAATCATTCATGAATTGCTTGTATGACCAATTTGATGATTGTCAAACTCCAATAGATTTTACTTTCTAAACCAGACGTGAAGCTACTACTAAGCATAAAGCACATTGATAATTTCATATTTATGATGTTCAATTCATTCACAATTTACTCTTCGGATATAAGTGAAGCACATGAGTAAACCTCAAACTACTCTCAAAAGATATAAGTGAAGATCAATGAGTAGGTAAACAATCAAGTATCTATGTGAGGGCTCTCTCTCTCAATAAATATTTTCAGATCTAAGTATTTTATTTAAAAATTAAGCAAAAGAAAAACAACACTCCAAGAATAGCACATATCATGCGGAAAAATAAAAATTTAGGCTCAACATAGGCTAACCCATAATTGTTGATGAAGAGAGGTGGGATGCGTAGCATCCCCAAGCTTAGATGCTTGAGACTTCTTGAAATATTTACTTGGGGTGCCTTGGGCATCCCCAAGCTTGAGCTTTTGTATCTCGTTCAATCCTCTCCTATCCCAGTTTCACCTAGGGCTCAAAAACTTCATCCACACAAAACTTGAAAAGAACTCGTGAGATAGGTTAGTACACATAAGAACAAATCAACACTTCATGTACTGCCAAGACAAGTTGCAAAATAATTTTCAAACATCATCTGCCATTTACTATCGTTACCATAATTTATATTTACCAATATAGGCTATGGAAACTATAGGATAAGTAGATAACAAAACTATGACAACAATCTGTCCAAACAGAAGAGTCTGTAGCAATTTATGAAACCAGTGTACTTTTGTAACTCAAAAAATTATGAAAATTTAGGACATGATAAAGATTTTTTATGACAATACTATGTAAAAATTTCAGAAACTTTCCACGTTCCAGTAAAATATGAAAATTCAAACACTACAACAAATATGAAAAATCTAATATGAAAATCCAAGGAAGACTCAAGTGCCTAAGCTTGGGGATGCCCCGAAAGGCATCCCCTCTTTCGTCTCAATCCATCGGTATGTCACTTGGAGATATATTTTTATTCATCACATGATATGCGTTTTTCTTGGAGCGTCGTTTGCTTTTGCTTTTGTTTGCTTTTATTTTTAGTTTGCCACAATCATCATTTGCTGGACACACCTATTCGAGAGAGACACGCCTTGATCATAATTTGTTAGAATACTCTACGTGCTTCACTTATATCTTTTGAGCTTAGCAGTTGCTCTAGTAGTTCACTTATATCTTTTTGAGCACGGTGGCGTATAGATTTTGTAGAAATAGTTGCATTCTCGTTCTTAACTTATATTTGTTTGAGAGTTAATAAATAGTGACGATAATTTGCATCGGTCATAAGACTTGTCCAAAAATAATAGGTATTCAATAAGTGATAATCAAAACCATCATGTAGCACATACAAGAGAAATTGTGGGTTAATGATATTGATGTGGTAATATGAAAAAGGTGTGAGTTCATCATTGTTGATTCGTAGAAGTATCAGTATTAAGAGGTGTTCATTTCCCGTTTGTTTAAATATTAAAAAGGCATGGTGGGGATGTGTGAGTATTTCTATTCCTCGTTGAAATCCTAGTGTTATGTCAGGTCGGAGGCGCGCGATGGTTAACTCCTCCGAACCTCCTCCCTCGGGGCATGCGAGTAGTACTTTGATTTCTGATAAAACTAATAAAACTTTGCAATAAGTATATGAGTTCTTTACGCAATCTCAGCACCTCATATTTTGCTAGCCTGTTCGGTACCGTACATTGCCCATTCTCACCTCGAGGATCGACCCAAACTTCGCCGGTGCATCCAAACCCCATGACATGATACGCTCTGTCACACATAAGACATCTTATATCTTCCTCAAAACAGCCACCATACCTACCTATTATGGCATTTCCATAGCCATTCCGAGATGTATTGCCATGCAAATTCCACCGTTACATCATATGACTAGTTCGTTCTTTATCATATTGCTTTGCATGATCATATAGAGCTGACATAGTATTTGTGGCAAAGCCACCATTCATCATATTTTTGATACATGTCACGCTAGATCATTGCACATCCCGGTATACTGCCAGAGGCATTCATATTGAGTCATATTGCTTCATAGTTCTTCATATCAAGTTTTCATGTTGAGTTGTACGTAAATAAAAGTGTGATGATCATCATCATTATAGCATTGTCCCAGTGAGGAAATAAAAATGGGGGAGGCCAAATGAGCCCACCATAAAAAAATGATGAGAGAAAAAGAGAGAAGGGACTTTGCTACTATCCTTTACCGCACTTGTGCCTCAAAGTGGCACCTTGTTCTTCATATAGAGATTCTCATGTTATGTCATTTTCATATTCTAGTGGGAATTACTTTTTCATTACTATAAACTTGGCTTGTATATTCCGATGACGGGCTTCCACAAATGCCCGAGGTCTTCATGAGCAAGCAAGTTGGATGCACACCCCACTTAGCTTCAGTTGAGCTTTCATACACTTATAGCTCTTGTGCATCATTTGCATGGCAATCCCTACTCCTTGCATTGACATCTATCGATGGGCATCTCCATAGCCCGTTGATACGCCTAGTTGATGCAAAACCTTCTTCTCAACTTTTACCCCTTTGATATCTACCACTATATTCTATTCCACCCTTATGCTATGTCCATGGTTCACGCTCATGTATTGCGGGAAGAGTAAAAAGTTGATGCACATAGAAAAAGTACGATCCGATTTCCTGACTTGGACACCGTGGTGCTTGACATTTGTATTAATGTGGTGAAGACGGAGCCATGCCTTGCTAATATGATAAAATGAATGGGGGTAAACATTCTTTTAGGATCGTATACTTTGAAATATTGATGATTTTGTTGCTTGTGCTTATAAATATTACTATGCTGATGCTTGTTAATTCATTATTTCTCAATGAGCATACATGCAAAAGATTACATATTGGGTAGCATGTCACATCAAAATTTCTGTTTTTATCATTTACCTACTCGAGGACGAGCAGGAATTAAGCTTGGGGATGATGATACGTCTCCAACGTATATATAATTTTTGATTGTTCCATGCTAATATATTATCATTCTAGGATACATTTTGAGTAATAATTTACCAATTTATATTATTTTTGAGCACTAACCTACTGACCCAGTGCCTAGTGCCAGTTGCTATTTTCTGCGTGTTTTTTACTTTTCAGGTTTACAGTACCAAACAAAGTCCAATTGCCCCAAAACTTTTTATGGACCAAAATAAGACTTGCAAGGTTCGGGAGAAGACCAGAGGCCGCACGAGGAAGGTGAGGGAGTCCGGGACTAAGGGGTCCTCGGGCCACCGGCCTATTTCCTATGGGCCAGATAGGTGGGCCACTTTCGGCCTAGTACATGGATGCCAAATTACAAGTCAACCTTGTATTCGGGAAGGAAAGTTTTGATGTCTTGGTGTGTCCTCCAAGTTAAGATGACAAGATCGATGAGTTTATCCCTTGATGATAACCGACTATGTGTAACCCTAGGTACCCCTGGTGTCTATATAAACCAGAGGGTTTAGCTCGTAGGGCAGAACCATTATTCCAACTCACCGAGGGTTTTAGTTCCCTTGATCTCGAGGTAGATCGACTCTGTAACCGTCGTATATTCATCAAGATAATCAAGCAGGACGTAGGGTTTTACCTCTTCGAGAGGGCCCGAACCTGGGTAAAACATCGTCTCCCTGTTTGTTGTTCCCCATCGGTACAAGATCCACAGCTCGGGACCCCCTACCCGAGATCTGCCGGTTTTAACACCGACATTGGTGCTTTCATTGAGAGTTCCGCTGTCGGATCGCCAGCAGGATCGATGGCTCGCCTGGTCATCGGCGACAACATCCTCATCGGGGACATCTTCGTCCCCAACCAGCCCTTTGTGTCCGGCAGTGTCGATCTACGTGACGATACGGCCGGCCATCCTGATCAGATCGGCAGCTTCGCCCCTGGGCAAAAGATCAGGTTTGGCAGCCTGGAATACGCCGCCGATGCCCGGGGAAACATGTCCCTGGCCAGGCTCATGGCCCCATCCGACGAGCCCGGACACCCCGAATCTTTAACATCAGACCTCCTCCTCCTCGACTCTGTCTTCGGATCAACCCTCGCCCCGGACCTAGCTTCAAGCTTGGATCCGACCATAACGGTCGGAGGACGGGGCTCGGCCTCGGCCAAATATGCACCCTGCTTTGGCGCGCTGGAGATCGACTCTGGAGGACTCCATGAGAATAGCCTGGCCGGCTTCTCGCTCTTAAGAGAAACGCTGGCCCGGATCCAAATGATGAATATTACACAAGACCTGCCCCCGCCCTATACTCGGATGGGCTTTGAGGCCGACCACTTGGAATTTTGTGTCCCACCCACCACCCACTTGGTAGCCATTGTTGAGGACTTAAATGATATGCTAGACTACGCCTCCGAGGAGGCCAAGGACATCGACGAAGATGTCGACAACATCCCTACCTCCACTGGACGGTGGACAGCTACCTCCACCTACGATGTCTATATGGTGGACACCCCCAATACCACAGGGAAGAACGGTGAAGGCACCCCCAGCAAGAACAAAGATAACCACGGAGAGGTGCCTCCCAAGCGCTGGCGCCAGCGCAAATGATCTAGGGGGTGCAAAGGAAAAGAAAGCAATATGGTCACCGGAGAAGATGATACCCCGGACAACATGCAAAATCTCGACGACCCTGTCGCCCCCGAGCAACAGCTAGATGGCGCATAGGGACATGAGGATCGGTATAACTCCGAAGATAGCAACTATCTTCCTCCCTCGGAAGATGAGGTCAGTCTTGGGACCGAGGATTACATCGTCCGCGAAGACCCGCTGGATAAAGAACGGTTCAAGCGGCAGCTGATAGCTACCGCCTGGAGTATGAGGAAGAAGCAGCAACAAATAAAAGTCGAACAAGACACCCTCAATGACAGATGGACAAAAGTCCTAGTAGCTGAAGAAGGGTTCGGTAATGAATGGCCGGATCAAAATAAAAGCTAACCGCGCGGACGCTTGCTACAACAATTTGATGGCGAGGCCCAGCCCGCACACCCCACGCGTACTTGGGACAACCAGCCAGACCCCCCCCCCCTTGAGGACGGAACATGATGGTTGGAAGTGCTGGAGACAGACCTACCCCCCTAGGAGAGGAAGGGAGCCAACATATCCTAAGGATCCATACGACCTACGACATGGCCTAGACGCTAGAGCAGGCCAGACAAGATCCATCTACAGACACAGAGGGCACAACCCCGTTAGACGGGACGATTACCAAGCTTGGCTCGATCGAAACAATAGAGTTTGGGAGGAGCATCGTGTCCGGATGACATCCACCTCCGAAACGACGTAGCCCGAGTTTGGGGCTCCGCTCACCCATTGTGCTGCACAGACGGGGTGATGCGGCACCAGTTCCTCGAAGGGTTTAAACCAGTCAACATCGAACAATACGATGGGACAATAGACCCGGCGGTGTGGATCGAAGATTTCCTTCTCCACATTCATATGGCTCGGGGATATAATCTCCACGCCATAAAATATCTGCCTTTAAAGCTTAAGGGACCAGCATGGCACTGGTTAAACAACCTCCCCGAAAACTCCATCGGAAGGTGGGAAGAGCTCGAGGATGCTTTCCGAGCTAACTTCCAGGGCACTTATGTTCGGCCTCCAGACTCCGATGACTTAAGCCACGTCGTTCAACGGTCTGACGAGTCAGCCAGAAAATTCTGGAACCAGTTCTTGACTAAGAAGAACCAAATCGTTGACTGCCCAGACGCCGAGGCAATAGCCTCTTTCAGGCACAACATTTGAGATGAATGGCTAGCTCGACAGCTCGGCCAGGAGAGGCCGAGGACAATGTCGGCCCTAACCTCACATATGACCCGCCTTTGCACGGGTGAGGACAGCTGGCTTGCTCGCCGAGAAAGCAATCCCAGAGAGCCCGACACCTCTGAAGCCCGGGATGGAAATGGGAAAGCACGACGCAAGAGGAACAAGCGCCAACAGAACGACGGTGACACTAAAGACATGGCAGTTAATGCCGGATTCAGCAACTCCAAATCAGGAAAATGGAAGAATCCCACCAAAGGGAGTAGGGATGGACCTACTCAGTTGGATAAGATATTGGACAGGCCATGCCAGATCCACGGCATTTCAGATAAGCCCGCTAACCACAACAACCGTAATTGTTGGGTGTTCAAACAGGCCGGCAAATTGGCAGCCAGGGATCAAGGCAAGGGCCTCCATAGTGAGGACGACTTTGAATCCCACGGTCAGAACAATGGAGGACAGAAGAAATTCCCTCCTGAGGTAAAAACCGTGAACATGATCTATGTCACGCACATATCGAAGAAGGAGAGGAAGCATGCTCTCGGGGAGGTCTACGTGGTCGAGCCCGTAGCTCCAAAATTTAACCCATGGTTAGCATGTCCGATCACTTTCGTCCGCAGGGACCATCTGACCAGTATCCGTCATGGAGGATCGACGGCCCCGGTTCTAGATCCCATCATCGATGGGTACCATCTGACTAGAGTCCTCATGGATGGAGGCAGTAGCCTCAATTTGATTTACTTAGACACGGTAAAAATATGGGTATCGATCCCTCAAGGATCAAACCCAGCAATACCACCTTTAAAGGGGGTCATCCCAGGCGTGGAAGCCCGCTGCTCGGGCACCATAACGCTGGAAGTAGTTTCGGTTCGCCCGACAACTTTCGCAGCGAAGACTTGGTCTTCGACATCGTCCCTTTGCGCAGCGGTTACCACGCCCTCCTCGGCCTTACAATGTTCGCTCACTTCAATGCCGTTCCCAACTACGCATACATGAAGCTCAAGATGCTCGGACCCAAGGGCGTCATCACGGTCAACGGCAACACGGATCGCTCCCTCCAGACCGAGGAACACACAACGGCCCTAGCAGCTGAAATACAGGTCCGCAAGGAGATGCCAAACTCCCAGCCCTCCGTCAAGGCACGAAAGGTGAGCAAGCAAGTCCGGGCTCTGTTTCAACTACCGGAGCCTCCCCACGCCCAAGATAAATAGAAACACGCCCCCCCCACACAGCAAGGCCCCGCTGGCCATAAGGTACGTACCCTGAAGGCATAACTTCACGCTTAAAATACCATGGGCAGGTGTGGGGGCTTGCCAAGTGTTTGGCTAGACCGAACTATGGTCAAATTCGTCTTCGGGCGACCAACAGGTACCACTACAGAGCATCAAGCTAATATGCAACAGCGACCTCTCAAGACCAAAGGTCCGCTCGCCAATTACCACCTCCTCTCAAGGAGATCCAGAGTAAAGGCGCAGTCGTGCGGTAGGGCGCAGTAGGGATGTAAAACCACTCATAAAGAACCATGTATCGACCTTTCCTCTATAAAAGTTTATTTCACAATAAAGTATCCATAACAGTTGCTTCGGTAGTGTGGATTGTACGGTTCGACATCACGAGTCTATCGGAAAGCTAAAACCATTTTTGCCAGTCTTACCGCGATCATTTGTGTTGCATAGTCTTTTCTCCCCTCTTCGCTCTTTGATGCCGAAGAAACATCATTCGGTACACATTTTAGATGTAGCCGGTTAATATACCGGGGTTTGGCCATCGCAATCGCTCCAAAGCATCATTCTGGCACCTTTTTTATGTGCCTGGAAGTCTCGGATATTGCGTTATATGCATCGGTACCAAATTATGTCTTGGGTCAATAGTTGGGTTGCCCGGCTATTGTGTTTGCCCTCTTACGTTCCACACGTTCGGCTAGGAGGCTAAAGGGAGAACCATTGCGATTGTAAGTCCAGCTCGTCCGGTTAAGTACCTCAGTAGAGAATGACGAAAACTGACTGTCATAATAAGCGAGGACCCGTCTGCGATCCGATGACAAGTGTTAAACTAAAAATCGTTGAAGGTTACACCGTGTCACATGAAGGGTTTATATTCTCACAAATCAAGTGGTTATGGTACTAACCTCGGCACTGCCGAACACCACAAACACTGGGGGCTAGTCACTAGCCTTCACAGTCAAGCTCCTAAGGCTAAGTGAGAGCAATAAAGCCACATAGTACGGTTGCCTGGTTTTCCTTGTGCACTACCGCCTATGGGCACCGAGACATCGGCTAAGGGTTAAAGTGAGAAAGTAGAAACACCCCTTGTAGCATCTACAAGGGGGCTAAAGCCAAAACTGGAAACTTTCAGCATAAGACGGCCACACAAGAGTAAAAAATAAACAAAGCTAAGCATGATATACCACGCAAAGCACATGCATTATAATTTGCAAAAGCCTTACTTTCATTTGATACATGGTAGCCCCATCACTCCAAAATTACATCTTTTGAGCACTGGGCCTCTATCGCTCGACCACCAACCATAACAATGGGGAAATATTGCTCGGGGCGCATGTGCTCCTTTCTTGGAGGCGGGGGCCCGGTGACCATCTCTATTGGCATAATCTTTGGCCAGTGCATCATGGTCTTTGCAAAGGCCATCCGAGCTCCCTCGATGTAGATAGAGCACTTCAGGACGTTGATCCAGGGTGCAGCATCGCGGAGCCTTTGTACTCGGTCGAAATCGTAGCTGCTCGGCAGCTCTGCAGGCCAAAGGCTGATGAAGAGGTCTTTCATGGCTGGCTCCTTCATCCGGTGCAGCTCCATCAGCTGCTTCATTTGGTCAGCCTGGAGGGGAGGATGCTGGGAGGCCTGAAACTGCACCCAAAACAACTGCTGTTCGACGTCCCTGTCCGAGACGGCATAATGTCTGGCCGCATCTGCCACACTCTTCAGTAGATCCAAGAAACCGCCTGCAGAACGCCGCGGTCGAGTAAGCAATACGAAGGTGTTGCCACCAAAAGGGCATTGCAGTAAGTACGAGTTGCCGTCCGCAATGAACTGGACCTTGCGGAGCTCCTTTTGGCAATCCCGCACCTCCATCCGCGCTTCTTGAGCCGCCAACTTAACCAAGGTTAGCTCGGAGGCTTGCTCTTTATTGTTAAGCTCAAGGGCCTCACATTTAGTGACGGCATCCTTGAGCTCCTGCTGCACCTCGGTCACCCTAGGCTCGTGCTTCTCCCGGGCCGCCCTTGCTGACGATAGGTCGGCGGTCGCTCGTTCGGCCGCCTTTTTTTGCTCTTGGGCCTCCTGCCTCGCCCTCTGCACCTCGGCCTTGAGGCTCTCGACCTCCGCGGTAACATCTGTAGTCATAACAGGCATCCTGTGCTTCGGGATAGCAATCCGAATATTTCATATGCTGAGGAAATTCAAGATATTAAGACAATCTAGCTCGGTCTTACCTTGTGCTTCGTCAAACCGCCTGTTGAAATGGTCGAGCTCTTCATCGGAGCTCTTGAGCTTCCAATTAATCTCAGCCAGCTCCATGGCATTGGTGGCTAACGCCGAGGGCGAGGCCTGCATAACAGTTTATGTGCGTTAGACTGCCGAGCTATCGGTTTTTCGACCCTCTGCTTGGATTTTACTACAATGCGGCCAGAGACTCGGGGGCTACGCCTCATTTTTCTTGCGATTATCGGTGTTCCTAGCACTATTTTCGACGCCCGCTTGAGTTTTTCAAACTCAAACAGGTCTCGGGGGCTGCCATATATAAGGACTACACAAAGTAAATTCCCTTTGTAGATGAATATTACATTATTTACCTTGAAGCCCGCCAAGAGGCCTTCGAAAGCCTCCTTCAGCCCGCTATCGACGGACTGAATGCTTTGCAAAACTGCACCCTGGAGAGTGCGATGTTCTTCAGTAATGGAGGGGCCATTTAAAGCCTCCTCCATCATAGCCGGCCACCCGGTCTTGGCGTGCTCCACTGTAGGTGACGCTCGTGGCAGCACCTCGGCTCCCCTATCGGTGGAGTCGGGAATGGATGACTCCGAGGCAGTGTTCGAGGCCTGCTCTCGGGCAGTCTCCGGAGCGGTCTTTGGGGCAGGCCGTGGGGCGATCTTCAAAGCAGTCTTCGGGGAGAGCTCGGATTGATCGGGCTCCCCATTTTTATCCGCCAGAAGGGAACCTCCCTCCTGGTCTTCGACAACCGAGGCATTGGCCTCGGCCATGATATCGTCACCACTACCCCCCGTATTCAACACGGGAGGGGTCCTTCGGGACAACACCTATGCGGCCTCATCTGCAGCAGGGGGAGGGGTGGTGCGCGACGCGGTCCCACTCTCCGCTAACGCGGATGGCGGAGAATCTCCCTCCGAGGTCTGCTCGGTGGGGAGCTCACGTGGTGGGATACAATATGAAAGGCAGTCGTTTGGTTAGTAACACACCTCGACATGAATACAAGGAAGAGTCTTCGGATTATACCTTGTAGCCGGGGGCTTGGCCCTGGGGTTCCTTCGAGGAACTAACTCATAAGCCTCGGACCGTTTTGCGGAGTCCGAGCTGTCGTCAAACAGGACCAACTTGGTCCTGCGCGGCTTCTTCGGGACGGGAGGAGGCAGTCCCTCATCGGTGTCGTTAGACGCCGTCCTCCTCCTTGACCGGGAGGGATCGCTCTCCTCCCTATCCTCCTCCCGCTCTTGATCATCAGCGGAGGAAGCATGGGTTTCCCCGGACCTAGTGTCTAGGGGTCCTTGGGGACAGATGCCCTCTCGTGCCTACACTTTCTTCTTCTCCTTCTTCTCCAGCGCTGAGTACGGTGCCTCGACTAGCATCGCCGTCAATAAGGGCGACCTGGGGTCTTCGGGTAGTGGCGCCGGGCCGTCAATCTTCACGGCCTTCACCAGCCATTTCTGCAAAGGCAAGGAAGAAGGGGTTAAAATTCCTTGTTAGAAGGAAGAACCTAAATGAAAGATGCAAACTTTATTATACCGCGTTAGGAGGGGTCTCGGCGTCGAGACCGATTTCTTCCTCCTGGTCCGGCCAGTCCTGCTGGGGGTTGAACAACACCTTCCACAGCTTTTCGTGGGTGGTGCGGTAGAAGTGCTGCATGGTGGCAGGGTCATCAGCCTTGTAAGCCCATATTGGGGAGGCCCGATGTTGGCAAGGTAGGAGGCGAAATCGGAGCATGACATGAATCACGTTGGTCAGTGCGACGTTCTGCTCTATTATCTGGGAGATCCGCTTCTGCAGCAACTTCACCTCTGCTGTCGGCCCCCAGTCGAGCACCTTCTTGACCCATGACACCAACCTCTTGGCAGGACCGGATCTAAATTCAGAGGGAGCCGCCCACTGCGCTTCATGTGGCTCGGTAATATAAAACAACTCCTTCTGCCAGACCTTGACGGTGTCAATTAAAACGCCGTCCGGCCACTCGACACGGGGGAGTTTGCTGATCATCGGCCCACCACAGTACGCGTGTTGACTATTGATTATCTTTGGCTTGACGTTGAAGATTGTGACGCCCGGATTATTAGGCTACAGTAATTTCGGTAATTAAGCTACAGTAATCTCACGCTAATGTTGCCACGTCACCGCATTCACTGTTGCCGCGATCACTGTTGTTGAATTCGCGCCTGTGCAAACCCCGTCAGTTTCGTTGCAATTTAAATCGTCCGAAAAAGTGGATTATAAAGTTGTGCCAAACCGAGATTAAAAATGTTGGATGGGTTGGAAATATTTCCTAATATTTTATAAAATTGAAATCGGTAATTTTGGAATTTAATTGGAGCCCCAAAAGTATTTAAAACGAATTTTGAAACGGTGGGAAAATTGGACCTAACCGGGTCGAAATTAGGTGGCTCGTTCGCACACTATAAATACAAAACCGGGTCAAACCCTAGATCTCCCGTGCCCCAGCCGTCCCATTTTCCCTCGCGCGCCGCCGCTCGGGCGCTCGCCTGCGCCAGCCCCGCACCGGCCGCGTGGCCCCGCGTCGCCGCCCCGGTCGCCAACCCTCGCCGCTGGCCGTCTCGGCCCCGCCGGCCCCGCCGGCGCCCTGTGCCCGCCCGCGCCCGGCCGTCTCGGCCCCGGCGGCCCGCGCCCCGTCTCCCCGCCGCGTCCTCGCCGCCCCGCCGCCGTTGGCCGCCGCCGGCGCCGCCGGCCCCGGCTCCCCGCCGCCTGGCCCCCGCCGCCGTCGGCCACCTCCGCCCGGGCCGCGTCGTCCCCGCCGCCTGTGCACGCGCCGCCGCCGGCCGGCCCTCGCTTCCCCCCGATGTGAGCCTCCTTCCTCCCCCCCTCCCCCGGCCGCCGGTCGATGGCCGCCGCGCGGCCGGCCCGTGTGCATGTGTGCGTGTGTGGATGTGTGTGTGCGTGTAGCGTGCGTGTGTGTTGTGTTGTGTGTGTGTTTGTATATACGTATGGATATACGTATATACGTAAACACATACACGTATATACTAATAACAAAATAAAATGAATACTAATAAAAGAAAAATGAATTTAGAAAATAAGTAAGTAAATAAATATATATTAATATTAATAAATATTTAATTACATTAATTAATCAGTTAATTAAGTAATTAATTAAGTTAATTAAATGATTAAGGTTAATTAGAGAAATTAATTAATCTGTTAATTAATTGATTTAATTAGTTAAACAGTAAATATTACTGTTTCGGATAATTAGGATTTATTATTTAAAAAGAAATTCAGAAAATTATTAAATCCTTAATAATTAATATAAAATAAACCGTAGCCCGGATCGAAATACTTTATACATGAAAGTTGCTCAGAACGACGAGACGGATCTGGATACGCTATCTGTTAGTCTGCCACGTGCCCCTAGCATAGCAAACCTGTAACTTTTTGCCTGTTTCTGGCAGATGAATAGTGCATGACTTTAATAAAATAGTTCCGGATAAATTCCTAAATTAACTAAAACACTTGGATAGACAATATATCAACCCTGTGCTGCATCCTAGCTGTCCCATGCCACGAACACCGCAGACCTGGAACGTTGCCCCCTCCGGTCATCTGTCTGACAGATGTCCGGGACCGGGAAAACTTTCCCGGATGGGTTCTCCCTTTTCTCGGTATCGCGTAACGCTACGTTAGATCACCTCTGTCACCGCGTATTGCCATGCCATGCTTTGTGATGCTATTGTTTGCGCTGTTATTTATTTGTTTCCCCTTGTTGCTTCTTTTTCGGTAGACCCTGATACTGCGATAGACGCTGAGGCTACCGATGAAACTGCTGTGTACGACTACGTCGACGACGACCAGCCTTTTGCCACAGAGCAGCAAGGCAAGCAAAACCCCCTTAAGCATTCCGATATCACCTATCTCTCTCCCTCTTATGCTTGCATTAGAATTTTGCTACTGTATTAGATAGCTCCTATTCTGATGCATAGCCTGATTTTGATGAACTGCTACTACACATGTTTTACATCAACTGCCTAGAATAGGTGGATCAGTGAACCCCTGAGAGCCCTTAGTCCCCGTTGCCCTGCTTTCATCATCGACATCGAGGACTTGAAGACAGAAGACTCAGTCATTGTGACTGACAAGCCGTTACCGACACAGCACTACACACCCCTTTAGTAGGGCACTGCAGAGCTACTACCGAGTGCCGAGGGTGATACCTCGCTTAGCACTCCCGGTGTTAATTCTGTAGCGTAGTTATCGGTAATGGATATCGAGGGTGATTCCTCCTTTCCATTTACTGGTAGCGACTCTTGTCTTACCCATACCTCGAGTGGGATCCGTCCAGGGTGATTCCTCGGATCTCCACTTGGAGTATAGCCACACAGTTAGTATGACCGGGTGACTGAAACATGATTAAGGACGGGTCGGCCCCAAGGGTACCCGCGAGAGATGTTGGTGGGATGCGGCGCAAGGCATCCGGAGACTTGGTGGGGTGCGCCGGTAAGGCACCCGAGTGTTCTTGGCGGGGCGACGGACTGTAATATGTTTGAGCTTGCCCCGCACCATAAATTGCTAATGGGCTGAGTATTTAATCTGAGTTGGTCGATACGACCTTTAATGCACTAAACCTTCACGTGGGAAAGTTATGGGCACTCAGCGTCGTTGTATCAGCCGAAGCTCTTCGGACGTCAGCAATGGAGCGGCGCGCGACGGATTGGACTGGACGGTGCAGCTCTTGGACTGGAGTGTACTAGGTCTGTTTCCGACCGCCCACGCACCGTGCAGGTGTGCAAAGGGTGATTGGGCCCATGACCCCTGAGCGCATAGGATTTAGACCGGCAGGCTGGCCTCTTCGATGAGTCTAGGTGGGGCGACGACGTGCTGTATCCCGAGGGCGGACATTAACCCGGAAAGTGTGTCCGGCCGGAGGTGACCAGGCATGTTGGAAATGAGGTGCACCCCTGCAGGGAAGAACAAACTATTCGAATAGCCGTGTCCACGGTAACAGGACGATTTGGATTTGTACTTTGGCCTACTACAACTATAATCATAACTAATTAAAATGAATTGTGGCTCCGGGATTGCTTCCTCGCAGGGGAGTCGAGGGACGATCTCTGGGCGTGTTACTTAATTAAAATTGCTACAACAATATGACTATGTATATGAGATGCAGGTCTACTCTCTTCTCATGCTGCAAGATGCTGAAGATGCTAGTCTTCGATAGGACTAGGTCTTCTCCCTATTCTTGCTTTCTGCAATCAGTCCAGAGATACCCCTTTCATTGAGAATGATGCATATCTAGCTTAGTTCTGATGTAAGTCTTGCGAGTACTTTGGATGAGTACTCACAGCTGCTTTGCTCCCCTTTTTCCCCTTCGATACGATTCCGCGTTCAGTCGATGGAGCCCAGGAGATGGAGTTCGCTGGAGACGGCTACTACACCGCCGATGGAGCGTTCTACTACGTGGAGACTGCCGACGCTCAGGAGTAGTTAGGAGGTTCCCAGGCAGGAGGCCTCGCCTCTTTCGATCCGCTATCTTATGTTTGTGCTAGCCTTCTTAAGGCAAAACTTGTCTAACTTGTCTATACTCAGATATTGTTGCTTTCACTGACTCGTGCTTGTCGGAGCTTTATATTCGAGCCCTCGAGGCCCCTGGCTTGTAATATTAAGCTGTATGACTCTTTATTTGTGTCTTTGTCGTGTTGTGGTACTAATCAGTGAGTCCCTAATCTTGGCCATACGCATTGCGTGATTGATTAGCGTACGGACGAGAATGGGGGCATCACAAAGATTTTCAGCCATAAGCCGAAGTGTAGCTGGACCCGCAGGAAGGCATTGCATACAAGGATGAAGGCCGAGATGTGTAGAAAGGAATTTGGGGGGAGATCATGGAAATCTAGCCCGTAGAAGAACATTAGCCCCCCGGCGAAGGAATGGAGCGGGAAGCCAAGCCCTCGAAGGAAATGGGGAATGAATACCACCCTCTCGCCCTGCCGCGGCATGGGGATGAACTCACCCTTCTCGGGAGCGCGGTGGCCGATGTTGGTTGAGAGGTACCCGGCGTGCTTCAGCTCAATGATGTCATCGTTGGTGACACAGGAAGCCTCCCACTTGCCCCCGGAGCTTGAACCGTCTATGGCCGAGCTAGGGGTGTGGCTGGAAAGTACGAGGGAAGAGTGGATCTGAGTGCTGGAACTTTGAAGATTGGGAAGGCAATGGCTATGGAGGATCTGGGAAGCGTGTGGGGGCTTGCGCGGCTTTTCTCCTTTTATAGGCAGCCGTAATACCAAGAGTCCCTTTGTTACACCGCAGACCTCTCCACGCCCTGATAAAATCGTGCCGTTATTGATGCATGGGATAACCCAAATCATTGACCATATCCAGCAAAGAACGGGGCACGATCTCTATATTGATGAGACGTTCTAGTAAAAAGTCGGCCTCAAACCGCGAATCGAGTTTTCATAATTGGTCAGGAGTCATGACCGGCCGTGACCCTTCGCCAAAAGTTGTCAGACGAAGGCACTATTCACACCAGAGCTGATGGCCTTTGTGGCTAGGAAACGCATTGTATTCAGACAATGAGGAATCATCGGTGGCCGAACTAGCATCAGCCAAATGTAGAGGAGGATGAGAACTCGCCTCGTAAGCCGAAGACTTTTGCAGGACTGCTAGTGATCATGGACCTCGGCATTGGAGGCTAGTTCGGGGGCTACTGAGGGAGTCCGGGACTAAGGGGTCCTCAGGCCGCCGGCCTATTTCCTATGGGCCGGACAGGCGGGCCGCTTTGGGCCTAGTACATGGAGGCCAAACTACAAGTCAACCTCATATTCGGGAAGGAAAGTTTCGGTGTCTTGGTGTATCCACCAAGTCAAGATGACAAGATCGGTGAGTTTATCCCTTGATGATAACCGACTATGTGTAACCCTAGGTACCACTGGTAACTATATAAAGCAGAGGGTTTAGCTCGTAGGGCAGAACCATTATTCCAAATCATCTAGGGTTTAGTTCCTTTGATCTCGAGGTAGATCGACTATGTAACAGTTGTATATTCATCAATAAAATCAAGCAGGACGTAGGGTTTTACCACTTCGAGAGGGCCCGAACCTGGGTAAAACATTGTCTCCCTGTTTCCTGTTCCCATCAATCCAAGATCCACACCTCTGGACCCCCTACCCGAGATCTGTCGGTTTTGACACCGACAGGAGGCATAAGCCAACAGGGCATGCCCAGGGGGGTCAGCACGCCCTGATGGCTTGTCCCTCCCTAGTGGCCCTCCTACCCCCGTTCTTTGGCCTATAAATTTACATATATTACAAAACCCTAGAGGGCATCCCGAAACACTTTTTCTGCCGCCGCAAGTCCCTATTCCAACGGGATCCCATCTAGAGCTCCGTTCCGGCACCCTGACAGAGGGGGGATCAATCACGGAGGGCTTGTTCATCAACCTTGCTGCCCTCATGATGATGTGTGAGTAGTTCACCATAGATCTATGGGTCTGTAGTTAGTACCTAGATGTCTCTCTCTCTTTTGATCTTCAATACAATGATCGTCGCATCTTTTCTTCGATCTATCCGATGTAATTCTTTTATATGGTGCGTTTCTTGGGATCAGATGAATTGTGGGTTATGTTCAGATTATTCATGAAAAGATATTGAATACTTGCTGGAATTTTATTTGCATGATTGTTATAGCTTTGTAATCCTCTCAGATTTATTGAAATAGTTTGGCCAACTAGATTGATACTTCATCGGTGAGAGGGGTGCGTTGTAGTGGGTTCAATCTAGGGGTGCTCTATATCCCAGTGACAGAAGGGGACAAGACACGTCTTTGTATTGTTGCCACTAAGGATAAAATGATGGGGTTAGTTCATATTAATTGAATTCTCTTTGTCTACATCATGTCAATGTTCTCCAAGCATTACTCTGTTTTACTTAATACTCTAGATGCATGCTGGATAGAGGTCGATGGGTGGAGTAATAGTAATAGGTGCAGACAGGAGTCGGCCTATTTGCTTATGGACGTACTGCCTATATACACATGATCATTGCCGTGAATATCACATAACTATGCGCTTTTCTATCAATTGCCCAACATTAATTTGTTTACCCACCGTATGTTGGATACATGAGAGATGCCGCTAAGGAAAACTATGCCCCCCGGGTCTATTCACTTATATATTTATCAATCCTATCATTACCTTGCTGCCATTTTTTTGTTTTTATTTTATTTTGCAATTTACAATTATCTACTATTATCTACACACTTCACTCACTTGCGAATAACGAGATCAAGGGGATTGCCAACCCTCTTGCCACGTTGGGTGCAAGTTGTTTGCTCTTTTGTGTGCAACCACTGAAGACGGTTGTGAATTGATATTCCTATTGGTTTGATAAACCTTGGTTTCTTAACCGTGGGAAATACTTATCCGTATTGTATTGCAATTACCCGTTCCTCTTCACGGAAAACCCAATGCATATCACAAGTATCAGTTACGCTTGATCATTGCACATCTTGGTACACTGCCAGAGGCATTCATATAGAGTCATACTATAATTTTTCATGTTGAGTTGTAAGTAAATAAAAGTGTGATGATCATCTTATTAGGGCACTATCTCAGTGAGGAAAGGATGATGGAGACAATGATTCCCCCACAAGTCGGGATGAGACTCCGGAAAAAAAATAAAAGAAAGAAAAAAGGGGGAGAGAAAAAAAAGACAAAAGGAAAAAAGAAAATAAATAAATGAGAGAAAAGAGAGAAGGGACGGTGCTACTACTTCTTTTTCGACACTTATGCCTCAAAGTGGCAACATGTTCTTCATATAGAGAGTCTCTTGCTTTGGCACTTTCATATTCTAGTGGGTATTTTTCATTATAGAACTTGGCTTGTATATTCCGATGACGGGCTTCCTCAAATGCTCGAGGTCTTCATAAGCAAGCAAGTTGGATGCACACCCACTTAGCTTCATTTGAGGTTTCATACACTTATAGCTCTAGTGCATCCGTTGCATGGCAATCCCTACTCCTCGCATTGATATCAATTGATGGGCATCTCCATATCCTATTGATAAGCCTTGTTGATGCGAAACTTTCTTCTCCACTTTTACCCCTTTGAAACTTACCACCATATTCTATTCCACCTTTATGATATATCCATGGTTCACGCTCATATATTGCATGTGTAATAAAAAGCGGAAGCGCGTTAAAAAGTACGATCCAATTGCCTGACTTGACACCGTGGTGCTTGTCATTTGTATTCATGTGGTGAAGACGATGCCATGCCATTCTAATATGATAAATGAATAGGGGGTGAACATTCTTTAAGGATCGTATATTTTGAAACTTGATGATTATGTTGCTTTTGTTTATAGTTATTACTATGTTGATGTTTATTAATTCATCGTTTCTCAATGATCATACCAGCAAAAGATTGCATGTTGGGTAGCATGTCGCATCAAAAATTCTGTTCTTATCATTTACCTACTCGAGGATGAGCAGGAATTAAGCTTGTGGATGCTGATACGTCTCCAATGTATCTATCATTTTTATTGTTCCATGCTATAATATTATCATTATTGGATGCTTTTTGGGTGATTATTTACCAGTTCGTATTATTTTTTAGCACTAACCTATTAACCCAGTGCCCAGTGCCAGTTTCTGTTTTTCTGCATGTTTTTGACTTTTCAGGTTTACAGTACCATCCGAAGTCCAACTGCCCCGAAATGTTTTAATGATTTTTTCTGGACCATAAGAAGACCTGGAAGCTTCGGGAGGAGAGCAAAGGGAGCATGAGGGAGCAAGCACACATCAGGGCGCACCCAGGGGGCGGTCGTGCCTTGTTATGTGCTAGCCCCCTCGGGTGTCTCCCGCTGCCCCTCTCTGGCCTATAAATTCAAATAAGTCCCAAACCTCCTAGAGAGACTCCCAAAACACTTTTTCCGCGGCCACAAGTCTCTCTTCTGCCGTGTGCCCATCTGGAGCCCTATACCGGTGCCCTGTCGGAGGGGGGATCAGTCATGGAGGGCCTCTACATCAATCTTGCGGCTCCCATGGTGATGTGTGAGTAGTTCCCTATAGACCTACGGGTCCGTAGTTAGCACCTACATGGCTATCTCTCTCTCTTGATCTTGAATAAAAAGTTCATCGCATCTTCACGGTGATCTTTTCAATGTAATCACTTTGTGCCGTGCGTTTATTGGGATGCAGTGAATTGTGGGTTTATGTTCGGATTATTCATAAAAGATTTGAGCCTTCTCTGAATTCTATTATGATTCTTGTTTGCATGATTATTATAGCTTTGTAAATCTCTCTGATCTATTGAAATAGTTTGGCCAGCTAGATTGGTATTTCTTCAGTGAGAGGGCTGCGTTGTAGTGGGTTCAATCTGGCGGTGCTCTATATCCCAGTGACAGAAGGGGACAAGACACATCTTTGTATTGTTGCCACTAAGGATAAAACGATGGGGTTAATTCATATTGATTGAGTTTTCTTTGTCTACATCATGTCATCATTCTCCAAGCATTACTCTATTTGTCATGAACTTAATACTTAGAGAGGCAAGCATAGAAGCGCTCTCGACATGGAGTAATAGTAATAGGTGCAGGCAGGAGTCGGCCTATTTGCTTATGGGCATGATGCCTATATATACATGATCATTGCCTAGGATATCAAATAACTATGCGCTTTTCTATCAATTGCCCAACAGTAATTTGTTTACCCACCGTATGCCTACTACATGAGAGATGCCACAATAGAGCACTACGACCCCCAGGTCTATTCACTTATATATTTACAAAAGCTTTCAATACCTTGCTTCCATTTATTTACTTTTATTTTATTTCGCAATTTACTTTATTCAACTATTTATCTACACACTCCATTTGCTTGTAAATAACGAGTCCAAGGGGATTGACAACCCTCTTGCCCGCGTTAGGTGCAAGTGTTTACTTCTTTGTGTCTAGTCGCTGAAGACGGGGGTTGCGTGCTACTCGTTTTGGTTCTCATTGAGGGAAATACTTATCTATACTGTGACGCGCCACCCATTCCTCTTCATGGTAAACCCAACGCAGATCACAAGTATCAAACAACACCAGCAATGATCCGCCGTGAGGATCCCAGTGCCAGCCACACCAGAGAAGCAACATTGTCTCCACATGAGAGCAGACACCATGGCTCAGGGGCGAGGGAGGGCCGCCGGAAACGAGGGGGGCCGCTGATACGTCTCCAATGTATCTATAATTTTTTATTGTTCCATGCTGATATATTATTATTCTAGGACACTTTTTAGGTATTTATTTACCAATTCATATTATTTTTGAGCACTAACCTATTGACCCAGTTCCCAGTCCAGTTGCTGTTTTCTGCATGTTTTTCACTTCTTAGGTTTACAGTACCAAACAAAACGAAACTTTTGGTGATTTTTTTGGACTAAAAGAAGACCACAGAGATTCAGAAGGAAGTCGGGAGCCACATGAGGGCCCCACAAGCCAACAGGGCGCCCCCTGGGGGGCGCTCCATGATGGCTTGTGGGCCCCTTGTGGCTCTCCCGACCCCGTTCTCTGGCCTATAAATTCTCATATATTTGAAAAACCCTAGAGGCAGTCCCGAAACACTTTTTACGCCGTCGAAAGTCTCTGTTCCATCGCGAGGCCATCTAGAGCTCCGTTCCGCCCCCTGCCGGAGGGGGTCGATCACGGATCAACCTTGCTGCCCTCATGATGAGTTTTGACTAGTTCACCACAGACCTACGGGTCCGTAGTTAGTATCTAGATGGCTATATGTCTCTCTCTTGATCTTCAATACAATGATCATCGCATCTTCGATTTGATCTATTCGATGTAATCCTTTTGTGTGATGCGTTTGTTTGGATCTGATGTATTGTGGGTTTATGTTCAGATTATTCATGAAAAGTATTTGAGTCACCTCTAATTATTATGATTCTTATGTGCATGATCATTATAGCTTCGTAAATCTCTTTGATCTATTGAAATAGTCTGGCCAACTAGATTGATATTTCTTCAGTGAGAGGGGTGCATTGTAGTGGGTTCAATCTAGCAGTGCTCTATATCCCAGTGACAGAAAGGGACATGACATGTCTTTGGATTGTTTCCACTAAGGATAAAACGATGGGGTTAGTTCATATTAATTGAATTCTCTTTGTCTAAATCATGTCATCATTCTCCAAGCATTACTCTGTTTTACTTAATACTCTAGATGCATGCTGGATAGCGGTCGATGGGTGGAGTAATAGTAATAGGTGCAGGCAGGAGTCGGCCTATTTGCTTATGGATGTGATGCCTATATATACATGATCATTGCCTTGAATATCTCATAACTATTCGCTATTCTATCAATTGCCCAACAGTAATTTGTTTACCCACCGTATGCCTACTTCATGAGAGATGCCACTAGAGAACACTACGGTCCCCGGGTCTATCAACTTATAAATTTACAAATGCTATCAATACCTTGCTGCCATTATTTATATTTATTTTATTTTGCAATTTACAAATATCTACTATCATCTACACATCTCACTTGCTTGCAAATAACGAGATCAAGGGGATTGACAACCCTCTTGCCGCATTGGGTGCAAGTGTGTGCTCTTTTGTGTGCCGCCGCCGAAGACTGTTGATGTCCGATATTCCTATTGGTTCGATAAACCTTGGTTCTTAACTGAGGGAAATACTTACCCGCATTGTGCTGCATCACCCGTTCCTCTTCACGAAAAACCCAACGCAGATCACAAGCATCAGCCGCCTACACGGAAGGTAGGTCACGGATGCCCCCTCCTTCAGCCGCATGCCCACTCCCGGCAGCAACACCAGCAGGGCTGGGTCACGCCGTCAGGGAGGGGGAGGCTGCAAGTGGGCGCCTATGGCAAGGCGAGGAGCGTCGGGTCCGCCGCCGACCGGCAAGTCAGAGCAGCAGCTGGTGGAGGACACCCGATAGACACTAGGCGGGATCTCGGGGACGCGGGGGCGAGGGCGGAGAGGAGGAGGCGCGTGAGGGGGGGAGTCCATGGTAGCCAAGGGCGGGGGAGGGGCAAGGCAGGCTGAAGACGCACAGGGCAGGCCGTCGGACCGAAGCCGGTGTCATCGGGCCAGCAGGTGGCAACCGCTAAGAGGGGGACGCGTGGGGTGGAGGGGGATTGGAGGTGTGAGGAGCCAGATCCACCTCGCCGCCATCTTCCTGGGGTCCGGCACGGCTTCACCCGCCGGCCCTCCAGCGGTGGCGACGCGGGGATGGGGGTACGGGAGGGACCTCGCTGGTGGTGGCTAGGGTTCCCCCCGTGTCGCCAGAGCTAGGCGACCCGGGGGGGCTTGTAGCACTAATGTTGCATGCATTGCACCCAATGTTGCTCAAGAAAAAAAGTTCTATGATACCTAACCATATGGGATCTAGTTTTCAAGAACTCGTCGTGAGAAACCTATTGGTGAAAACGAATTTGAATTCCGATGCTTGAATCAAAAGTTATGGATTTTTCAAGTATCTCAAACTTCAAATAAGTACACGTGGGACAAGATCTTGGCCGATTTCCTTGATAGGCATGTGCGCTACGGGGATGTGGCTGACAATTTCCTTTTCTAGCATAGACAACTAGACACATGGACATGTACCTACCATATATGGTTGTGCACTTGCGAACGTCAACAAGCGCATGTGCGCCGACTAGCTAGGTTGTGGGGACCCCGACTCATAAGTCGTGACCACCGAATGTACGTGCATAGTGATCCCAGAGATCAATGCTCACTGGACACACAGAAACTGAATAACAAGAGTCTTACATCCATTACATACCGTTTTACTCGAATATGGCCCCTAAGGCCTAGTCTTCATAATCTTGCACCGGAAATCTTCAACGATAGCGCGAACCCATGCCATCTGCCTTAACCCTACAGGCATTCTGACTGGGAAGCGTCCTAGCTCGCACATACGTCACCATGATAATCTTCATCACAACCTGGTCTTTCATGCCTGGTCAATAAAATAACCAGTGGCAAGCCAATGAGTACTTTGAATGTACTCGCAAGCAACCCAAGTTTTGGAACAAGGTATAACAATGCATGATATAGCACTAAGTGGGTAAGTTTTGCAGAAAGCTAATTTTGAGTGCAATGATATGATCAAGTAACTTGAGTGAGCATGCATCATCAGTTGACAGGTATTCATATGAACAAGACACATTTATCATCATAAGCAGGGGTTGAACATCTCATGTTCATCATCATGCCAAGTCATCGGACTTAGCTCAGGTACCATCTTTGTCACCAACACACACACACACACCAGGTTTGTGAAAACATCGGACGTAGTTTAAGCAGGACCTCCAACTGTCCATGACCGTGGACACGGCTATTCGAATAGTTTTACACTCTGAAGAGGTTGCACACTTTACCCACAAGACTCGGGGAACTTCCGTGTCATCCACGACTCGCGGTATATTACATACCTGAGGTAAGCACCCGATCAATGCCTTTCCCCTGATGATACTAAACAAAGAGTCCACTCGATTTGTACACAGCCCTCATGATGTACATCATACGAGCCTCGCTCCAGATCGTACCATCCATGAAGGGACCAACGGTGTGCCCGGTGCCTGTAAAGATAGCGCATGGTCGCACTACCAGGCACAACCCCGTATCGAGAATGACCACGTCACTCCCGTCACTAGTAATGCGGGCTCTATGCTAGTACCCACCAAGGTAGTCAACAAAGCCCCGTCCCATAAGGGGTATCGTGGTTGTACATGTAAGGTTGGATGGTCAGCAAATCTTAAAACTCTCCATTTTCAAAAAAAAAACACAACTTGCTCCGGTACACCGCTTCTTTATCAAGTGGTTACCTAGCTCATCATCATCTCCCTCGGGCATTAGTGGCACCCGACGGGGTTTTCGTAAAGTCTTTGAAACACTCTTGTTTCCATCACCATGCATATTCCCGCCCATTTGCATAGCATCTACTAAGCATCCTATCTAATCCCACCCGCACAACCCTCATAAGGAGGTAGGGTCATGCACGATGCAAGTATCAACAAGAAAGTATCGGAGGCATCCCACCGAAGGGGATACCACATCATCATGATCATCATCAAAACATAAAGTGGTATATGACATGCATGAAAAGTTTCTTAACATGGTCAAAGGGCTGCTTGCCTGGCTTAGCAAAGTCTTCGAGGTCTTCACACGCTTCTCGTCCACTCCGAGTGTCTCGTCTACTTCATCCACTATCGCCGGAAACAACCGCAATAAGCAACACAACAAGCAGAAAATAAAAGTGCTCTAAAATGGGAAGTTTATTTTTATTGGATACTCCTGGCTATAAGAAAAATAACCAAGGAGATTTCATTGGATGTGGATCATGGGGGAGTTTTGAATGGTGGAAATGAATGAAATGATGACCTATAAGATGTCCACAGAAAATATTTTTATAAAAATGAGTGGATGGACCCAACAATTAGGGAATGATTTTAGAAGATTTTAGAAAGTGGTTTCACTGGATTTGGAGTTAGTGTGAATATTCTAGAGATCTAACAAGTGGTCCCTATATGAAGAATTATCTCAATAATCTAGTAGAGGTGTTGCAAGGAAAAATGCTCATTAATTAGAGCATGAATTTATATACACCTAGGAATTTAAATCACTCCATTTGGAGTTGATTTGAAGGCTCTAAGATTTTAGCAATGGGGTTCCTCATAGTTCAAATTCAAGTTTAAATTTGAATTATACAGAAAAGTTAGCAGGAAAAATATGTAGGATATATTTTTGGATAGAGCAAGATTTTTGGAACCTCTAGGATTTTGAATCACCAGATTTGGAGTTAAGATGAATTTAATATTGATTTTTGATCTCCCTGGAAAAAGAAAAATAGCAAAAGAATTTATACCAAAAACACTATCTCGCGCGCACGGCGCTGAACAGCAGATGGGCCGGCCCACCAAGATGGCCGCGCGAGAGACCGGCGACGTCAAAGGCGCCTCGGGGAAATACGCCTTCCCCGGGAGAAGGCGGCCCCGGGTGGCTCCCGTTTCCACTTAAACGGGGGAGGGCCCGGCCGGTCGGTCGCCGACACGAGGGCCCCGCCTGTCGGGTCCATCCTTCACCTCCCGCCTGAGCTGGGAGAGGCACAGGAGGTGGGACAGGGCAGAGCCGGCGCTTGTCCCGGTGGCTCCGGCCACCCCCGGCGGTGCTCCGGCCACCGGTGGCCTTGGGGCCGTCTGCCGCACCCGCCTGGAAGGCCCTTGACCCCGCGGGAAGGTCGAGGCCGGGCGCATCGTCGGCCGTGGTGGAGGGCACCGACGGCGGCGATGGACACGGCGTCTCGGCCACCGGGAGGAGGGCATGAAGAGCGGGATCGGACCGTGGGGATCAGGGGAGTTCAAATGGGGGTCTCAGAGGGGAAGGGAGACACGGAGGTGCTTCAATTTGAGCGAGGCCGAGGGGGAGGGGTTTCGGCCATGGGGAGGGTGCGGGGCACGGGAGGAAGAATGGGTTGGTCTGGGAGGTTCACAGGGGGGAGAGGAGGCGTCCGCGTGAGAGTGAGCTCGGGGGGGGGGGGGGCACCATATATGGCCAGGGCGAGGTGCACCGTGGACGGCGCCCACGGCCATGGCGCAGCTATGGCTAGGGGTCACGGGGGCGACCCAGAGCATGTCTCCGGTCTTCGTGGACGATGCCTACGTCCAGGGAGAGAAAGAGGGGGAGCGAGGGAGCGCCAGGGCCACGCGCGTGTGAGGCCGGCTTCGGCATGCGCGGGAGTAGGAGAGAGAGGAGGGGGCCGACCAGCTGCCGTGACGAGGACGTCGAGGGGGACACGGGGGGACACGCTGGGAGGCCCGAGGCTGTCGGGAGCATCCATTGGGCGGCGGCTACAGTGTGGGTTCGCATTGTAGCGCGCTCTGGAGCTCCCATATGGCTTGCCATGGCATGCTCCCGCGTGCTCTGGCGTGTCCTCTAGTGTCTAGGGGTATCTAGGAGTGTAGACAAAGTGCAAATGGACAAGGGGGTGCTCTGGAGGTGCCTTAGGAGAGAAGGGAAGCAAAAGAGGGGGGAAATTTGTTGTCCAGAGGGGTAAAAATGGGGATTTCACCCATCAATCATTGAGCTGGGAGTGTAGGATTCTTACTGGAGGTGTAAGAGGTGAGTGAGTAACTCTGGTAAAAAATTTAGAGCAAGAGGAATAGTAAAAGTGGTGAAAACAGTAACCTTTAGAAATGACCAGAAGGTGTTTGATGATGATTTGGACAAGTAAATGGATCCTACTTGCCTTGAGATTTAACAGGGTGAAATGGTAGGTAAAATTAAGGTTTACCACCAAGTTTGAGATTTGTTGAGGAAAGTTGCCAATGTAACTTGGCAAACACTAGAAATGGGCAGAAATGGAGTTGCTTAGATCTAGCTAAGAAATATTATTCTCCTCAATGCACCACTTGAGGTGGTGGCATAATTTGGCCATTAGAGCATGCCCAAAAAGTTTGGGACCAAATGGGGAAACTTGACAATGTAAGAATTCCCAATTCTCGAAATCAACAGCAATGGGTTTGAGGGGATTTGGACAAGTGAATCAGTTCTCCTTGATGCACCACTTGGTGTGGATGCATTACTAGAGTATTAGAACATGTCCACCAAGTTTGAGATCAATAGGAGAAACTTTACCATGTAAAGTTATTCAAATTTGATTCTGGAGAGAGAGGGTTTTGGGATATTTTGGTGAACCAAACCAATTGGGATTGAGATGAAACTTGGCAAGATGATCGCATATATCATATGTGACATGCTAGAATTTTCCTGGATTTATTTGAGAATATTTCTTATAGAAATATTTCAAATGCTTGAAATAGGCAGAAATGGTTTTGAAGGGTTTTGCCCAATATTTTGAACATGACCATGTGTTTAAACTCTTATATATGGACAATATATGTCCACTCTGTTTTCCTAGATTTTCTCAAATATTTTGAAAGCATGAAAATAATTTTTTCCTATAAAAGACCATTTCTAGCCTTAAGAAAAAGCTTTTAAATAAGATAGTAAAATAATCTTTAACAATAATATTTGGTGGTTTTGGGAAGTCATATATATAGTAGGTTACAAATAAATCCTTTGGGGCAAAACAATCCACCCAATTTGAGGACTTGTAGTACAAACCTCAATTCAGGGGGTTTTGAAAACCTAAATTGAATAAATGCTTTTTGGCCAAAATAATATTTGATAAAAATAGTTTTAGGTACTATACACATGGTATGATCATTGGACAAGAGTTTAGATCAAAGAAAAGAGTTTTGAGAGTAGGAGGGAGTTTTATGAATATAGAGCACCAACAAGCAATCAAACAAACAAGCAATTTGCACATAAGTCAAGCATTCATAGGCACTCAAAAAGTTTTAATTAGCCCTAATTTTTGAGCTATGTTAACTTAGACAGAAGAGGAAAAACACAGGGTGTGGCATAGGTCCTATAAGCATTGAAAAAATGCCATCGTCGACGGGCTGCCATCTAGTTGACACCATCAAGGATGAGGTATACTGATGGGCTTGTGCGGGTGCTAAGGGTTAAACCTAATACTATGTGTAATTTAACATGTGTATTTTGGTGCTAAGCATGGACGAGGTGATTGGGTGTCCACTCTCAATTACACCCGCGATGAATAGGAAATTCAAAAAAAACTCATTTTTTTACATGGAAGATAATTTGGCGCGTGAGGTGCGCTCCAAGTTTCAGATCATTTGGACCTCTGAGTAGCTCTCGGCAAAAAAGACAAATTTAGGGTCCATGAAAAAGTTTACTATTCATGTATTGTTCTCACTCAATTTTTCTTTTTTGCCGAGAGCTACTCATAAGTCCAGATGATCTAAAATTTAGAGCATAACTCACACATCAAATTATCTTCCATGCAAAAAAAATCAGAAGTAATTGTTTTTTAGTATTTTTGTGAATTTTCTCTTCATCGGTTGCAGATGAGTCTGGGCTCAGAATTGAATATTCATGTTGAGCATCCCCTCTTTTCTTTGCTTACAAAGCACACATCTGCATGATCGTATGTACTTAGTATGGGTGCTACCTTTTTTAACAATATCCACACATTTCAATAACGATAGAGAATACAACACACAAACATCTAGAAATCACACGAGACATCGAGAAAAACTGATGAGAGGAAGCTTTACAAAGGAGTGATAAAAGGGGCAAAATATAATTTGACCCCTAAATCACATTGTGCCTCGCCATACTTTTCCCCACTGGTCTCCGCTGCCATAGTAGCGCCATTGAAGATAGAGGAAACCAAGCAGCAGAACCTGAATTGGACGAGCACCATCACAGATTGTGCTGCTCTTCGAGCCGGTGAAACAATCTATCAGAATTGAAAAATATGGGTGCTACCTTGTAACTCTATTCTTTATCAGTGGCAATGTACACAATCATGTCTATTCGTGATTTTTTAATTAATTACACATTTATGTTAATCAATATTGATGAGGCTTTAGCAAATCACAATTCTTGTCTCTCCTGCATCATGCTATAACTATCTCCTAAATTTGTTCCAAATATATCTCCACGTTTGTTTTGATATTATATACCCACTAAAAGCTATTTATCGATCAACATTGATAAGTTTTACCAATCATGAATCATCTATCTCATGGACTGATTCCAAAAAATCTCACTAATAAATAATATTATTAATTTTTTATTGATCAATGTTGATAGGTATTTAACAGATCCGAAATTATAAAAGTTTTTTAGATAAGAAACACAAATGGCATCTTATAACTGAGAATTTACTAGGGAACGATAGCCAACATGACGAGAAGAGAAAAAAACACAAAAACGACTAGAAATAAAATAAAATAATGTCTAAAACAATATTGGTTGTGTTCTTCCTTTGATTGTATATCATCATCTTTCCTATCGAATCAGTCATAATCACTACCAACATTCCACATAATAGTTCACCACAATTGTGTGCTACTAAACAGGCATGCACTAGGCTTTTAAGACCACAATGGCCACTCTCTAATGGAAGCGAGATATTGTAACGTTTGGAGGACACATTGGTGGGGGCATTACCCTAGTTAACATATGTTTGCAATCTTCGCCACTAGTCTAGAGGATTTGATAAATCAGGTCATGCTATAGAAGAAATAGAAAGAAGTTAAAGTCGTCGTACCAAAAAGCAACTAACCACTTCCCTAGACTAACAGACCAACTCTCAAGATATGAACAAAGCAAACAGATCTAGCAACACCTACCCTCAGAGGTCCTTTGTCAATACTGGACATGACATCGTTGAGGTAGAGAGAGACCGTAAAGAGCTTATTTCGATGAGCCATCACCTCCACTACCTCGCCGATGTAGCGTGATGGTGTCATAAGTAAGGGGCCTCTAACCATGTCGACTCCCGGCTTGGTGGGCCGGGTTGAGGACCCCTTGTCGGTTTTGAACAAGGCCACTTCGGGAAGCCCATGACGATTACAAGGAGGACCCATAATACATGACGTATTCTCCAAGACGTTGGTTCCATCGAGAAATATGCCTCAGTATGTAGCCGACTAGGACCCTGTACCCTAGGACACCTCCCGCACGCACCTATATAAATTGAGGGGCCGGGCTCATAGAAAGAACAAGTTAGACCATAAAATATCTTGGTAGACTTCAGGTACTCTCTACACACTCCAATGAAAAAAACAAAAGCATGACGTAGGGTATTATCTCTTCGGAGAGCTTGGACTTGGGTAAGCCCTATGTCTTTGTTACCATCGATCCTAGACGCCTAACTTAGGATCCCTTACACTGAGATCTGCTGGATTTAGCTTCATCAGTGGTGACCCATGCAAGTACTACTAGGTGATCATTGTGGATCAATGGGAGTTAAGATCAATGCTCATATCGGCGTCGGAGCAATCTTTCTGTTGGGGCAGATGTTCATCTCCAGTTATTTAATTTCTATTGCATGCTTGAAAATCATCAATATTTCAATATGTTTTCCAATCCAAAGAGGCTGGATCAGGTCTTCTTCCAAAAATGAAATGAATTTATTATTATCCATAGAAGTTTCTTTGCAAATGAAATGTTCTGTAAATCTAGTGACTTTTAGTAGTGGTCAAAACTCTAGCCGGATTGATTTTGTCCTCTCAAGAAGATAAGATAGGCATGCATTCCTAGACTGTATGGTGATACCTGGAGACAGTGTTGTCCCTCAGCATAAGCTTGTGGTTGTTAACTTCCACTTTTGGATTTGTGTCCAGTGGGATAAGCGTGCCAAAGTCGCTTGAACATAGTGGTGGAAGCTTAAGGGAGAGTTAGCTCAGGCGTTGAAGGAGAGGGTCATTAAGGAGGGCCCTTGGGAGGAAGGGGGGATGCGGACAATATGGGGATGAAGATGGCGACTTGCATTCGTAAGGTGGCCTCGGAGGAGTTTGGAGTGTCCAGGGGAAGTAGAAGTGAAGATAAATACACCTGGTAGTGGAATGATGATGTCCAAAAGGCTATTAAGGAGAAGAAACATTTTTTCAGATGTGTATACCTGGATAGGAGTGCAAACAACACAGAGAAGTACAAGATGGCAAAGAAGGCGACAAAGCGAGCTGTTAGGGAAGCAAGGGGTCAGGCGTATGAAGACCTCTACCAGCGGTTAGACATGAAGGGAGGCGAAAGGGACAACTGTAAGATGGACAAGATCCGAGAGAGCAAGACGAGGGATGTTCACCAATTCAAATGAATCAAGGACGGAGCAGACCAACTCGTAGTGAAGGACGAGGAGATTAATCATAGGTTGTGGGAGTACTTCGACAAGCTGTTCAATGGGGAGAATGGTAGTTCTACCATTGAACTGGACGACTCCTTTGATGATAATAACAAGTGTTTTGTGTGGTGAATCTAGGAGTCTGAGGTTAAGGAGGCTTCAAAAAGGATGAAAGGAGGCAAGGCGATGAGCCATGATTGTATCCCCATTAAGGTGTGGAGAGGCCTCGGGGACATAGCGATTGTATGGCTAACCAAGTTTTTTAACCTCTTTTTTTGGGCAAACAAGATGCTCGAAGAATGGAGACGCAGTATATTAGTACCAATCTTCAAGAACAAGGGGATGTTCAGAGTTGTACTAACTACCATGGAATTTAGATGATGAGCCATACAACAAAGTTATGGGAGAGAGTCATTTAGCACCGCTTAAGAAGAATGACAAACGTGACCAAAAATCACTTTGGTTTCATGCCTCAAAGGTTGACCATGGAAGCCATTTTCTTGGTACGACAATTTATGGAGAGATACATGGAAAAAATGAAGGACCTACATATGGTGTTCATTGACTTGGACAAGGCCTATGATTAGATATTGCGGAATGTCATGTGGTGGGCCTTGGAGAAACACAAAGCCCCAACAAAGTACATTACCCTCATCAAGGATATGTATGATAATGTTGTGACGAGTGTTCGAACAAGTGAGGGAAACACTAGTGACTTCCCGATTAAAATAGGACTGCACCAGGGGTCAGCTTTGAGCCCTTATCTTTTTGCTTTGGTGATGGATGAGGTCACAAGGGATATACAAGGATATATCCCATGGTGTATGCTCTTTGGAGATGATGTGGTGCTAGTCGATGGTAGTCGGATGGCGGCCAATAGGAAGTTAGAGTTATGGAGACAAACCATGGAATCGAAAGATTGTAGGCTTAGTAGATCTAAAACCGAGTACATGAGGTGCAGTTTCAGTACTACTAGGCACGAGGAGGAGGAGGAGGTTAGCCTTGATGGGCAGGTTGTAACAGCCCGAGACCGACGTCTTGATGCCTTCCATGTTTTTTGAGTTTTGCCATGTGATTAAATTTTTTGTTGCATTCATCATGGCATCATTCGCATTGCATGGGCCCTCCGTTGCTGTTATTTTTCAAAACTTGCATCCGATAGTAATTGTCGGTTCTCCCCGTTCTCGACGTTGAACATTTCGAGACCAAACACACTTGCACGCGCCCGCGGCACCGTGAAAATATTGTTTTGAAAGTGGGAATACAATGTTCTTGGAATGAGTTGAAAGTTGATGCGTGGTCTTGTTATATTGTAGGTAGACCGCCTGCCCAATTTCGTTGCATTCGGAGTCCGTTCGATACCCGAACCGTTAAACATATAGCGGCATTATAGCCGGTCAAATCGCAGACATTTTCGGTTTTAAAACTAAGTGTCGGGCTGCAAATATTCCCTCTTATCTTACCCCAACACCACCTACACAGCTCACCTAGCCCACCTAGCCAAACCTTGTGACCGGAGCCATCCGATCGCGATCAGAGGGCCCCGAAACACCTATAAACCCTCCAAACCCTATACCCTGCCTATTTAAGTCGGGCCTACCCTTCCAATTCTGGAAACCTAGCTCTCCTCCTTGTTTTCTGTGCCTCCCCATTCCTCCATCGCCACTTGGCGCCGCCAGCCGCAGCCTCCACCCACCTCCAACCACGCAGGCCCATGAAGCCCAGATCTGAGCCTGCCCGAGCCCATCTGGGGCCAGACGAGTAACGCCGCTGCCCGTAGCCGCGACGGTCATGGCGCTGCCTGCACCCGAGCCCACTCTATGCCGCTCGACTGCCTTTGGCTCCTCCTCATCACTCGCGGGACCCCGTACGGGAGTAGCCCCACCGCCGCTCGAACTCGCCTCCGGGCCAGACCCCGCTGGAGCTGCTCAGCGACGCCGCCCATGCCTTAAGCTGCCTAGCACCACGCCATGGTTGGCCTGAGGCTGGAGCTCGCCGCCGAGCCGTTGTCGCCCCGCTGGAATCCAAATTTGGTAAGATCCTCCGCCGCCTGACCTGTTCCCGGCCGCCCCACGCTGCGCCGTCGCTGGTAAGCCGCAGTCGTCGCCGTTGACAGCCGATGCCCCTACTCAATCCTCTGGCTCGCCTCGCGGTTGACCGCGACTACTCGCGCGCGTGGGCCTTGCTGATATGCCTCCAATGTATATAATTTTTTTTATTGTTTCATGTTGTTATATTATCATTTTAGGATACTTCATATGCATTTATATGCTATTTTATATCACTTTTGTGAACTGACCTATTAACCTAGTGCCCAGTGCCAGTTGTTGTTTTCTGCTTGTTTTTGGCTTCTCAGGAATACTGTACCAAAAGAAGTCCAAATGCCCGAAACTTTTTGATGATTTTTTCTGGACAAAAATAAGACCTAGAAGCTTCGGTAGAAAACTGGAGGATGCACGAGGTGGCGCCAAGCCAACAAGGCGCACCCTAGGGGGCGCCCTGATGGCTTGGGGTCACCTCCCACCGATTTTTGACCTAATGCCAAATCTATATATTCTCTAAAGTCGGGAAATCAACAAAGAGCCACCCGAAACACTTTTTTCGCCCCCGCAAGTCTTTGTTCCGCCGTGTGCCCATCTGGAGCCCTGTTTCGGTACTCTGCCGGAGGGGGATCGATCACGAAGGGCCTCTACATCAACCTTGCTGCTCCCATGATGATGTGTGAGTACTCCACTACAGACCTACGAGTCCATAGCTAGTACCTAGTTGACTTTGTCTCTCTCTCTCTTTGATCTTCAATACAAAGTTCACTGCGATTCCCGCGGTGATCTATTTGATGTAATTTTCTTTGCGGTGTGTTTGTTGGGATCTGATGAATTTTGGTTTTATGTTTAGATTATCTATGAATATTAACTGCATCTATTCTGAATTCTTTTATGCATGATTGTTATAGATTCGTATTTCTCTCCGATCTATCAGTTTGGTTTGGCCAATTAGATTAATTTATCTTCAACGGGAGTGGTGCGATGTGATGGGTTTAATCTTGTGGTGCTCTATCCTCGTGACAGAAGGGGTCAAGACATGTATTGTATTACTGCCATTAACGGGAAAAAGATGGGGTTTATTCATATTAGTTGAGTTTACTTTGTCTACATCATTTCATCTTGCTCAAACCGTTACTCTGTTTTTTACTTAGTACTCTAGATGCATTATGGATAGCGATCAATGGGTGCAATAATAGTACTAGATGCAGGAAGGAGTCGGTCTACTTGCTTACGGATGTGATGCCTATATACATGACCTTGTCCTTAGATGACTATCATAACTATGCGCTTTTCTATTAATTTCCCAACAATAATTTGTTTACCCACCGTATGCTTTCTTCGAGAGAGAAGCCTCTAGCAAACACTATGCCCCCCAGGTCTATCTAAGCATAAATACTAAAAATACAAAAATACCTTGCTGTTATTTATTTTATTTTATTTTATTTAGCATTTATAATATATATCTTTCAAGTTTTAATCTTGCAAGTAACGAGTTCAAGGGGCTTGGCAACCCTCTTGCCCTCGTTGGGTGCAAGTGTTTTATTCTTTGTGTGCATGTGTTGTTGACTGGCGTTTGCTTAGTTCTCCTATTGGTTCGATAACCATGGTTCTCACTGAGGGAAGTACTTATCTCTACTGTGCTGCATCTCGTCTACTCTTCGGAGAAAATCCCAACACAATTTACAAGTAGCAGGAACAATTACTGGCGCCGTTGCCGGGGAGACATCATCAAATACCTTCTAGGTACCTATACACAAATTGTCATTCACTTGTTCTACCTTTTATTTGCTGTTATATTTTACTTTATTTAAAAATCAAAAATACAAAAATATTTCTATTTGCTTGTTTGCTTAGTTACCTAGTTTACTATCTAGTTTACCCAATTGCTTGCTTGTTAGTTTACTTGTTTCGTCACCATGTCTCAAGATACTACTAAGTTGTGTGAATTTTCAAATACTAATAATAATGATTTTATTAGTACTCCTATACCACCCGCACTAGTGTGGAGTTTTACGATATTTATGCTGCATTGTTGAATCTTGGTATGAAAGAACAATTTTCGGGAAGTCCTAATGAGGATCCCGCTTCGCATCTTAATACTTTTGTTGAATTATGTGATATTCAAAATAAAAATGATATGGATAATCATATGGTTAAATTTCAATTATTTCCTTTTTCACTAAGAGATAAAGCTAAAACTTGGTTTTCATCTTTTACTCCCAATAGTATTGGAACATGGGATAAGTGCAATGATGCTTTTATTGGCAAGTATTTTCCTCCCGCTAAAATTATATCTTTCCGAAACCAAATTATGAATTTTAAACAACATGAGCAAGAACATGTTTCACAATCATGGAAGATAATGAAAATTATGATTGGAAATTGTCCCACTTAAATCTATGGATGATTATACAAAATTTCTATGCGGGACTAAACTTTGTTTTGAGAAACCTTATAGCTTTTGCTGCAGGTGGTACCTTTACACTACTAGGGAAAACCCTAGCAGTAGCGCGGGTATTTGGTGTATCAGTAGCGCGGGGACCCGCGCTACTGATACGACGCTATAGCTAACGTTTAGTAGTAGCGCGTTTGACACGCGCTACTGCTATACGTGCTTAGCAGTAGCGCTTTCCATACCAGCGCTGCTGCTAAGTCCTTTAGCAGTAGTGCTTTCCATACCAGCGCTACTGCTAAGTCCTTTAGCAGCAGCGTTTTTCCTGTCCAGCGCTAAAGAGTGCTACTACTATATTTTCTCATATCTTTTTTTTGCTACGTATTTGCGATGTTTCTGTACAGGTTTCATACAGTATTCTAATCATATCTTTAACATGCAATATGCTCATCATATCATACACATAATAGTCTCATCATATCATCCAACACAAATCATGTCGTCGCATCATAATCACGATATAGCTATACAAGTTACATGCCATGTCTCATCGTACATAATGTAGTACTTCTTGAGGCGTCGGTTCGTATCCCTCTCTCGCACTAGCGTGAACCTAAACTAACTACTGGCCGGCCACTCGTCGTATACTCCTGCCGTAGCACTTCTTCGCCATCGATGATCTATGCACCTGCATCGTCACATGAGTTGATGATATGCAACATATATAGTTGAGCAACCGAAAGAGACAGACTTGGCAAAAATAGAAGCAACATATCATAAGCATACAAAGTTCATCGTACCCAAAATGCCCTAACTAGAGTGATCTTCGCTAGTTGAGGAGGACGGTTTAATTACATCACAAATAAAGTTTCGTCATGCATAACTCAAAGTTTTGTCATAGAGAAAGTATGGACTAAACGGACACATTGTCATATATTGTCAATCACTCCAACATGTCGTGCCATCCATGCAAGTCAGGGAGATAGTCCCCGAGCGCAGTGAAAGGCTTCAGGTCGAGACGCTGAGCGGCTACGCGTGTTCGGACGTCTTCCCGCGACATTTGCCGTTCTTCGTAGAACATCCCTATTTTTTCGAGGACCTCCTTCATGATGATTTGGGCAAGTTCACGCTGGATGTGATAGAACTCAGCTCGGAGTCGATGATCCGGGATATCTCCTAGGTTCTTTGCCCATTGCAGAATATGGGCATCCCCGGATCTAGGTGACATGCAAAGGTTCTGCTGATCCCGTCTGAACTCCTGCATGTGGTGGAGGACATAGAATCCATCACTGATAGTACCACTCGGTTGCTGGATGCACTAGAAGTCAGTCTTATGGCTGAAGCAGGGCGCGCGGTTCCTTGTCTTCCTGACCGTGATCTCTCCACCCCGTACGCCGTACGTAAAGATAGCACTGTCGAGAACAGACTTGATGTGGGTGTAATCCTTTTTCTTCATGTTCTTCGACGAGTCCAAGTAAAGAGCGTGGGAGACTCGGGGGTAAAGGATGATGAGGACGGCACGCCTGGCGCTGCGCAAAATAAGTACACCTCAAATTAGCCTCCACGCGTGCAAATGAAATGATTGAAATGGAAGGAAGGATATCCGCGCGGATGACTTACATGGGATGATAAGGCACGAGAATCGTCTCCTTATCCTTATTGCCGACCATGAAATCGGCGATGTAGTTACTCGCGTATTCACGGTGCTTTTTGCAGACTGCCAAGAAGCTCTCGTGCATGAAGTACGGATTAGCGACATAGATATAAGGTATCTGCTCAATCCTGATGATGTAGTTCATGTACAAGGCAAAAAGGCGGACAAACATAAAATCCAGCCTTTTCAAGTGAAACATGTCGAAGATGTAATCGAATCGAAGGAAGAACTTTTCCGCGGGGAATGTGTCGACGTACAACCTTTGATGCGGCACGTTAACCACGTAGAGAGGGTATCCTGGATTTTGCGAGGCGATCAGGCTTTTCTCTCTTCGCAGCACATCGTCATGATGTCTCCTGAGATCGCCGTATATGGCCTCTACCGCTTCCTTATTAGGTAGGATTGGTTCACCGGGGATATGGTATTTCACCGCACCCATGACAGGTATACGGTCTTGAACCCGAGGCTGCGGAGGCGGCTGGATCATAGAAGCAGCTTTGTTGCCTTTCCTCGCTCTCTTCCTATGCTTCTTTGCTATTGGAAGGTCGTCTATAATACGTTCAGCCTCCGGAGGCGGCAAGTCAAGCACCGACTCATGACGCTCAAACCCTGAGTACTCATACTACTGAGCCATCAATCCTCCGTCGTCATAGGCGCCAGTATTGAGATACTGTAGAGTGTCATCGTCATCCTCATCGATGGCATCGATATCATGCATTGCTTCTTCGGCGGCGGCGACGTCATCAGCGACTAAGGGACCCTCTTCCTCACCCCGTCCGCTATCACCCGGCACGACAGGCGACGCTAATTGGGTAGGTGGGGTGTTGATGTTCATACCTTGCTGAGGCTGCGTGGTCGTGGGTGTGCTCCCGGCCGCCTCCAGACGAAGCAGACTCTTTGGCCACAACAGGACCCACCTCTTGCAATCGCCAAGCCGCCGCGGGGTCTTGTCATCGTCTCCCCCTAGTACTGGAGGAGCCAAATTCTCGTGGCCCGGTTTGACACTGGCCACGGAAACCTTGAAGACGTCAGGGGGGATCGGCCGGCTGTGGAACAATTGTTCCTTCAGCTTCACTATAGTCGCCTTCCCCACGTCCACCTTCTGGCCGCTGATGGTGTACAATATGGTGCACGGGGTTACATCGGCCTGCAAAGACATGTTTGCGACGTGAGACATCCAAAAGGCAACGAAAACGGGAGATTACACATTTATTGAAGAGGGCCGGTGTGACAGGTACCGTGAGGTCATCGAGCTCAGCCAAAGATGAAGCACCGCCGAGCACGTCCGAGACGGAGGACGGGCTGCTATGAACAGGTGCGGGAGCCGGTGCAGGAGCTGGTGCAGGAGCAGGTGCGGGAGCCGGTGCAGGAGCTGGTGCAGGAGCAGGTGCTGGTGCAACGCTAGTCGAGCTGCTCCCGAAGAAGTTGCAAAGGGGAAAGTCCGCTGCCTCTTTACTTGGATTTTGCCTGCTCCAACTGACGATATCCGGAACCAAGACACCATACGAAGCTGCAATCTCCTGTTTTGCGGCAGCTACCGCTGCTGCGACCGCAATCGCAACCTTCTTGTCGATGTTTTCTTCATTTGACCTCCATATTTCCTTTCTCTCCTCCGTGGTCTCACGGTAGTACTTCTTCCACGTGGCGCCGTCTCCGACGCCGTGCACGCGTCCATACGACAGCCGAGTGTCCACCGGGAGTCCTTTCAATATGTTCAAGGCCCGGTTGAATGGAGTGTCCCACTTGGGCCTCGCCAACGCCTCAGACGGCGAGTCGCTTTCAGCCGCGATCCTGTGCTGCTCTCTCTGCAAAAGGAACAAGGATCGTTTACAAATATGACTAAACGTGCAGTCGAATTGATCAGAAGCTAAAATTAGGGGGTAAATTAAAAATTACCAGCAGTCTCATGAACTCCGTCGTGACCGCGTCTGTCTCGAAAACCTTCTTGACTGGGTCCCAATGGTACCGGGCCCTGAGGACGTCACGCTCCTGCGGGACGGTGAACTCCGCCAAGGGGTCTGGGATGCCTAGACTTTCACGTTCCGCGTCCTCCTTGGCCCATATGGACATCTTCCCCGCGTAACCACGGCTTCCGAGGTGGTGGCACCCCATGTTCCTCTCTTGAAGCCCTTTCATGTACTCCGAGTTTTCTTTGGCAGCTTCGGCAACGCAAGCCACCTTGAATATTTCAAACTGCTCTTCCGTAATTGTCGGATTATCCTTTACAATCTCGGAGTAGGGTTCCTTTTTGTCGATGATCCTTGCTTTCACCCTTAGTTTCCAGGCGGACAACGCGTCGCTAAACTTGCCCATGGCGCGTCTGTTTATCTTCTTCATTGCCGGGTCTTTATCTGGATTTTTTATATTTGATTTCATCCCGGCCCGGGAACAAGAACACCTGGTGCAGCTTCGTTAGGAGGGACTGCTTCATATCTGGTATCTTCCATAGTTTCGCATCGTTGATGGTGGCGGTTGCCCGTAGGATGTAGCCTATTTGATAGCCGAAGCACGCGCGCGCTTCCGCAGGCTCTTTTGGCTCAAAATTGCCGTCGTCCACCTTCGTGACCACCAGTCTAGTAGTGATGAGCTGGTTTGGGCGCCGTTGCCTCTTTTGTTTCGGTTCTATACCGGCTTCGCCAGTCTCGGTGCCGGTCTCGGCGCCGGTGTAAGCCTCAGCGCCGGTCTCGGCGCCGGTGTCAGTCTCAGCGTGGGTCTCGGCGCCGGTCTCGATGTCGGTCTCAGTCTCGGATGTGACAGGTGGGCCCTGCAACAACCGTTGCTCATCGAGAAGGTTCAAATAGGCGCCTGCCGCCGCGTAGACGTTGCAATCACCAGAACCCTGTCCTTCATCGTTGCTAGCCATGTTTCCTACGACTAAATCTAGTCAATTAATTCTAGACCTAATAAAATGAATAATGACATAAAAAAGGCCAATGTTTTGCAGGAATGTTGATTCATTCCCGTTGCGGCAAATCCCGGGCACTCGATATGCTAGTTTGTAGCACAAGTCATGCCGAAATTCACGGAAAATTTCGGCATGACCTTTGCTAAAAAGTGGACATATCGAGCGCCTGAAATTCACCGGAACGGAAATGAATCAACATTCCAGCGAAACATAGGCCACTCGGATCATTTACCCTGCACATAATCATCATTTTCCAAATATGACATGTCCAAAACATCACATGTCCAAATATGACATGTCCAAATTACAAATATGACATGTCCAAATCACATGTCCACATATCACATGTCCAAATTCTGTTTTTTTAAATAGCAACAATTGCTTAAACTAAAAAATGCAAGAAACCTATATAATCAATTCGGTTTTTCTTTTAACTACACCTAAAACACCTAACCCTAAATTAACCTACTAGTAGAGAGAGGAGGAGCGGTGGGGGGCTTACAGAGGGTGCAGGGGCGAGGTTGGGAGGGGAGGAAGCGGAGGAGGGAGGCGTGACGCGCCGGGGCCGGGGTCGGGGGCGTGGGCGAGGTCGCCGGGGTCGGGGGGTCGGGGGCAAGCGCCGGGGTCGTGGGCGAGGGTGAGGTCGCCGGGGTCGGGGGGTCATGGGCGAGCGCCGGGGTCGGGGGCTCGGGGCGAGCGCCGGGGTCGGGGGCGAGGGCAGGGCTCCGGCGCTTGATGCAGGGGCGCGCGGTGAGGGCACGGGCTCCGGCGGCGACGAGGGGCCAGGGATTTGGGGGAAGCAGAGGCGGGAAATGGGGATTTGGGGGAAGAGAGAGTGGGGATCCGGGGGTTAAGTCGACATAGCAGTAGCGCGTTTCCGAAAAACACGCTATAGCTAAGTTATCTATAGCGCGCTTCTCCAAACGGCGCTACTCCTATTTTGACTAGCTATAGCTCTTTTTCGAAAAAGCGCTACTGCTATTTTGACTAGCTATAGCTCTTTTTAGGAAAAGCGCTACTGCTATAACCAGTACCTATAGCAGTTTTCCTGTTTGTTTCTTCTATTGTCTTTTCCTTTATTTTCTCTTCCTTTTCTTTTCTTCTTTTTCTTTTCTTTTCTTTTCCTTTTTTCCGAGAGCAGGAACGAAGGGAAGGTGATACAATGTATATAACTAAGGCGATATATATTGCATCATTTGACGGTTAAGTATGTATACAAAATAGGAACATAATTGAGCCCCTCATTGTGACTTTTCCTTTTCCATGGAGTACGATCTTTCTTAGGTAATGTAGTATTGATTCTTCTTTTGACGTATACTTCATCGTCATCGTCATCTTCCCTCATTGGGTTGCCGTACTGGTCGTAGTCTTCCTCGTTGGCGACTCCATCCATTCCAATGATGTTCCTTTTGCCTCTCCTCACGACAACACAGCTGGGATTGCACGGGTCGGTTATGAAGAAGCATTGTGTCACGTGCTTAGCATGTACCCATGGCTCGTTTTTTGCGATAGCGTTCACGGTACCGCTCTTGGCGTCGGGTATAGTAATGGTAGTGAAATACCGGTTTTCTCTTTCGACATTCTTAGCCCATCTGACACAGAACATCGTCGCGTTGTGCAGTCCAGAGTAGTCAAGCTCCCAGATCTCCTCGACCCTTCCGTAAAATCTCTCAGTTGCACCGTTGTCGCTGTCGGTCATGCATTCCATCGTCACCCCTGAGTTCTGATCATCACTGCCCATATCTTAGTGAGGAATGGGGGGAGAAGTAGTGAGGAAGATGCAAAGTGAGGGAGAGAGGAGGTGGGAGCTAGGGGAAAGTGAGGAAGAGAGGAGGGGATGGGGGAGGAAAAAGGTGGTATGGTAGAGGCTTAGCAGTAGCGCTGGGAGAAAAACGCGCTGCTGCAGTGCTGCTAATAAGATAGCAGTAGCGCTCCCCTGTACCACGCGCTACTACTAAGAGGGGCCCGCCATGTGGCCAGTTTCAAAATTAGCAGTAGCGAGTTGAAAAAAAAGAGCGCTGCTACTATCATATTAGCAGTATCGCGGTTATCGTGGACGCGCTACTGCTAAACCTATCGTGGCGGGAACGGTCGGTCAATTTTAGTAGCAGCACGGTTCTACCGAGACGCGCTACTGCTAAGTTAGTACAAGTAGCGCCTGTCTTCATACCGCGCTACTGATAATTAGCAGTAGCGCCCCATCCTGTCCCGCGCTGCTGCTAAGATTCTGTGTATAAGGTTTTCCCTAGTAGTGTTATGGAGGTGACACTAGGAGAAGCTACAAAAATTCTAGATAATATCATGACAAATTATTCTCAATGGCACACCGAGCGAGCTCCAACTGGTAAGAAGGTAAATTACGTCGAAGAAATTACTACGTTGAGTGATAAAATGGATGCTCTTATGAATATGATTGCATATAAGAATGCTCAAGTTGATCCTAATGATATGCCATTATCTAACTTGATTGAGCAAAATAATGATGCTATTGCTGTGAACTTTGTTTCTCGAAATAATTTAAGCAATAATGCTTATAGAGGTAATTTCAATGTTAGGCCGTTTGCCGATAATTCCTCTAATGATTATAGCAACGATTATGGTAATTCCTATGGAAATTATTCCAATAATAATAATAGGATACCCTCTGATTTTGTGAACACCATTAAAGAATTTATTATTTCTCAAAAGACTTTCAACACTATGGTAGAAGAAAAATTGCATAATGTTGACGATATGTCTAGAAACATGGATATGATTGCTCATGATGTGGAAACTCTTAAAAGTAAAAATTTGCCACCCAATCATGATATTGATGAGTCTATTAAGTCCATCCAAATATCTATTAATGAAGGTAGGGAGAGAACCGCTAGGTTGAGAGCTATGCGAGAATTCCTTGAAAAGGCGCTTCCTCCCGGTTTTTATCGTAATCACGATGAAGATATTAAAATGATTGGTGTTTCTCCTATTGAATCCTTATTTAGCAATCTGAAAATAGATAATAAATGGACTGGAGATGAGTCAAATTTATCTAAGAGGCGCCCCGTTTGTTCGGAGGGTGATGATTCTAATGATAAAAATGAGAAAAGTGGGTTTGCAGAGGTCAAAACTTTCAATAGTGATGCACACACTACTTTGGATGACAAGGACTTTAATTATGAAAGTTGTTCTTTAGTAGAATGTATTTCCTTGTTGCGATCCATGATTACCTCACCTAATGCTTATGAACAAAATAAATCTTTTACTAAACATATTGTAGAAGCTATGGTGAAATCTTATGAGGAGAAACTTGAGTTAGAAGTTTCTATACCTAGAAAATTGCATGATGAATGGGAACCTACTATTAAAATTAAAATTAAAGATTATGAATGCAATGCTTTGTGTGACCTTGGTGCTAGTGTTTCTACTATACCTAAATATCTATGTAATGTGTTAGGTCTCACCGATATGAATGAATGTTCCCTTAGCTTGCATTTAGCGGATTCTACTATTAAGAAACTATTGGATAGAATAAATGATGTGCTTATTCTTTCTAATGGAAATTATTTGCCCATGGATTTCATTGTGCTTGATATTGAATGCAATCCTTCATGTCCAATTATACTTGGTATGCCTTTCCTACAAACTATAGGTGCTATTATTGATATGAAGGAGGGAAATATAATATTCCAATTCCCACTAAAGAAGGAGATGGAACACTTCCCTAGGAAGAGAATTAAACCACATTATGAGGGCCACCTATGGACTGAGTGTTAAGGATGACAACACCTGATACTATGCATTATGCCTAGCTAGGGGCATAAAACGATAGCACTCGTTGGGAGGCAACCCAATAATTATCTTTAAAGTTTTGTTTTACTTTCTGTTTTGTGTGATGACATGATTATTACCTCTGTAGTGATTGTGTTTTTAATTTTAAATTAGTGTTTTGTGCCAAGAAAATCCTTTGGTATGATTTGGAAGATAGTAGAATTGATACGGTCCAAAAACAGAAACTTCTGCATCCACTGCAGAATTTTTCTGATTTTACTGGAATGTATTTTTTTATCTGAAATTTTACACAATATTTAAATAAAAATTACCCAAGTTGTCCTAATTTTTCGGAATTTTTAGAGATACAGAAGTATAGTTTTTCTACACATCTTTACAGACTATTCTGTTTTAGATAGATTATGTTTTTGCTTGCCTAATTTGCTTGTTTTGATGATGCTATGGATTGTATCGGGGACTATAAGCCATGGCGAAGTTAGAATACAGTACCTATTATGAAATAATGAAATATGAATCAATTTATAACAATACCTAAAGTATTTGATATGTCGATTATACTAACGGATCTCACAAGGTTTTGTTGAATTTTGTGTGCTGAAGTTTTCAAATTTTGGGTGAGATCACGATGGATGAAGGAGTAAGGAGCGGCAAGACACTAAGCTTGGGGATGCATGATAACCCACAAGTATAGGAGCTCGCAACAGTCTTCGCTGGTAGTATTTCGCCCTGATTTATTGATTTGACACAAGGGAAGCCAAAGAATATTTATCGGCCTTAGCAGCTGAGTTGTCAATTCAACCACACCTGGGATATCTCTCTGCAACAAAGTTTTAGTAGCGCGGCAAGTAATAGTAGTAGCATTAACAGTAATAGTGACAATAGTAATTTTGTAGCAGTTGTGACAATAGCAGCACTGGTGCAGCGACGTGCTATACAAACGGCTTTTAACCCCTTTGTGCGACGTAGTTCTAACCCGTCGCCTTGCATGAGTGGGCGATAGGGGAGGTCCATCCCACATGACACGGAAAACCCATCGGCGATTGTGACCAATGAACGCAAACGATCTGCAAATATAATCGCGTGCGGTGCAGGAACATATCGCACACATAATATTTTGGGCATACGTGTGGGATTTGGGATCAATCACACACGTCCAAGACAAGTCAAATGCGTCTAATTGCTCATGGAAAACAAACGGAGTTTGAAATATTACCGTTTGCGAAACGTTACCTAATCCACACTAGCCATTGTATACACTATCTGTGATATGTTCATCATCGCACACGAGATTTCTCTAGAAACCGTCTGCCATGCATGACATCATCGGACATGTTTCCCGAGAAAAGTACGCGTGGGATCGTCTTTGCATCAGGCATGGTTTCCTGTTGGCTCACGTGTGAGATACGGTGCTATCGCAAACGATTGAGGAGCTCCTACGCACATGTATGAGTGCTGCAAACCATTTGCGATTTCTTATGTATCACCAATGTTTTAGATTATATCTCGTGTGCTTTTCCTGTGGATCATAGGTGGTTGCGCTATGAGTTGCGTGTGCTTTCCGTTCTAGACCGCACACGCTTAGTTGCTTGAACCGTGTGCGCTAAAATTGCCAGGATATTGTAAAATATCGCATTTAATTCACCCTGCAAATAGCAAATTTGCCACAATATGCAATCGACAAATAGTGTCCACATGAAGAACATTCATCATAATTTGCCACAATATTCAATTGAACAAATAGTGTCCACAAGCAGAGGATTCATCATAATTCACGACAATATGCAATTGAGAAAATGCTAGCTAAATTCCACAGCTGTTAAACCAGCATATGCAGTACATAATCATAGTGTACAAAATACGAAGACATGATCACATGGAAAATAATGCATCCATGTGTATATGTTTAGCTGACAACATTATATGAATGTGTATTTATTATTAGGGGATATGAACCTGGAAATCTTCAACGCCATCATCGGGCTTGATATAGTGTTTCACAAAGAAGGTGCTGATAAATTTCCTAACAGACAGCAATTCATCTGCGGCGAGCGGTGAAGAGGTCATCGGTGCGAAGATCAACTGTAGGACTTTTTGATCAGAATGTGACATACGTGCGGAGTAGAAGATAGTAATTAAGAAGCAGACTTACTGATTTTATCCTGTCAGCACCCACACCACATTCAACACGTCTACATAGGTTCATCATGTGTGCACAAATGTAGTATCCACATAGGCTGGCACCTTGTTGTTGCTGAGGACACTGGAATTTCTAGTATAATATTAGTAATGTATTTGCCCTGTTAGGAACAACCTAACTGGTGTAAGTTGTTTCTTCTTTTCTCTATGGAGAGAAATAGAAAGAGGTTTAGTTAGAAACTTGAACATCTGACTAGCATTTTCTGAAAATAACGTATTTTGTTATCTAACCGGAGAAACGATCACGTGCTGCAGAGGTAGTTGGCGGTTGAACCGATTCCCTCCTAAAGTTATGTTCTTTAACAATACACTGCGAATGAAGATGAATTTTCACACACTCAATTCTGGAGCCAGATATGAACACAACGCATTAACATCAAAGAATTCCATACCTATCCATGAAATCCTGAAGATCACTCAGATCCTGAGGTGCATTTGACTCTCTGAGAGAATCCATGTAGTAAATTGTGTTGCATTTTGGAACAATGACCACCAAGATCCAGTGACCTCTACAGTTTAAGAAAACCATGAACGTACAAACTATGTCTAAAACTTAAAGACGATCAATGTATGCATGGTTGTATATTTAACTTACCGTTCATGATATGGCCACAAGAAGAATTCGCCTATCTGTAAGTTGAACAAGATCTTGGTGACATAATCAATGGAAGCCTTGCATGAGCCATTATCTCATAACAAAACGCCGTTTGCTAAATCAGGATCTATGAAATACGCATGCACCCTTGATGTTCTCTGCGTCGTCAATCCCCTGAGAGGAATACAATACAGTTAGCTTTTTTGTCATTATAGCCTTGTATGGAGAAGTTGATCAGAGTTTGTGAAGTACTTACAACATCAAGCATTTGACAAGAGTGGTAGCAAGCTCATCAAAGTTGAAGAAGAGATGAAAGTCCTCGAATTCCAAACTGATGGTACCTGCAACGAGAGAGAAATGCCAGCTGTCGTAGTGCACTTGCAGAATGTTAGTATCTTCTCCTTCCGACATTCTGTCCATGCAATATTTATGTAACCTGCAAGCACTGTAACTGCACTCCTCCCAGAAATCGCCAACAAGGAATGGCTGGCCATGCTTGTACTTGCATTTCTCACATGTGTCTACTTCCTTACTAGAAAGTTGCTTTTCAAGGTCTGCTCAGACATGTGGTCAGAACAGGGATTACCCAACCCTTCGAAAACCTTGTTGTTAATTTGGGTATGGCCGATGATTCTTTATAGAAGGAGGCTCTTAGTCCTATCCCTCCTCGCTTTTGGGAGGCCCAACTTCCTGTGTGCAACCATGGCCGCTTCCGTCTTCTTAGCTGAAGCACTTCTTGTTTGACGTCTGGTTTCATCAACGATATGCTGCTGAGAAGCTTGTGAAGGTACGATGGACTGCTGAACAGATGATGCCGCTATGACGGACTGCTGAGCTATAGTGCCAGAGTCGACGGATAGCTGACCAACTGTTGAAGCTATTCAGGGCTTCTGAGCAGCTGGTGCCAACGTGTCGGGGTGTTGATGCGGCTGTGACAACATGTTGGTTTGCTGAGCAAGCAGTGCCGACACATCGGTATGCTTATCAGGCTGCTGCAAACCGCTGGACTAATGAGCAGGTGGTTCCTGACTTTCGGAGTGCTTAGCAGGCGGTCTCGGACTTTCGGACTGCTTAGCAGGCGGTTCCAGACTTTCAGACTCCTTAGCACGCGGTTTGGTCGGGTTTGTCTGGTGAGCATGCAGTGCCGATGTGTCTGCACTTTCTGCTTCAGTGGCCAGCATCTGAACCGATGATACGTCTTCAGCAGTTGTAGGCCTTGCCACAGGCTGCTCAGGAGCGGACGATGACCTGGCCTCTATGGCAGGAAGTCGGTCAGGCTAATCACGGGTTGATGCCTCGGGCATCGGATTCCCGAGAGTATGTTCATCAGGGGAATCACACAAGATCTGCTGTGGAGAGAGGAGAGTCACCGGTTCGAGGGCGACATTGGTTGCTTTTGGGGGGCTGGAGGGATCTCATCCAGGAAGTATATTTCTTTCCGTGGCCACCTGATATGATTTAACCGTGTTTCTTCCAAGGTCCTCTGCTCATCAGGGTCCCCAAGGACATTCTTCAGGGCAAAATTACTGAATTCAGGCTTTATTTCAGTCACGTAGCACTTCACACAACTCGGCTTCAATGGCACATTGTCCAACAAGAGTCCCCCGTCCAAGTCAGGGTAGTAAACCCATGCTGATGCACATTGTAAAGTACCTTCATAATGTTTATGCACTGCCTTCAATATCCCCCCTGTCCATATAGATCAAGTATAGCACCATCATGTCCAGCTGCACAGCTACTCTTGTGTGGTGTTGTCATACAATAAGTGGCATCATCCATGCCGACATACCCTTCTATCTCCAGGCTCTCTCTCAGCATTAGTGTCTTCTGCTGCATATATGACTCCTCAACTTCCTTTCGAATTCCAGGATAAAGGTCCCTCTTAATACTTTCACGCAAGTCTTTATGCTTACCATCACTCCTAGCTTTTTTCACGCTGAGCCTCTCTTCTTTGCTTAGTGAGAAAGCCCTCTTGTGTGGGACATTGACCCCGATACCCTTGCACGGCCAGGGGGCTCTTTGGTAGTCAGAGCCTCAGACAGAATTTCACATGGCCCTGAGTTCCTATAGCACCTTCCAGTGTTTTTGGAAGCCTTTGCCATCACATCATACAGTTCTTTATCTGCTGAGTTTTCAAAGTAATAAGAACCATCTCCATGCCTCTTTGCATGTGTCCGCAAGTAGTCCCTAGTGCGAGTGCCCCTAATTTCACTAAAGGCCGGGCTGTCACCCGCAGCTACTGCTTCTTTGTCCTCCTGCTCCCATATCTTTTTCATGTCGTAGTATCCTGCCACACCCATATGGTGGGGGTGTGTGTTCTTCTTCTGAAGTTCCGATTGCATGACACTCTTCTTAATAAACTCTTCACTGGCCCTGACCCTTTTGAATTCTATCTAGTCTTCCTTTGTAATTTGGGGGTATGAGGGGATTGAGTCCTTGCCTTGACTCAAGAACTTCTTGTACAACACATGCTTCTAGTTTCTCCAAGCATCCCAGGCCTTCTTCAGTGTAGCGTGTTGCACCTCCTCTCTACACTCCTCAGAAACATTGAAGTGCGCCATGATCTCCCGGACTATCCTTTGCCGTGTTTCTGCACCAGCCTTCCAAAACCCCGGCAGATTAATGTTTAGCCTTGCCCTGCGAACAAATCCACACACACTCCTGAACCTCATGCGTGCTTTATTTGGTTTAGTTGGAGCCCAAGACTTCAAATCGATGTCAGTTACTTCGTATACACCTTTAGGCTGGTGTGTGGGCTTTCTTGGAGCACTCTTCCGGCTCTTGACCAGATGGGTGATTGTGGCAGCTTTATCCCGTTCATCATTTCTTGATACATGAACATCTATTGCAGACATGTTGGCTTCGGACTCAGATGAAGATACCTCGGCAGAAGTATGACTGTCGTCGCTGCTAATAGACATCTATAGAGGGCACATGCGAAATTCAGAAAAGGAGGATAATCATAAATAAAATGTAATAGCTTGGCAGCAAGCTGTCTAAACATGGCATGTGATAATTTGGAAATGTACGGCTAAGCTGTTCATTTTGTGTGACTCGTGCGCACATGATATGTAACTCGACAATAACTAATTGGAATAAATACAGCTTATATGTTAAAGGGTAGATGATGAACATAAATACGCTCTCCATTATTTTATAATCATTTTGGGGACAAGCCGAACCAAATAGGAAAAGGGAACGCGAGATAATAGACCTCACCATGATGGAGGGCAGCAACTGACCTTTTTTGTGCAAATCCGGCAGGAGAGGCGAGGGTACAGGATCGATATGCTCGAGGGCGGCTGGTGAGCAAATGAAGACGGCGAGGCATGAGCAGCCGCGTGTTCGGAGTGGCAGTGAAGGGTAGGTTTGATGCCGGGAAGCAGGTACACGGCTGGGTTGAGGACGACGACGCCAGAAAGGGTTCTGGTGTGGATCTGGGGGCGGAAGGGGGAGGGAGCTAGCTGTCGATGGAGTTTTGGCAAAATCCGCGCACAGTTGAGCGAAATGGGGGAGGGCGCGGGTTTTTGTGGGGGGGCATGTTGGCAGCTTCGGTGAAAAGGGTGAAAAAAGATCGTCGTGCGCCCCGTGGAAAGGCCTATGCAAACGGTTTCATATAGTAACCCGTGTGCATAAGCAACATTAATTTGTTCGAAATGAAAACCTCACAACTTTGAAATGTAGACGTGTCTTCATTGCCTCTCCTCCAACTTTTATCCCACGGTACTCAATCATCATTATACGCCAGGTTTGATTTTCTGGCGCATTTATGGGCTCGTTTGATATTTTCAAGATTTTTTATCATTTACGGGGCATTTAGTGCATATAAATCAAATCCCATCTTCAACAACGTGTACGATCTGGGTGAATCCTACGGTGCGGATGTACGATCCGTGTGGTTTGGGTTTAGGCCAATCAGAATGCACCGCTCACTTTGCGCGCGTTAGGTGTCATCGTTCACGGTTTAGAAAGCACACAGTTTTAGTGAACCAACTGTGTACTATTTGTTTATGCACAACAATCATATTTTCATTTCAAATGAATTTGTGACTTCATCATTTCGCCTCGAATTATGTCATACGCTTGGTAGTTCATAATGGTCGTTGATAGCTTTTGTGCCAACCACGTTGCAAGGTCTTCATCGGATCCGCTTGTCAAACGATCCTTCAGCCAACTTACATAGTTTGTATTGTGTGCATTTGTCACGACAGCTGGTGACAGCACATTTGGTAAGTTGCTTCATCGTATCTCATCCATGTGTTCTTCAGCATAAGCATCGAGTATCGGGCTGTTAAGCAGTACTGTCAAATGGGCTTGATCGGTCATTTCTCTAGGTGCACAAAACTGCATGCCAGCAAGGACCGGCTTACCAGCCAACCTTCCCTCATGGCGAGAGGGGCACATGTATAGGTCTAAGTTTCATGTATTAGGTGCAAAACTTAACAACCTCCGCGGTATAACCTTGTAGGATGCTGGCCTCTGGATGACATCGGTTCCGACAATAGCGCTTCAATATTCCCATGTACCGCTCGAAGGGATACATGTTGTGAAGAAACATAGAACCACAATACTTTATCTCATCCACGAGGTGCATAGTGAGATGGACCATGACATCAAAGAATGACGGCAGGAAGAACATCTCTTAGTTTGACAATATTCTTGCAATATCAACTTGCATATTATCCAGCTCTTCAATATCTACCACCTTCTGCCATAGTTTGTTTAAAAAATCACAGAGATCAATCAATGTGTTTCTTATGTCTGTGTCCATCATATTCCTTATGGCCACCGGGAGGATTTGTGTCAACATTACGTGGCAATCATGTGAGACAACTTCTTTCTAGCCAAGCTGTCATCCACGAGACTTCTGATGTTTGCGGAGTAGGAATAGGGTGTCTTAATTGACAACAAAAATTGGAAGAACTCTTTTGCTTCTGATGCAGTGAAATTGTAACTCTGGTGTTGCTGGAGCAATTTGTCATCATCTTCTGCTTCATTCATGCGTTGTGATTGACCACCAAGCATATTGAGTCGTGCACCGTCACCATCCTTTCTTTTGCCTTTAATCTTGAGTAGAGTACCAAGGATGCTTTCACATACATTCTTCTCTACGTGCATGACATCAATGCAGTGACGTACACTTAGGAACTCCCAGCAAGGTAATTCCCAGAACACTGATTTCTTCTTAAACAGTTGGTCCTTGGGTGTTATTTTTGACGTCGAACCGGATCCCTTGCCAAGCACAACTTCAATTTTTTTAACCATGTTGTGGACTACTTTCCCATCATAGGGTCTTGGGCCCCCTCCTTTCTCTACCGTACCATCAAATTCAGCTGTCATTTTTCGGTAAGGGTGACTTTTCCTTAAGAACCTTCGATGACGCAAATACACGGTTTTGCGCGAGTTGGAAAGAAATCTACTTGCTGTCCTATCCATGCATGTGACACATCCTACTGGTCCCCTTGTTTTCTTCCCCGAACTGTTGCCTAATGTCGGCATATCTTGAATGGTGTGCAGCAGCAACGCATGTAGCCGGAAAAACTACTTTGCGTAGGCATCATAACAGTTCACACCGGGCAACCACAATGTTTGCAGTTCTTCTACCAGTAACTAAAAGTAAATGTCGATATCATTTCCAGGTTGCTTCGTGCCTTGGATAATCATCGACATCATGATGTATTTTTTCTTCATACACAACTAAGGAGGAAGGTTATATATGCACAGAAGCACCGGACAAGTGTTGTGTTTGGTTTTCATATCGCCAAATGGACTAAATCCATCACTACACTCCCCTAGCCATATATTTCTAGGATCCTTTGCAAAATCTTTAAACCTATCCGCGATTTGTTCCCACCGAGGCCCATCTTTCGGGTGGCTCATATATTTATCCGCAGTTCGCTCATCTTGATGCCACCGCAACCTCTTTGCCTCTCTAGGGTTTGCAAACAAATGCTTCAACCTTGGAATTATAGGCAAGTACCAAACAACCTTGAATAGGATTCCTGTCTCGATCTCTTCGTCCATTTTGTACTTGTCCTTTGCTCTCCTGCGCTTGTATTGTGGGTGCTTGCATATGCGACATGAACGCAAATCTTTGTAGTCACCGCGGTACAACATACAGTCATTCACACAAGTGTGCATCTTCTGGACTTCAAGTTCCAATGGACAAACAACTTTCTTCGCTTCGCTTGTGCTTTTGGGGAGCACGTTATCTTCTGGAAGAATGTCTTTGAAAAGAGTCAACAATTGTGTGAAGGCCATGTTTGATAGACCGCTTTCTGCTTTAAATCTAAGAAGCGTCAGCGTGACACTCAACTTGGAATATTTCTTTTTGCAACCTGGATACAAATCTTTCTTGGAGGCCGCATCAATGCTTGGCAGCTCCTTGTACCCGGCCATTTCTCTATCTGGGCCCTGGAAATCTGCAATCAGAGCAGCAAAATCTGGCATATCTGTAGGATCGAAAGTATGTCTAGAGGGGGGATGATTAGACAACTTGACCAAGTAAAAATTCTACCTTTTCCCAATTTTAAGTGTTGGCAGATTTTAGCAATGATAGTAATTCAAGTACACCCTACACATGCATGTCTAAGAGTATAGCAGCAGAAAGTAACAACAAGCATATGTAGTAGAGGGTAGGAAGGAAGATCAAACGCAATTTGAAGACACGAAGATTTTTCCCGTGGTTCCGATAGGTGGTGCTATCGTACGTCCATGTTTATGGAGTCATCAACCCACTGAGGGTAACGGTCGCGAGAGTCCACAGAGGGCTCCACCCATAAGGGTCCACGAAGTAACAACCTTGACTATTCCATAACGGCTTCCGTCCAAGAACGACTAGCCTCACTATGGGTAGATCTTAACGAAGTAGGCGATCTCCTTGCCTGTACAAACTTCTTGTTTCAACTCCACAACACGAAGTAGGAGGCTCCCAAGCGACACCTAACCAATCTAGGAGGCACCACCGTCCAAAAGGTAAGAGGCTTGGTAATGTCAATGAACTCCTTGCTCTTGTGCTTCAAGATGATATACTCCTCAACACACAATCACTCTCTCACAGATTTGGCTATGGTGGAAGAGATTGATTTGGTGGAAAGCAACTTGGGGAGGCTAGAGATCAATATTCATATGGTAGGAATGGAATAGCTTGATCTCAACACATGAGTAGGTGGCTCTCTCTCAGAAAATAGGATGGGGCAAGTATGGAATAGTTCTGAGTGCTTCTCTTTCGAGTGGGTGGTGGAGAAGGGGTATATATAGGCATCCCCAAAAATCCAACCGTTACACCTAAAGTGACCAACTCGGAGACAACGAAGTGTAAAACTCGGTGGAACTGAAGTGACCAAAAGGGAGTAACTTTTGAATCTCGGTGAGACCGATACATAACTCTCGGTGGTACCGATTTGATGACCAACGGTCAGAATGCACAACTCGGTGAGACCGATTCTCAAATTTCGGTGGTACCAATTCTTGACAAAGGCTAACCAGAGAGTTGGTCCAAAAACTCGGTGAGACCGATTCACAAAACTCGGTGGTACCGATTCTTGAGAATGGCTAACCAGGAAGTTGGTCCAAATCTCGGTGAGACCGATTAGCAAAACTCGGTGGTACCGATCCTTGAAAATTGCTAACCAGAAAGTTGGCAACTGAACTTGGTGGCACCAGAATGGAATGTTGGTAGTACCGAGATGGGTTTGGCTAAGGATCTGTCTAGGGTTTGAATCTCGGTGAGACCGAATAGGAATTGTTGGTCTTACCGATTTTAGTGGTAGGTTTCTAGACTGAGTATTTGTGGAAGAGCTTGTGGGTGTTTTTGGTGACTATCACTTGTGCACGTGGAGCATCTTGTTCACCAACAGTACCTTACCCCCTTTTAATAGTATTGGATTTCCTATGGACTCAAAGTGATTTCTCACAAAGTAAAATGTAGAGTCCTTTTGCTTGAAGCTTTGACAATCCAATTCCTTGCATCTTGGGGTTTCTCCACAATCCTTTTGCCAACCTATCATTGAACTTTTCCTGAAATATACTTAGTGGAAACATTAGTTCAATGACATATATGTTGTTATTAATTACCAAAACCACCAAGGGAGGAAATGTGCTTTCAATCTCCCACTTTTTGGTAATTGATGACAACATATAGATCAAAGCTTCGACATATGATATAATCAATGAATATAATCGTCGCTTTGAGAAGTATGTGATAAGCAAGAGCTCCCCCTAAATTTTTGCATTATTTTGAATTTGCATTTGAATGCAAATGCACAATCGATTAGGTACATGGGGCACTCTTTCATGTCACATACAACTTGGTGGTGTGCGAGAATAATAAGAATGAATATCATAGCACAACACAATCAAGCAAGGTGAATGATAATTTCATAAGCATCACAAGGATAGGAAATAGTAGCAATACACATCAAGTGTATGATCAAACACCAACAAAGTTTAACACAAGCAAACCAAAAGATATCAAATGTTTTGAAAAAGCGATAAAAAGCAACGCGCTCTCTCTCGAAGCCTAAAGATCTATATACATCTTCTCCCCCTTTGGCAACATGTTACCAAAAAGTTCAAAGGTATATAACTAAGCGCTCTTCTGGGGCTGATCTCCTTCGGTGGCTGATGAAGGAGTCGAGAGAATGGCATCAACGAAGACTTCTGCAGACGTCATGGACGGAGTCGGTGTAGCAGCTGGAGGAACTAGAGGAGCTGATGGAGCTGAAGAAGCTGTAGCAGGTGCTGATGAAGAAGGTCGCAACTCTGGAGCTGGCACTGTAGATGATCTAGCCTGAGTAGTGAACTGAGTGCTTGGCCTGAGAGGTGCACGATCCTCATCATCATCATCATCATCATCATCATCTGTAGAGTGAGGGCTAGGCACTGCGTCAACTTCCTTCTTGAGCTCATTCACAGTCACTGTGAGCTCATCCACCTTGTTGTTGAGAATATGAAATTTGTTGTCAACTATCCTCGAGAGGCTCGCCTGGTTCTTGAATATGTCGCTGATGTCCTTCTGCATGCTGAGCACAGAGCTAAGTAGGAGATCCATCTGCTCACTCCTAGACTTTGGCACCTAAGAACTGGAGTCTCTGGCAGCCTCTGCATGTGCCTGTGCTGTAGCTGAAGTGGGATGATCTGGGTCCATCACCACAACGTTGTCTTCTAGCTCTGGCAATAGTGGCAAATGTGGTCGGTCAAGTGCAAATATGTGCTTCTACAACTTGGAGTTGATAAGCATCTGAATATAGGGTGCATAGCAACATGAGCGCTTCTGATCTGTAGCAACCCTCTTCATAGTCTCCACTATCAGATCCATCACTCTGAATCTCGTATGTTGATCTAGATGGAGCAGCATCTTGATGGAGTATCCTCTTATCATCTTCTCATCTCCAGACTTCGGCATCAAGGTATGCCTTAAGATAGTGTTGATCGTGCATAGACCAGCCTGGAGGAAGTAGATAGATCCTAGCTTGTGGGACTTCACATGTGTAGCAGGAATCTCATTGTACATGTTCTTCATGGCATTGTAGCTTGCCTTGGGCTCATTGTATACATTAATGTCACCATCTTCCACCTATGGGACTCCTAAGATGGAAGCCCACTCCTCAACAGTGGATTCATACCTTGCACCTTCAGTCATCCATACAATTCTACCATCTCCATAGAAATGAGCAGTGGAGTAGAATTGCATGATCATTTCATCATTCCAAGCAGTAAACTCCTTACCGACAAACTCATCCAGACCAATACAGTGAAAGTTGTCTTGCACACTTGGAAAGTAGTCCTCATTATCCTTGATGTACTTCCAGTCCACAAACCTCATATCACTCACAGCAGGGCTCTTGTCAAGCAAAATTGTCTCATAGAAGTCTTGATGTTCTTTTGTATAGAACATGTAGTCCACAACAGTCTTCCTCCTCTGTGAATATGGATCAACATCTTTCCACTCTCTCAAACCCGAGTCCTTCCTTTTCTTCATATCCTCAGGAAGCAAGTGGCTGGCATTGTGCTCTGGAAGGTGTGGTCTTAGCTTCATCAAAGCTGACATAGGATCATCCTCAGCTTCCCTGAAAGTAGAAGTCTTGTTCTTGGAAGCAGCTGGGATGTCTCTGGAGAACCTCTTGGGTTTATCTGCAGCAGCCTTGTTGGGGGTAGTCTTGGTGCCTTTGGATGATGTATCCTTAGGCATAGCATCAACCATGAGCTTCTTCTTCTTCTTCTTAGGAGGAGCCTTGGTAGCTGGCTCTTCCTCCTCTTCTTCAGCAGCAGCCTCTGCTGGGTCCTCATGCATTGAGGTAGGCCTGCCCATGACATGAATGATCCTCTTTCTGCTCTTCTTCTTCTCCCATGCCTTCTTAGGCATGGACTTCTTGGAGGGCTCAACAGTCATTGTTGCCCTAGCACTCTCTAGTGCTCTCACTGACCCTGAGCTAGCATACTCTTTGCTTATTGCCTTCTTCTTCTTGGATGAAGAGGCAGCAACAGTGCTCTTGGCAGCATCATCTTTCCTGGACAGCTCTTCTGGAATAAAGTCTTCATTCTCCTCATCAGAATTGAGCTTCCTCCTTACCCTAGTTGCAGCATTGGGCAGATCAGGTGAGCTAGGAACATCATCAAAGCTCTCATCAGGACTAGTGCCTGAGCTCATGTCAACATTCTTCTCTCTGAAATCATTCTGGCTATCATCTGAACCTATCATCTCTGACCCTGTGAAATAGAGTATAGAACAGTGGATAGGTTGAGTCATCACAAAATTGCAGAAGATTTTCTCAAATTTGAACTAAAATTTCTTAAGATTTGCATTCTGCCAAGTGAATTTCGGTACTACCGATGCAAACTTTTCGGACCCACCGAGACAAACAACCTGCTGAACAGAAACTTGGCACCACTTTCGGTGAGACCGAAAATGGGCACTCGGTTTCACCGAGGTTGTTCTCAGTCGACCAGAAAAGGGAATCGGTGCTACCGATTCTTTTTCTTCGGTGTTACCGAGATTCAAGTCGCGGACGGCAAACCCTAAAAAAATCGTTCGTTCTCTAGTCTAATGAAGTTTCTAGTGGATAGATCGATCTCAAACATTGTCTCATAGATGGAAAAGTCCTAATGCGCAAGATTCGGAGAGGGGAGCGCACGAGGGGACAAAATCGTACCCTAACTTGGTGACGATCTCGCTACGGTGGTGACGGGGGGGGGGGGGGGAAGAATCCGTCGGCGGCGTGGACTTCCAACGGCGGAGGCGCTCGGGAAGACGAAGGCGACGACCAGGGGTCCTTGTTCGGCAGCTAGGGTTTGGGAGGGGATGACGTTTGAGGAACTAATTTCAAAAGTCGGGTCCGCCTCTTTATATACCCGGGGCGGTCGGTGACACCGTGTCTAACTTTTCGGTGTCACCGAGTTTCGCTACTGTCAGCTGACAGGGAAACTCGGTGTAACCGAGAAGATGGAATCAGTGATACCGAGTGTGAAAACCAGATCAATCCTAGGCATTCGGTGATATCAAGAATTTGGTATTGGTTCCACCGAGATGCACTTGGGAGGTTTTAATGGTCAGTCCTTTGTCGATACGGAACTCCGAGTGCTCCTCGCACAGAGAGATCAAAAAGTACTTGTTCAAATTTTGTGATGCAGCATGAATGGAATATGAGATGAGAAAGCATAGACAGCTAGAGACTGGTCCTAGGCATTCTTGTCCATCCAATTGGCAAAAGTAAAATCAAAAGCCAAATAGCAACAATTGGATGTCCTCGAATGATTAAAGAAATGCAGACCAACATGCTCACACAATAAGATGTCAAATGTAATCATGGCAATCATGCACATACATACTAGCATCTATCAAGCATTATGACTATGACGGAGTCATCTATATATGAGTATATTGACCTAGGAGCCAAGTAAGAATACTTGATCATAGGTAATACTCATCGTTTAAGCACAAGTGGGGTTACCACTTTTACATAAAGCATTTAATGTTGTCACATTCTAAGAGATGCCTTAACTCAAGTCTTAGAGTAAAGCTCCCCCCTGATGTGACATCCCCCCATAGGAGGGATAAACTAACCTTGGGTTTTGTCGATGAAGACTTCATGTGGGTGATGTAGTGGTGGATGCTCAAGGTTGATGAAGATCACCAAGAGTTGGGAGCATCCTTGTTGTTTTCCTACTCTTCTCACCAACATGGGTTAGTCCCAACACACAAGAGACAAATACAAGTATATCTATGGACATGGAGTGCAAACCATACATGATGATGTCCATGGATTTGTTGATTACCTTGTCCCTTGCTTACCTTTGAGGGAATGTGTGACTCCTTGAACTATCGCATGATGTTGACGTTCATAGCAACTAGTTCTTGCCAATAATGAATGTGAGTGAATTTCATTGGCGGAGTCACCCCTCAAGAACTTCTCTAGTTCTTCTTCTTGGGGACCCACATCAACTTGATGGGGATCCTTGGTGTTGAAGTGGCACTTGTAGAAGTTGAGCTTGAAGTAGCTTTGGGAACCCACTCCACCAAAGCTTGGGATTCATCTTCATACGAGTCAATGTCCTCTTGAAGCTTGTTCTTGCCCTTGAGCTTGTGGTCTTGTGGTGGAAGGTCATCTTGAGTGTTTGTTCCCTTGGGAAGAGTATGTTCATACTTCTCCCTTTGAGGAACAAACTTGGGCTTGGGGTATTGACCTTCTTCCCATTCAACTCCATTAGCGTTGAAGTAGCCAATGCCATGGTTCTTCCGGTTTCCTCTGTGCTTGCGTACAATCTCCTCAAATTGCTTACACCCGGCAAGACTCTTGTTGATACCTTTCTCTATAATCCCTTTCAATAAATCATTTTCTTTCTCAAGTGTAACTTGGCTAAGAGAATCATCATTATTGGAATCAATAGAACTACTAGAAGCAACATCATTAGATTTAGCATTTTTATTGTTACTACTAGATGAAGAACCTTTCTTGCCTTTTTTACTAGTTTGTCTAGGTTTAACTTGTGGCATGAATGTAGACAAGAGTAATCATTTGGCTAGATAAGATGAAGTCTTCTTTCGGAGATCGTCATTGATAGCTTTAAGAAACTCATGTTCTTGCTCCAAGGTGAGCTTCTCGAAGCGTAGCTTCTCATGAGTCCTTACAAGCTCTCTATGATCTTCTAGAGTAGATTCATGGGCTAACTTAAGAGTGTTTAATTCTTTAGTTAGTTGTTCTATTTTCATCTTATCATCATCAACCGACTTATCTTGACTAGCATGAAAATTATCAAGTTCATTTTGACTAACGTCACTAGTTTTATCAAAGAGCAAGTCATCATCACCAAGTAAATCATCTTCATCACTATTGAAATCAAGATACTCGGGGTGTGATACCTTGGGGCCTTTAGCCATGAAGCAACTTCCACTCCATTCATTTGGTGAATCAAATAGATCATAGGAGTTGGTAGTCACTAATGCAAGTCCGGCAACACCTTCTCTTGACTATAGTCGGAGTTGGAGTGATAGCTTCTCTCGGAGTTGTTGTCGGATTCGGAGCCGGAGACCCATTCACCAACATGAGCTTGATGTATTCTTCTTGAGTAGCTCTTGGTGTACTTGTCCTTCTTCTCCGAGTCCCTACTTCTCCTTGAGGGTCTTTGTTCATAACGATCATCTCTACTCCTTCTCTCTCTTTGAGGTGATTCATTCCTTGAGCTTCGTCTTCTAGGTGACTCTTCTCTTCATTTGTAGGGAGCTGTGCACTCATTGGATTAGTGTCCCGACTTCCCACAATTTTAGAAGTTTCGGTCACGACTTGACGAACTCTTCTCTTCATATCTTGAGTTGGAGCTTCGTTCTTTGCCTCTTTTCTTGTAGAACTTGTTGAATTTCTTGACCATGAGGCTTATCTCTTCATTGGTGACAAGGTTGTCGCTTGAAGTTGCGGGAGCATCACTTGTGGCTTTGTAAGCACCGCTAGACTTGTTGTGAAGCTCTTCTTTGTCTTTGAGTGTCATCTCATGAGTAACAATCCTTCCAATGACTTCCGTAGGCTTGAGATCTTTGTAGTTGGGCATCATTTGGATCAATGTACACACGGTGTCGTATCTCTCATCCAAAGCTCGAAGTATCTTCTTGATGATGAATTTGTCGGTCATTTCTTCGCTTCCTAAGCCGGCAATCTCATTTGTGACGAGAGCTAGCCTAGAGTACATCTCTGCGACTCCTTCACCATCCTTCATCTTGAACTTGTCAAGCTGACTTTGAAGAACATCCAACTTGGATTCTCTCACGGACTCGGTACCTTCATGCATATCGACCAAAGTATCCCAAATCTCTTTTGCATTCTCAAGACGGCTGATTTTGTTGAATTCTTTAGGGCATAGGCAGTTGAAGAGAATGTCACATGCTTGAGCGTTGTATTGCAACATCTTCAATTCATCCGCGGTCGCTTCACGATCCGGTTCCTTTCCATCACCAAAGAATTCACCTTGCAATCCAACACGAACGACAGCCCAAACGGCGAGGTTATGACCAAGAATATGCATTTTCATTTTGTGCTTCCAACTAGCAAAATTTGTGCCATCAAAGTACGGACCTCTACGGTGATAATTTCCCTCACTAGACGCCATACTCTCCTAGGTTGTGAGACCAATGCTTTGATACCACTTGTAGGATGGAAATTATGTCTAGACGGGGGGTGATTACACTACTTGACCAAGTAAAAATTCTACCTTTTCCCAGTTTTAAATGTTGGCAGATTTTAGCAATGATAGCAATTCAAGTACACCCTACACATGCATGTCTAAGAGTATAGCAGCAGAATGTAACAACAAGCATATGTAGTAGAGGGTAGGAAGGAAGATCAAACGCAATTTGAAGACACGAAGATTTTTCCCGTGGTTCCGATAGTTGTGCTATCGTACGTCCACGTTTATGGAGTCTTCAACCCACGGAGGGTAACGGTCGCGAGAGTGCATGGCAGGGCTCCACCCATAAGGGTCCACAAAGTAGCAACCTTGACTATTCCATAACGGCTTCCGTCCACGAAGGACTAGCCTCACTATGGGTAGATCTTCACGAAGTAGGCGATCTCCTTGCCCGTACAAACTTCTTGGTTCAACTCCACAACATGAAGTAGGAGGCTCCCAAGCGACACCTAACCAATCTAGGAGGCACCACCGTCCAAAAGGTAATAGGCTCGGTAATGTCGATGAACTCCTTGCTCTTGTGCTTCAAGATGATAGACTCCTCAACACAGAATCACTCTCTCACAGATTTGGCTATGGTGGAAGAGATTGATTTCTTGGAAAGCAACTTGGGGAGGCTAGAGATCAAGATTCATATGGTAGGAATGGAATAGCTTGATCTCAACACATGAGTAGGTGGCTCTCTCTCAGAAAATAGGATGGGGCAAGTATGGAATAGTTCTGAGTGCTTCTCTTTCGAGTGATGGGAGGAGAAGGGGTATATATAGGCATCCCCAAAAATCCAACCGTTACACCTAAAGTGACCAACTTAGTGACACCGAAGTGTAAAACTCGAAGGTACTGAAGTGACCAAAAGGCAGTAACTTTTGAATCTCGGTGAGACCGATACATAACTCTCGGTGGTACCGATTTGATGACCAACGGTTAGAATGCACAACTCGGTGAGACCGATTCTCAAATTTCGGTGGTACAAATTCTTGACAACGGCTAACCAGAGAGTTGGTCCAAAAACTCGGTGAGATCGATTTACAAAACTCGGTGGTACCGATTCTTGAGAATGGCTAACCAGGAAGTTGGTCCAAATCTCGGTGAGACCGATTGGCAAAACTCGGTGGTACCGATCCTTGAAAATTGCTAACCAGAAAGTTGGCAACTGAACTCGGTGGCACCAAAGTGGAATGTTGGTAGTACCGAGATGGGTTTGGCTAAGGATCTGTCTAGGGTTTGAATCTCGGTGAGACCGAATAGGAATTGTTGGTCTTACCGATTTTAGTGGTAGGGTTCTAGACAGAGTATTTGTGGAAGAGCTTGTGGGTGTTTTTGGTGACTATCACTTGTGCACGCGGAGCATCTTGTTCACCAACAGTTCCCTTTTAATAGTATTGGCTTTCCTATGGACTCAAAGTGATTTCTCACAAAGTAAAATGTAGCGTCCTTTTGCTTGAAGCTTTGCCAATCCAATTCCTTGCATCTTGGGGTTTCTCCACAATCCTTTTGCCAACCTATCATTGAACTTTTTCTGAAATATACTTAGTGGAAACATTAGTTCAATGACATATATGTTGTTATTAATTACCAAAACCACAAAGGGAGCAAATGTGCTTTCAATATCTTCAAGGTTGGTGATGTTATTTCACACTCTTGGTTTTTCTTTGGGTTCTTTGGCATGCCAGTCTTCTGTTTGTAGCTTGACGTCTCGGCCCCGAGGTTAAATTCAACACCCATGCGACTCTGATTGGGACTTGGCACCTCGCCGACATGCACGTTATTACCTTCATCCATAACCGGCTCTTCACCGTGTTTAGTCCATATTGTGTATCCACCCATGAATACCCTCTTTTATAAGTGTAACTCGTCCAAATCAATTGCAATTGACACCGTATTGGTACAATCCTTGCATGGACAGAGCACGTAATCTTCTTCGACAATTCTCTTCCTTGTCCGTTCAGCTAAAACCATGAACTCCTCCACGCTAGCCCTATACCTTGAGGTTGTCCGATCCCTCATCCATTCAGATCGTTCCATCTGTACACGTTCCATCCTTAATGAATGGACAAAGATATGGGTGAATAAATCAAAATATTTTATTTTCCAAATTTATGAAGGGTGCTGCATAATGTTATCCAGCCGTGCAATGACACTAATCAACCAGTCAATTTACACGCATCATCAGTAGTAGTGCCCTTATATGAATTTAATACCTTAATAAGGCCACTCAAGGAAAAGAATACCTTAATTGCTTAGCAGCGGCACAGCGAGACAACACGGTGGAGGAGTAGAGCTTAGCGGGGCACCTGCCTGAAGTCGGGGCTCCACTATCCCGCCTACGACCGCGAGGGACGTGCTCCAGTCATGCCGGAGCTGACCACGAGGATTGACCTCCTATCCTGCCACCACCGCCGACCGACCGAGGATGGACTTCCTATAACGCCGACACCGCTGACCGACCGGTGATTGACCTGCTATCCGGCAGCCGCTGCCTCGGTCGTCGCCGACATCTCTATCAGCATAATGTTTTTTGGGGCTTTCGGAGAGCGGCTGTTTACTGCAACCATATGTACCGGGTAGCACATCACAAACGGTCATGTTACGGAAACCGTGTATCACGCACCATCTCACACGATTTGGTTTGGAAAACCATGTGCCATATACAACATAATGCGATAAATAGTTCCCCGACCATTATCATCAGATCCCCATAGTTTCCCCGTCTTCCCCAAATCCCTAAATAGCTTCCAAATCCCTAGCACCCAAACACCTAGTGTGGCGCTGACATTGGGGAATGCAGACGAGTGGTGCTGATGGTTTCAGTGCGGCTGCACCGGTTCGTATAGTCGCTCTTGGCAGCGCCATCGCCGGCGCCACCACGACGGCGGTCACCGCCATGCACTTGCCTAAAGTCACCAGGAGGCCGGTGTACTACGGGTCCGAATCGTCTTGTCGGGTCCCAATCTTTCCTCATCTTTTTAGCATGTCCAAAGCAAGCAGCTCACTCAGTCTGTCCTGAGTTGGACCCCCACCCCCCCACACACACAGGAAAGCGATCAAATGTTGGATCCAGAGTATGACTCCAGCAGACTCCCGCAACATGAGTTTCATTCCGAGTTTTGCGCCACCGAGAAGTACCAAAAGCTAAGTTGTGTGCATGGACACACTCCCGCTCGACGTGTATGCATGGAGGGATTCGACATTGGCAGATGGTTTCTCAGTTGCCCCTTAGAGGTTAGTGATAAGTTCTTCCCTTAAGTTCAGCTAATGCCCCCATTGATCCTGATTATTTAACATTCGCAGGGATATGAGGCTTGTGCCTTTGTTAACTGGTTGGATGACGAATGGCATGGCAGTGCTCGGAGTGTCACCAGAAGATAACATAAAGCTGAACAAGAAACTGACTAATCTGGAGTGTACAATCACCATGATGAAGCAAGAAAGAATCAATCACAGGCAACAGATGAAAGCAAGAGACAAGAAGGAACTAGCATGTGTAGTTGTAGTTGCTGCATTAGCCATCTTCTATGCACTGTTTGCAATGACTTTAGGGGTTTCGTTTGATTATTAATGGCTACATCAATAAGTAGAGCTCGTCTATATTGCTTACCAACTGTCCTATGTTAAATGCTTACTATTTCACACCCGTTGTGTTTCATATAAGCATGTGGATAGTTAAACAAAGCATCTAGCGAACCGCGTGAACTCCTAAAATGTACACATGCGAAACATTTGGCATATTGAGAACTACACAATAGCGGGAATTTAGAGCGACGGGCCGGGTGCACACAATTGCGGTTGATTATATCGGAATTCTAACCGCCTGCCAAGGCGCCAATATAATTCATCAATCCCCCGCTTCAATTGCCATTCCTCTTGTCTTCACACCACGCTTCAGTTGCCACCATCTTCATCGGCCCGGCCGGCCACTCTACACTTCCACACACTCTGCAATCTCGCTTTCTCGCCGGTTGTTTAATTAAGTAGCGCAGCAATGTCGAGCAAAAGCGAGGACGACAGTTCCGCCAGTCTGGGGTCAACCACAGAATCATCGCGCTCGTCTTCCATGAGTCTGGCATCAAGCCCTGACCTCCATTTTATCTGGCTCATGGAAGGGACGCCGCCGCCGGAGTCATCAGATGACGACCAGACGGACGAGGAGCCGCCGAAGGACGAAGAAGCCGACAACGATGAGGAGGAGGAGGAATGGTCGGACAAGGAGGAGGACGACGAGGAGCCGCCGAAGGACGAAAAAGACGACGACGATGAGGAGGAGGAGGAATGGTCGAACAAGGAGGAGGATGACGAGGACATCAACGACGATGGCGATGAAAATCCAATGGTTAACGGCAAGAAGTGTGCACGTCAAGACGATGGCGCGGGGCCATCTAACGACAACAAGAAGTAAAACAGATTGTACTCCTTAAATCTGTTGTCGTTTGCTCATATTTATTCCATAACTCTGTCTACCCTCTCGATCTCATCGCAAACAGTTCAGATTACAGATTTGTCAGTGATCATTCACAATATCGCACACATTTGGTTTCTTGAATTGTGTGCCCTGTCGAGCACACAATTCAGAACAACAAATCGTATGTGTTGTCCAGAATTATAGCACACAGTTCTGATTATCGAACTATTTGCAGCCTATCACACACACCTTGTTACGTCGAACTATTTGTGTTCTTCCGTATCATAGCAAACAATACATCTGAGGGACCTGTATGCCGTACGTCACACACATCTATGTTTGATTAACCGTTTGTGCCATTTCGCCTTATCACAAACAGTCCTTAAAAGTCAACAGTCTGCCGTAGATCGCACACGCAAATATTTCCTTGTATTTGATGGATCCTCCATCGCACACAGTTCATGCCATTGGCGATGGAGCTTGAACTATACCGTTTGCGATTCATGCATCGCACACAGTTTCGTCGAAGGGTCTCTGATTGTAGTGTCGTGTTAGCAGCATCCTGCAGTAGTGCAGCAATAGTAGTAACTTAGCAAGATTCAATATATGTAAAGCGTAGGCACGTGGATCGGTGATGGATAATGATTTAGATGACATCAATCATGTAATAGTTATAGACTAGGGCGACACAGAACTAGCTCCAATTCACTAATGTAATGTAGGCATGTATTCCGTATATAGTCATACGTGCTTGCGATAAGAACTTGTATGACATATTTTGATTTAAAGTACATAGATACATAGAATCACACATATGGCTGCTGGTCAAGATTGTCTATTATGGCATCCAGGATGCAATCTTCATGCGAGAGACGAGCAGCAGGCATCACTTGGTCGTACACCAAGTGAAGTGGCACTTCTTGCTCATCAGGTCCTACTGGCCGAACCCGAGCCATATGCTCGGGGTTAAGACCAGTATAATGGGTCTTGATCATTGCCCACGCTTCTCGTGCTCCCTCCCGGCAAGCCGATGTCTTCCATAGCTTGAACCGACTCCGGGCTTCTTTGAACCGATCGGTTAATTCAGCCATCCTTTCCGGAGGCTGCTCGGCAGGCCATAGCGCTTTTATCACGCCCCTCATAGCCTTCCGAGCCCGCTCATGCACGGTGGATAGTTCCTTCAGGAGGTTCCCCCGGGAGGAGCTGATCTCTTCTTCAGGCCGCCCAATTAGAAGACCTATACATGAGACAAGGCATGTCCGTTACAGCTTATGAAGGGGAGATTCCTTTTGACGTTATAATCAAAACTTACCGAACATGCCCCTCCGTAGTTTCTGGTTCTCTTCTTGGGCGTGGGCCAATTGAGTCTTTAAACTCTCAATATCTTCGGCCTGCTGTTTGTTTTCCACCTGGAGGCGTTTCTTCTCCTCCAGGTTTCGCTGTAGCGAAAGGCAGCCAGCCTTATGCTGGGATTCGGCGTACCTCTGGGAGTCTCGGGCTGCATCCAAATCTTTTTGCAATTGCCCTATTGATTCAGCTGCTAAAAGTACCATCGCGTCAGCATGGGATTATACGCTAAGATCAACAGAATAGTTATACTCACCATGCGCCTCCCAGGTAAACTTCTTCACTTGTTCAAGCTCGGCCTTCATGGTTTCCACCTGTGTTCGGCTCGCTGCCAATTCATTGGCCAATTGCTTGTTCTGCTGCCTTGAGGCCTGCATCATCCATGCACGCAATGTGCGGATCCTTAATTCGGACGTCCCAACCAAATCAAGGCTCGGGGGCTACTGGGTTTACATTTATGTCCGGATTTTTAATCACTTACCTTCAGACCAGACGATATCAGTTTCACAGCCTTGCCGAACCCGGCTCGGGCAGCTCCAAGGTGTGCGTCCGCCGAGCATAGAGCATTGAACTCTTGTTCGGAAAACACCTGGTCGCACAGGATTCCTCGCCGCCGCCGATGTTTCATCGTGCTCTCTGCTTCGGATTTAGTGACTGATACCTTGTCCACAGAATCTTCAGGGATCGGATTGACCATGGGGGCCTCCGCGGTAGGTTCGGCGTGAGCAGAGGATCTTGATTCATGTGTGTTGCCGGGCGTCCCGGCAATGTCTTTGGCAGAGGAGGGTTGTACTCGCTTCCTGAGTAAGTCGAGTAATTCGACATAAGATCTTCTGTAAGATCCTACCGATCATAACAATAATAGATTAAGCGACCAAACAAAGTACCTTTTGGTTGATCGAGTGTTCGGCGCCGTCTCCACGACCGGCTCACATGAGGGACTCATGTTGGCGCCCGGCTCGGGCATTGCTGCTGTAGCCGACGTTCATCGCGAGGACCGACGGCGCTTGGGAGTGGGAGCCGGTATGTTTGGGTCGACGGAGGACATCTGCCTTTTGCGGGTAGAATTTTTCTTCTTGCCCGCAGTGGAGGAGGGGAGTGATCCGGGGTGATCAGCTATGATGGCCACCTTGGATCGATCAAGGCTCTCCTGGTAAAAGACCCCGTCTTCATACCCCAGTGACAGCTCCGGATCGTCATGGAATCCTGGGTCATCGTCGCGGGAGTAGTTCTCTGGTTGGCGGGCCGGACAGTTGATTGTCTCGGCAAAGCTCCGCCACTCCTGTTTGCGCAGATTAAAAGCGTTAGTCAAAAAGGGCGAATAAACGCCCAAACTCAAGACGCAGAGTCGAAGGGCTTACCCATTCAATAGGGATGTAACTCGAGTGGCCCTCCTTAACCTGCAACTGAACAAAATCTTCTTTTTCTCCTTTGTACAAGTCGGCAAGTGCGGCAGCCAAGGCCACCTGATTGGCAGGGCCCAGCCGACGGGAGCGAGTGGTGTCACTCGTTCCATTGTATTGCCACAAAGGATGTATCCTTTGTTGAAGAGGTTGAACGCATCGGGAGATGGCGGCGGCCATCACGTCAATCATTGTCAGCTTGTGATGATCCAGTATCCTTACGTGGGCGGCCAAGCGTCGAACTTCGGCACTATCCTCTTGGGACGAACTCTTCGGTCGCCAATTATACTTTTTCTTCGGAGGAGCGTCGGAGTATTCGGGCAAGCCCCTCCGAGCTGGATCGAATAGGGGAACGTCCTCGATGTAGAACCACTCCGAAGACCATTCTTCGGATTCCTTCTTTGGTGTCCCCGCTGGGTATCCTGTTCCCGCTATGCGACATACTTCGGCTCCTCCGATTTCCCGAATTGTCTCACCCCGAGTTCAGGGGACGAGGCAGAAGTACTTCCTCAATAATTCAAAGTGCGCCTCACAACCAAAGAACATTTCGCAGAGAGCGACAAGGCCCGAAATGTGCAGAATAGATCCGGGGGTAAGATGATGGAGCTGGATCCCATAGAACTCCAGTAACCCCCTGAGGAAAGGATGAATGGGGAACCCTAGGCCTCGTAAGAGGAAGGGCACAAAGCATACCCGCTCGCCCTGGTTAGGATTGGGGAAGTTCTCCGCGAAAGCTTCACCGTCAAAGGAAGTCAAGCCGGCGCGAGTTGCCGCCAGATCTGAGGAAGGAAGATACCCTTGGGTCTCGAGGTCACGCAACCGGAGGAGGGATACAGAGCAACTCGTCCAATCCCCAGGACGGGAGCCGTAAGGGCACGAGGAAGAGCTGGGGGTGCTCGCCATGATTTTGTGATGGTCTCTCGTTTGAAGTTTTTCTCTAAACGGGGAAGAAGAGGGAGCTGTGACCCGGACCGCAATTTAACTTGTTTAAATAAGTGGTGCCTCCCTTGCAGGAGGGGTAGTCTTGTAAAAATCTGTCGGGCCGCTCGTCTCCCCTTGGCGCACAAGGATCGAGAAGCGCTGAAGGTTATTATATTGGGTCCCGCAAGTTTTCAGTAATCGAGGACTCTCCGATGATGGGATGGTTGCCAAGCCAGAAGAGGTTGAGGGACTCGACTCTCAAGCCGAAGACTTCGACACGTAATATTTTCCGAATACACCTCGGCGTTGGAGGCTAGTCCGGGGGCTACTGAGGGAGTCTGGGATTAGGGGGTCCTCGGACTGCCGACCTATTTCTCATAGGTTGGGCTAATGGGCCGCTCGGTGAGGATGAGATTAATCGAAGGCCTTGTCACCAAGGAGGAGACCTCAGGAGCCGTGTCGTGTCCGTCGAGTTGAAGATGGTAGTTTAGGCATGTTTTTCCCTCCGGTGGGCAACCGACCATATGTAACCCTAATGACCCCTGGTGTCTATATAAGCCAGAGGGTTTTAGATCGTAGCACACAGAAACTCATCTAGGGTTTTAGCTAGTCGATCTCGAGGTAGATCAACTCTGTAACCTTCATATCGTCAATATAATCAAGCAGGACATAGGGTTTTACCTCCATAGGAGGGCCCGAACCTAGGTAAACATCGTCTCCTTCGTCCGTTTGTTACCATCGATCCTAGTCTCACAGCTCGGGACCCCGTACCCGAGATCCGCGGTGGTTTTGACACCGACACCAAGTGACACATAACCAATCTAGGAGACACCACTCAAACGGTAATAGATGTTGCTGTTGATGATGAACTCCTTGCTCTTGTACTTCAAAAGGTAGTCTCCTCAACACTCCATCACTCTCTCATAGATCTGGCTATGGGGTTGGAGAAAGGATTGGAGTGGAAATCAATTGTGTGGAAAGCAATTGGGGAGTCTAGATATCAATGATCAAAGGTTGGAGTGGAATACCCTTGATTTCAACACAAGTGTAGGTGATTCTCTCTCAGAAAATGGATATGGGAAGTCGTAGTTTCGTCCTGGTTGCTCTCTTTGAGCTGGTGGAGTGGGTGGGTATTATATATAGCTAGCACCAAAAAACCAACCGTTACACACCTTTATGCACAACTCGGTGGGACCGGGTGAAACCACTCTGTGAGACCGACTCGTACAAAAGGTATGAACTTTAGGCTTTTCGGTGAGACGGGATTATAAACTCGATGAGGCCGATGGGTGATGAGCCAAGCACTTTCCACACTTTGGTGAGACCAATTGAAACCACTCAGAAATTCTGAGATGAAATCAATAGTTAACAGAAGGTTGTTAGGTGCTCTTTGGTGGGACCGAAGGGTCATCTCGGTGAGACCTAGGTGCTATGGTTTCGGCAGTGGCCCTGTCAAGTGTAACTCGATGAGTCCGAGATAGATGGTTCGATGGGACCGAGTTTGACTTCAGTGTTTTGGACAGATAGGAATGTGAGGGTGTGGCTTAGGGTTTCGAAGCAATATCTCTAAGAACTTAAGAAAAAGATTCATTATCAAAACCTCATCCCCTTTTAATAGCATTGGCTTTCTATGGACTCAATGTGATCTTGGATCACTTAACCAAAAATGTTGAGTCTTGAAGCTTTTTTGACTATGTACTACAAGGCAACAACCTCACAGCTCTTTATTCAACTAAAAACAGAGTAGCAATACAAATAGAAATAAAAGAAAACAGGAGGGGGGAGTTACAACAATATTCTTCCTCCATCCGGGTTTATTAGGCCTAAAAGCAACACAAGCATGTCCGTCTTTATAAGGGCTTGCTTTGGAAACCTACATGCATACAACCATTTCATTGATTGTAGCGAGGGGCAATGTTGCTAGTCCCATGGCTGAATAATAAATACACTGCATTCATACTTTTTAATTGGTTGCATGCGAGAGTTGGCTTATGAGAGAGTGCATTGGGAGTGGGATGGAAGGGTTAATGTGAGAAAATTACTATCTACCTTGGTCCAAGAGAAGTGGCCCCTCGACCCAATAAACCTCGGAGGGAGTACATACCTAACAAAACTAAGGAAGGGATGCAACCCAATCAAGTAATCTATCTTTATATTTACATTTAATCCTATGAGAAAGAAAGGTCATGTCATGAATGAAGTTATGTCTCCAAGCCCTAAAAGTAGGCCTCCCATTCCTAAGATCTTACCATTCTTGAGAATCCAAATGTTCTAAGCACGTGTAAACACCGCCTGCGTAAAGAAAGGTGTTAGGACATATTTCTCCATCAGTGGTTTTGGTGATTGATGAGAATGTGCTTTGCGGACTAACCGTGTGCATTTGGCTTCCACAGATTATCAGACGGCACGATACGGTTTATTTCCCCTTGGTGTTTAAGAGACAAGACAATTATTTTTCGACGATTTCTCTCTGGTGGTTTTGAGTCGTAGGAAATCCATACTATCAAGAGGGGGTCCGCATTCAGAAAGGTTAGGGTGGAACCAACACGTACACGGTTACTTTGCACCCCCTTTCCTTCTCGGCACTTGGAGCTTTATCCTTCCATGCTTGTGCTTGCTTGAAGTAGTTAAGCGGTAGTACCGCGCTCGCCAGTGGTAGTACCACTCCGGTGGTACTACCGCAGATCAGTGCGACCTGTCCCTTATGATTTGCTCTCCGTGTAGTACAATGGGAGTTGGGCGGTAGTAGAGAGCAGCAGTACCGCTCGAGCGGATCCCTGATGTCTACTACGTGACTTTATTCTTGCAGATGTTGTTGGGCCTCCAAGTGCAGAGTTTTGTAGAACAGTAGAATTTTTTTCTCAAGTGGATGACCTAAGGTTTATCAATCTGTGGGAGGTGTGGGATGAATATGGTCTCTCTCAAACAACCCTGCAATCAAATATAAGAAATCTCTTATGTCCCCAACACACCCAATACAATGGCAAATTGTATAGGTGCACTAGTTCGGCGAAGATATGGTGATATAAGTGCAATATGGATAGTAGATATAGGTTTTTGTAATCTGAAAATATAAAAAACAGCAAGGTAGCAAGTAGTAAACAACAAGCAAAATGATATAATAATGCTTGGAAACAAGGCCTAGGGTTCATACTTTCACTAGTACAATCTCTCAACAATGCTAACATAATTGAATCATATAACCATCCCTCAATGTGCAACAATGAATCACTCCAAAGTTCCTATCTAGCGGAGAACATAAGATGAAATGGTTGTAGGTAGCAAAACCACCTCAAAGTTATCCTTTCCAATCAATCTACTGAGCTATTCCTATAAGTGTCACAAACAACCCTAGAGTATGTACTATAATAACACCTATGATATGCATCAATGAACCCTAATGTCACCTGGATATTACAATGTCAGCCCAAGTATCCGTGGGTTCATTAATCAACATGCATCAAACAATTTCAGATCCATCATATTCAATCCAACACAAAGAACTTCAAAGAGTACCCCCAAGATTTCTATCGGAGAAATAAGGATGAAAATATGCATCAACCCATGTACATAGATCCCTCAATGTCACCGGAATCCGCAAGTAGATGCCATAACATATATCAAGTGAATCAATAGAACGCCCCATTGTCACCACGGGTATTCAGATACAAGACATATATCAAGTGTTCTCAAATCCTAAGTATTAAATCCAACATAACGAGATCTTGAAGGGAAAGATTCAATTCATCACATCAAGATGGCAAGGGAAGAATGCCATATGATCCAACTATATTAACAACGCCGTGATACATCAAGATCATGCCATCTCAAGAACACGAGAGAGAGAGAGAGAGAGAGAGAGATCAAACACATAGCTACTGGTACATCCCTCAGCCTCGAGGGTGAACTACTCCCTCCTCCTCATGGCCTCCGTCGGGATGACGAAGATGGCCTCCGGATGATTTCCCCCTCCGGTAGGGTACCGGAAAAGGCTCCAGATGAGTTTTATTTGATACAAAGAGTTGCGGAGGAGGAGTGGAAGTTCTAGGTTTATTTCTGAGGGTTTATCTATTTATAGGATTTTTCAGTGTCGAAATCACACCGAACGGAGCCACGGGGTGTTCCCAAGCTATCAGGGCGCGCAGGGGGGATATGGCGCCCTAATGGCTTGGGGGCACCTGGTGGCCCCCCTTCGGTGGTTCTTGATACGTCTCCAATGTAACTATAATTTACGAAGTATTCATGCCATATTTACAACAATTTTATATGGTTTTGGTATGATTTGCATGGAACTAACCCGGACTGACGTTGTTTTCAGCAGAACTACCGTGGTGTTGTTTTTTGTGCAGAAATAAAAGTTCTCCAAATGCAACGAAACTTTTTGACGATTTTTTTGGAACAAAAGAGGCACTAGAAGCTTCGTGGGAGGGCCAGAAGAGCCACGAGTAGGCCACAACCCACCAGGGCACGCCATTCCCCTCTGGCGCACCCTGGTGTCTTGTGGGCCCCTCGTGGCCCATCTTCGCGTGAAACCGACGCCCAAAAATCATATGTATTCAGTAACCCCCAGAAATAACCCTAGATCAGAAGTTCCGCCGCCACAACTCTCTGTATCAAAGAAAAACGAATCTGGAGGCATTCCAGTACCTTGCCGGAGAGGGTAGATCATCTCCGGTGGCCATCTTCATCATCCCGGCGGAGGCCGTGACGAGGAGGGAGTAGTCCACCCTCGAGGCTGAGGGTTTGTACCAGTTTCTATGTGTTTAATCTCTCTCTCTCTCGTGTTCTTGATTTGGCATGATCTTCATGTATCACGAGCTTTGTTAATATAGTTGGATCATATGGTGTTTTCCCCTCTCTATCTTGTTGTGATGAATTGAGTTCTCCCTTTGAGATTTCATTATTACCAGATTGAATACTTTTATGGATTTTAGACCACTTGATCTATGTCTTGGCACTCAACTCGCAGATTCCCGATGTGACATTGGGGTAAGCTATGCATAGGGGTTGATGCACGTTTACATCCTACTTTCTCCGGTAGAAATCTTGGGGCACTCTTCAAGGTTCTTTGTGTTGGATTGAATATTATGAATCTGAAATTGTTTGATGTGTATCATATAATTAACTCATGGATACTTGTGGTGACATTGGAGTATCTAGGTGACATTAGAGTTGGTTGATGCGTATCATATGGTGTTATTTTAGTACGAACTCTTAGATAGATAGATCGGAAAGGATAACTTGGTGTTATTTTTGTAAGAACTCTTGGATAGATCGATCGGAAAGGATAACGTTAAGGTGGTTTTGTACCCTACAAACAATTTCTTCTTATGTTCTCCGCTAGATAAGAACTTTGGAGTGATTCTTCGTTGCACGTCGAGGGATGGTTATGTGATCCAATTATATTAGCATTGTTGAGAGATTGCACTAGCGAAAGTACGGACCCTAGGCCTTGTTTTCAAGCATTGCCATACCGTTTGTGCTCACTTTGTTACTTGCTACCTTTCTGTTTTTTATTGTTACTATTACAAAAATCAATACCTACTATCATTACTACACTTGTATGACCATCTCTTCGCCGAACTAGTGCACCTATACAATTTACCATTGTATTTGTTGTGTTGGGGACACAAGAGACTTTTTATTATTTGGTTGCAGGGTTGTTTGAGAGAGACCATCTTCATCCTACGCCTCCCATGGATTGATAAACCTTAGGTCATCCACTTGAGGGAAATTTGCTCCTGTCCTACATAACTCTGTGCTTCGAGGCCCAACACGAGTCTACAAGAACAAGTTGTGTAGTAGACATCAAGCTCTTTTCTGGCGCCGTCGCCGGGAAGGTGAGTGCTTGAAGGTATATCTTTAGATCTTGCAATTAAATCTTTTAGTTTCTTGTTTATCACTAGTTTTGTTTTATAAAAGAAAACTACAAAAAAATGGAGTTTAGGTTGCATCATTTGTATCGTCTTTATAATGTCTTTTGTGAAAATAAGGATTCAGAAAATTGTGTTCAATTGGTAGAGGAAGAGTTTATGAAAATACTTAATGATGATTGCAATGTTGCTAGTATGAATTCTCTTAATATCCATGATGCTAATGACATGCAAAGCCACAAGCTTGGGTATGCTATGTTTGATGAAGATGATATTTTTAGTCCCCCAAGTTTTAATGAGCAAATATATTATGATGATGGCATGCCTCCTATCTATGATGATTATGATGATGACATGTATGCTATAAAGAGTGATAGTAACCATGAAACTTGTCATCATAATTTTAATTTTCAATTTCTTTATGTCAATCATGTATCTCATGATAGTTATTTTGTTGAGTTTGCTCCCACTACAATGAATGAGAAGAAAATTGCTTATGTGGAGAGTAATAAATTTTCTATGCTTGTAGACCATGAAAAAAATGCCTTATGTGATAGTTATATTTTTGAATTCCTTCTTGATGCTACTGAAAATTATTATGAGGGAGGAACATATGCTTGTAGAAATTGCAATAATATCAAGTTTCCTCTCTATTTGTTCAAAGTTTTGAAGTTATGCTTGTTTTGCCTTCCTATGCTAGGTGATTCTTGCTCCCATAAATTGTTTGCTCACAAAATCCCTATGCATAGGAAGTGGTTTGGAATTAATTGTGTTTGTCATGAGATTCATGATGCTCACTTGCATGTTTCAATTACTACTTTTTATGTGAGCATCATTGAAATCATCATGCCTAGCTAAAAGGCTTAAAAGAAAAGTGCTTGTTGGGAGACAACCCAACACTTTTACTTTCTATTTTTGAGTTTTCACATGATTAAGCTACTGTAGTAATCCTGTTTTGTGTCTTTTATTTCAATAATGTGCCAAGTAAAGCCTTTGCGATAGTATGGATACTTGTTGATTTGATTCTGTGCAAAAACAGAAACTTTTGCCTCCAGTAAAGAATTTCTCTGATTTTATTGGAGCATCAAACAATTCTGCAATTTTTACACAGTATTTATATGCAAATTATATAAGGTTGTGTTTGATAGCAAAGTATTATATAAATCAAAGTATTCAAAACTGTAGTAATTTTACCTATAGGTACATGATACCATGGTTTTGCCATAACAGAGTATTTGAAGTGTTCACAATACATAGAACTTGTTTGGTTGTTGCCGCAAAACACAGTATTACTGCTAGTCGTTGCATTCAAATCTGGCAGCTACCTACCCGTTAGCACACGCAGGTGGCCGGCTGTTTGAATACTATTTCCGTTGAGCTTTAGTAGCTAGCTAGATGGATATCCCTTATTATGTGCGTACATAACAACCAAGTGGCTAGCTTGTGTATACAAAAAAGACCACCCATGGCACGGCGTCTCTTGTGACTCACCTATGTGGTGAAGCTACACATAGACAGAGCAGCTTGCCCTTCTTGGCATCACTATCGAGGCGCAGCGGAGCTACACGTGGAGGTGGCGACCCACCATGTGGCGTAGTTCGCCAGTCATCCGCGCATCTGTCGAAGGGCGCAAAGAGCTGCGCGAGGACTGGAATCGTGCGGCCACGTTCGGCGCATTCACTTGATCTTTGCATCGTCTCTGTCCTCTGTAAGTCCTCCTTATTGCTTCATCCATGTGGGGGAAATTTTTGAAGCGTAAACACCGAGAAGATGATGAGTAGGTCATCATCGAATCCGTAAACACATGCAAGAGAGGATTGAGCAATCGTCAACGTATTCACACTTCCATCCTTACTGGCCACAACTACGTGAGAGAAGTTTTGGAGGGTCCTGAAGTGAGATGTAAAAGAGATTTTTGAATGGAAAAATATGTATTCCATAACTTAGTTAAGTGCTTCCGTGAAAGACAACTTCTACAAGATGAGCGGGTTGTCTTCGTAGAAGAATAAGTCGCAATATTCTTATATACCCTTTCGGCGAATGCAAGCAACCGTACTCTACAAGGACGATTTCAACATAGTGGTCAAATGATAAGTACCTATTTCAATAAAGTTCTACAAAGCATCATGGCATTATCTGGACAACTCATATAGTTGCCACCAATTATTATTCCTTTCAAGGTTTCAAGCAACCCGGAATTTATGCCGTACTTTCAGGTATGCATCTTGTAGCTCTTACATATCATTTCTAAATGTTGTTACGTATTTGTCATCAGTATTTCTTGTCTCTATGATGGATTGTATCGGAGCAATTGATGGGACGCATGTTCCGATTAGCATATCTCCGAGCCTACAAGACCCATATCACAATAGAAAAGGAACATTATGACAAAATGTCATGGTGGCATGTAACTTTGATAATCAATTCATCCATGTCAGTGCGGGCTGGGAAGGTTCAGCTTCTGATGCTCGAGTGCTACAAGATGCATTAGAAAAGAATTTCTATGTGCCAGAGGGAAAATTTGATTTGGTTGATGCAGGATATGCAAATACACCTAATTTTATTGCACCTTACCGAAATGTCAGGTACAACCAAGTTCTTATACTAGAATAATAACAACTATCAAATTCAAATACATTTATCTTCATCATCTTTCTGAAATTTCAGGTACCATTTAAACGAGCAAGCTAAATGCAACCAAAGGCCACAAAATGCTAAAGAGCTAATCAATCTTAGGCACGCACAACTATGTAATCACATTGAGCGTATCATTGGCGTTGTGAAGAAGCGTTTCCCAGTATTGAAGTGTGCTTCGCATTACAGAATTGAATCTTAACCGGATATTGTCATAGCATGTGGTGCACTTCATAACTTTATTCGTAATCACGAGGGGGAGAACAATGGTTTGATCAGGTTGGTTCCAATTTTGAGCCAACACATATAGTTGATATTCCAAGTGGGCATGCAAAATACAAAAGTGATGTACAATCTCTCAATGAGCGGCGTACATTGGGTCATTCAAAAAGGGATCAAATTGCTGAATCAATGTGGAAGGACTATTGTGAGTATCTGCAGGTGCGCGCTAGAAGAAATAGCACATGACTTGTAGAATATTTTAATCAAAATAATGTACTAGCTTTCTCATTCATTAATAATGTACTTTACATTTCTATAAGAAGATATGTAATGTAAAATGCAACTATCAACTAGTGCAACAAATATGAGTGTTTGTGTCCTCTACAATGTAATTTTCTTCTGAACAACTGCTGAAATGTGCGAGGCCCACCAAATAAATTATTGCACTATATAACACTCATATACTGCCACCTACAAGATGGGTGCACAAATAACATGGCACAGTGTATGCTGAGATATATTTGTGTTCCTCTTTTTATTCATGGTACAGTGAACAATGATATCTTTTTAACAAACACATGTACCTAAAGTAATGTTAACCAATAAAACAATAATAGAGTATCAAAGAATTTTCTTATTCAGAGGGAAATAAGTAGAACAAATTTCTACTGTAAATTTGACGGCCACGCACTTCCTTGAGGATCTCCAGAAGAACATCATGCTCCACTGTCATGAAGATTTCATGGTCAACTCTTTGTCCTTTGAGATACTCGATCATCTTTCGATGGTCACTTGTTGAGAGATCCGGTATGCTCTTAAGTTTGACAATGCAATTGGCAATGCAATAAGGATCTTTGTCAGGATCTTTTTTGTCCATCTGCGCCATTTTCATTTCTCTATAGCTATCAATTTGCTTCGTCTTTACATCCACATAAGTTTGAAGTTCTTCTTTTCTAACAACAACCAGATCTTCAATCGCCGTGCCTTTGCCTCTCTTAGGCCTACCTTCATCATTCCCTTTAGAAGTCCTAGCCTTTTTCATAGGTGGTGGGTCAGGATGTGTGTTCATGTCTTCCGTGGGAAAATGGTTACTATTATTTTCTATACGTTCTGCACTGTCAACAGGAAATACTTCAACATCGTCACCATATATGTCTTGACTCCACTCATAGTGTGGATCTTCAAAGCCTGGAGCCGGTAATGTTGGACTAGGTGAATTAAGCCCAACGGCATTTAGAACTTGTTCGGTGAAGGTTTCCCCTCGTGGAAAATCTGTAGCCGGAATAAACTTCTCTTCAACCTGATCAGTTGTCCTCTTACAACCCTTCCCCTCCGCTGTTTTACCTGTGTTCATAGGAATATATTGTAAATTACAAGCAAACAAGATTAAATACTAAATTCATTACATGTGAAACCAACGTACCATCATAAATTGCATGCAAATCATCATAGTAAGGGAAAGTTTTGTATCTCCACTTATGTTGTTCTTTGCTCAATTCATCCCATTTTTCATCAATGGTTGTTGGCATTTTTGTATCAGGATCAAAGCCGAAGCCACTCTTCTCTACAATAGATTTGACAACAAAATATTCTCTCTTCAACCGCTGCTCTCTAAATTTTAGTTGAGCAACAGTGAAATTAGTTCTCGGAAACTGATTACTCAAGCGTGTAGTCATGTTTTTCCATCATTCTTTCGTCCATCCATTTTGACCACGAAATCTAGCAACATCTACATACTCTTTCATCACAGAAGCGATCAGGTCTAGTTGAGAAGTGGTCCATAATGCTCTGTTATTCTTGTCTGCAATTTGGAAGCAATATGAATCAGAGTTCAAATAAGCACAATCACCAGAATCAGGGAAAAATATATGCAAGGGAGAGAGTTATTAACTCAAACAAACACCGACACAAGAGCTAGACAGACTGGAAAATGTGAAAGAAAATTCGACAGGGAACTGATGCATCCAGACACAGCCATCTTCAGGGTAGTGGTTGATGTGTAGGCAATGCTACAAATTGTACGGGGTTTGACAATATCTATAGTACGTAACAAAGTGCATGCTACAAATTATTGCAGGGACAATTAGGCAAAAATCCGAGAGGAACGGACTAGCGAACAAAGCAACCAAACCATCCCTATATCCTAGGCATAATCTCTTAGTTATAATCCCTCCTGTAGGCCGGAGCTGATAAACACGCTGAGCTAGATGATAGGGCAGAGCTGATAAACACGCTCAGTTAGATAACATACGGGTGTAGCTTCTCTTGTTATGGTTCGAATAGGGATACATGAATCAGAATTCTCTGAATGAAAAACAGCAAAATAGCTATCTACAACATCGGCTATCGGCAACCACCGGCCAGTGCCCATTGTGATGCTGGCATGCTCCTATATACCCCAGGCGCCAGGGTCGCCGCCAGTGGCCCAAACACAGAGGTCCACCTAATGTCATCACCTTCTCGTCAACAACAGCCGGACGGGTAGTAGCGACACACACAGTGGACAAAGGCACAGCCGTGGGGAGGAAGAGCCTAGCTGCCGCTGCGGGGAGACGCGTGGAGGAGCGAATGAGGGAGGATGAAGGACAGAGTACTCACCTTTGGTCTCTCCGTCACCGTTTTTTTGTTTCCCCATGGCCGCCGCGGGAGATTCACCCCAGGCGACAGGGCGGGAGCAACGGCGGCGGCGTGGGAGCAAGGCCAGATCGAGTTGTTGATCAGAGGGTGGAAGAATAACGATGGGAGTCCCTTCTTTCGGTTGCTCTGTTTTTTAAAAAGAGATCTCGGGTTCTTTTTATTATACATAGAAAAAATCACAGTTTTTCCAATATTGCAGTATCAAAATCAGTGTTTTTAGGACAATCAAACAACTCGTTGTAAATGAAATTATGTTAATCTTAAAAACTGTAGTATTCTCAAAATACTTAGAAAATAGTTTGCTATCAAACGGGGCCTAAGTTGTCCTAATTTTTCAGAATTTTTAGAGACAGGGAAGTATGGCTATACTACAGATCTTCACAGACTGTTCTGTTTTTGACATATTCTGTTTTGCATGCATAGTTTGTTTGTTTTAGTGTTCCCATAGCTTATATTCAGTGATATAAATTATGTGAATGGTAGAATATAGTAGGTATTATGTGAGAACAATTATGAATCTTGTCTTTACAGTACCTAAGTGAATGATCTTTATTTATTATACTAACCCATCTCACGAAGTTTTGTTAAGTTTTGTGTGATTGAAGTTTTCAAGTTTTGGGTGAGACACCGATATGAGGAGAATAAGGAGTGACAAGAACCTAAGCTTGAGGATGACCAAGGCACCCCCAAGGTAATTGTTTGAAATATGCCCTAGAGGCAATAATAAAGTAGTTATTATTATATTTCCTTGTTCATTATAATCGTTTATTATCCATGCTATAATTGTATTGATTGGAAACACTAATACATGTGTGGATACATAGACAACACTGTGTCCCTAGTATGCCTCTAGTAGACTAGCTCATTGATCAAAGATGGTCAAGGTTTCCTAGCCATAGACATGAGATGTCATTTGATAACGGGATCACATCATTAGGAGAATGATGTGATGGACAAGACCCAAATTATGAACGTAGCATATGATCTTTTCAGTTTATTGCTATTGTTTTCTGCATGTCAAGTATCTGTTCCTATGTACATGAGATCATGCAACTCACTGACACCGGAAGAATGCCTTGTGTGTATCAAACGTCACAACGTAACTGGGTGACTATAAAGATGCTCTACAGGTATCTCCGAAAGGTGTCTATTGAGCTGGCATTGATCGAGACTGGGATTTGTTACTCCGTATGACGAAGAGGTATCTTAGGGCCCACTCGGTAATACAACATCACAACAAGCCTTGCAAGCAACGTGACTAAAGTGTTAGCCACGGGATCTTGTATTACGGAACGAGTAAAGAGACTTGCCGGTAACGAGATTGAACTAGGTATAGAGATACCGACGATCGAATCTCGGGCAAGTAACATACCGAAGAAACAAAGGGAACAACATACGGGATTAACTAAATCCTTAACATAGAGGTTCAACCGATAAAGATCTTCGAAGAATATGTAGGAGCCAATATGGGCATCCAGGTCCCGCTATTGATTATTGACCTTAGAGGTGTCTCAGTCATGTCTACATAGTTCTCAAACCCGCAGGGTCTACACACTTAAGGTTCGGTAACGTTTCGGTATAGTTGAGTTATGTATGGTGGTGACCGAAGGTTGTTCGGAGTCCCGGATGAGATCTCGGACATCGCGAGGAGCTCCAGAATGGTTCGGAGGTAAATATTGATATATAGGAAGTCCCGTTTTGGCCACCGGAAAAGTTTCGGGTGTTTCCGGTAGTGTACCGGGAGTGCCGGGAGGGTCCCGGAGGGCCATCGGGAGGGGCCAATCACGCCGGGAGGCCACATGGGCCTTAGGGGTGGCGCACCAGCCCTTAGTGGGCTGGGAAAGCCAGCCCCTAGGGGCCCATGCATCTGGAGTGAGAGGAAAGGGCAAAAGCCCAAAAGGGGAAGGGTTTCCAAGTGGGGGAGGAGTCCTACTAGGAGTAGGATTGGAGTCCAACTCCCACTCCAACCCACTTCGGCCGACCCTAGGGGAGGATCCCTAGGGCGCCGGCCCCTCCCCTCCCTCCTATATACTCTAGAGGGAGACAGGGCCATAGCACTTCAACCCAATAGGCCACGGTGCAGCCCTCTCTCCCAATAGATCATTTCCTCTAGTTTTCAGCAGTGCTTAGGCGAAGCCCTGCTGGAATAGTTCCACCACCACTGTCGTCGTGCCGTCGCACTGCCGGAGAACTCATCTACCTCTCCGCTCCCTCTTACTGGATCAAGAAGGTGGAGATCTTCATCGAGCTGTACGTGTGCTGAACGCGGAGGTGCCGTCCGTTCGGCACTAGATCGTGATTGGATCGCGGGACGCTCGGCGATTTGGATCGCGAAGACGTTCGACTACATCAACCACGTTTCTTAACGCTTCCCGCTTAGCGATCTACAAGGGTATGTAGATCCACTCTCCCTCTCATAGATGCTCATCACCATGGATAGATCTTGCGTGTGCGTAGGAAATTTTTTGTTTCCCATGCAACGTTCCCCAACAGTGGCATCGTGAGCTAGGTCTATGTGTAGATGAGATCACAAGTAGAACACAAAGGAGTTTGTGGGCATTGATATTCAGATTGCTTCCTCCCTTGGTCTTTTCTTGATTCAGCGGTATTGTGGGATGAAGCGGCCCGGACCAACATTACTCGTACGCTTACGAGAGACCGGTTCCATCAACTGACATGTAACTTTGTTGCATAAAGATGGCTGGCGGGTGTCTGTTTCTCCCACTTTAGTTGGATCTGATTAGACAAAGGCGGTCCTTGAGAAGGTTGAAAAGCAATTTGTGTATCACCGTTGTGGTTTATGCGTAGGTAAGAATTGTTCTTGCTAGATACCCATAGCAGCCACGTAAAACATGCAACAACAATTAGAGGACGTCTAACTTGTTTTTGCAGGGTATGTTGTGATGTGATATGGCCAAATACATGATGAGATATATGATGATCATGTATTGTATAGAATATCACGACTGGCATGTCGATGAGTACGGCAACCGGCAGGAGCCATATGGTTGTGTTTAATTTATTTTCGTCGTTTTGCTTTACTTTATCGCTATGAGTTAGCAATAGTCATAGAAGCAATTGTTGGCGCGACAACCTCATGGCGACACGTTGATGGAGATCAAGATGATGGAGATCATGGTGTCATGCCGGTGACGATGGAGATCATGCTGGTGCTTTGGAGATGGAGATCAAAAGCACAAGTTCATGGCCATATCATGTCACTTATGATTTGCATGTGATGTTAATCCTTTTATGCATCTTATTTTGCTTAGGACGACGGTAGCATTATAAGGTGATCCCTCACTTAAATTTCAAGATAAAACTGTGTTCTCCCCGAGTGTGCACCGTTGCGAAAGTTTGTCATTTCGAGACACCACGTGATGATCGGGGTGTGATAGACTCTACGTTCGCATACAACGGGTGCAAGCCAGTGTTGCACATGCGGAACACTCAGGTTAAACTTGACGAGCCTAGCATGTACAGATATGACCCCGGAACACAAGAGACCGAAAGGTCGAACATGAGTCATATAGTAGATATGATCAACATGAAGATGTTCACCATTGAAACCACCTCAACTCACGTGATGATCGGACTTGAGTTGGTGAATTTTGATCATGTGACACTCGAATAACCAGAGGGATGTCAATTTGAGTGGGAGTTTTTTAAGTAATATGATTAACTAAACTCATTATCTTGAACAATAGTCTAAGTTGTCCTTGCAAAATTTATGTTGTAGATCAATGGCTCGCGTAGTAGCACCCTTGAATTTTAATGCGTTCCTAGAGAAAGCTAAGTTGAAAGATGATGGAAGTAACTTTGTGGACTAGGCCCGTAATCTAAGGATTATCCTTACGGCTTCCCAAAAGGCTTAAGTCCTTGATGCACCACTTGATGATCCACCCGCTCCAGTAGAGTCTCCAGACGTTGCGAACGCCTGGCAGGCTCGTTCTGATGATTACTCAATGGTTCAATGTGCAATGTTGTATGGCTTAGAACCGGGACTTCAAAGACGTTTTGAACGTCATGGAGCATATGATATGTTCCTAGAGTTGAAGTTTATCTTTCAGAAGAATGCCCAGATCGAGAGGTATGAGACCTCTGATAAGTTCTATGCCTGCAAGATGGAGGAGAACGGGTCTGTCAGTGAACACATACTCAAAATGTCTGGGTATTCCACCCGTCTGGCTGAATTGGGGATGCCCCTTCCAGCAGAGGCGATCACTGATAGAGTTCTTCAATCATTGCCACCTAGCTACAAGAGCTTCGTGTTGAACTATAACATGCACGGGATGAACAATTCAGTCGCCGAGCTGTTTGCGATGTTGAAAGTCGCTGAGTCTGAGATTCAGACGGAGCATCAAGTGTTGATGGTCAATAAAACCACTAGTTTCAAGAAGAATGGCAAGGGTAAGAAGGGTAACTCCAAGAAGAGTGGCAAAGCAGTTGCCCCTCCCGTGAAGAAACCCAAGGCTGGACCCAAGCCAGAAACTGAGTGCTTTCATTGCAAGGGAACTGGTCACTGGAAGCGGAACTGCCCCAAGTATTTGGCTGACAAGAAGGCGGCCAACAACAAATAAGGTATATATGATATACATGTTATTTATGTGTACCTTACCAACTCTCGTTGTAGTGCCTGGGTATTTGATACCGGTGCAGTTGCTCACATTTGCAACTCAAAATAGGAACTGCGGAATAGACGGAGGTTGGCAAAGGACGAAGTGACGATGCGCGTGGGAAATGGTTCCAAGGTTGATGTGATCGCCGTCGGCACGCTCGCTCTTCGATTACCATCGGGATTAGTGATGAACCTGAATAATTGTTATTTAGTGCCTGCGTTAAGCATGAACATTATATCTGGATCTTGTTTATTGCGAGACGGTTACTCATTTAAATCGGAGAATAATGGTTGTTCTATTTATATGAGTAATATCTTTTATGGTCATGCACCTAATGTGAGGGGTTTATTCTTATTGAATCTCGATAGTGATGATACACATGTTCATAACATTGATGCCAAAAGATGTAGAGTTGATAATGATAGCACCACTTTCTTGTGGCACTACCGCTTAGGTCATATTGGTGTAAAACGCATGAAGAAGCTCCATGCTGATGGACTTTTGGAGTCACTTGATTTTGAATCACTTGACACATGGGAACCATGCCTCATGGGCAATATGACTAGGACCCCGTTCTCTGGAACAATGGAACGGGCAAGTGACTTGTTGGAAATCATACATACAGATGTGTGCGGTCCGATGAACATTGAGGCATGCGGTGGATATCGTTATTTTCTCACCTTAACTGATGACTTAAGTAGATATGGGTATATTTACTTAATGAAACACAAGTCTGAAACGTTTGAAAAGTTCAAGCAATTTCAGAGTGAAGTTGAGAATCATCGTAACAAGAAGATTAAATTCCTACGATCTGATCGAGGAGGAGAATATCTGAGTTGTGAGTTTGGCAGTCACTTAAGACAGTGTGGAATTGTTTCACAATTGACACCGCCTGGAACAACACAGCGTAATGGTGTGTCCGAACGTCGTAATCGAACCTTATTGGATATGGTGCGATCTATGATGTCTCTTGCCGATTTGCCACTATCGTTTTGGGGTTATGCATTAGAGACAACTGCATTCACTTTAAATAGGGCACCATCGAAATCCGTTGAGACGATGCCATATGAACTGTGGTTTGGCAAGAAACCAAAGTTGTCGTTTCTTAAAGTTTGGGCATGTGATGCTTATGTCAAAAACTTCAGCCTGAAAAGCTAGAACCCAAAGCGGAGAAATGCATCTTCATAGGATACCCAAAAGAGACAGTTGGGTACACCTTCTATCTCAGATCCGAAGGCAAAGTGTTTGTCGCTAAAAACGGAACATTTCTTGAGAAAGAGTTTCTCTCGAAAGAATTGAGTGGGAGGAAGATAGAACTTGATGAGGTTGTTGAACCTTTACTTCAACCAGAGAGTAGCGTAGCGTAGAAAGATGTTTCTGTAGGGCCTACATCAGTTGAAGAGGAAGTTAATGATGATGATCATGAAGCTTCGGATCAAGTTGCTATCGAACCTCGTAGGTCGACAAGGACGCGTACTGCTCCTGAGTGGTACGACAACCCTGTCTTAGAGGTCATGTTGTTGGACAATGATGAACCTACGAGCTATGGAGAAGCGATGATGGGCCTGGATTCCGAGAAATGGTTAGAGGCCATAAAATCCGAGATGGGATCCATGTATGAAAACAAAGTATGGGCTTTGGAAGTATTACCTGAAGGGCGAAAGGCCATTCAGAACAAATGGATCTTTAAGAGGAAGACAGACGCGGACGGTAATGTCACCGTCTATAAAGCTTGACTTGTGGCGAAGGGTTTTTCACAAGTTCAAGGAGTTGACTACGATGAGACCTTCTCACCCGTAGCGATGCTTAAGTCCATCAGAATCATGTTGGCAACAGCTGCATTTTTCGATTATGAAATTTGGCAGATGGATGTCAAAACAGCGTTCCTTAACAGTTTCCTTAAGGAAGAGTTGTATATGATGCAACCAAAAGGTTTTGTCGATCCAGAGAATGCCGACAAAGTTTGCAAACTCCAGCGATCCATTTATGGACTGGTGCAAGCATCTCGGAGTTGGAATCTTCGCTTTGATGAGGTGATCAAAGCGTTCGGGTTTATACAAGTTTACGGAGAAGCTTGTATTTACAAGAAAGTGAGTGGGAGCTCTATAGCGTTTCTAATATTATATGTGGATGGCATATTGCTGATTGGAAACAATATAGAAATGTTGGAAAGCATGAAGGAATATTTGAACAAGAGTTTTTCAATGAAGGACCTAGGAGAAGCTGCTTTCATATTAGGCATCAAGATCTATAGAGATAGATCAAGACGCTTAATAGGACTTTCACAGAGCACATACCTTGACAAAGTTTTGAAGAAGTTCAAAATGGATCAGTACAAGAAGGGGTTCTTGCCTGTATTGCAAGGTGTGAAGTTGAGTAAGACTCAATGCCCAGTGACTGCAGAAGATAGAGAAAAGATGAGTGTCGTCCCCTATGGTTCAGCCATAGGCTCTATCATGTATGCAATGTTGTGCACAAGACCTGATGTCAGCCTTGCCATAAGTATGGCCGGAAGGTTTCAAAGTGATCCAGGAATGGAACACTGGATGGCGGTAAAGAATATCCTGAAGTACCTGAAAAGGACTAAGGACATGTTTCTCGTTTATGGAGGTGATCAAGAGCTCGTCGTAAAGGGTTACGTCGATGCAAGCTTTGACACTAATCCGGATCACTCTAAGTCTCAAACTGGATACGTATTTATTCCTAATGGGGGTGCGGTAAGCTGGTGTAGTTCCAAGCAGAGAGTGGTAGCTGATTCTACATGCGAAGCGGAGTACATCGCTGCCTCGGAGGCGGCGAAGGAAGGTGTCTGGATGAAGGAGTTCATGACAGATCTTGGAGTAGTGCGTAGTGCACTGAACCCAATGACTCTGTTCTGTGACAACACTAGTGCCAAGGTTTCACAAGAGGACCAGACACATAAAGCGACGTTTCAATTCCATCCGCGATTACATCAAGGAGGACGACATAAATATTTGCAAAGTACACACGGATCTGAATGTCGCAGATCCGATGACTAAACCTCTTCCAAGGGCTGAACATGATCAACACCAGAACTGTATGGGTGTTAGATTCATTACAATGTAAATCACACAGTGATGTGAACTAGATTATTGACTCTAGTGCAAGTGGGAGACTGTTAGAAATATGTGCTACTTCTTGAGCTTGCGTTGGTTTTCCCTTGAAGAGGAAAAGTTGATGCAGCAAAGTAGATAAGTATTTCCCTCAGTTGTTGAGAACCAAGGTAGCAATCCAGTAGGAGATACAAGCAAGTCCCCAATCTTCGCACCTACACAAACAATCAAACACTTGCACCCAACGCTATAAAGGGGTTGTCAATCCCTTCAGGGTTACTTGCAAGGATGAGATCTGATAGAAATAGATATAGAAGATTACTAAAACGAAAAGTAAAACAAAAGTAAAAAGATTGCAACAAAGTATTTTTGGTATTTTTGGTTTATAGATCTGAAAATATAATATGGAAAATAGACCCGGGAGCCATAGGTTTCACTAGAGGCTTCTCTCTTGAAGGCAAATAATACGGTGGGTGAACAAATTACTGTCGAGCAATTGATAGAAAAGCGCATAGTTATGACGATATCCAAGGCAATGATTATGCATATAGGCATCACGTCCGTGTCAAGTAGACTGAAACGATTCTGCATCTACTACTATTACTCCACACATCGACCGACTCCTGCCTGCATCTAGAGTATTAAGTTCATGAAGAACAGAGTAACGCATTAAGTAAGATGACATGATGTAGAGGGATAAACTCAAGCAATATGATGAAAACCCCATCTTTTTACCCTTGATGGCAACAATACAAATACGTGCCTCGCTACCCCTACTTTGTCACTGGGTGAGGACACCGCAAGATTGAACACAAAACCAAGCACTTCTCCCATTGCAAGAATTACCAATCTAGTTGGCCAAACCAAACCAATAACTCAAAGAGACTTGCAAAGATATTAAATCATGCATATAAGAATTCAGAGAAGATTCAAAGAATATTCATAGATAATCTGATCATAAACCCACAATTCATCGGATCTCGACAAACACACCGCAAAAGAGTATTACATCGGATATATCTCCATGAAGATCATGAAGAACATGGTATTGAAGAACATAGAGAGAGAAGAAGCCATCTAGCTACTAGCTATGGACCCGAAGGTCTGTGGTGAACTACTCACGCATCATCGGAAGGGCAATGGAGTTGATGTAGATGACCTCCATGATCGAATCCCCCTCCGGCAGATTACCGGAAAAGGCTCCAAGATGGGATCTCACGGGAACAGAGGGTTCCGGCGGTGGAAAAGTATTTTCGTGGCTCTTTTTGGTATTGGGGGAATATTTCGGAATTTATAGGCCGAAGAATAGGTTTGGGAGACCTGCTGGGGGGCCACAAGCCAGGGGGGCGCCCCCGTCCCCTAGGGCGTGCCCAGGTGGCTTGTCGCCTCCCGGCAGGTCTCCTGCCTTCATCTCCAAGTCTGGCAGGTTTCTTCTGGTCCAAGAAAAATCATTCTGAAGATTTTATTCCGTTTGGACTCCGTTTAATATTCCTTATCTGCAATACTCAAAAACAAGAAAAAAACAAAAACTGGCACTAGGCACTAGGTTAATAGGTTAGTCCCAAAAATAATATAAAATAGCATATTAATGCATATAAAACATCCAAAACAGATAATATAATAGCATGGAACAATCAAAAATTATAGATACGTTGGAGACGTATCAAGCATCCCCAAGCTTAATTCCTGCTCGTCCTCGAGTAGGTAAATGATAAAAACAGAATTTTTGATGTGGAATGCAACCTAACATATTTATCCATGTAATATTCTTTATTGTGGCATGAATGTTCAGATCCATAAGATTCAAAACAAAAGCTCAATATTGGCATAAAAACAGTAATACTTCAAGCATACTAACAAGCAATTGTGTCCTTTCAAAATAACATGGCCTTAAAAAGTTATCCCTACAAAATCATATGGTCTGGCTATGCTCCATCTTGCCCACACAAAGTATCTAAATCATGCACACCCACGATGACAAGTCAAGCAATTGTTTCACACCTTTTATGTTCTCAAACCTTTTCAACTTTCACGCAATACATGAGCGTGAGCCATGGATATAGCACTATAGGTGGAATAGAATATGGTGGAGGTTGTGTGGAAAAGGAGAAGATAGTCTCACATCAACTAGGCGTATCAACAGGCTATGGAGATGCCCATCAATATATATCAATGTGAGTGAGTAGGGATTGCCATGCAACGGATGCACTAGAGCTATAAGTGTATGAAAGCTCAAAAAGAAACTAAGTGGGTGTGCATCCAACTTGCTTGCTCACGAAGACCTAGGGAAATTTGAGGAAGCCCATCATTGGAATATACAAGCCAAGTTATATAATGAAAAATTCCCACTAGTATATGAAAGTGACAAAAATAGGAGACTCTCTATCATGAAGATCAAGGTGCTACTTTGAAGCACAAGTGTGGAAAAAAAGGTAGTAACATTGTCTGTTCTCTCTTTTCTCTCATTTTTTTGGTGGGCATCTTTGGCCTCTTTTTTTATTTGGGCTTCATTGGCCTCTTTTATTATTTGTAAAGTCCGGAGACTCATCCCTACTTGTGAGGGAATCATAGCTTCCATCATCCTTTCCTCTCATGGGACAATGCTCTAATAATGATGATCATCACACTTTTATTTACTTACAACTCGATACCTACAATAAGATATGACTCTATATGAATGCTTCCGGTGGTGTACCGGGATGTGCAACGATCTAGCATAGCAAATGACATCAAAAAACGGACAAGCCATGAAAACATCATGCTAGCTGTCTTACGATCATGCAAAGCAATATGACAATGATGGTGCGTGTCTTAAAAAAAACGGAACGGTGGAAGTTGCATGGCAATATATCTCGGAATGGCTATGGAAATTCCATAATAGGTAGGTATGGTGGCTGTTTTTAGGAAGGGTATATGGTTGGTTTAATGCACCGGCGAAAGTTGCACGGTACTAGAGAGGCTAGCAATGGTGGAAGGGTGAGAGTGCGTATAATCCATGGACTCACATTAGTCATAAAGAACTCACATATTTATTGCAAAAATCTATTAGTTATCGAAGCAAAGTATTAGACGCATGCTCCTAGGGGAGAGGTTGGTAGGAGTTAACCATCGCGCACTCCCGACCCTCACACAAAGGATGACAATCATTAAACAAATCATGCTCCGACTTCGTTACATAACGGTTCACCATACGTGCATGCTACTGGAATCACAAACTTTAACACAAGTATTTTTACCATTCCACAATTACTCACTAGCATGACTCTAACATCACCATCTTTATACCTCAAAACTATATGCAAGGAATCCAACTTCTCATAGTATTCAATGCACTTTATATGAAAGTTTTTATTATATCCCTCTTGGATGCCCATTATATTAGGACTAAATTCATAACCTAAACCAATTACCATGCTGTTTAAAGACTCTCAAAATAATATAAGTGAGGTACGAGAGTTCAATTATTTCTATAAAATAAAACACCACCGTGCTCTAAAAAGATATAAGTGAAGCACTAGAGCAACATTGCCTAACTCAAAAGATATAAGTGAAGCACATAGAGTATTCTAATAAATTCACGATTAGTGCGTGTCCCTCTCAAAATATGTGTGCATCAAGGATGATTGTGGCAAACTAAAAAGCAAAGACGCATATCATACAAGAATCTCCAAGCAAAACACATATCATGTGGTGAATAAAAATATAGCCTCAAGTAAATTTACCGATGGATTGAAGATGAAAGAGGGGATGCCTTCCGGGGCATCCCCAAGCTTAGGCGCTTTGGTATCCTTGAATATGGCTTGGTCTGCCTTGGGCATACCCAAGCTTAGGCTCTTGGCACTCCTTATTCCATAGTCCATCAAATCTTTACCCAAAACTTGAAAACTTCACAACACAAAACTCAACAGAAAACTCATGAGATCCGTTAGTATAAGAAAAATAAATTACACTTTAGGTACTGTTGTGAACTCATTATTTATTTATATTGGTGTAATATATACTGTATTCTAACTTCTCCATGGTTCATACCCCCCGATACAACCCATAGATACATCAAAATAAGCAAACAACACAAAGAAAACAGAATCTGTCAAAAACAGAACAGTCTATAGAAATCTGTAGACTTCGAATACTTCTGTAACTCCACAAATTCCTAAATATTAGGACAATCAGGGAAATTTGTATATAAATCTTGTGTAAAAAATTCAGATCAAATTTATTCCGTGGTGAATTTATAAAATTCCTGGACTGAGCGCAAAAGTTTCTGTTTTTCAGCAAAACCAAATCAACAATCACCGTAAACCATCCCAAAGGTCTTACTTGGCACAAACACTAATTAAAACAATAAAACAAAATTACTACAGAGGTAATAATGTGCAAAACACTGAAGAACAGAAGAAAAAAACAAAAACATAAAATAAAATTGGGTTGCGTCCCAACAAGCGCTATTGTTTAACGCCCTTAGCTAGGCATAATGATTTCATTGATGCTCAGATAAAAAGTAGTAATTTGAAATATGCAAAAGAGCATCATGAATCTCACGAAAAAAAATTTAAGTCTAACCCACTTCCTATGCATAGGGATTTTGTGAGCAAACAATTTATGGGAACAAGAATCAACTAACATAGGAAGGCAAAACAAGCATAACTTCAAAACTTTGAACACATAGAGAGGAAACTTGATATTATTGCAATTCCTACAAGCATATGTTCCTCCCTCATAATGAATTTCAGTAGCATCATGAAGGAATTCAACAATATAACTATTACATAAATCATTCTTTTCATGATGCACGAGCATGCAATCATCATAATGAATTTGCTCATCAAAACTTGGGGGACAAAAAATATCATCTTCATCAAACATAGCATCCCCAAGCTTGTGGCTTTGCATATCATTAGCATAATTGACATTAATAGAATTTATAGTAACATCATTGCAATCATGCTTTTCAATCAAGGAGCTATCATGAATCACTTTATAAATTTCTTCTTTCAACACTTCATCAAAAATTTCAGATTCATGATTTTCAAACAAAACTTCATAGAGATAATCAAGTACACTCAACTCACTAGCAATTGGTTCATCATAATGTGGCCTTTTGAAAATATTAGAAAGTGGATGAGGATCCATATCAATAGATTTTTAGCAAGCGAATATGCAAGCAAATAGAAGGCACATGGCAACACAAGCAAACAAAAAGAGATCCGGCGAGAAAAAGGCGAATAAAACGGCATATTGGTGAAGTGGGGGGAGAGGAAAATGAGAGGCAAATGCCAAATAATGTAAATGCAAGAGATGAGTTTGTTATGGGTACTTGGTAGGCTTGATGTAGATCTCCCCGGCAACGGCGCCAGAAATTGGCAAGTTGACGGGAGAGCTCTTGTCTTGTCTTGCTATGTATCCTCCCCGGCAACGGCGCCAAAAATCCTTCTTGCTACTTCTTGAGCTTGCGTTGGTTTTCCCTTGAAGAGGAAAGGGTGACGCAGAAAAGTAGATAAGTATTTCCCTCAGTTGTTGAGAACCAAGGTATCAATCCAGTAGGAGATACAAGCAAGTCCCCAATCTTCGCACCTACACAAACAATCAAACACTTGCACCCAACGCTATAAAGGGGTTGGCAATCCCTTCACGGTTACTTGCAAGGATGAGATCTAATAGAGATAGATATAGAAGATTACTAAAATGAAAAGTAAAACAAAAGTAAAAAGATTGCAGCAAAGTATTTTTGGTTTATAGATCTGAAAATATAATATGGAAAATAGACCCGAGGGCCATAGGTTTCACTAGAGGCTTCTCTCTTGAAGGCAAATAATACGGTGGGTGAACAAATTACTGTCGAGCAATTGATAGAAAAGCGCATAGTTATGACGATATCCAACGCAATGATTATGCATATAGGAATCACGTCCGTGTCAAGTAGACCGAAACGATTCTGCATCTACTACTATTACTCCACACATCGACCGACTCCTGCCTGCATCTAGAGTATTAAGTTCATGAAGAACAGAGTAACGCATTAAGTAAGATGACATGATGTAGAGGGATAAACTCAAGCAATATGATGAAAACCCCATCTTTTTACCCTTGATGGCAACAATACAAATACATGCCTCGCTACCCCTACTTTGTCACTGGGTGAGGACACCGCAAGATTGAACCCAAAACCAAGCACTTCTCCCATTGCAAGAATTACCAATCTAGTTGGCCAAACCAAACCAATTACTCGAAGAGTCTTGCAAAGATATGAAATCATGCATATAAGAATTCAGAGAAGATTCAAATAATATTCATAGATAATCTGATCATAAACCCACAATTCATCGGATCTCGACAAACACACCGCAAAAGAGTATTACATCGGGTAGATCTCCACGAAGATCATGAAGAACATGGTATTGAAGAATATAGAGAGAGTAGAAGCCATCTAGCTACTAGCTATGGACCCGAAGGTCTGTGGTGAACTAGTCACGCATCATCGAAAGGGCAATGGAGTTGATGTAGATGCCCTCCGTGATCGAATACCCCTCCGACAGATTACTGGAAAAGGCTCCAAGATGGGATCTCATGGGAACAGAGGGTTCCAGCGGCGGAAAAGTATTTTCGTGGCTCTTTTTGGTATTGGGGGAATATTTGGGAATTTATAGGCCGAAGAATAGGGTTGGGAGACCTGCTGGGGGGCCACAAGCCAGCGGGGCGCCCCCCCTAGGGCGCGCCCAGGTGGCTTGTCGCCTCCCGGCAGGTCTCCTGCCTTCATCTCCAAGTCTGGCAGGTTTCTTCTGGTCCAAGAAAAATCATTCCGAAGATTTTATTCTGTTTGGACTCCGTTTAATATTCCTTATCTGCAATACTCAAAAACAAGAAAAAAACATAAACTAGCACTAGGCACTAGGTTAATAGGTTAGTCCCAAAAATAATATAAAATAGCATATTAATGCATATAAAACATCAAAAACAGATAATATAATAGCATGGAACAATCAAAAATTATAGATACGTTGGAGACGTATCAATATGCCCTAGAGGCAATAATAAAGTAGTTATTGTTATATTTCCTTGTTCATTATAATCGTTTATTATCCATGCTATAATTGTATTGATTGGAAACACTAATACATGTGTGGATACATAGACAACACTGTGTCCCTAGTATGCCTCTAGTAGACTAGCTCGTTGATCAAAGATGGTCAAGGTTTCCTAGCCATAGACATGAGATGTCATTTGATAACGGGATCACATCATTAGGAGAATGATGTGATGGACAAGACCGAAACTATGAACGTAGCATATGATCGTGTCAGTTTATTGCTATTGTTTTCTGCATGTCAAGTATCTATTCCTATGACCATGAGATCATGCAACTCACTGACACCGGAGGAATGCCTTGTCTGTATCAAACGTCACAACGTAACTGGGTGACTATAAAGATGCTCTACAGGTATCTCCGAAAGGTGTCTGTTGAGCTGGCATTGATCGAGACTGGGATTTGTTACTCCGTATGACGGAGAGGTATCTCAGGGCCCACTCGGTAATACAACATCACAACAAGCCTTGCAAGCAATGTGACTAAAGTGTTAGCCACGGGATCTTGTATTACGAAACGAGGAAAGAGACTTGCCGGTAACGAGATTGAACTAGGTATAGAGATACCGACGATCGAATCTCGGGCAAGTAACATACCGAAGAAACAAAGGGAACAGCATACGGGATTACCTAAATCCTTGACATAGAGGTTCAACCGATAAAGATCTTCGTAGAATATGTAGGAGCCAATATGGGCTTGCAGGTCCCGCTATTGGTTATTGACCGTAGAGGTGTCTCAGTCATGTCTACATAGTTCTCGAACCCGCAGGGTCTGCACACTTAAGGTTCGATAACGTTTTGGTATAGTTGAGTTATGCATGGTGGTGACCGAAGGTTGTTCGGAGTCACGGATGAGATCCCGGACGTCACGAGGAGCTCCGGAATGGTCCGGAGGTAAAGATTGATATATAGGAAGTCCCGTTTTGGCCACCGGAAAAGTTTCGGGTGTTTCCGGTAGTGTACCGGGAGTGCCGGGAGGGTCCCAGAGGGCCATCGGGAGGGGCCACTCATGCCGGGAGGCCACATGGGCCTTAGGGGTGGCTCACCATCCCTTAGTGGGCTGGGCAAGCCAGCCCCTAGGGGCCCATGCGGCTGGGGTGAGAGGAAAGGTCAAAAGCCCAAAAGGGGAAGGGTTTCCAAATGGGGGAGGAGTCCTACTAGGAGTAGGATTGGAGTCCAACTCCCTCTCCTCCCCACTCCGGCCGACCCTAGGGGAGGATCCCTAGGGCGCCGGCCCCTCCCCTCCCTCCTATATATACTAGAGGGAGAGAGGGCCATAGCACTTCAACCCAATAGGCCGCGGTGCAGCCCTGTCTCCCAATAGATCATTTCCTCTAGTTTTCAGCAGTGCTTAGGCGAAGCCCTGCTGGAATAGTTCCACCACCACCGTCGTCGCACTGTCGCGCTGCCGGAGAACTCATCTACCTCTCTGCTCCCTCTTGCTGGAACAAGAAGGCGGAGATCATCATCGAGCTGTATGTGTGCTGAACATGGAGGTGCCTGATACGTCTCCAACGTATCTATAATTTTTAGCTTGTTCCATGCTGTTATATTATCATTCTTGGATGTTTTACAATCATTTTACTACAACTTTATATTATTTTTGGGACTAACCTATTAACCTAGAGCCCAGTGCCAGTTCCTGTTTTTTCCGTGTTTTTGGGTTTTACAGAAAAGGAATATCAAACGGAGCCCAAATGGAATAAAAATCTACGGTGAATTTTTATGGACCAGAAGAAGCCCAGGGAGAGTTGGAGTTGGGCCAGGGGAGCCACGAGGCCACCACAAGGCTGCCCCCCCCCTAGGGCGCGCCCCCTAGCTTGTCGTCACCTCGTGGCCCATCCTGACTTGTTTCCACCGCCATAAATTCCTATAAATAGAGAAACCTCCGAAAATAAACCTAGATTAGGAGTTTCGCCGCCGCAAACCTCTAGAGCCAAGAAAAACCAATCGGGAGCCCGTTCCGGCACCCTGCCGGAGGGGGAAACCATCATCGGAGGCCATCTTCATCATCCCGACGCTCTCCATGATGAGGAGGGAGTAGTTCACCCTCGGGGCTGAGGGTATGTACCAGTAGCTATGTGTTTGATCTCTCTCTCTCTCATGTTCTTGAGATTTGTATGATCTTGATGTATCGCGAGCTTTATTAATATAGATGAATCATATGGAGTTTTCCCCTCTCTATCTTATTGTGATGAATTGAGTTTTCCCTTTGAAGTTTACTTATCGGATTGAGTCTTTGAGGATTTGAGAACACTTGATGTATGTTTTGCGATGGGATATCTGTGGTGACAATGGGATGTTCTATTTATCTACTTGATGTATGTTTTGGTGATCAACTTGCGGGTTCCGTGACCTTGGGAATCTATGCATAGGGTTTGGCACACATTTTCGTCTTGACTTTCCGGTAGAAACTTTGGGGCACTCTTTGAAGTTCTTTTTATTGGATTGAACATGATGAATCTGAAATTATGTGATGCATATCGTATAATCAAACCCACGGGTACTCGAGGTGACATTGGGGTATCTAGGTGACATTAGGGTTTTGGTTGATGTGTATCTTAAGGTGTTATTTTAGTACGAACTCTAGGGCTGTTTGTGACACTTATAGGAATAGCTCATAAGATTGATCAGAAAAGATAACTTTGAGGTGGTTTTGTACCCTACAATAATTTCTTCGTTTGTTCTCCGCTATTTGTGACTTTGGAGTGAACTCTTTGTCGCGTGTGAGAGATTTACATATGATTCAACTATGTTAGTATTGTTGAGAGAACTTGCACTAGTGAAAGTATGAACCCTAGGCCTTGTTTCCAAGCATTGCAATACCGTTTTTGCTCACTTTTGTTACTAGTTACCTTGCTGTTTTTTATATTTTCAGATTACAAAAACTTATATCTACCATCCATATTACACTTGTATCACCATCTCTTCGCCGAACTAGTGCACCTATACAATTTACCATTGTATTGGGTGTGTTGGGGACACAAGAGACTCTTTGTTATTTGGTTGCAGGGTTGTTTGAGAGAGACCATCTTCATCCTACGCCTCCCACGGATTGATAAACATTAGGTCATCCACTTGAGGGAAATTTGCTACTGTCCTACAAAACTCTGCGCTTGGAGGCCCAACACGAGTCTACAAGAAGAAGGTTGCGTAGTAGACATCAGTGCCGTCTGTTCGGCACTAGATCGTGATTGGATCGTGGGACGCTCGGCGATTTGGATCGCGAAGACATTCGACTACATCAACCGCGTTTCTTAACGCTTCCCGCTTAGAGATCTACAAGGGTGTGTAGATCCACTCTCCCTCTCGTAGATGCTCATCACCATGGATAGATCTTGTGTGTGCATAGGAAATTTTTTGTTTCCGATGCAACGTTCCCCAACAGTAATATCCAAGGAAGACTCAAGCACCTAAGCTTGGGGATGCCCCGGAAGGCATCCCTTCTTTCGTCTTCAACATTATCGATATATCTTACTTACAACTATATTTTTATTCGTCACACAATATGTGCTTTGCTAGGATCATCATTATATTTTATTATTTTCTATTAGGTGTTATTTATAATCTTGTTTTTCAATAAAAAGTTCCAAGAATTGCCCTAGGATGCTTGCATTGCATGTTTGATGTGTGCTGTGTAAAAACAGAAACTTTCTTTATAGTGTTTGAATTTTCATATTTTACTGGCACGTGGAAAGTTTCTGAAATTTTTACAAAGTGTTTTCATATAAATTATTTATCACGTCCTAAATTTTCATAATTTTTTGAGTTACAGAAGTACACTATTTTCATAAATTGCTACAAATTGTTCCGTTTGGACAGATTGCTGTCATAGTTTTGTTATGTACTTATCCTATAGTTTCCATAGCCTATATTGGTAGATATAAATTGTGGAAATGATAGTAAAGAGTAAATGATGCTTGGAAACTATTGTGAAACTTGTCTTGGCAGTACAAGAAGTGTGGACTTATTCTTATGTGTACTAACCTATCTCACAAGTTCTTTTCGAGTTTTTGTGGATGAAGTTTTTAAGATTTAGGGAAACCTTGATATAAAATGAATTAAGGAGACACAAAAGCTCAAGCTTGGGGATGCCCAAGGCATCCCAAGATAATATTTCAAGAAGTCTCAAGCATCTAAGCTTGGGGATGCTCCAGTAGGCATCCCACCTTTCTTCATCAACAATTATCGGTTAGTAGCGATTGAGCCTAAATTTTTGCTTCTTCACATGATGTGTGCTATTATTGGAATGTCATTTTATTTTGTTTTGCTTGATGTTTTAATAAAATACTTAGATCTGAAAGTTTTTAGATGAGAGAGAGTTCTCAAATGGCCACCCATTTACTTAACTACTCGCTTGATCTTCACTTATATCTTTTTGGAGTAGCTTGTCATTTACTCTTGTGCTTCACTTATATCCTATGAGTAAATTGTTGAATGAATTGAATACCATGAATTTGAAATTATATGTTCATATCATGCCTAGTAGTATCTTCACATTGGGTTTAGAAAGTGAATTTTTTTGAAGCTTGACAATCACAATATTGGTCATACAAGCAATTTGTGAATGATTAGTGTAAGGAAGAGAACTTTCACATACAAATATATTTTCTTGGACATCTTCTATGATTGTGCATACCCATTAATTATTTTCAAACTTGAGAAAATTAGTTGATGTTGGACAAGGAAGACAACGTAATGAGTTATGGTTGTGTATATTTGCATAGAAGTTATATTGTTATGGATCCTCCAACATGTGGTGTTTGCTTAGGATATTTTGCAAGCCAAAAATTCGTACTAAGTAGAGATACTACTTGTGCATCAAAAAACCCTTCAACCCAGTTTCTTGCCATGAGTGTCCACCATATGTACCTATGGATTGAATAAGATCCTTCAAGTAAGTTGTCATCGGTGCAAAAAGGCAATAAAAATTGCTTCTAAATGTGTTTGATCATTTAGTGTAAGAGAAAATTGAGCGTTGTACGAACTTGTGATGGCAAAGTAATAAATGTGACGGACTGCATAATAGAGGTTGCTATCATAAGGGGCAATATAATTTGACGTTCTTATGCATTAAGGGATTGTGCATACAAAACCAAAAACCGCATGACAACCTCTGCTTCCCTCTGCGGAGGGCCTATCTTTTACCTTTCAGCATTTACTTTTATGCAAGAGTCAATAGTATGCATTATCATTTCAACCTCAATTATTCTCTAGTTGGCACGCATCATGTGGTGGGGAAAGATCTAGGCACATATGGCCGGTCAAATATATTTGATCATGACTTATTATTGTTGACAATTATCTCTATGATAAATGAGTTGGGAGGCGAAACATTAAGCCCCTATCTTTCTCTGTGTTCGATGGATGACATTTGTTCTAAAAATATGCTTTGAGTACTAGCAATCATAGAAGACTATATGATGATTGAGTATGTGGAGCTCTTACTTAGACTTTGTTGAGAATATGTTGAATTGCAATTGTTTGGTGACTAAGAACATAGGTTGTTAAGTTTCAAGAGAATTCTTTGTTTGTACCATAACATGTGAATTGGTTGCTACTTTATCATGATGAGTTTTATGAGAAAGAGTTGCTGTTATGATGAGAGGAAAAGTGGTTGAAATTATCATTGATCAAACTTATACACTATGGTAGCATTCACACTTCATAAATTATTTTCTTTTATCATTTACCTACTCGAGGACGAGTAGGAATTAAGCTTGGGGATGCTGATATGTCTCCAACATATCTATAATTTATGAAGTATTCATGCATATTTAATTTTATATGGTTTTGGTATGATTTGCATGGAACTAACCCGGATTGACGTTGTTTTCAGCAGAACTACCATGGTGTTGTTTTCTGTGCAGAAATAAAAGTTCTCCAAATTCAACGAAACTTTTTGACGATTTTTTTGGAACAAAAGAGGCACTAGAAGCTTCGTGGGAGGGCCAGAAGAGCCACGAGGTGGCCACAACCCACCAGGGCACGCCAGCCCCCTCTGGCGCACCCTGGTGTCTTGTGGGCCCCTCGTGGCCCATCTTCGCGTGAAACCGACGCCCAAAAATCCTATATATTTAGTAACCCCCAGAAATAACCCTAGATCAGAAGTTCCACCGCCGCAACTCTCTGTATCGATGACAAACCAATCTGGAGCCGTTCCAGTAACCTTTCGGAGTGGGTAGATCATCTCTGGTGGCCGTCTTGATCATATCGATGGAGGCCATGATGAGGAGGGAGTAGTACACCCTCGGGGCTGAGGGTTTGTACCAGTAGCTATGTGTTTAATCTCTCTCTCGTGTTCTTGATTTGGCTCGATCTTGATGTATCATGGGCTTTGTTAATATAGTTGGATCATATGGTGTTTTCCCCTCTCTATCTTGTTGTGATGAATTGAGTTTGCCCTTTGAGATTTCGTTATTACCGGATTGAATACTTTTATGGATTTGAGAGCACTTGATCTATGTCTTGGCACTCGACTCGCGGATTCACGAGGTGACATTGGGCTAATCTATGCATAGGGGTTGATACACATTTTCGTCGGACTTTCTCCGGTAGAAATCTTGGGGCACTCTTTGAGGTTCTTTGTGTAGGATTGAGTATTGTGAATCTGAAATTGTTTGATGTGTATCGTATAATTAACTCATGGATACTTGTGGTGACATTGGAGTATCTAGGTGACATTAGAGTTGGTCGATGCGTATCAAATGGTGTTATTTTAGAACGAACTCTTAGATAGATCGATCGGAAAGGATAACTTGATGTTATTTTAGTACGAACTCTTGGATAGATCGATCGGAAAGGATAACTTTAAGGTGGTTTCGTACTCTACAAACAATTTCTTCTTATGTTCTCCGCTAGGTAAGAACTTTGGATTGATTCTTCGTTGCACGTCGAGGGATGGTTATGTGATCCAATTATATTAGCATTGTTGAGAGATTGCACTAGCGAAAGTACGGACCCTAGGCCTTGTTTTCAAGCATTGCCATACCATTTGTGCTCACTTTTGTTACTTGCTACCATGCTGTTTTTTATTGTTACTATTACAAATCAATACCTACTATCATTACTACACTTGTATCACCATCTCTTTGCCGAACTAGTGCGCCTATACAATTTACAATTGTATTTGGTTTTTTGGGGACACAAGAGACTTTTTATTATTTGATTGCAGGTTTGTTTGAGAGGGACCATCTTCATCATACGCCTCCCACGAATTGATAAACCTTAGGTCATCCACTTGAGAGAAATTTGCTACTGTCCTACAAAACTCTGCGCTTGGAGGCCCAACACGAGTCTACAAGAACAAGTTGTGTAGTAGACATCAGTTCTTCGCTCCAGTATTGCTCATATGTTCCAAAAAATTGTCAATATGTTTCGAGCGATTCTGAGAACTTTCATTTTCGGCACAAAAAACAACACCACGGTAATTCTGCTGAAAACAACGTTAGTCCGGGTTAGTTCCAATTAAATCATATAAAGCACATCAAAACCATATAAAAATATTGTAAACATAGGTGAATATGGCATGAATACTTCATAAATTATCGATACGTTGGAGACGTGTCAATATCCCCAAGATTAATTCCTACTCGTACTCGAGTAGGTAAATGATAAAAGAAATAATATATGAAGTGTGAATGCTAGCATAGTATATAAGTTTGATCAATGTTAATTCCAATCACTTTTTCTAGCATCATACACTAGTGTAGGCGCCTGCTATACAAACGGTTTTTAACCCCTTTTCATGACGTAGTCTCAAACCGTGGCCTTGCATGTGTGGGCGATAGGGGGGGCTATCCCACATGACACGAAAACCCCGTCGGCGATGGATGTGCCCGGTCACACATGATGAGCAAAAATATGTCGTGTGCGATTGGAGGGGCCATCACAAACATATATTTTTGGGAAGTCGTGCGAGATGTGCTTACCATCCCACACAGTGAATCCCAAACGTACGTTTTCGTTCGCATTCTACATCACACACAATTTTCTGCATAACATCGTATGTGTTAGGGGTGGCCATCACGTACGGTTCCTAGAAGAAACTGTTTGGCATAGGGCTGTCCATCACACACATGTTTTATGTGAAAACGTTTGCGAATCTGTCTTCTAACACACACAGTTTACGACCAAAAGTCGTGTGTGATTTTTCACTGATCCAACACGCCAAATTTCTAGGAACCGTGTGGGTTTGGTGAGGTAATCGCCCATGGTTTTCTATGACTACACCTGGGCATGGGCAGCCTGACCCGGCCCAAGCCCGGCCCGAAAAACCCGGGCCTGGCCGGGCCGGGCATTAGGTTCGGGCCGGGTTTTCAAGCCCGGGCAGCAGTTCGGGCCGGGCTCGGGCTTACTGAAAACGCCATTTTACACGGAGGCCCGGCCCGGCCCGGCCCAGAAATCGCCTTTTTAGCCCGTTCGGGCCGGGCTCGGGCCAACATATTGCATTTTTTGGCCGGGCCGGGCCGGGCTCGGGCCTGGGATATTTGGTTCGGGCTTTATAAAGCCCGGCCCAAAGCCCGGCCTGGCCCGGTGGATGCCCAGGTTTATCTATGACAAACCGTCTGCAATATGAAACCACAATAATCAGGCTAATTCCTCTATTATTTATAATCCACCTAGTAAACAAATTGACACTTCATATCAAGCATACAATATATTTCATTTCGTATTACGACAACCAGGATTTCATAATTAGGATACACCAGAGTACAACATCATATAGGCATATACTACCTAGCTACCCAATTACATGACAGGACCGAGTTTCACATGCAACATCTAAAACCTTTGGAAAATAGCATCATATACGGTAAATAGACAGATGAATCTCGTCTAGAAAACTGTTGAAGCGGAAGGCAAATATTGAGCCTTCGCTGATGTCGAAGGTCCTTGCAACTTTATGCCAGTGCCTGTGGATGGTTGCCCGCCCATCCTTCATCCTCTTGAGGAAGACTTCAAGATTATACCGTGGGTGTTGTATGAATACCTTCCTCGCCTTTTGACCATACAGGTGGTTTGAGACATACTCATCGATGAACTGCTTTCGAAAGGACTGCAAACAAAGATATGCATAAATTTCGTTTCGAAAATTTGTAATGTCACAAAGGGAAAAAAGACAAGGTAAAAGCGATAGTACCATCCTATAGTTCACTGATGTCTTCTTCATTGTGCAGACAAACAACTTGTTGTTTTTCGTCACAAGTTTATTTATCTTAAAAATCTTTCTGAGTTTCTTGAATTGACTGATATTCATGAACACATCATTTCCCCACATGCAAAATGGGTCGAACAGTGGGTCTAAACCTCTTACAGCAGGACCTACATGTGCAAGACCAAATTATTATTACAAACCTAAATATTAGAATGGTTCCAGCAATTGCACAATAATGTACTATTAGCCAAAGGATCATGAAAGTGCAAACCTCGATGGTAAACTTCAGTGTCTCCCATTGTTCCCCCTATAATGCATTTAAGATACATATTGATCAGGTTTTAAGTGAGATTTGGCGTGCTATCAGTAAAATATGTTAATGAAAAATAAACGCATTGCAGATCCAACATATTAATTCAAGACACATGGAAAAGCCAAGCGTGCTAAGAACTATGAAATATAGCAATTGTATGTTTCACATGCATAACAATACAAAATTGTACCAACAATAATCGAACACCACATTGTAGATGATCACCAAAACAAATGAACCAAATAGTTAACTGAGCATCACGTTGGGCAATAGAACATACTAGAAGGTCAGATTGCATAGTAGCATTACTTGCATATTTCACTAGAATTTCTTAAGGAAAGGCAGGAGCAGCACATGCAACAGGTAAAGCAAACATGCTTAACAGGCGTAGCTACCTGAACACGGGTCATTAGTAATTAAGCTAAAAAACAAGTATTCCTCATTGTTGGAGATATCGATAACGATGGGCTTGGAAGAGGGCGAGGCCTCCACATCGTGGGTGCCCTCCTCATAGTGGTGAGTGGCCTCAGCCTGTCCAGGCACCAACCTGCCGGCTCTGGAGTTGAGGAAAGCACGGGCACGCTGAGAAAACAACTCATAGTCATCGTCGAAGGCAAAAGCGGATCTCCCGAGAAAACACAACAAGTTGTTGTTCAAGGCAGACAACCGCGTGGCGGCATCCGTGCACGAGGTTTCGACGGTGGCCTCGACGGTGATGTGATGCTCCAAGATCTGGGGGTCGGCATGCATGGCAGCCATCGCGGCCTCATTCGCGCGTGCGGTCGCGAATTGCTTCTCCGCTGCCAGGTGCTCCTTGAGATCCTGGCTATACTACGTGCACCATGTCTTTCGGCGGCGATTATGTGGGGGGTGGGCCGGTGATTTTGGTGGAATGTGTCGTGCCGGCGGTCAGGGCATGTGGAATGGAGGAGGGAGGGGGAGGGGTGTGGGGAAGGTCTGGATTACCTGACTAGATGGAGGAGGGAGAGCAGCAGGAAGGAGTGTCGCCGGCGAGGAGGCGGCGCTGCAAGCAAGCTGTGCAGGTTTGAACTTAGGAAAGGAAGGGGGAAGCAAGGGGTGTGGCTTTTGGTTGGTACGAGGGGTGGGGGAGGTAGATATTTGCATGGCAGCCCAAGATTTCGTTCGGTGCGGCGAAAAAGTAGCGTGCAGTCACATCGGTCACAGCCCTTTTACCATAACTGTGTGAGATATTCAACAACACAAACGAATCATATAGTTGATCCCGTGTGTGATGAGGCTGAACGTGGAAATTTTGGTCTCCAAGCTTCCGGAATAAGATATCGGATACTACATTGCACCCGGTACTTGCATTTCATTTTCATTTGGAAGAGAAAATGGGGATACAGCGGCAAATTTTGGTCTGAATTTCCCACGTTACATTGGTCATCGACGTCATTGCTTAATTTAACAACACTTGCAAATTTGAGTACTACACAAAAGAGCCTATAGCACTGCCCGCACTTACTTAATCGAGCAACTAATAAACATTAGTTAGTTGACCTGAACATTACTCTAACAAAAGACCATCGCGCTAGACAGAGACTAATATTCCACCTAGCATTCGTCGATCTCCGCCGCCTCCTCGATGACCGGCTCCCGCTCGACGACCTCCGGGGTAAGGAGATCCATGGGATCCATCGCCACATACTCCAGCACCTCGCAGTCTTCGTCCACCATCTCTTTGGATAAGGTCGCCATGAGCCGGGCGTGGGCGGCCTTGCTCCAGGCATGGACGGCCACAATCTTGGCTAGGGAAGCCGCCGACAAATGGACGCCTGCTCGAACACACTCAGCGATTACCAACTCATCGGACGTGGGTTGTCGACCGGTGTCGGAGAAGGCAGATGTAATTTGTGCAGTGACCGACACAAGATGGGCATGGGCGGCCTCAAGATGGGACTGGGTGTCCGCCATCAGGGCTACGGCGACCGCCAAGAAACTGACAGCTGATGTGTCATTCTCGCCATTTGCTATCCCCGTCGCGGTTGTTGCTGCCGCCCTCTCAGCTGCAGCAGCTGTCCTTTCGGTTGATGCAGCCGCCCTGTCGGAGGTAGCGGCTGCGTTCAAGCATCTTGAGAGCGTGCTCATGGCTGATGCGGCCACGCTCGGGCCGGAGTGGGTTGCCGAAGTTGCCCTCACGACGGGGATCCACGTCCCCATCTTTCACCGGCGACGATTGAAAAGTAAAATGCTCTGGGGAGTCCGTGCGGTAAGCTAGTCGGCGGTGTACTGTAGCTGACGAAGCTTCCGTCCTAAGCCATGCCTTATGACCTTATGAGGATTGGCCCAAGATGTTTTGTGCTGCATCACACACGATTCATGAACTTGAACTGTTTGTGAAAGACTTGATTTTCAAAATGTTTTTAAAACAAAAAATGAGGTTACTTCGAGAAAGGACGGTGTTTGGATTGCAATAAGATTTATCTGCAGTGAACACTTACCAATAGCTGGGTCATGCTAAAATATGGAATTATTCAGGGTCCGTTTGGCATTTTTATGCATTAATTGAGTTTTCTAGGCATTTAATATGTATAATTCAAATTTGAACTATCGTCCCAATGTCCGGTGCGTCAAAATGGGATGAAAATCATATTAGTGTCCATGGCTTCATCTTTAGGTCACGGGCAAGAAATGGGAATGAATTTGAAACATATCGGGGTCTTGGCTCGGCCTCAAATATTGAGAAACTTGGGTTTTAAATTACTGTAAATCCAAAACGCGTCAGAAATTCTAAAAACTTGGCATGTTGTCATGACATGGCACATATGTGCCATTGAAATAAAATTGTCCAACTTGGGACAATTATAGGCACAAGTCCCTTACAAACCGGAGCTTCTCACTGCAAGCTTTGTGGTTCCGATAAGGAACACGTCACCTTAATTACGTGGGCAAAACGACATCCGCTCATCTTCTCGCCTTGAACTTTTGTTAGAGGCAACATAGACCAGTAAGAGTGTCTTGCTACAATATGGAATTATTTAGGGTTATTTTTGCATTTTCATACGTTAATTGAGTTCTCTAGGCATTTAATGTGGATAATTAAAATTTGAACTAAAATCACAAGGTCTGGTGCATGAAAATGGGTTGAAAAAACATATAAGTGTCCATGGCTACTTTGGGCCCCATGCAAGATATGTGAATGGATTTCAAACATCTCAGGGTCTTGGCTCGGCCACATACATTGAGAAGCTTGGTTTTACATTCATGTATAAATCAAAAACTCGTCATAATTTCATGAAACTTGGCATGGTGTGATGACATGGCTCATACGCGCCCCGGTGAAAAAATGTCCGATTTGGGACAAGTTTTGCAACAAGCCCCTTACAAACCTGAGCTTCTCACGGGAAGCTTTTGTGGTTTTGATATGGAACGCGTCACATTATGTGGGCGAATCGACATCTGTTGCATCTTCTCGTCTTGAACTATATATTTCTAGAGGCAACATATACCAAAATGAGTGTCGTTCCAAAAATAGGAAAAATATACATGGTTCGTTTGGCCTTTTTATACATTAATTGACTTTTATATGCATTATTTAACGTGCATAATTCAAATTTGAACTACAATCACAAGGTCTGGTGCATCAAAATGGGTTGAAAATAATATAAGTGTACATGCATCTTTAGGATCCCATGCAAGATATGGGAATGAATTTCAAACATCTCACATAGTCTTTGCTCGGGCACACATACATTGAGAAACTCGGGTTTTAAATCATTTATAAATCAAAAACTCATGAGAAAAGTCATGAAACTTGGCATGGTGTCATGACATGCATGGCTCATATGTGCCCTAGTAAAATAATATCCAATTTGGGACAAGTTTTGGCACAAGCCTCTAACAAACCTAAGCTTCTCACGGGAAGCTTTTGTGGTTTCGATATGGAACATGTCACCTTATGTGGGCGAATCGACATCCGCTGCACCTTCTCATCTTGAACTATATATTTCTAGAGGCAACATGTACCAAAATGAGTGTCGTGCCAAAATATGAAATTATACATGGTTCGTTTGTACTTTTTATACATTAATTGACTTTTATATGCATTATTTAATATGCATAATTCAAATTTGGACTACTAACACAAGGTCCGGTGCATCAAAATGGTTAGAAAACCATATTAGTGTGCATGCATCTTTAGGTCCCATGCAAGATATGAGAATGAATTTCAATCATCTCCGGGTCTTGGCTAGGCGAGAGAAACATTGAGAAACTCGGGTTTTAAATCATGTAAATCAAAAAACTCATTAGAAGATTAATGAAACTTGGCTTGCTGTCATGAACATGGCACATAAAGGCGTCATATCATTTTGTTTTCCTATTTGAGACTCGTTTTTTAATATATATTTTCTTTTAGAGCCAACATTGAGAATATTACGTTAAATCATAGTAAATCTAGAACTGACACAAAATTCAAGAAATTGGGCATGGCGTCATGATATAGCACAAATATGTTATAGTATTTTTCGTGTCCATTTTGGAAAAAGACGGACACATTAATAGCTAACAAAATCTTTTTGGAACAAAGAACTGTCACGTTTCCACGGAAACGGTTGCATTATTTTCAAACCGTGGGCGTTCTACTGCCCTTACGTGCTGCCAAGCATCGCACTCTTCTATTGGCTAGGGCTTAGGAGGTGCCGTGCGAGCAGCTGCTAGAGATGACAGGAGGCGTGCGAGCTGGCCTCCGCTGCGCAGGCTTGCCGGGAGGCGGGACGGGCTGTACGCCGCAGGCTCACTGGGAAGCGAGCCCTTTGACCTCTGTATCCGCCCTCCTCGCTTCCAACCTGTCCATCAATGGCGCCCGAGCCGCTGTTTCATAAGCGGCTTTACTGCCCACTCACTCACAATCCTCTCTACATCTTCGCCTTCCATTCCGCTCCATCATTCAGACCTCCACGGCGACCTACGCCATGGTGCACACGGATCATATGCCACTAGTCTTCGGGTTTGGTGAAGTTGACACCGAGCCGGAAGAGATGGAACATAAAGACGAATGGGACGCCATGGACATGGCCCTAGAAGAGCTGCATGCCGCAGCGGATGCTGCCCCGGCGCACTCGCCAGCAACCATCCCCGCTCCCGCGCCAGCAACCATCCCCGTGGCATTGACGGGCTGGTCGTCGAGCATCATCACAACGCTGGAAACCGCGGGCGTTAGGGAAATCCCCGTGGACCCGTGCGAGCTCGTGTACGTGCAAGCGCCAACGCCTCCTCCCTCGCCCGTGCTCGTGCGCGCCCCTGCACACGCCACACCGGTACCAGTGCGTGTGCCCGCACCCACGGTGCCTGACCCCGTGCGCGCGCCTACACCCGTCACGGGCCCATCAGCGGATTGGGACGCCGCCGGTGACAGCTTCCTCGCAGCAGCGCTAGTCGCCGCCCCCCGGCCCCGCGCCAATCGATCGCGCGACCTCCGGCTCTTTGATTGTGAAGTCCATAACATTCTGGTCTCGTTTGAAGAACTGTACAACTTCGCCCCAGAGCACGAGAATGCCGCCGCAGGACGCCGCAGCCGCCGCCGCCGCAACTAGTTTTCCTTATATTTTATCTCGATTGTACGAATGTAAAGTCAAAGCTTGACTGAATGAAATCTATGGTTTGATGAACTAAGTATTTATCTCTGAATTCACATAGCAAATAAAAAAACATCATCGTTTTCTCTGAATAAACACTCATCACAAATGGTTCAGGTTGAATACCCGTATATAGATCGACAACTATCTTTCCTTCGCTCGTAAGCCAAGTGAAAATATTAGCGCGCAGGATTGGTGCAATGCGTCATAGCAAACGTTTCTCTAATATGACCCGTGTGCCTTGTACAGATAATTCAGGAAGATTTGCATCTATCATATTGGTTAAATTGCCATGTGTCAAATCCGAACCATTGGCATCTGTCGATCTAGTAACATTGGCATTTGTCAACATTGTAGCACTGGCATTTGTCAAATTTCGCAGGAACAAAATCACTATTACGGTGCACTTTTGCAACTGAAATTCAGCAAACATGGATTTCATTCATAGATTAACCATTGGTCTTTGTACAAAATAGTTCAACCCGACAGCTGAATCGAACAAACTTTTCCCCAATTGTTGCCAACCATGTACTGAAATAGCTAGTTCAACTATATATACTAGCTAATTTAAAGTACGTGGTACAATTCAACCATATCTATAGTTAGATGAACTGAACAAAATAGCCCATAAATACTAGTACTACGGATGGTCTTTGTACCACTTCCAGCAGAATCGAGCGCACTCAGTAAGAGCAAGTGGAGGAGGAGCATGCCGACGAGTTGTTGGAGTCGTGTCTGTTGCCTGCCAGTGCTGCCCTCCGGCGCTCAAGACGCCCCTCCTCGAAGCGACGGGACTCAGCGTAGATCTCCGCATTCCGCGCCGCCGCTGCGGCTTCTCCTGCGGCCATGGCGTCGGTGAGCTTCTTCGCGTGCGTGACCTGGCGCTCCACCTCCTTCTCTAGGAAGTAGATGTAGCGCGCAAGGGTTGTGACGCAGAAGCCTGTCAGCGGGCCTTTGGCGGCCTCCACCTCCCTCATTCGGGCCTTGGTGGCGGAGTGGGTGATGACCCCGCTGCCTGACAGCGGGGTTGTGGCAAAGAGGGACGACGGTGGGGTGGCGGCCTCGGCGGCTGCCGGCGTGTTGGCGGCCACGGCGACCACCGGTAGCAGCTGCCTTCGGGCAGCGGTCGTGGAGCATGTAGTTGGTGGCATGCCCACACCCACCAGGGACGCCACGTGCACCACATGCTTCAGAGGACTGCCGCGCCGATGCGGTGAAGCCTCCCAGCTGGAGCTATCCTCTGGCGGAGTGGCTGGGTGATGACGAACGGCCGGTGTCATTGGCGATTGGGGGAGAATCAAACTAGACAAGCTACGGGGAGGGAGGGGATGAAGACATTGTAGAGTCGCCTGTCGTGAGGGTTATATAGCAGGCCGGCAAGCATTGGGGATTTCACTGAGCCGGGCGGGAAGCTAGAGTCGTAGGACGATTTTGTGTGCAGGAACCTGCGTGGTTGTGCGCGGGAACGGGCTCATCGAGCGGACGCGTGGCCAAAAGCGGTGCCGAAGCGTGCACTGGAAGCCCCGGGCGGCCACGCGGTGACAAGATGCGAGAGGGGAGGATGGGGTGATGCGCAGGCACACGGGTCATAATAATAAAACGTTTGCGATATTAAAACAGGCAAACGACACTTCCCAACGAAGCATCGGTAATGATTTCATCCATCGCTGACAATTGTTTGGCAGCAACCGTCTGCCAACAACCCACACAGCTTGTCAGTATGAATCGTTTGTGTTATTATTGGTCTTCCCACACAATTTTGATGAATGAACTGTTTGCCTGGTATCACACACACCTTGTTATGGTAACTCGTTTGTGTTCTAGCTCGATCAACGCAAACAGTTTGTCTGAATGAACTGTATGCCGTACTACACACGCATATGTATTTTGAGAACCGTTTGTGTTAACTTGTCTAATCGCAAACAGTTCATAAGCACCAACTGTATGCCCAGCATCACACACGCAACTATTTTCTGAATCGTATATGATGGATCCACCATCGCACATAGTTCGTGTCATTAGCGACGGAGCTTGAACTATACCGTTTGCGATTGATGGATCGCACACAGTTTCCACGAAGGGTCTTTGATTGATGTGTCATCTTTGGACCATTCTGTAGTAGTGATAAACATCAACCTTTTTCTCATAAAACTTCTCATAATCAAGTAGCAAGCTAGGCACATGTTAAAGTATAGACCATAAACTTTCTTGAAAACTAGCAAACTATGTTTTCAGTCATCAAACAATTACAATCATCTTATTTTTAGGAAGGGTCTATGTAAGATCTTTGATTTAGTAAATTCCACATACACATCTATCATTTAGTCTTCCATGATTGCTGACACTCAAAGCATATTTTTAGAACAAGAAGTTTTAGTCAAACACATAGAAAGATAGGGGCTTAATGTTTCGCCTCTCAACTTATTTATCTCAGGGATAATGTCAACAATAATGAATCATGATCACCTATATTCAACTCGATATATGTTCCTGGATCTTTCCCCATCACATCATGCTTGCCAACTAAAGAATTAATAGATTGGAGCAGGGATGAACATTATTGACTCTTGCATAAAAGTAAATATAGAAAAGTAAATACATAAAAGTAAAAGATAGCCCTTCTTACAGGGAAGTAGAGGTTGTCATGCGCTTTTTATTTTTTGGTGTGCAATCTCTTAAAGAAAAGGAACATCACTTAATATTGCCCCTTGTGATAACAACCTTTATTATGCAGTTCGTCGCTTTTATTTCTTCACCATCACAAGTTCGTACAAAGCTTATTTTCCCTTCCAATAATAGATCATACATATTTACGAGCAAGTTTTATTGCTTTTTGCACCGATGACAACTTACTTCGAGGATCTTATTCAATCCATAGGTAGATACGGTGGATTCTCATGGCAAGAAACTAGGTTAAAGGGTTTTTGGATGCACAAGTAGTATCTCTACTTAGTACGAATTTTTGGCTAGCAAAAGGTCCTAAGCAAGAACCACATGTTAGAGGATCCATGACAATATAACTTCTATGTGAATATAAACAAACATAACCATTACATTGTCTTCCTTCCCAACATCAACTACTTGATCAAGTTTGAAAATAATTAATGGGGGCTTACAATCATAGAAGATGTCCAAGATAGTATATTTATATGTGAAATATCTCTTCCTTGAATATTCTTTCATGAATTGTTCAAATGACCAATGCTATGCTTGCTAACTTCCAATAAATTTTACCGCTTATACTTCTTGTATGGGAACTCAATACTCCCCATGGGACAAGCATATGAAGCATATATAATTTCACATTTATTACATTCAATCCATTCCACATTTTCTCTTAGGATATAAGTGAAGCACACGAGTGAACATCAAACTACTCTCAAAAAGATATAAGTGCAGATCAATGAGTATTTTAACAATCATGTAGCTATGTGAGGACTCTCTCTCAAATAATATTTTCAGATCTGAGTATTTTATTCAAACATCAAACAAAACAAAAATACATTCCAAGAATAGCACATATCATGTGAACAAATAAAAAACTTAGGCTCAACATAGGCTAACCGATATTTGTTAACGAAGAGAGGTGGGATGCGTAGCATCCCCAAACTTACATGCTTGAGACTTCTTGTAATATTGACTTGGGGAACCTTGGGAATCCCCAAGCTTGAGATTTTGTGTCTCGTTAATTCCTCTCATATCATGGTTACCTAATTTATAAAAGCTTCGTCCACACAAAACTTGAAAAGAACTCGTGAGATAAGTTGGTACACATAAGAATAAATCAACACTTTATGTACTACCAAGACAAGTTGCATAATAATTTTCAAACATTATCTCTTTACTATCATTTCCACAATTTATATCTACCAATATAAGCTATGGAAACACTAGGATAAGTAGATAACAAAACTATGACAGCAATCTATCTGATCAGGACAGTCTGTAGCAATTAATTCAAAATATGTACCTCTATAACTCCAAATTTATAAAACTTTATGACATGATAAATAATTTATATCAAAACACTTTGTAATTTTTTTAGAAACTTTCCACGTTCCAGTAAAATATCAAAATTCAAACACTACAACGAAAGTTTCTGTTTTTACACCGCACACATCAAACATGCAAGTGAGGCATATTAAGGCAATTCTTGGAACCTTTTATTGAAAAACATGATTATAAATAATATCTAACAGAGAACAACAAAGCAAAATGATGCTCCAAGCAAAACACATATTATGTGACGAATAAAAATATAGCTCTAAGTAAGATATACCGATAGTGTTGAAGACGAAATAGGGGATGCCTTCCGGGGAATCCCCAAGCTTAGACGCTTGAGTCTTCCTTGAATATTACCTTGGGGCGACTTGGTCATCCCCAATCTTAGGATCTTGCCACTCCTTATTCTCCTCATATCGGTATCTCACCCAAAACTTGAAAACTCACACAATACTCAACGGAACTTCGTGAGATGGGTAAGTACAATAAATATAGATCATTCACTTAGGTATTGTCAAGACAAGATTCATAATTGTTCTCACATAATACCTATTGTATTCTATCATTTCCATAATTTATATCACTACATATAAGCTATGGAAACACTAAAACAAGCAAACTATGCATGCAAAACATGATTTGTCAAAAACAGAACAGTCTGTGAAGATCTGAATGAAAACCATACTTCCCTGGCTCTAAAAATTCTGAACAATTAGGACAAGGCAGAGAATTTTCAGTGAAATTCTTTGTAAGAATTTCAGAATATTTTGACACACCAAAAAATCAGAGAAATTATATACTGGAGGCAAAAGTACGTGTTTTTGCATAGAATCAAATAAACAAGTATCCACACTATCCCAAAGGCTTTACTTGGCACATTACTGAAATAAAAGGCACAAAGCATGATTACTATAGTAGATTAATCATGTGAACACACAAAAACAGAAATGACAAATATTGGGTTGTCTCCCAACAAGCGCTATTTTTTAAAGCCCTTTAGCTAGGCATGATGATTTCAATGATGCTCACGTAAAAGTAAGGAATTGAAACACAATGGAAGCATCATGAAGCATATGTCAAGCACATTTAAGCCTAACCCACTTCCTATGCATAGGGATTTTGCAAGCAAACAATTTATGGGAGCAAGAATCAACTAGCATAGGAAGGCAAAACAAGCATAACTTAAAGATTTTCAACACATAGAGAGGAAACTTGGTATTAATGCAATTCCTACAAGCACATGCTCCTCCCTCATGAATTTAACAATATAAATATCACATAAATCATTATCTTCATGATCCACAAGCATAGAATATTTATTACTCTCGACATAAGCAAATTTCTTCTCATGCATAATAGTGGGAGCAAACTCAACACAATAACTTTCATGAGATACTTGATTGACATAAATAAATTGAACATTAAAATCATGATGATAAGTCTCATGGTTGTCATTACTCATTATATCATACATGTCATCACCATAATCATCATAAATAGGAGGCATGCAATCATCATAACAAATTTTCTCATCAAAACTTGTGGGACAAGAAATATCATCTTGATCAAACATAGCATCCCTAATCTTGTGGCCTTGCATATCATTAGCATCCTGGATATTCGGAGAATTCATACTAGCAACATTGCAATCATGCTCATCATTCAAGGATTTCACATCAAGCATTTTTATAAATTCTTCCTATAACAATTGAGAACAATTTTCCGAACCATCATTTTCACGGAACACATTATAAAGATGAAGCATATGAGGCAACATAAATTCCATTTTTTGTAGTTTTCTTTTATAAACCAAACTAGTGATAAACAAGAAACTAAAAGATTTAAATGGAAGATCTAAAGATATACCTTCAAGCAGCACAGGTGTGGAATAAGAGGCAGTAGCACTGTCCCTTCTCTCTTTTCTCTCATTTATATATATTTTTTATTTTTCTTTTTTTTTCTTTTTCTTTTCTTCCTCCTTTTTTCTTTTTCTTTTCTTTTTCACTTTTTCTCTCTTTTTCTTTTATTTTTCGTACGGAGCCTCATCCCGACTTGTGGGGGAAACATTGTCTCCATCATACTTTCCTCACTGAGACAGTGCCCTAATAATGATGATCATCACACTTTTATTCACTTACAACTCAGCATGAAAAATATACTATGACTCTATATGAATGCCTCTGGCAATGTACCAGGATGTGCAATGATCAAGCGCAACATGGATGATAATGATGAACGATGGATTTGCCACAAATACTATGTCAGCTTATATGATGATGCAAAGCAATATGACAATGGAAGTACAAGTCATATAATGTGACGGTGGAACTTGCATGGCAATATATCTAGGAATGGCTATGGAAATTCCAAAATAGGTAGGTATGGTGGATTTTTTTAGAAAGATATAATAAGTCTTACGTGCAACAGAGCGTATCATGTCACGGGGTTTGGATGCATCGGCTAAGGTTGCACCAATCCTCGAGGTGAGAATGGGCAATGCACGGTACCGAAAAGGCAAGCAAATATGAGGTGGTGAGAGTGCGTACATCTATGGATTCACATTAGTCACAAAGAACTCACATACTTTTGCATGATTTTATTAGCTCTCTCAAAGCAAAGTACTACTCGCATGCCCCTAGGGAGGAGGTTGGGAGGAGCTAACCATCGCGTGCCTCTGACTTAAACAACACTAGGATTTCAACGAGGAATAAGTATGCTCACACATCATCACCATGCCACAAAAATATTTATATGAACAGAAAGTGAACACCCTCTAATTCACGATACTTTTACTAACCAATGATCATGCACTCATGCTCTTTTAAATTACCACATTAATATCATTAACCATGATATCTCTTTTATGTGCTACATGTGGTTTTGATTATGTACTCGTTGGATACCTATTATTTTGGACTAGTATTAGAACCCATGCAAATTATTGTCGCTATTTATTAACTCTCAAACAAATATAATTGAAGAATGAGAGTGCAATTATTCCTATAAAATCTATACGCCATCGTGCTCTAAAAAATATAAGTGAAGTACTAGAGCAACTACTAAGGTCAAAAGATATAAATGAAGCAGATAGAGTATTCTAATAAATTATGGTGATAGTGTGTCTCTCTCAAGTGGGTGCATGCAGAAAACAATGATTTTGGTAAACTAAAACAAAAGTCGAAGTAAAGCAAATGACGCTCCAAGCAAAACTCATATCATGTGATCAATAAAAATATAGCTCCAAGTGACATACCGATGGATTGAGACGAAAGAGGGGATGCCTTCAGGGGCAACCCCAAGCTTAGATGCTTGAGTTTTCCTTGAATATTACCTTGGGGTGCCTTGGGCATCCCCAAGCTTAGGATCTTGCCGCTACTTATTCCTTCATCCATTGTGATGGCACCCAAAACTTGAAAACTTCAGCACACAAAACTCAATAAAACCTTCGTGACATCCATTAGTATAGAATATCAAATACTTTAGGTAATGTTATAAATTGATTCTTATTTAATTATTACATAATGTACTGTATTCTAACTTATCCATGGCTTATACCCCCCGATACAATCCATAGCATCATCGAAACAAGCAAAACATGCAAGCAAAAACAGAATCTGCCTAAAACAGAACAGTCTGTAAAGATCTGTAGCGAACCTATACTTATGTAATTCTAATAATTCTGAAAACTTAGGAAAACTTGAAGAATTTGTATAGAAATACTTTGTAAAAAAATTCAGTTCAAAAAGGCATTCATGTAAAATCAGAGAAATTCTGCACTGGACGCTAAAGTTTCTGTTTTTGCACCATATCAATTCTACTTATCTTGTGAGTCATCCCAAAGGCTTTACCTGGCACAAACACTAATTTAAACATAAAAGCACAATAATTATAGAGGTAATAATCATGTTATGAAAAACAAACAGAAAGTAAAAAATAAAAATAAAGATAACTATTGGGTTGCCTCCCAACCAGCGCTATTGTTTTACGCCCCTAGCTAGGCATAATGCATAGTTTCAAGTGTTGTCATCCTTGACACTCCACCCATAATTAGACCTCATGATAGATTCATAAGGTGGTTTAATTTCTTACTAGGGAAGTGTTCCATACCTTTCTTTGATGGAAATTGGAACCTTATGTTTCCCTCTTTATATCAATAATTGCACCTATATTTCGTAAGAAAGGTCTTCCAATTATTATTGGACAAGTAGGATTGCATTCAATATCAAGCACAATGAAATATACATGCAAATAATTTATATTAGCAAGGATAATAACATCATTTATTCTACCCAAAGGTTTCTTGATGGTAGAATCCGCAAGATGCAAGTTTAGGGGACGATCTTGAATATTGGTGACACCAAGCACATCACAAAGGGACTTAGGTATAGTTGAAACACTAGAACCAAGGTCACACAAAGCATTGCATTTATATTATTTAAGCTTTATTTTGATAGTAGGTTCCCATTCATCATGCAATTTTCTAGGAATAGAAACTTCTAGCTCAAGTTTCTCATCATAAGCTTTTATCATAGCTTCTACTATATTATTAGTAAAAGCCTTATTTTGTTCATAAGAATTGGGTGATCTATTAATGGATTGCAACAAGGAAATACATTCTAATAAAAAGCAACTTTCATAATTAAAATCCTTGTAATCTAAGATACTGGTCACATAACTAGTTAAAGTTTTAACCTCTCTAAACCCACTTTTTCAGTTTTAGCATTAGAATCATCACCCTCCAAGCAAACGGGACTCTCTCTAGCTAGAGTTGACTCAACTCTAGTCCCTTTATCATTTATATTCAGAGAAGTAAACAAAGATTCAATATGAGAAGTGCCAAGCATTTTAAGATCTTCATCAAGATTCCGGTAAAAAACGGGTGGAAGAGCTTTTTCTAAGAATTCCCGCTTAGCTTTCAACTTAGCGGTCCTCTCCTTACTTTCATTAATATATATTTGGATAGATTTAATAGTCTCATTAAAATCATGCTTGGGTGGCAAAGTTTTACTTTTAAGAATTTCCACATCAAGAGCAATTCAATCCATGTTTTTAGCTAAAGCATCAATCGTATGCAACTTTTCTTCTACCATAGTATTAATAATCTTTTGAGAACTAAAAAGTTATTTAATTGTGTTCTCAAGATTAGAGGGTATAATATTGGCATTTTTAGAAGAATTTCGATAAGAGTTTCCATAGTTGTTAGGGGAATTACCGGGATATGGCCTAGCATTGAAATTTCCTCTATAAGCATTGTTGTTGAAATTGTTTTGCGAGATAAAGTTCACATCAATAGCATCATCATTTTTCTCAATCAAGGTAGACAAGGGCATATCATTTGGATCAACATGGGTATTGTCGAGGGAATTAGCCTGACAATAGTACCAGGGGTACGAATGAAGGGGCAAAGCCTAGCTACGGCGCAGATGTTCACTCGGATGTGCACGAGTTCAGGCCCCACTCGGAAGTGGTAAAAGCCCTACGTCTCGAGCCCGGAGGCTTAGTGTTTGCTTATGGGGAGTAATGGATTACAAGAGGTCGGAACCCGTGCTCTGGCGCCGGGGGTGGCTTATATAGAGTGCGCCACCACCGGCCGAGCGCCATCATTAGGGCTAATAATGCTAATTAATGTAACGTTACAGGAACGGTTGATTAAGTGTTGCATTACTGGTAACGCAGAATTAATGACACAGTGAGCGTCTCTTCAAGTCCCACGGGCGCTGCGTCTTCTAAGTCGTCTGAGCTCCCATCTGACCGAATGACGCCGTGGACGTCCGAGTGACTTGATGCGTCCGAGTGGATCTTCATAAGCATCTGAATGCATCTTTGGCCTAGAGACTTTAATGGTAATGAGGGACCACACGTGGGCCCTAGATGTCAGGCTTGTGACCCTACCCCTGGTAGGCAACCTCATTAGTAGCCCCCGAATCCATGAGGTTTTGGTGGTCGAATGATCGACACTCGGAAGTGTCGACGGCGCCTCGGAGGTTTCCAAGAAATGGTCTGGGTCGTTTCTCACTTGGCTTCAAACCGTGATGGATTCAGGATTGCTTTTTCTGACCGAACTGCTCAGCTTGATTACGCGATGCCGTCGTATGAAATCGAAATGTTTCCCAGAGGAAACGATCCGAATGTCCGGTTATTCCATCTGAGTGTTTAACTGGAAACGAGTCAACCACTCGGTTCGTAGGAGCGAATCAACGGACTCTTCGGAGTGTGGAGCTCGTCTAATTTAAGGCATGAAGAAATTTCCGCGCATTCGAAATCGCGAAGGATGCGCGCGGGCACGCGATAGAACGGTCACGTCACGGAAATTGGGGGTAGTGGGCATGACGCCTCGATGCCCACGCCAAGATTTTCGCCACGTGTCCCCGTGGCTCTGAACAGTGGATCCGCGGATCTCGCTCCTTTTGCAAATTGACGGCCAGATATCTCGCCCGATTTTTGGTATAAAGGGCGAGCTTAGTGTTAGGGATGAAACAGATCTCACTTTCTGCCCCCTCCTTTGTCTTCTCCGATGCCCGTACGCGACCCTTCCACCATGCTTTCGTCGTAGACCAGTTCCGAGCTCGCCGGAGAGGATGCGCGCGGCGACCACGAAGGCCGAGCAGGCGAAGAAGAGATCACGCGGCTCCTCCTCAAGCGCCGGGGCGCCGACAGGATGGACCCAAGGTGAATGGCTGCCGTCGTGGGTCGCCAAGGCCCGGATGCTCGAGCTGAAGAGCCAGGGACTCCTGTCTGAGGGGATTTGGCGGCTCCCGGGGGCGGGCGAGGATGAGCCTTCGCTGAAAGGGGACGAGCGCGTGTTCCTGGTAACTCACCTCGAGCGAGGTTTCTCCCCTCCGCCTCATCCGTTTTTCCGTAGGTTCCTGGATTTCTTTGGCGCTCAGCTTCATCACATTCCTCCCAACGCTGTCATTTACTTAGAGCATCTCCAGCCATTTGGCCCCCCAGGGGCCTGAAATAGCGCCGCCTGGGGGCCAGCCGGCGCTAAAATCGGCCTGGGGGGCTCGGGTTCCCAGCCGCCGCCCCATGGTCGCCCCCAAGCTGGCGATTTCGGCCCAGTATCGGCACAGAGTAGGCCCAAAAATGGCCACAAAACGGCAAATTCAAGAAACATTTAACCAAATTCGCAAAGTTCGAGCGATTTCATTCATATAATACAAAAAACAGAAAAAAAAACTAGACTACGCCGCTGTTTCATCGCCGCCGCCGCCATCGCATTCTACATGCCGAGGAGGCTGTAGAAGGTGGTGTAGTCGCCACCTTCGTCATCGTCGCCGCCATCCTGCACCCCACAGCCGTCCCTGCTGCAACCCTGCCCTGGGTCGCCGAGGCGATGCAGCTCGGGGTTGGATGGCCCGGGCGCATCCTCGTCGCTGTCGTCGAGGATGACGACGCCACCCTCCTCGCGTCCACGGCGGCGAGTGGCGATCTCCTCGAGGGCGCGGCGCTGACGCACCATTTCCTCAAGGACATAGTCATCCCAAGCCCATTTGTGGGCGGTCTCGTTGGCGGCGGCCATGTCGAGGTGCTCCTGCTTGACAGCGACCGACGTCGGCGTCGGCATTGCCTCCATGCCCGGCTCCATCTTCATCCTGACAAGGCGGAGGAGGCCGCGGGTAGGGGGGAGGCTGGCGGCGGCGGCCCTCATTGATCCCGATGCCTCCGCCACTGCGCCCGCTGTGCTGGAGCGGCGTCTCGCCGGGCTCGGTTTTCACGGCGGGGAGGGGCGTCCATGCGCCGGAGGACTGGGAGCCGGACGACGACGACGACGCCCCGAGCATGCGCCTCGGCTACCACGAGGAGCCGCTCCGGCGCGAGAAGGACTGCGCCGGGTAGTCAAGACGCGGCGAGTTGCCGCCCTCGATGTGCTCGAGGACGGCTTCGAGCATGCGCCCGGTGATGCCCCACCACCGCCGCCGCCCCTCGGAGTTGTGGCGCCCGCGGCTGGGCGGAGCGCCGTTGGTGGACGCGAGTTGCTCCTCATGGCGGCGCTCGAAGTATGTCGTCCATAGGTTGTGGCTATCCGGGGCGTACCTCGGTTGCTGCCTCGCCGCCTCCGACAGCGAGGACCGGATCCTGGCGATCTCGGCGCCCCGCTCATTGCCACTGGGTGGCGGAGGCACCGGGTCCCCGCTGGCACTGAGCCTCCAAGAGCCTGGCACCCGCATGTCGGGCGGCGCCGGATACTCCGCCTCGTACATGAGGCGAGCTTCGTCCTCGTGGAGGTGGCGGCGGCCGAAACCGTTGGCCACGACACCGTCGCCTAGAAAGCGCTCAGCCATGTTGTCGTTGTGGGGGAAAAGGTCGCCGGGGAAGAGGAAGAGAAGGGCGTCGGTTGCAAGATTAGGAGGGAAAGCTGTGGCGAGAAGTGTGGAGCCACCGGCGAGGAGGGCGGCTTTTATAGCGACGAGCGGGCGACATCGTGTGGCCGCGTGGTGGGAGAGGGACGCGCGTCGGCACATGTTCACTACGCCGCTTCAATGGAAGGCTAACCGGCAGCAGCGCCCGGTCGCTTCGCATTGATTTCCCATGGGAAACCGAGGCGATGAGGACGACAAAGCTCCCGGTCGCTAACACGGCGGGTCCACCCGTTTTCGCGCCAAAACAGCCAAAACCCTTTCCCCCAGCGCCCCCAAGCGCCCCCAGCGCGCCGGGTTTGGCCTGGGTCCGCCGGCGCCAATTTCGGCCCTAACCGGTGAAATTTGGGCTCCTGGGGGCGCGACTGGGCTGATTTTCTTGCGCCAGCGATAAAAAAGGGCATGGGGGCCTGTTGGGGGACGAGTGGAGATGCTCTTAGCCACATTCGTTTCCCTCTGCGAAAATTTCTTGGGCTGTCATCCCATTAGGGTTTATTCAAACATCTCTTCACCTCCCGAGTGATGACTGTGAAAAAGCCCACTCGGTCAAAGGATAAAACAAACGTGGCCCAGCTGTGTGGGGGTCTGGGAATCCAGCTGCGGGGAAAGGTTTGCTTCCCACATATGAGATTTCCAGATTCGGTGAAGGGCTGGCAGGAAAATTGGTTTTACTGCCAGGATGTTCCAGTCGGTGAAGGTCAATCGGGACTTCCTCCGTATATGTCTAAACGAATTCGGCCAGTCCCCAGGCTGACTGTGACCAAGGATGAGAAGACAGAGGTGGACATCCTGGTGATAGCTCTGGTGGCTTTGGTGCAAAAAGGTGTCAACGGCCTCGACCTACTGGAGGTTTTTCTCCAGAGGAGGATTCAACCGCTGCAAGCCAGGGCTCACCCCACGTGGGAATACACCGGGCCGACTGACACCACCCGAACACACCAGGAGGAGCTCAAAGGAGATATGGTGGAGGCCAAGATCAAAGCAATCACACCGGCGCGTGACAACCCCAGAGGGAGCAGGCTGGTGGCTCCACTCTCATCAGAGAATCCGCCGAATGAGGTAATCTTCGAAGGTCCATTATCCGAGTGATATTTATGTAATTATTGCAATCGGCCTGAATGACCTGTTCTTCATTCGGCAGGCTTTCACGCAGATGAACAGCCAGGTGCCAATTGTGGACAGAGGCCTGGTTGATGTAGCAAGTGACACTGACCGTCTGGAGGATTCGACCGAAGTAGAAGAAACCAAAGAAGACGACGAAGATGATGAGGAGGAAGATGGCTCGGACAACAGCGATGAAGTGGAATCCTCGCGCTCGGACGATCGTGTGCCTGAGGTCCGTTCCAAGGCACGCCAGGACCCAGGAGTCCGCGGTGGCGGTTCCAAGGCGTCAAATGTCGCCAAGCCGACTGGGTCTGGCCTCCCGACTCACAGGTCAAAGCGTGGGCGAGGAGAACTTGCCTCGCCGTCCGAGAAGGTGGCAAAATAGGCCAAAGTGACCATGGCCAAACCTCGAAAGGCAGTCCCTGTCCCGAAGATTAAGATGACCATTCCCGTGGACTCAGCGTAAGTTTCTCCACTTCGACAATTGTTGTCTAAATTCAGCCGAATGAAGTGATAATCCGAGTGTTTCCTTTGAAGTGCTGATACTTCGACTGCTTTGCCTGATCCCCACGCTCTGGAGAAGGAGCGAGCCGACGTCGATGTTGCGTCTTCGAAAGGTAAGCTTCGGACTCTCTCGGGCAAACGCCGTGTTTTACTTTCTGAGCGCCGAGTGCTTTTGAACACTTGCAGCCCCGCGTGAAGTGATCGACATTGATGCGGATGACAAGGTTGACCTACCGAATTCCTCTGCCAACACGGACGTTGTGATGCAGGAGTCATCGCTTGCCGATGCCTTGGTGTTCGCGCGAGGCGCCAGCTTGGGAGCCGGAGCCGCACTCGGAACTCGTACGTCATCCCCCTTGCCGACTCCTCTTGTGACCAACATCTTCGTGCTACACCACGTCCCGGAGGATCAAGTAGGAGCGAGCAAAGAGGCATTGATCCAGCTGGAGGTGATGAGTGAACGGCTGAAGACGGCGTATGATGCGAGTGAGGCATTGAAGAAGAATGTCCGAGTAAATACTCTTGTAAGTACCTTCCCCAGTCGAGATTTTTGGTCCGTGTGTCTTTTATTTTTACTTTTGTCCCGAGTAGGTTTGCATCTGAGCCTAAGCACACCTGTTGGGTGTTTCTGGGTTCCAGTGGGGGAGCGCTGAGCGCACCCACTGGGTGTAGTCCCCGACACTGCCATCGACTGAAGCAATCGGCGGGAGTCTAAGAGTCCGAATGAATTTGGTGTTCGATCCATTTGTTAAACTTGAAGAAAAGCCTTGTATTTGATCTTCCAGTGGGGGCGTGCTGAGCGCACCCAGTGGGTGTAGTCCCCGAGACTGCCGTCGACTGAAGCAGTCGGCGGGAGTCTTAGAGTCCGAGTCAAAATTTTGACCAATATTGTTTCCTTTTTTCCTGTTTGCAGGCTGTTTGTGAGCTCAGGAGCCACTACAATGCTCTGGAGAAGGAGGTGCAGGACCTGCGCCTCAACCTAGAAGCAGAGTTAGCCAAGAACGCCCGATTGGTGTAGGAAAAAAAGGCAATCGAAGGTATGTTCATCCTGTCCGACTGCTGCAAAAACTACCCTCCCTCCTGTCCGACTGAGTCTACTTCATCAGATCTTCCTGGCGAAAATCATAAACTTGTCGAGAGGATGAAGAATTCTATTTCTTTAGAAACCGTGAAGATGGCCCTCGAGAAGAAAGACACAGATCTGGCAGCTGCCCAGAAGGAGGCCAGTCGTAAGGCCAAGGAGGCCGAGAAGAAGCTGAAGGCAGTCGGGAAGCTAGAAGAAGAGAAGAAAACTCTGGAAGTTGCTGCGAAGAAGTCCAGGGAAGAGCTCGCTGAGTTGAAGAAGTCGTAAGCTGAGTGGAAGACCAAGCTTGAGCGCATCACTGTCAAGAAAACCGAGCAGGAGCAGTTTGTCGAAGAATACGGCGACTCCGTGAGCGAAAAACTCAAAGGTAAACATTCCCGAGTGATTCTCGTGCAACCTTGTCTGGCTGAATGAATTTTGTTCACTTCTGATTCTTTTCTTCATTCAACGAAACCCAGATTCTACGATGATGTTACCGAGGAGACTGACAAGATCAAGAAGGAGATGGACCCGTCCCGAGAGCTGCTCAAGGATAGCGCTGCTATGGCCATTCTTCGTTTGGAAGAACGCATTGATCAAGTGACTGCGTACATGAAGAGGCTTAGCACTGCCATCTCAGTCATTGATCGGGACGTCTTTTCTGACGAGGAACCTTCAAAGGATCTGGAAACCGCTCTCACCCGAGTGAGAGATGTACCGAGCCGAGTGAAGGCCTGGAAAAAATCAGCGGCTCGAGTTGGAGCTGACATCGCCCTCTCACTCCTCTGTGTCCACTGCAAGGGAGTGGACGAGAAGAAGATGAAGTCCCTGGAGGTCGCTAACAGGAAGCACGCCAAGGTTGAAGACTCATGGAGATGTTTATGGAAGATGCCACTCGGATCGCAGACAGCATCGTCCTGGAGACCTTTGTCGAAGCGGTGGTTCCGCCTTGCCCCGAGTGATCGTTGGGTTAAAAACTCTTTAAGCTTTTGCCTCGGAATGCCGAGTGGTAGTTGTAACCATAAGACTTTGAATGAGCCTGAGGCTCCTGTGGCCAGTACCTTTATCCGTACTTTCGCTTCGAGTGATGCAGTTTCTATTTGCTTTATCTTCATTTGATCTTTGATTTCTGAATGTTTATACTTAGGCGATTACACGATCGCGACTAAGTCCGAGTGTGGAGGATGTTCCACTCAAAGCAGTTTTTAACTTAGGTGATGCGGGGTCGCAGCTAAGCCCCTGAGTGTGGGCGAGACCCGCACTCGGAGTTGTTCGTGAGAACAATGATGGTCCTGTCCATCTTAGTGTCCGAGTGTGGAGGATGTCCCACTCGAAACGGTTTTTAGAGTAGGTGACGCGGGGTCGCAGCTAAGCCCCCGAGTGTGGGCGAGACTCGCACTCAGAGTTGTTCATGAGAACAATGATGGTCCTGTCCATCTTAGTGTCCGAGTGTGGAGGATGTCCCACTCGAAACGGTTTTTAACTTTGGCGACGTGGGGTCGCAGCTAAGCCATCGGGTGTGGGCAAGACCCGCACGCGGAATTGTTCGTGAGAACAATGATGGTCCTGTGCATCTTAACAATGTTGGTCCTGTCCATCTTAGTGTTCGAGTGTGGAGGATGTCCCACTCGAAACGGTTTTTAACTTAGGCGACGCGGGGTCGCAGCTAAGCCCCCGAGTGTGGGAAAGACCTGCACTTGGATTGTTCATGAGAACAATGATGGTCCTGTCCATCTTAACAATGATGGTCCTGTCCATCTTAGCGTCCGAGTGTGGAGGATGTCCCACTCGAAACAGTTATTAACTTAGGCGACACGGGGTCGCAGCTAAGCCCCCGAGTGTGGGCGAGACCCACACTCGGAATTGTTCGTGAGAACAATGATGGTCCTGTCCATCTTAGTGTCTGAGTGTGGAGGATGTCCCACTGAAAACGGTTTTTAACTTAGGCGACGCGGGGTCGCAGCTAAGCCCCCGATTGTGGGCGAGACCCACACTCGGAATTGTTCATGAGAACAATGATGGTCATGTCCATCTTAGTGTCCGAGTGTGTAGGATGTCCCACTCAGAATGGTTTTTAACTTAGGCGACGCGGGGTCGCAGCTAAGCCCCCGAGTGTGCGCAAGACCCGCACTCGGAATTGTTCGTGAGAACAATGATGGTCCTGTCCATCTTAGTGTCCGAGTGTGGAGGATGTCCCACTCGAAATGGTTTTTAACTTAGGCGACGCGGGGTCGCAGCTAAGCCCCCGAGTGTGGGCGAGACCCGCACTCGGAATTGTTCGTGAGAACAATGATGGTCCTGTCCATCTCAGTGTCCGAGTGTGGAGGATGTCCCATTCAAAACAGTTTTTAACTTAGGCGACGCGGGGTCGTAGCTAAGCCCCGAGTGTGGGCGAGACCCGCACTCGAAATTGTTCGTGAGAACAATGATGGTCCTGTCCATCATAACAATGATGGTCCTGTCCATCTTAGCGTCCGAGTGTGGAGGATGTCCCACTCGAAACGGTTTTTAACTTAGGCGATGCGGGGTCGCATCTAAGCATTTTACACCCACTGGGGGTGATAAGGGAGATTAATTCACCAGAGTGAAAAAGAGTTAAATTTTGACAAAATATAAAGGAACGAAACTTTATTCATCGAGATCACTCGGATTCATTATTGGAATGACAAACTAAAGTCGTCTCGCTCTACGTGTAGAACTTGCGAAGTAGGTTTGCGTTCCAAGTTCGAGGCTCTTCTACGCCATCTTTGATATCGTAAAGCCGGTAGGCTCCATTGTGCAGGACTTTGGAGATCGCGTACGACCCTTGCCACGGTGGCGCCAATTTATGGGGTCTTTGCTGGTCCAGTCGGAGAACAAGATCTCCCTCCTGAAAAGCTTGGCCCTTGACCTGTCTGTCATGGTAACGCCTCAGATCTTGCTGATAGAGCGTCGATCTGATGAGGGCTAACTCTCTCTTTTCCTCCAAGAGGTCAAGACCATCTTGACATGCTGCTTCAGCTTCGGCTTCATCATATTGTTCCACACGGGGGGAATTGTGTTGAAGGTCACTCGGCAGCTCGGCTTCTGATCCGTACACCATGAAGAAAGGAGTGCGTTTTGTAGAGCGGTTCGGGGTTGTTCGTATGCCCCATAAGACGGATGGAAACTCTTCGACCCAAGCCCCCGCAGCGTACTTCAGGTCCCTCGTCAATCGAGGCTTCAGCCCCTGGAGGATCATCCTGTTTGCTCGTTCCGCCTATCCATTCGACTGTGGGTGAGCCATAGAGGCATAGTTAACCCGGGTGCCTTGGGAGAAGAAAAACTCACGAAACTCGTCTGAGTCGAAGTTCTTCCCATTATCTGTGATGATGTCATGTGGCATGCCGAATCTGAAAATGATCTGCCGAATGAAACTGACGGCGGTAGCCGAATCCAAACTTTTGATGGGCTTCGCCTCAACCCACTTGGTGAACTTGTCGACCTCTACAAGCAGGTGGGTGAATCCACTCATTCCGGTCCGTAGAGGTCCGACCATGTCAACACCCCACACGGTGAATGGCCAAGTGAGAGGGGTCGTCTTTAGCGCAGACGCGGGCTTGTGGGACTTGTTCTTATAGAATTGACACCCGATGCACAGATCGACCAAATCTCTTGCTGCTTCATTGGCTCGGGGCCAATAAAAACCCGCTCGGAAGGCCTTGGCGACCAATGTCCGAGAGGACGCGTGGTGTCCACAAGTTCCCGAGTGAATCTCGTGTAAGATCTGCAGTCCTTCCACTGGGGAGATGCATTTCTGAACGACTCATGTAGTGCTTTTCTTGTATAACTGATCCCCCAAAACTTCAAATGCCTTGGATCGTCGGACGATTCGGCGAGCTTCTTCTTCGTCTTCGGGAATTTCTTGCCGGAGCAAGTATGCTAAATAAGGTTGAGTCCACTCGGGAGTGATTACCAGCATTTCATGGACTAGGTCAACCACGGCTGGGACGTCAACCTCAGTCGGATTTGATGGACCGACTGCTTGCGGGGGCTCCTTTGTGATAGGATCTTCTGCAATTGTTGGGGCGCGCTAATGTTCAAGAAATATGTCCTTGGGAACTACCCGCCGAGTGGACCAAATCTTTGTCAGGTCGTCCGCCGCCTGATTCTTTGCACGAGGAATGTGATGCAGCTCCAAACCTTCAAAATTCTTCTGCAGCTTTCTGATCGCATTGCAATAACCGGTCATAGCTGGGCTCCGAATGTCCCACTCTTTCATCACTTGGTTAACAACAAGGTCCGAATCACCGTAAACCATCAAACGACGAATGCCGAGTGAGATGGCCATACGGAGCCCATATAGGAGGGCTTCATACTCAGCCTCATTGTTTGATGAATTGAAATGGATTTGGAGGACATAGTTCAGCCGGTCTCCTTTGGGAGAAACAAGAACCACGCCAGGTCCCAAACCATTGAGCATCTTGGATCTGTCAAAGAACATAGTCCAGTGCTCGGGGACGCTTGGGGTTGGCTGCTCTTGTTCAATCCACTCGGCCATAAAATCAACCAATGCCTGGGACTTGATTGCTTTCTTGGCATCAAACTTGATTTCCAACGGAAGGAGCTCAATTGCCCACTTTGCCACTCGGCCTGCAACATCTCTGTTATGCAAGATCTCCGACAGGGGAGCATTGCTAATGATAGTGACCGAGTGATCTTGGAAGTAGTGAACCACCTTTTTTACGGTCAGGTAAATACCATAGACCATCTTTTGATAGTGCGGGTACCTTTGCTTGGAAGGAGTCAACACTTCTGAGTTGTAATATATGGGTCTTCGAACCTTGAATGTTTTTCTTGGCTCCTCGCACTCTACGACAAGGACGGTACTCACCACTTGGCTAGTAGCCGCGATGTACAGGAGTAAAGGTTCCTGGCTGCTCGGAGCAGCTAACACCGGCTGGGTGGAAAGGAATGCCTTGAGTTCTTCAAACGCGGCTTGTGCTTTGGGAGTCCATTCGAACTTGTCAGATTTTTTCATCAGTCGGTAAAGAGGCAGTGCCTTCTCACCGAGTCTTGAGATGAATCGGCTTAGGGCTGCAAGGCAACCTGTCAGCCTTTGTATGTCATGCAGATGCTCTGGTTGCTTCATTCGGACTATGGCGCCGATTTTGTTTGGATTGGCGTCGATCCCACGTTCGGAAACGAGGAAACTGAGCAACTTTACGGCAGGCACTCCGAATGTGCAATTAGCTGGATTCAACTTTATTCCGAAGCGCCGTAGGTTCACGAAGGTTTCAGCAAGGTCAGTCAGGAGGTTGGAACCTTTCCTAGACTTGACCACGATGTCGTCCATATAGGCCTCCACATTCTGACTGATCTGCTTTTGCAAGCATTTCTGGATCATGCGCTGGAAAGTAGCGCCAGCATTTTTCAAGCCGAATGGCATTGTGACATAGTAGAAACACCCGAATGGGGTGATGAAGGCCATTTTAATTTTGTCAGGCCCGTACATTCAGATCTGGTGGTACCCGGAGTACGCATCCAGGAATGACAGACGCTCGCATCCGGCAGTAGAGTCCACTATCTGATCTATGCGGGGTAAAGGAAAATGATCTTTTGGGCATGCCCGATTGAGGTGTTTGAAGTCAATACACATACGTAGTGATTTGTCCTTCTTCGGCACCAGAACGACATTCGCGAGCCACTCGGAGTGGTATACCTCGCGAATGAACTCGACAGCAAGGAGCCGAGCTATTTCTTCGCCAATCGCCTTGCGCTTCTCATTGGAAGATCGACGCAAGTACTCTTTGACTGGCTTGGACTTTGGATCGGTTCGGAGTCGGTGCTCGGCCACTCCCCTGGGAACACCGGGCATGTCAGACGGCTTCCATGCGAAGATGTCCCAGTTCTCACGGAGGAACTGGATGAGCTCGGCTTCCTATTTCTCTCCGAGTGACGTGGAGATGTTCATCGGAGCGGCACTTGAATCACTCGGGTGAACATGGACATGCTTGGTCTCGCCAGCCGACTGAAAAGCCGATTCAGAAGCTAGCCGTTTTGACCTAAGCAAGTCGGTCGCGTCCACCTCTTTCTTGTACCCCTCGAGCTCGACTGCGAGAAACTGCTCGTTGCCGATCTTGGAGCCCTGCTGAAGGCACTCCTCGGTTATCTTCCGGTCGCCAGTCATAGTGATCACGCCTTTCGGACCTGGCATCTTCAGTTTGAGATACACGTAACATGGTCTGGCCATGAAACGTGCGTAGGTGGGCCTACCCAGGATGGCGTGGTAAGCGCTGCGGAAGTCCACCACCTCGAAGGTTAACCGTTCCTTCCGAAAATTATTTTCGCTTCCAAAAACGACGTCTAGAGCGATCTGGCCGAGTGATTCTGCCTTCTTCCTAGGGACAATCCCGTGGAAATGCATGTTGCTCTTGCTCAATTGGGACATTGGGATGCCCATCGCCTTGAGCGTGTCAGCATGATATTGAGTCCGCTGCCTCCATCCATCAAGACCTTACGCAGTCGGACGCCACCCACAGCCGGGTCAACGACAAGCACCTGCCTCCCAGGGGTGGCTATATGAGGCAGATGGTCGGACTGGTCGAAAGTAACAGGAGTTTTCGTCCAGTTGAGGTATTTGGTGGCAGTCGGAACTGCCATGTTAACTTCCCGATTGACAACCTTCAACTGTCTCTTGCTCTCGACGTCAGCGAAGATCATGAGGACCTTATAAACTTGTGGGTACTCGGAAGTACCTTCATCATCCTCGACATCGACTTTCTCACTCGAGGGCTCCGTGCCCATCTCCTGCTTGAGCAGGCGACATTCTCGAGTGGTGTGCTTCGGGAGCACAACATTGCCTTCTTCATCTGTCTTGGTATGAATCTGGCACGGTTGATCAAGAATGTCGGATTTAGAGTCGGACTTCTTCTTGGGAGTCCACTCTTTCTTCTTTTTCTTTGGCTTGGGTTTGCCTTGGCCTTGCCCTTGAATGGCTGCCACCTCTGCCTTGCCGGAGGCATTGGCCTTGTGCTTCTGATTTTTCCCAGCGTTGCCCCCCGATTGAGGGGCGTTGCCAGCTCGTCCTTTGCCGCTAAGGAGGCGGTCTTCTTCTTCGCCATTGGCGTACTTATTCCCGATCTCCATAGCCCGACTGAGGGACAGATCCCCAGCTCGGCCGAATTTCAGGATCAGTTCCCGATACCGAGTGCCTGCCTTAAAAGCGCACACGGCCTGATGCTCGGTTACATTTTCCACGGTGTTGTGCAGCGTGGTCCAGCGCTGGATGTACTCACGGAGAGTCTCATTGCTCTTCTGGATGCAGTGATGCACTTCTGTCAACCCACCCGGGCATTTGTAAGTGCCTTCGAATGTCTTGACGAACACTCGGGCCAAATCTTCCCAACAATATATGCAATTGGCGGGCAGTTGATTCAGCCACGCTCGCGCGGATCCTTCCAACATGAGTGGAAGGTGCTTCATTGCAACGAAATCGTTGCCGCTGCCGAACTGGACAGCCACTCGATAATCCTTGAGCCAAGTCTTCGGCCTGGATTCGCCGTTGAATTTTCCAATTCCAGTCGCTAACCGGTAATTGGGTGGTATCTCAGCCTCCCGGATGTATCTGCTAAAGCACCTGAGACCGGAAATACCCCAACCACTCACTCGGTCTCTGTTGTCTCTGTTCCGATCAACCACTTGCTGAGAGATGATGGACCTGGCGTTGAACGGCGGTGGTCTCTGGTCATTTTCTCCATAACCTCTGTGCCTGATAGGGCTTCGTTCACAGTCCCTTGCGATAGGCCGACCGCCGTCATAGGGACGTTGGCTATATGAACCGCCCCTCGAAGAGGGTGTCCGACTGACATCGCGGTCGTCGCGCCAGCGTCCTTCGTGCAGACCTCTCGAAAGAGGAAGAGTTCACCGGTCTTTCCTTGGCGCGAGATGACTATGAGCAGACTGGACTGTGTCTGCACGAACGGACTTGCTATGAATTCATTGGTGTGACTGTGATACCTCGGAGTTTTGCTGCAGAGCAGTTTTTAGCAGGGCCTGGATCTGCCGAATGCCCTTGCCGGCCACTAAGTCAGACGGCTGGATTGAGTCAGCAATCCGAGTGGCCGCTGCTAAGTTCAACAGCGGCATGCGCATCACCGGGATGGTGTATGGCCGATCTTCTGGAAAAAGCTAACGGCGACTGCGGCTGGAACTGGGTCGCTCCCTTGCCGCGTGCTCGTTGAGTGACTGTTGGAGTCGCTCGAAGCGCTCGCGTTCAGCAAGGGTGGCCTGGCGTGCAGCCTCCAGGGCCAACTTATCTGGGGTAGTTCCCGCGATGGGGGTGAGAAGAACTTGATTGTTCTCGCGCCTGATTTCCTCCCGCTGCTCCCGAGTGAGGGGTCGGGGGACGTAGCCGTCGGAGCCAGTGCTGTTGCGGTCAGCATATCGATCGCGGGTATCTCCCGCGAATACCCGGGAAGAGGAGCACCCCGGGTCGGGCCGGCCATCAGGACCTCTGCAGCGTCCCCGCTGCTCTCGCGCTTGGATGCATCAGACGATTCATCGTCCGAGGGAGGGAAAAGGCTGTAGACGAACTCATCGGCATTGAGCACGGCCACTTGCCCGAACGCGCCCTGAAGTGCCGCGGCATGCTTGATCCAATGCTACAGCCATGAGCACCCCGAGCATTTACGTCGAGCCGCAATGGGGGATGGAGATGTCGATTGGTACGGTGTAGACGGTTGTCGGAGAAGAACTCCAAACGTCGTCATGCTGAAATGCGTTGCACCTCGGGCGGGAACGCATTGGTCTCCAGTGGCGCTTCCTGCAGCCACGCCGAATCATCGGCGATGAATCCGAGGGAACCGAAGAAGATCTTGCCGCCGAGTATCATCATGATGATCGAGAGAATGAAAATTCCACCTGCGCCAGAATTCGCTAGATGCGCAGCCCCACGGTGGGCGCCAACCGTCGAGGGAATTAGCTTGCCAATAGTACCAGGGGTACGAACGAAGGGGCGAAGCCTAGCTACGACGCAGATGTTCACTCGGATGTGTACGAGTTCAGGCCCCACTCGGAAGTGGTAAAAGCCCTACGTCTCGAGCCCGGAGGCTTAGTGTTTGCTTATGGGGAGTAATGGATTACAAGTGGTCAGAACCCTTGCTCTGGCGCCCGGGGGTGGCTTATATAGAGTGCGCTACCAATGGCCGAGCGCCATCATTAGGGCTATTAATGCTAATTAATGTAACATTACAGGAACGGCTGATTAAGTGCTACGTTACTCGTAACGCAGAATTAAGGACACAGTGAGCGTCTCTTCAAGTCCCACGGGCGTTGCGTCTTCTAAGTCGCCTGAGCTCCCATCTGACCGAATGACGTCGTGAACGTCCGAGTGGATCTTCATAAGCATCCGAATGCATCTTTGGCCCAGAGGCTTTAATGATAATGAGGGACCACAGGTGGGCCCTAGATGTCAGGCTTGTGACCCTACCCCTGGTAGGCAACCTCATCAGGTATTTTTTCTAGCAACCATATTCATAAGAGCATCCACTTTTTCACTCAAAGTAGCGATTTCCTCAACATAATTTACCTTCTTACCAGTTGGATCTCTTTTGGTATGCCATTGAGAGTTGTTTGTCATGATGTTGTCCAGAAGTTTGGTGGCCTCTCCTAATGTCACCTCCATGAAGGTACCACCTGTAGCAGAATCTAGAAAATTTCTAGACACAAAGTTTAGTCCAGCATAGAAATTGTGGATAATCATCCACAAGTTCAAACCATGAGTAGGGCAATTTATAATCATCAATTTCATCTTTTCCCAAGCTTGTGCAGCATGTTCTTGCTCATGTTGTTTAAAATTCATAATTTGATTTCTAAGGGAGATGATCTTAGAAGGAGGAAAATACTTGGCAATAAAAGTATCTTTACACTTATCCCATGTTCCAATACTATTACGTGGTAAAGATGGAAACCAAGCCTTAGCTTTATCTCTTAGTGAAAAAGGAAATAATTAAAATTTCACAACATCATTATCCATGTCCCTTTTCTTTTGCATATCATAAAGTTCAACAAAGGTATTAAGATGAGCAGCGGGATACTCATTAGGACTTCCCGAAAATTGATCTTTCATCACAAGATTCAGCAATGCAACATTAATATCAAAAGCCTCCGCACAAGTGGCGAGTGGTATAGGAGTACTAATAAAATCATTGTTATTAGTATTTTAGAAGTCACACAACTTAGTACTATCTTGAGACATGATGACCGAGCAAGCAAAGTAACAAGCAGAACAAGTAAACAAGCAAGCAAAGAAGTAAACTAGGAACTAGCAAAGATAAATATTTTTGTATTTTTGATTTTTATGAAGCAAATAAATATAATAAAAAGGAAAAATAAGAATAGGTGAATGATAATTTGTGTGAAGTTACTTGATAGTTCGTTGATGATACTCCCCGGCAACGACGCCAGAAATCCTACCTGATATTTGTGATCTACGTTCGGTTTTCCGTGAAGAGGAATGGGTGATGCAACACAGTATGGATAAGTATTTCCCTCAGTAGAGAACCAAGGTTTATCAAACCAATAGGAGTAACTATCAACCACCGTCTTCAGTGACTGCACACAAAAGAGAAAACACTTGCACCTAACGCGGCAAGAGGGTTGTCAATCCCCTTGGTCTCGTTATTTGCAAGTAAATGAAGCGTGTAGATGATAGTAGGTAATTGTAAATTGCAAAATAAAATAAAATATAATATATGGCAGCAAGGCATTGAAAGCTTTTGTAAATTTATAAGTGCATAGACCGGGGGGCATAGTCTTCCCTAGTGGCATCTCTCATGTAGTAAGCATACAGTGGGTAGACAAATTACTGTTGGGCAATTGATAGAAAACCGCATAGTTATGCAATATTTATTCATGGCAATGATCATGTATATATAGGCATCACGTCCATAAGAAAATAGGACGACTCCTGCCTGCACCTATTACTATTACTCCACCCATCGACTGTTATCCAGCATGCATCTATAGTATTAAGTAAAACTGAGTAATGCTTAGAGAACAATGACATGATGTAGACAAAACGAATTCAATTAATATGAACTAACCCCATCGTTTTATCCTTAGTGGCAGCAATACAAAGGCGTGTCTTATCCCTTTCTGTCACTAGGATATAGAGCACCACCAGATTGAACCCACTACAACACACCCCTCTCACTGAAGAAATATCAATCTAGTTGGCCAAACTATCTCAATAGGTTAGAGAGATTTACGAAGCTATACTGATCATGCAAATAAGAATCATAATATTCAGAGGTGACTCAAATACTTTTCATGAATAACCTGAACATAAACCCACAATTCATCGGATCCCAACAAACGCACCGCACAAAAGAATTACATCGGATAGATCAAAGCGAAGATGCGATGATCATTGTATTGAAAATCAAGAGAGAGAGATAGCCATCCATGTACCAACTAAGGACCCGTTGGTCTGTATTGAACTACTCACACATCACCATGGGAGCAGCAAGGATGATGTAGGAGCCCTCCGTGATCGATTCCCCCTCCGACAGGACACCAGAATAGGTCTCCAGATGGGCACCCGTCAGAACAGAGACTTGCGGCAGCGAAAAAAGTATTTCAGGATGCTCTCTAGGGTTTTTGGGATTTTAGAGAAGTTATAGTCCAGAGAGGGGCATCGAAGGACGCCCGAGGGAGGGGCCACGCAACAAGGCACGACCCATCCCCAGGGCGCGCCCTGTTGTGTGGTGCCTCCCTCGTGGGGCCCCCGGCCTCCTTCCGAAGCTTCCAGGTCTTCTTTTGGTCCAAAAAAATCATATTAAAGTTTCATGGCAATTGGACTTCGTTTGTTACTATAAACCTGAAAAGCCAAAAACATGAAGAGAAAACAACTGGCACTGGGCACTGGGTTAATAGGTTAGTGCTCAAAAATAATATTAATTAGTAAATAAACACAGAAAAAGTATCCTAGAATGATAATATAATAGCATGGAACAATCAAAAATTATAGATACGTTGGAGACGTATCAACACTCACCTCCCCAGCACCGGTGCCAGAAAAGAGCTGGATGTCTACTATGCAACTTTATTCTTGTAGACGTTGTTGGGCCTCCAAGTTGAGAGTTTTGTAGGACAGTAGCAATTTTCCCTCAAGTGAATGACCTAAGGTTTATCAATCCATGGGAGGTGTAGGATGAAGATGGTCTCTCTCAAACAACCCTGCAATTAAATACAAGAAATCTCTTGTTTCCCCAACACACCCAATACAATGGTAAATTGTATAGGTGCACTAGTTCGGCGAATAGATGGTAATACAAGTGCAATATGGGTAGTAGATATAGGTTTTTGTAATCTGAAAATATGAAAACAGCCAGATAACAAGTAGTAAATAGTGAGCAAAATGATATATTAGTGCTTGGAAACAAGGCCTAGGGTTCATACTTTCACTATTGCAATCTCTCAACAATGCTAACATAATTGAATCATATAACAATACCTCAACGTGCAATAAAGAATCACTCCAAAGTTCCTATCTAGCGGAGAACATAAGATGAAATTGTTGTAGGTAGAAAAACCACATCAAAATTATCATTTCTAATCAATCTATTGAGCTATTCCTATAAATGTCACAAACAGCCCCAGAGTTCGTACTAGAATAACACTTATGATACGCATCAATCAACCCTAATGTCACCTAGATACTCAAATGTCACCTGAAGTATCCATGGGTTAATTATTCTACATGCTCAAACAATTTCAGATCCATCATATTCAATCCAACACAAATAACTTCAAAGAGTACCCCAAGATTTCTATCAGAGAAAGTAAGATGAAAACGTGCATCAACCCATGTGCATAGATCCCTCAATGTCACCGGAATCCGCAAGTAGATGCCATAACATATATCAAGTGAAACAATAGAACACCCCATTGTCACCACGGGTATCCACATGCATGACATATATCAAGTGTTCTCAAATCCAAAGTATTCAATCCAACATAACGAGATCTCAAAGGGAAAGATTCAATTCATCACATCAAAATTGCAAGGGAAGAACACCATATGATCCAACTATATTAGCAATGCTCATGATACATCAAGATCGTGCCATCTCAAGAACACGAGAGAGAGAGAGAGAGAGAGAGAGAGAGATCAAACACATAGCTACTGGTACATACCCTCAGCCTCGAGGGTGAACTACTCGCTCCTCGTCATGGCCTCCGCTGGGATGATGAAGATGGCCTCCAGTGATGATTTCCTCCTCCGGTAGGGTACCAGAAAGGGCTCCAGATGATTTTTCTTCAATACAGAGAGTTGCGGCAGCGGAGCGGAAGTTCTAGGTTTATTTCTGAGGGTTTCTCTATTTATAGAATTTTCCAGTGTTGGAATCACGCCAAACGGAGCCACGGGGTGGTCCCAAGCTATTAGGGCGCGTAGGGGGGTATGGCGCGCTGATGCCTTAGGGGCACCTGGTGGCCCCCTTCTGGTGGTTCTTTGCCCCAGTATTGCTCATATGTTCCAAAAAATTGTCAAAAAGTTTCGGGCGATTCCGAGAACTTTCATTTTCTGTACAAATAAACAACACCACGGTAATTCGGCTGAAAACAGCGCCAGTCCAGGTTAGTTCCAATTAAATCATATAAAGTACATCAAAACCATATAAAAATATAGTAAACATAGGTTAATATGGCATGAATACTTCATAAATTATCGATACGTTGGAGACGTATCAATTGTCCTCACTGTACGAGTAAATGTTAAGCAGAAGTACTGCTCCTTGGAGCGGTAGTACGCGGTACTATCGGTATGTTCCTCTGTTTGGAGTACCACTTATATTTTGTTCCCTGGATAGCTCAGTCCTTTGAGCGATTGTAGAGCGGCAGTAGGGGCGGTACCACCGCTCCGCGCTGTGATACTGATGTCTAATACACAACTTGTTCTTGTAGACTTGTGTTGGGCCTCCAAGCGCGGAGTTTTGTAGGACAGTAGCAAATTTCGCTCAAGTGGATGACCTAAGGTTTATCAACCGTGGGAGGCATAGGATGAAGATGGTCTCTCTCAAACAACCCTGCAACCAAATAATAAAAAGTCTCTAATGTCTACAATGGTAAATTGTATAGGTGCACTAGTTCGGCGAAGAGATGGTGATACAAGTGTAGTAATGATAGTAGATATTGATTTTTGTAATAGTAACAATAAAAACCAGCAAGGTAGCAAGTAACAAAAGTGAGCACAAACGGTATTGCAATGCTTGAAAACAAGGCCTAGGGTCCGTACTTTCGCTAGTGCAATCTCTCAACAATGCTAATATAATTGGATCACATAACCATCCCTCAACGTGCAACGAAGAATCACTCCAAAGTTCTTATCTAGGGGAGAACATAAGAAGAAATTGTTTGTAGGGTACGAAACCACCTTAGAGTTATCCTTTCCGATCGATCTATCCAAGAGTTTGTACTAAAATAACACCAAGTTATCCTTTCCGATCGATCTATCTAAGAGTTCGTACTAAAATAACACCATATGATACGCATCAACCAACTCTAATGTCACCTAGATACTCCAATGTCACCGCAAGTATCCATGAGTTAATTATACGATACGCATCAGACAATTTCAGATTCATAATACTCAATCCAACATAAAGAACCTCAAAGAGTGCCCCAAGATTTCTACTGGAGAAAGTAGGACGAAAACGTGCATCAACCCCTATGCATAGATTACCCCAATGTCACCTCGGGAATCCATGAGTGGAGTGCCAAGACATAGATCAAGTGCTCTCAAATCCATAAAAGTATTCAATCCTGTAATAACAAAATCTCAAAGGGAAAACTCAATTCATCACAACAAGATAGAGAGCGGAAAACACCATATGATCCAACTATATTAACAAAGCATGCGATACATCAAGATCGTGCCAAATCAAGAACACGAGAGAGAGAGAGAGAGAGAGAGGGGATTAAACACATAGCTACTGGTACAAACCCTTAGCCCCGAGGGTGGACTACTCCCTCCTCATCATGGAGACCATAGGGATGATGAAGATGGCCTCCGGTGATGATTTCCCCCTCAGGCAGGGTGCCGGAACGGGGTCTAGGTTGGTTTTTCATGGCTACAGAGGCTTGCGGCGGCGGAACTTATGATCTAGAGTTATTTCTGGGGGTTTCTGAATAAATAGGATTTTTGGGCGTCGGTTTCATGCGAAGATGGGCCAGGAGGGGCCCACAAGACACCAGGGCACGCCAGAGGGGGCTGGCGCGCCCTGGTGGGTTCTGGCCACCTCGTGGCTCTTCTGGCCCTCCCACGAAGCTTCTAGTGCCTCTTTTGTTCCCAAAAAATCGTCAAAAAGTTTCTTTTCATTTGGAGAACTTTTATTTCTGCACAAAAAACAACAACACGGTAGTTCTGCTGAAACAACATCAGTTCGGGTTAATTCCATGCAAATCATACCAAAACCATATAAACTGGTTGTAAATATGGCATGAATACTTTATAAATTATAGATACATTGGAGACGTATCAGCATCCCCAAGCTTAATTCCTACTCGTCCTCGAGTAGGTAAATGATAAAAGAAATAATTTATGAAGTGTGAATGCTAGCATAGTGCATAAGTTTGATCAATGATAATTTCAACCACTTTTCCTAGCATCATAACAGCAACTCTTTCTCATAAAACTCATCATGATAAAGTAGCAACCAATTCACATGTTATGGTTCAAACAATGAATTCTCTTGAAAGTTAACAACCTATGTTCTTAGTCACCAAACAATTGCAATTCAACTTATTCTCAACAAAGTCTAAGTAAGATCTCCACATACTCAATCATCATATAGACTTCTATGATTGCTAGTACTCAAAGCATATTTTTAGAACAAATGGCATCCATCGAACACAGAGAAAGATAGGGGCTTAATGTTTCGCCTCCCAACTCATTTGTCATAGAGATAATTGTCAACAATAATAAGTCATGATCAAATATATTTGACTGGCCATATGTACCTAGATCTTTCCCCACCACATGATGCTTGCCAACTAGAGAGTAATTGAGGTTGAAATGGGATGCATACTATTGACTCTTGCATAAAAGTAAATACCGAAAGGTAAAAGATAGGCCCTTCGTAGAGGGAAGCAGAGGTTGTCATGCGCTTTTTGGTTTTGTATGCACAATCCCTTAATGCAAAAGAACGTCACATTATATTTCCCCTTATGATAGCAACATTATTATGCAGTCCGTCGCTTTTATTACTTTGCCATCACAAGTTCGTACAACGCTCAATTTTCTCTTACACTAAATGATCAAACACATTTAGAAGCAATTTTTATTGCCTTTTTGCACCGATGACAACTTACTTGAAGGATCTTATTCAATCCATAGGTAGGTATGGTGGACACTCATGGCAACAAACTTGGTTTAAGGGTTTTCTGATGCACAAGTAGTATCTCTACTTAGTACGAATTTTTGGCTAGCAAAAGATCCTAAGCAAACACCACATGTTGGAGGATCCATAACAATATAACTTCTATGCAAATATACACAACCATAACTCATTACGTTGTCTTCCTTGTCCAACTTCAACTAATTTTCTCAAGTTTTAAAATAATTAATGGGTATTCACAATCATAGAAGATGTCCAAGATAATATATTTGTATGTGAAAGTTCTCTTCCTTATACTAATCATTCACGAATTGCTTGTATGACCAATATTGTGATTGTCAAGCTTCAAAATATTTCACTTTCTAAACCCAATGTGAAGCTACTACTAGGCATGATATGAACATATAATTTCAACTTCATGGTATTCAATTCATTCAACAATTTACTCATAGGATATAAGTGAAGCACAAGAGTAAATGACAAGCTACTCTCAAAAGATATAAGTGAAGATCAATGAGTAGTCAAACAATTAAGTAGCTATGTGAGGACTCTCTCTCTCAATAAAGATTTTCAGATCTTAGTATTTCATTCAAACAGCAAACTAAACAAAAATGGAACTCCAAGAATAGCACGCATCATGTGAACGAATAAAAATTTAGGCTCAACATAGGCTAACTGATAGTTGACGAAGAGAGGTGGGATGCGTAGCATCCCCAAGCTTAGATGCTTGAGACTTCTAGAAATATTTACTTGGGGTGCCTTGGGCATCCCCAATATTGAGCTTTTGTATCCCGTTCAATCCTCTCATATCCCAGTTTCACCTATTCTCAAAAATTCCATCCACACAAAACTTGAAAAGACATCGTGAGATAGGTTAGTGCACATAATAATAAATCAACTTTTTATGTCCTGCCAAGACAAGTTGCATAATAATTTCAAACATAATCTACTGTTTACTATCATTTCCACAATTTATATCTACCAATATAGGCTATGGAAACTATAGGATAAGTAGATAACAAAACTATGACAGCAATCTGTCCAAACAGAACAGTCTGTAGAAATTTATGAAAACAGTGTACTTCTGTAACTCAAAAAATTATGTAACTTTAGTACGTGATAAAGAATTTATATGAGAACATAGTGTAAGAATTTCAGAAACTTTCCACGTTCCAGTAAAATATGAAAATTCAAGCACTAGAGAGAAAGTTTCTGTTTTTACACAGCACACATCAAACATGCAATGCAAGCATTCTAAGGCAATTCTTGGAACTTTTTATTGAAAAACAAGATTATAAATAACACCTAACAGAAAATAACAAAATATAATGATGATCCAAGGAAGCACATATTATGTGACGAATAAAAATATAGCTCTAAGTAAGATATACCGATAATGTTGAAGACGAAAGAGGGGATGCCTTCCGGGGCATCCCGAAGCTTAGGCGCTTGAGTCTTCCATGGATATTACCTTGGGGTGCCTTGGGAATCCCCAAGATTAGGGTCTTACCACTCCTTGTTCTCCTCATATCGGTGTCTCACCCAAAACTTGAAAAATTCAATCACACAAAACTTAACGGAACTTCATGAGATGGGTTAGTATAATAAGTAAAGATTATTAACTTAGGTACTTTCAAGATAAGATTCATAATTGTTCTCACATAATACCTACTGTATTCTATCATTACCATAATTTATATCACTGAATTTAAGCTATGGGAACACTAAAACAAGCAAACTATGCATGCAAAATAGAATCTGTCAAAAATAGAACAGTCTGTGAAGATCTGTAGTGTAACCATACTTCCATGTCTCTAAAAATTCTGAACAATAAGGAAAACCTTAAGACTTGTTACATAAACACTGTGTAAAAATTTCAGATCATTATAATGCTCCAGTAAAAAAATGAAAATTCATGTATTGGAGTCACAAGTTTCTGTTTTGGTTCAGCATCAATTCTACTCATCTTGTGAGTCATTCCAAAGGCTTTACTTGGCACATTATTGAAATAAAAGAAACAAGACATGATTAATACAGTAGCTTAATCATGTGAACACACAAAAACAGAAAGGAAAAGTGTTGGGTTATCTCCCAACAAGCGTTTTTCTTTAATGCCTTTTAGCTAGGCATGATGATTCCAATGATGCTCACGTAAGAATAATAATTGAAACATGAAAGAGAGCATCATGAATCTCATGACAAGAACATTTAAGTCTAACCCACTTCCGCATAGGGGTTTTGTGAGCAAAAAATATATGGGAGCAAGAATCAACTAGCATAGGAAGGCAAAACAAGCATAACTTCAAAACTTTGAACATATAGGGAGGAAACTTGATATTATTGCAATTCCTACAAGCATATGTTGCTCCCTCATAATAAATTTCAGTAGCATCATGAAGGAATTCAACAATATAACTATCACATAAAGCATCATTTTCGTGATCTACAAGCATAGAAAATGTATTACTCTCCACATAAGCAATTTTCTTCTCATTCATTGTAGTGGGAGCGAACTCGACAAAATAACTATCATGGGATACATGATTGACATAACCAAATTGAATATTAAAATCATGATGACAAGTTTCATGGTTACTATCACTCTTTATAGCGTACATGTCATCATCATAATCATCATAGATAGGAGGCATGTCATCATCATAATAAATTTGCTCATCAAAACTTGGGTGACTAAAAATATCATCTTCATCAAACATAGCATCCCCAAGCTTGTGGCTTTGCATATCATTAGTGATAGAGGCGAAGTTGTCCCTGTCTTTCGATGAGATATGGCTATCGTTTTTGGTAGAGTCGACTTTGACGATCTGACTATGAACGTGCGAGGACGTCGCGCCTTAGCAATCGCTAAACCAACTCTGAGAGGTTATTGACCATGCTGGAGCACGGTCAACCTGACCACGAAGGTCTGTTTCCTGCACGCAAACGAAGAACAAGCAAGAAACTGATATTGCAATCTGGATATCGAATATAAGAGGAAAGTTTTATTGATGAAAGTGGGGTTCTGTGACGCCTTTGTATGGTCGTGGAACACAAACGAAGAACGCGAAGTTGCAACTATGGCGAACTTTTAATCTAAACAAAACCCAAGTCTAAAATGACGCCCTAAGGGCTGTATATATGGGGGAATAGAGCGGGCTTTCGTGGCCCCTTGGAGGAGGGGTCCAAAACCAACCCTAACTCCGTTTCCCCACACATACGAACTCTAAAAATAACCCATAATATGGTATTTCGAAATTACATGGGCCTGGCCCAAAAATAAGGTGACGTAGCACCTATAATAGCCTATGGACGAAATTTATGAAGTGGCATGTTGTATATTTCGTCCAAGCCTCCAAGCACTCCTTATGGTGGCTTCAAAGTGCGAAAATCACCACTGGAAAGTCCATTGTTCCTTCCTGCGCGCTTACCTCCTTCTCCATGGTTGATCCTGCTCAAGTGGCCATCCTTCTTGTCCATGCTAGGTCCTTCATTCATAAGTAAAACAAAAGTATCTAATTTAGGCTGCATCATATGTTCATGAACATTAGAAGGATTTCCAAGAAACGAAAGTACCTGATAATTTAGTTGTCGTGCGCGGGCTCTAGTAACTGGTCCAATATGTGTAGCTGGTGGGGATGTGGGTGTAACATTAGTAGGGATGTCCTCATCATCCTCCCCTTCTTGAACTGAAGTCGTCCTCGATGGAAGCTCATCATCCTCACCCAAATAAGGCTTCAAATCTGCAATGTTAAAAGTGGGACTAACCCCAAAATCTACAGGCAGCTCAAGTTTGTTGGCATTATCATTTATTTTCTCTAACACCTTAAAAGGACCATCAACACGTGGCATTAGCTTTGACTTGCGCAATTCAGGAAACCTATCCTTATGCAAATGTAACCAAACAAGATCTCCAGGTGCAAAGACAACTTGTTTTCTACCCTTATCTCCAGCAAGTTTATATTTAGCATTCATACGCTCAATGTTCTCCTTAGTTAACTCATGCATCTTTAATATCAATTCAGCACGTTCTTTAGCATCAAAATTGACCTTCTCCGAAGATGGAAGAGGCAACAAATCAATAGGCGCACGAGGTAAGGAACCATACACTACTTCAAAAGGGCACATCTTAGTAGTAGAATGCAGTGAACGATTATAAGCAAATTCAATATGAGGCAAGCATTCTTCCCACATTTTCAGGTTATTCTTCAAAACAGCCCTAAGCATAGTAGACAATGTTCTATTAACTACTTTAGTTTGTCCATCAGTTTGGGGGTGAAATGTAGTACTAAAAAGCAGTTTAGTCCCCAACTTAGCCCATAAACATCTCCAAAAGTGGCTAAGAAATTTAGCATCATGATCTGAAACAATTGTATTTGTCACACCATGCAAGCATATAATTTCACGAAAGAACAAATCAGCAACATTAGCAGCAGCATCACTTTTATGACATGGTATAAAGTGTGCCATTTTCGAAAATCTATCCACGACAACAAATATGCTATCCCTCCCCTTCTTTGTTTGAGGTAAACCTAAAACAAAGTCCATAGATATATCCTCCCAAGGAACACTAGGTACAGGCAAAGGCATATATAAACCATGAGGATTGAGTCGTGACTTAGCTTTTTGACATGTAGTGCAGCGAGCAACAAAACGTTCAACATCCCGTCTCATTTTGGCCAAAAGAAATGTGTAGCAAGTACGTCCTCCGTGTTCTTCACTCCAAAGTGTCCCATTAATCCTCCTCCATGCGCCTCCTGTAACATCAAAAGACGAACGGAACTAGCTGGAAGGCATAGCTTGTTAGCACGGAACACAAATCCATCATTAATGACGAACTTGTTCCATGTTCTCCCTTCTTTACAATTCGCCAACACATCTTTAGAATCAGCATCATGCATATATTGATCTTTGATGGTCTCCAAACCAAATATTTTAAAGTCAAGTTGTGAAAGCATAGTATAACGACGAGACAATGCATCAACAATAACATTTTCTTTACCCTTCTTATGTTTAATGACATAAGGGAAAGTCTCAATGAATTCAACCCATTTAGCATGTCTACGGTTCAGTTTTGCTGGACTTTTAATATGTTTCAAAGATTCATGATCAGAATGTATAACAAATTCTTTGGGCCATAAATAATGTTGCCATGTTTCCAAAGTCCGAACAAGAGCATATAATTCCTTATCATAAGTAGAATAATTCAGACTAGGCCCACTCAATTTTTCAGAAAAGTATGCAACAGGTTTACCATCTTGTAATAACACACCTCCTAATCCAATTCCACTAGCATCACATTCAAGCTCAAAAGTCTTATTAAAATCAGGAAGTTGGGGTAATGGAGCATGTGTTAACTTATCTTTCAATACCGTGAAGGCTTCTTCCTGTGCGGTACCCCAAACAAAAGGCACATCCTTCTTTGTAAGCTCATTGAGAGGTGCAGCAATGGTGCTAAAATTTCGCACAAAACGCCTATAGAAACCAGCGAGGCCAAGAAAACTCCTCACTTGTGTGACCTTTTTGGGCTGCGGCCAACTCTCAATAGCTTCAATCTTGGCTTTATCAACTTCAATTCCCTGTGGAGTAACAACATAGCCAAGAAAAGATACTCGGTCGGTGCAAAAGGTGCACTTCCCAAGGTTACCAACCAAACGTGCATCACGTAGAGCAATAAAAAAACACGTAAATGTTCCAAGTGTTCCTCCAAAGATCTACTATAAATCAGTATATCATCAAAATATACTACCACAAATCGTCCAATGAAAACATGTAAAACCTCGTTCATTAATCTCTAGAAAGTGCTAGGTGCATTAGTTAACCCGAAAGGCATGACTAACCACTCATATAATCCAAACTTAGTTTTAAATGCTGTTTTCCATTCATCTCCCAATTTCATACGAATTTGATGGTATCCACTACGCAAATCAACTTTGGAGAAAATTGTAGAGCCACTTAATTCATCAAGCATATCATCTAGCCTAGGAATAGGATGACGATAACGAATAGTAATATTATTAATGCCTCTACAATCAACACACATACGAGATGTACCATCCTTTTTCGGCACTAGAATAATAGGAACAGCACAAGGACTAATAGATTCGCGTATATAACCTTTGTCGAGCAGCTCTTGTACTTGACGCGTAATCTCCTTCGTCTCCTCTGGATTGGTACGGCATGGTGCATGGTTTGGTAGCGATGCACCGGGAATTAAGTCAATCTGATGCACAATCCCTCGAATAGGTGGTAATCCCGGTGGCACGTCTTGTGGAAAGACGTCAGCGAACTCCTCCAAAATGTTAGCGATAGCAGGAGGCAAAGAGGGAGGCATGTCCTCGAATGAAAATAATACCTCTTTGCATACAAAAGCATAGCAAACAGATGTAGTAACATCCAAATCAGTAATATCAGATTTAGTGGCAAGTAAACAACCACTCTTCAGTTTTATTTCAGATGCAACACTAGATGATTGTTTATTAGGCTTATGATGTTGCTCAAATTCCTTTGCTACAATCTGATTTTCACTCTCACTTTGCTTCTGTTTTGCTTTACTAGCTCTAGCAATGTCATTTTTCATAATATGTTCGAGAGACATAGGAAGCAAAGTTATATTTTTATCTTTATGAACAGGAGTATACTGATTCGTCCTACCATGGTGTACAGAATTTTTATCAAATTGCCATGGTCTACCAAGTAAAATGGAGCATGCTTGCATGGGTACCACATCACAATCAACATAATCAGAAGATGTAGCAATGCTAAAGTGCACACGAACAGTACGTGTTATCTTAACCTTGCCACTGTTGTTGAACCATTGGATGTAATAAGGATGAGCATGTGGTCTGGTGGTTAGAGACAGCTTCTCCACCATCTCCATGCTAGCCAAGTTGTTGCAACTCCCTCCATCGATGATGACGCGAACAGAACGCTCCTTCACAACTCCCTTTGTATGGAACAAGTTGTGCCTCTGATTTTGCTCAGCCTGTGTAACCTGCACACTCAGAACACGTTGAGCAACTAAACTTTCATACCTGTCAGCATAGTCAGCAGCCATGTAGTGTGTCTCTTGTTCAGTCGCCTCTACACCTTGTTCTTCACTCGCAATAAGAGCCAAAGTATCCTCATCATAATCACTAGCGGAGTCATATCGACCATCCTCAGTAACAATCATCACACACTTGGAAGGGCATTCCATCGCATAGTGACCTCCACCCTTGCAACGACGACATATAACCTCATGTGTTTGCCATGTGGATGCAATGGAAGAAGAAGAGCTCTGTGCAGGCCGGAAGGTGTGCTCCTCGCGGAGGGTGGGGCGGAGGCCTGTTTCCTGGTATCTCGGTTGGAGTTGGTGGCTGAAGTAGGCGGTGCTGCAGCAGGACGTGTGGAAGTAGATGGGGTACGTGGCGTCCATGATGAAGTGCGACCTGCAGGAAAATTAGTTCTTGCAAATGCCTGTTGATCCTGCACTTCACGTGTAGCTTTGCAAGCAAGATGGAATAAACGAGTGACAATATTATACTCCTTATACTCTAATATAGTCTGAATATCTCTATTTAATCCACCCATAAAACGTGCAAGCATACCTTCATTCTCCTCAACAATACCACATCTAATCATGCCAGTTTGTAATTCCTGATGATATTCCTCTACATAATTTTTTCCTTGTCTTAAACGCTGCAACTTTTGAAGCAATTCACGTTGATAATATGGTGGAACCCAACGATTACGCATAGCAGTTTTCAAAGCAGCCCAAGTAGTAGGGATATGATCATGATGTATTCTACAATGTTCGGACCACCAAACACAAGCAAAATTAGTAAAAGCACAAACAGCAGCAGCAACACGTCTATCCTCGGGAAATTGTAAGCATGTAAAACGTTGTTCTGTTTCTAACTCCCAAGTAAGATATATATCAGGAACATATCTACACTCAAATGTCGGAATATTCAATTTTATCTTAGGGAGATGATCATGATCCCGTACCTGAGGTGGTGGTGCAACCCTACCGTTTCGATCGTAGCCACGTGGACGACCTGGTGCATGTGCTGGTGGTTGCCCTTGGTTCTGATATGGAGCAACCTCTCCCTCATCATCATAATCACCAGCATAATCAGCGTTCTAATCAACAACAGTAGCAGCAGCAGCCACAGAAGCCACAGCAGTAGGAATGGCACCAGAATGTTGGCCTTCGTCGAGGGGCACACGTCGTGCGCGCCCCGTGAAATTTGGCCGATGTTGTTGTTGTTGCTGAGGTATGACCGATGCAGCTGGTGGTAGACGTGCAAGTACCTCATTGAACTTAGCGTCCAACTTCATCTCGAATGTCTTCTCCAAACCAGCTAGCTTCTCCATGGCCTCTCCAAGGCTGTTCACGATGTCTTATACCTGGTCAGTCATCATTTGCTGAAATTTATCGTGGAGCTCCTTGTTCGTCATGCCGTCCCAGTTGATCTCGTCGGCTTGTGATCGTGTCATGGTTAGCAGCAATAGGAACACACAAGAATATGAACCTACAGACTACTAGGAAGTGGTGGTGGTGGTGGTGTGTCACAAATCCGTCAGGCAAATCTCAAATTCTTACCAGTTCTTACCCAGCAGCAGGCGGTGATCGGCAACCGTTGTAGTCAAAACTCTCAAAGCTTGGATAGAGCGATTGCCAGGTGGTGTCAAACACACGACATAGATGTATGTGGAGCTGGGAAGGCTTATAATATGGTAGCAAAAAGGGTCTGTAATAATCAGTTCAGAGATGCAAAGTTGAATAAACGCTCAACGACGGTACCGTGCTGGTCCTAGGCTAGACCGTGCTAGAGACGCGAGCCTAAAACACCAACAAAATCATGATGTTACACGTAATCAAGGGAAGAGCACACTCTGATTTTTTTTGGTGCATTTTTTTGCGCTCTTTTTTTTTGCTCAGAAAATCACTATAATGGCGAGTGTCTCAAAACTCTTCCCAGGTCGTATAAACAGGATAGGCACAAATTTTTTTGACTAATTTTTTTTTCAGGAGCGATTCGGGGCTGCGACGACCAAAAAATGCGACAAAAATCACTATGATGGCGAGTGTCTCAAAATGCTCCGGAAAGCCTAAAAATAGGATAGGGAAAAAATATTTTCACCTGCCGAAATTTTGGCCTAAAAAGTGCTCTGAAAACTATGCCAGACTCTTTTTTCCGAAACCTACTCAGGCAAGGAAACACGAAACCAAAAACAAGAGGATCTCGAAACTAAACCTAAAAACAAAGGAAATCAGATTGGAGGCAGATATGGGATGGTGATATATGGAAGTGGAGGTGATGATGGTGGGTGTGATATATAGCAGCGGCGATGAAGATGGTGCGGTGGTGGTATATGGCAGATGCGATGAAGATGGTGCGGTGGTGGTATATGGCAGATGCAATGAAGATGGTGTGGCGATGGCATGACAATCTGTGAACACAACTCGAAACTCTAAAAGACTAGACGCTAAGACCAGCAACTCGACACGACGATGCAACCGCAAATTCAACAAAGCAAAACACCGAACAAAAAATTGCAAAAGGCTCATATTGGTTCGGATATGATGATCTAACCCTAATTTTTTTTGGTGGCTTTTTCATGGACTATAGGTATGAAGAACAGATGCGGTCTAAACTATGAAAAACTGGTAAAATCTCACCGAGCAACCTGGAAATCCGATACCACTTGATAGAGGCGAAGTTGTCCCTGTCTTTCGATGATATATGGCTATAGTTTTTGGTAGAATCAATTTTGACGATCCGACTACAAACGTGCGAGGACGTCACGCCTTAGCAATCACTAAACCAACTTCGAGAGGTTATTGACCACGCCGGAGCACGATCAACCTGACCACGAAGGTCTGTTTCCTGCACGCAAATGAAGAACAAGCTAGAGAATGAGATTGCAATCTAGATATTGCGAATATAAGAGGAAAGCTTTATTGATGAAAGTGGGGTTCTATGACGCCTTTGTCTGGTCGTGGAACACAAACGAAGAACGCGAAGTTGCAGCTATGACGAACTTTTAATCTAAACAAAACCCAAGTCTAAAACGACGCCCTAAGGGCTGTATATATGGGGGGGATAGAGGGGGCTTCTGTGGCCCCTTGGAGGAGGGGTCCGAAACCAACCCTAACTCCGTTTCCCCACACATACGGACTCTAAAAACAGCCTATAATATGGTATTTCGAAATTACATGGGCCTGGCCCAAAAATAAGGTGATGCAGCACCTATAATAGCCTATGGATGAAATTTATAAAGTGGCATGTTGTATATTCCGTCCAAGCCTCCAAGCACTCCTTATGCTGGCTTCAAAGTGCGAAAATCACCACTGGAAAGTCCATTGTTCCTTCCCGCGCGCGCACCTCCTTCTCCATGCTTGATCCCGCTCCATTGGCCATCCTTCTTGTCCATGCTAGGTCCTTAATTCATAAGTAAAACAAAAGTATCTAGTTTAGGCTGCATCATATGTTCATGAACATTAGAAGGATTTCCAAGAAACGAAAGTACCTGATAATTTAGTTGGCGTGCGCGGGCTCTAGTAACTGGTCCAATATGTGTAGCTGGTGGGGATGTGGGTGTAACATTAGTAGGGATGTCCTCATCAATTAGCATCATGGATATTCAGATAATTCATGCTAGAAACATTGCAATCATGCTCTTCATTCAAGGAATTCCCATAAAGTATTTTCATAATTTCTTCCTCTACCAATTGAGCACAATTTTCTGAATCCTTATTTTCACGAAAGACATTATAAAGACGATACAAATGATGCATCCTAAACTCCATTTTTTGTATTTTTATTTTATAAAACCAAACTAGTGAAAAACAAGAAACTAAAAGATTTAATTGCAAGATCTAAAGATATACCTTCAAGCACTCACCTCCCTGGCAACGGCGCCAGAAAAGAGCTTGATGTCTACTACACAACTTGTTCTCGTAGACTCGTGTTGGGCCTCCAAGCGCAGAGTTTTGTAGGACAGTACAAAATTTCCCTCAAGTGGATGACCTAAGGTTTATCAATCCGTGGGAGGCGTAGGATGAAGATGGTCTCTCTCAAACAACCCTGCAACCTAATAATAAAAAGTCTCTAGTGTCCCTAACACACCAAATACAATGGTAAATTGTATAGGTGCACTAGTTCGGCAAAGAGATAGTGATACAAGTGTAGTAATGATAGTAGATATTGATTTTTGTAATAGTAACAATAAAAACAGCAAGGTAGCAAGTAAACAAAAGTGAGCACAAACGGTATTGCAATGCTTGAAAACAAGGCCTAGGGTCCGTACTTTCGCTAGTGCAATCTCTCAACAATGCTAATATAATTGGATCACATAACCATCCCTCAACGTGCAACGAAGAATCACTCCAAAGTTCTTATCTAGGGGAGAACATAAGAAGAAATTGTTTGTAGGGTACGGAACCACCTTAAAGTTATCCTTTCCGACCGATCTATCCAACAGTTCGTACTAAAATAACACCAAGTTATCCTTTCCGATCGATCGATCTAAGAGTTCGTACTAAAATAACACCATATGATACGCATCAACCAACTCTAATGACACCTAGATACTCCAATGTCACCACAAGTATCCATGAGCTAATTATACGATGCGCATCAAACAATTTCAGATTCATAATACTCAATCCAACATAAAGAACCTCAAAGAGTGCACCAAGATTTCTACCGGAGAAAGTAGGACGAAAACGTGGATCAACCCCTATGCATAGATTACCCCAATGTCACCTCGGGAATCCGTGAGTGGAGTGCCAAGACATAGATCAAGTGCTCTCAAATACATAAAAGTATCCAATCTGATAATAACGAAATCTCAAAGGGAAAACTCAATTCATCACAACAAGATAGAGAGGGGAAAACACCATATGATCCAACTATATTAACAAAGCCCGCGATACATCAAGATCCTGCCAAATCAAGAACACGAGAGAGAGAGAGAGAGAGAGAGAGAGAGAGATTAAACACATAGCTACTGGTACAAACCCTCGGCCCCGAGGGTGGACTACTCCCTCCTCATCATGGAGACCATAGGGATGATGAAGTTGGCCTCTGGTGATGATTTCCCCCTCCGGCAGGGTGTCGGAACTGGTTCTAGATTGGTTTTTCGTGTCTACAGAGGCTTGCGTCGGAAGAACTTATGATCTAGGGTTATTTCTGGGGGTTTCTGAATATATAGGATTTTTGGGGATCGGTTTCACGCGAAGATGGGCCACGAGCGGCCCACAAGACACCAGGTCGCGCTAGAGGGGGCTGGCGCGCCCTAGTGGGTTGTGGCCACCTCGTGGCTCTTCTGGCCCTCCCATGAAGCTTCTAGTGCGTCTTTTGTTTCCAAAAAAATCGTCAAAAAGTTTCATTGCATTTGGAGAACTTTTATTTCTGCACAAAAAACAAAACCACGGTAGTTCTGCTGAAAACAGCGTCATTCCGGGTTAGTTCCATGCAAATCATACCAAAACCATATAAAATTGTTGTAAATATGGCATGAATACTTCATAAATTATAGATATGTTGGAGACGTATCAGGTACCGCGCTACCCCACACTACTACCATGGTTTCAACCGCACTCGTAGCACCTAGCGGTAGTATCGATGGTGGGAGCGGTTGTACCGCCCTGGCAGCACTACCGCCTCCTTGAGCTTCTTAGTTGCACTATGTGGCTGAATCTTCCGTGCCAGTGGAAGTACCGCTCGCTCGAGCGGTACTACCGTTTATGCACGGGCTGAAGGGGCATAACGATTGGATTCTTTCCCCACTATATAAGTGAGTCTTCTTCCCCAAGAGGACTCACCTCTTACCCTCCCAAAAGCTCCATTGTTGCTCAAAGCTCCGTTTTTGCCCGATCTCTCTTCCTAGCTAACAACTCTTGTTGATTTTCTACGGTTTGCTTGAGAGGGCCTCGATCTACACTTCCACCGAGAGAAATTTGATTACCCCCACTAATCCCTTGCGGATCTTGTTACTCTTGGGTGTTTGAGTACCCTAGATGGAAGAGGTCACCTCGGAGCCACATTCCATTATGGTGAAGCTCCGTGGTGGTGTTGGGAGCCTCCAATTAAATTGTGGAGATTGCCACAACCTTGTTTGTAAAGGTTCGGTCACCGCCTTCAATGGCTCCACTAGTGGAATCACGACATTTTGCATTGTGCGAGGGCGTGAGTAGAATATGGTGGCCCTAGTGGCTTCTTGGGGATCATATATTGCCTCCACACCGCTCCAACGGAGACGTACCTCCTCTTAAATTAAAGGCGGGAACTTCGATAACACATCCTCGTCTCCATTGGCTCCACTTGTGGTTATTTATTACCTTTACTTTGTGCAAGCTTTATTGTGTGTTTATCTTCTGCTTGCTATTATTGTTTTTATTGCACTCATCATATAGGTTGTCCACCTAGTTGCATATCTAGACAACCTATTTTTATTGTTGAGCCTAAATTGTTAAAAAGAAGCTAAAAATTCTTAGTCGCCTATTCACCCCCCCCCCCCTCTAGTCGACCAGATAGATCATTTCAAAAGGTTTATCAAAGGTTCGTCAAGCTTCCAAAGCCATGTGAAATGTAGACTGGCGTGGGTGAGAATCCCAAGATATGCCCAAGTAATTCCAGACGCGTTGGCTGAACATACATAAGAAAAAGACATGTGAGTGATCCTCATGCACTGAGGCATGACACAATACACAAATGACTTCCGCAACATTCCAGCGCTTGTGTTGCATCATATCTCTTGTGTTTAGCCGATCCACCAAATGGATCCAATCAAAAACCTTTAATTTTAGTGAGCAAGAACACCTCCAAATCCATTTGAAGATTGGGTCAGCATTAATGTGCCTGTGAGCCAAAATATAGAAGGTTTTGTATCGGAAGTCTCCAGATTTAGAAGGCCAAGGCCAGAAATCCTTAGCAAGCTCATCAATATGGACATGTGATATAATGATCTCCAATTTTTGTAGCTCCTGGTGTGCTTGCATAGATAACGGACAATGAAAATTACTTTTTATAGCCAGCAAATCCATAATCTCCTTAACTGTCATCTTATCATCAACCACAAATGATAAGACCCTTGGAAAATGTTCCTTGAGAGGAACATGATTGTCCATAATTTGGAGAAATATGGACGAGTGACAACAAGATAGACAAGACTCCCAACAAGATGATGAAAACGCGTCGGATCAGACAAGGCCTCACCATCAGAATGACAAGTTAAGGATTTTTGTATCTGAAAAAGCACATAGTAAGTCTTGGCAAAGTGTTATATACCAAGCATGCGGAAACTTAGCAGTACAAAAAATTGTGCAAGTGATTGATACGTCCATTTTGCATCATGCTTTTATATTGATATTTATTGCATTATGGGCTGTTATTACACATTATGGTACAATACTTATGCCTTTTCTCTCTTATTTTGCAAGGTTTACATGAAGAGGGAGAATGCCGGCAGCTGGAATTCTGGACTGGAAAAGGAGCAAATATGAGAGACCTATTCTGCACAACTCCAAAAGTCCTGAAAAGTTACGGAGAATTATTTTGGAATATATAAAAAAATATTGGGTGAAAGAAATACCAGAGGGGACCCACCAGGAGGCCACAAGTCTGGGCGGCGCGCCCTACCCCCCAGGGCGTGCCCCTGTGGCTTGTGGGCCCCCTGACAGCCCTCCGGTGCCCATCTTCTGCTATATGGAGGGTTTTGACCTGGAAAAATAATCATAAGAGAGCTTTCGGGATGAAGCGCCGCCGTCTCGAGGCGGAACTTGGGCAGAACCAATCTATGGCTCCGGCGGAGCTGTTTTGTCGGGGAAACTTCCCTCCCGGAGGGGGAAATCGAAGCCATCGTCATCACCAACGATCGTCTCATCGAGAGAGGTTCAATCTCCATCAACATCTTCACCAGCACCATCTCCTCTCCAAACCCTAGTTCATCTCTTGTATCCGATCTTTGTCTCAAAACCTCAGATTGGTACCTGTGGGTTGCTAGTAGTGTTGATTACTCCTTGTAGTTGATGCTAGTTGGTTTACTTGGTGGAAGATCATATGTTCAGATCCTTAATGATAATTAATACTCCTCTGATTATGAACATTAATATGCTTTGTGAGTAGTTATGTTTGTTCCTGAGGACATGGGATAAGTCTTGTTATAAGTAATCATGTGAATTTGGTATTCGTTCGATATTTTGATGAGATGTATGTTGTCTCTCCTCTAGTGGTGTTATGTGAACGTCGACTACATGACACTTCACCATTATTTGGGCCTAGGGGAAGGCATTGGGAATTAATAAGTAGAAGATGGGTTGCTAGAGTGACAGAAGCTTAAACCCTAGTTTATGCGTTGCTTCGTAAGGGGCTGATTTGGATCCATATGTTTCATGATATGGTTAGATTTATCTTAATTCTTCTTTCGTAGTTGCGGATGCTTGCGAGAGAGGTTAATCATAAGTGGGAGGCTTTTCCAAGTAAGGGCAGCACCCAAGCACCGGTCCACCCACATATCAAATTATCAAAGTAACGAACGCGAATCATATGAGCATGATGAAAACTAGCTTGAGAGAAATTCCCATGTGTCCTCGGGAGCGCTTTGCTTTATATAAGAGTTTGTCCAGGCTTGTCCTTTGCTACAAAAAGGATTGGGCCACCTTGCTGCACCTTTGCTACATTTGTTACTTGCTACCCATTACGAATTATCTTATCACAAAACTATCTGTTACCGATAATTTCAGTACTTGCAGAGAATACCTTGCTGAAAACCGCTTGTCATTTCCTTCTGCTCCTCGTTGGGTTCGACACTCTTACTTATCGAAAGGACTACGATAGATACCCTATACTTGTGGGTCATCAAGACTCTTTTCTGGCGCCGTTGCCAGGGAGTGAAGTGCCTTTGGTGAGTGGAATTTGGTAAGGAAAATTTTATATAGTGTGCTGAAATTTACTGTCACTTGTTACTATGGAAAATAATCCTTTGAGGGATTTGTTCGGGGTATCTTCACCTCGACCGGAAGCACAAAGAGTTGCTCCTCAACCTACTAAACGTACTTAAAATATTTATTATGAGATTCCTTCAGGTATGATAGAGAAACTGCTAGCTAATCCTTATGCAGGAGATGGAACACTACATCCTTATTTTCATCTGATCAATGTGGATGAAGTTTGTGGATTATTTAAGCTTGCGGGTTTTCCCGAGGATGATGTAAAGAAGAAGGTCTTTCCTTTATCTTTGAAGGAGAAGGCATTGACATGGTATAAGCTATGTGGTGATATTGGATCATGGAACTACAACCGACTGAAATTGGAATTTCATCAGAAGTTTTATCCTATGCATCTGGTTCATCGTGATCGGAATTATATTTATAATTTTTGGCCTCGTGAAGGAGAAAGTATCGCTCAAGCTTGGGGGAGGCTTAAGTCAATGTTATATTCATGCCCCAATCATGAGATCTCAAGAGAAATTATTATTCAGAATTTTTATGCTCGGCTTTCTCGTAATGATCAATCCATGCTCAATACTTCTTGTACTGGTTCCTTTATGAAGAAAGATATTGAATTCAAATGGGGTTTATTGGAAAGAATTAAACGCAACTCTGAAGATTGGGAACTCGACGAAGGTAAGGAGTCAGGTATAAACCTTAAGTTTGATTGTGTTAAATCCTTTATAGACACCGATGCTTTTCGTGAATTTAGCACTAAATATGGACTTGACTCTAAGATAGTAGCTTCTTTCTGTGAATCTTTTGCTGCTCATGTTGATCTCCCGAAGGAGAAGTGGTTTAAATATCATCCTCCCAATGAAGTGAAAGTAGTTGAACCTATTAAAGTTGAAGAAGAAACTATTATTTATAATGTTGATCCTGTTATTCCTGCTGCTTATATTGAGAGACCACCTTTCCCTGTTAGAATAAAGGAACATGCTAAAGCTTCAATTGTGGTTCATAAGAGCATTGTTAGAACAACTACACCCCCTGAACAAATTAAAGTTGAACCTAGTATTGCTATGGTTAAAGATCTCTTGCTTGATAATATTGATGGGCATGTTATTCATTTCTGTGATGAAGCTGCTAGACTTGCTAGACCTGATACTAAAGATAAACATTGACCTATTGTTGGCATGCATGTTGTTTCTGTTAAAATAGGAGATCATTGTTATCATGGCTTATGTGATGTGGGTGCTAGTGTGAGTGCAATTCCCTTTACTTTATATCAAGAAATTATGAATGATATTGCACCAGCTGAATTAGAAGAAATTGATGTTACCATTAAGCTTGCTAATAGAGATACTTTAGCACCAGTTGGGATTGTTAGAGATGTTGAAGTCTTGTGTGGGAAAATAAAATATCCTACTAATTTTCTTGTTCTTGGTTCCCCACAAGATGATTTTTGTCCCATTATATTTGGTAGACCTTTCTTGAATACTGTTAATGCTAAGATAGATTGTGAGAAAGAAACTGTTACTGTAAGTTTTGGGGATGTGTCTCATGAGTTCAATTTCTCTAAATTTCGTAGACAACTCCATGACAAAGAATTTCCTAGTAAAGATGAAGTTGTTGGTCTTGCTTCTATTGTTGTGCCTCCTACTGATCCCTTAGAACAATATATGCTAGACCATGAAAACGATATGCATATGAATGAAAGGAATGAAATAGATAAGATTTTCTTTGATCAGCATCCTATTTTGAAACACAACTTGCCTGTTGAAATACTTGGGGATCCTCCTCCACCCAAGGGTGATCCCGTGTTTGAGCTTAAACAATTACCGGATACTCTGAAATATGCTTATCTTGATAAAAAGAAGATATATCCTGTTATTATTAGTGCTAACCTTTCAGAGCATGAGGAAAAGAGATTGTTGAAAACTCCGAGGAAGCACCGTGCTGCTATTGGATATACTCTTGATGATCTTAAGGGCATTAGTCCCACTCTATGTCAGCATAAAATTAATATAGAGCCTGATGCTAAACCAGTTGTTGATCACCAACGACGGTTAAATCCTAAAATGAAAGAAGTGGTAAGAAATGAAATATTAAAGCTTCTGGAGGCAGGTATAATTTATCTTATTGCTGATAGTAGATGGGTTAGTCTCGTTCATTGTGTCCCTAAGAAGGGAGGTATTACCGTTGTTCCTAATGATAAAAATGAATTGATCCCACCAAGAATTGTTACAGGATATAGAATGGTAATTGATTTTAGGAAATTAAATAAAGCTACTAGGAAAGATCATTACCCTCTACCTTTTATTGATCAAATGCTAGAAAGACTATCCAAACACACACACTTTTGCTTTCTAGATGGTTATTCTGGTTTCTCTCAAATACCTGTGTCAAAAGAGGACCAAGAGAAGACCACTTTTACTTGTCCTTTCGGTACCTTTGCTTATAGACGTATGCCTTTTGGTTTATGCAATGCACCTGCTACCTTTCAAAGATGTATGACTGCTATATTCTCTGACTTTTGTGAAAAGATTGTTGAGGTTTTCATGGATGATTTCTCCGTTTACGGAACTTCTTTTGATGATTGCTTGAGCAACCTTGATCGAGTTTTGCAGAGATGTGAAGAAACTAATCTTGTCCTGAATTGGGAAAAGTGCCACTTTATGGTTAATGAAGGTATTGTCTTGGGGCACAAAATCTCCGAAAGAGGTATTGAAGTTGATAAAGCTAAAGTTGATGCTATTGAAAAAATGCCGTGTCCTACGGATATCAGAGGTATAAGAAGTTTCCTTGGTCATGCTGGTTTCTATAGGAGGTTTATTAAAGACTTCTCTAAGATTTCTAGGCCTCTCACTAATCTTTTGCAAAAAGATGTTCCATTCGTTTTTGATGATGATTGTGTAGAAGCATTTGAAATTCTTAAGAAAGCCTTGACCACTGCACCTGTTGTTCAACCACCTGATTGGAACCTACCCTTTGAAATTATGTGTGATGCTAGTGATTATGCCGTTGGTGCTGTTCTAGGACAAAGAGTTGATAAGAAATTGAATGTTATCCATTATGCTAGTAAAACTCTAGACAGTGCTCAAAGAAACTATGCTACCACTGAAAAGGAATTTTTAGCAGTTGTGTTTGCTTGTGATAAGTTCAGACCTTATATTGTTGATTGCAAAGTAACTGTTCACACTGATCATGCTGCTATTAAATATCTTATGGAAAAGAAAGATGCTAAACCTAGACTTATTAGATGGGTTCTTTTGCTACAAGAATTTGATTTGCATATTATTGATAGAAAGGGTGCTGAGAACCCCGTAGCAGATAACTTGTCTAGGTTAGAGAATGTTCTTGATGACCCACTACCTACTGATGATAGCTTTCCTGATGAACAATTAGCTGTCAAAAATGCTTCACGTAATGCTCCATGGTATGCTGATTATGCTAATTACATTGTCGCTAAATTTATACCACCTAGTTTCACATACCAACAAAAGAAAAGGTTCTTCTATGATTTAAGACATTACTTTTGGGATGATCCACACCTTTATAAAGAAGGAGTAGATGGTGTTATTAGACGTTGTGTACCTGAGCATGAACAGGAACAGATCCTACACAAGTGTCACTTCGAGGCCTACGGAGGACACCACGCTGGAGATAGAACTGCACACAAGGTATTACAATCTGGTTTTTATTGGCCTACTCTTTTCAAGGATGCTCGTAAGTTTGTCTTGTCTTGTATGTCAAAGAATTGGTAATATTAGTAGACGTCAGGAAATGCCTATGAATTACTCACTTGTTATTGAACCATTTGATGTTTGGGGTTTTGATTATATGGGACCTTTTCCAAAGTCCAACGTCGTATACTCATATTCTAGTTACTGTTGATTATGTTACTAAGTGGGTAGAAGCTATTCCAACTAGTAGTGCTGATCATAACACTTCTATTAAAATGCTTAAAGAAGTTATTTTCCCTAGATTTGGAGTCCCTAGATATTTAATGACTGATGGTGGCTCACACTTTATTCATGGTGCTTTCCGTAAATTGCTTGCTAAGTATGATGTTAATCATAGAATTGCATCTCCATATCATCCTCAGTCTAGTGGTCAAGTAGAATTAAGCAACAGAGAAATTAAATTGATCTTGCAAAAGACTGTTAATAGATATAGAAAGAATTGGTCTAAGAAACTTGATGATGCATTATGGGCTTATAGAACTGCTTACAAAAACCCTATGGGTATGTCTCCGTATAAAATGGTTTATGGTAAAGCATGTCACTTAGCTCTAGAACTAGAACATAAAGCTTATTGGGAAATTAAAGAGCCCAACTATGATTTCAAACTTGCTGGTGAGAAGAGGTTATTTGACATTAGCTCACTTGATGAATGGAGAACCCAGGCCTATGAGAATGCCAAGTTGTTTAAAGAAAAAGTTAAGAGATGGCATGATAAAAGGATACAAAAGCGTGAATTCAATGTAGGTGACCATGTCTTGCTATACAATTCTCATTTAAGATTTTTTGCAGGAAAACTTCTCTCTAAATGGGAAGGGCCTTACATTATCGAGGAAGTATATCGTTCCGGTGCCATCAAGATCAACAACGCCGAAGGCACAAATCTGAAGGTGGTAAACGGGCAAAGAATCAAACATTATATCTCAGGTACTCCCATAAATGTTGAAACCAATATCATCAATACCATAACTCCGGAGGAGTACATTAGGGAGACCTACCAGAACGTTTCAGACTCCGAAAAGGAATAGGTATGTGGTACGGTAAGCAAACCGACTCCAAAACTTTTCCAATAGCAACTTTTCTCCGTTTTGGAATATTTAATAAATTAGGAAAATTTAAAGTAGTCTGAAAAGTGCACGAGGAGGCGACAAGCCAGGGGGCGCGCCCTACCCCCCTGGGCACGCCCCTGTGGCTTGTGGCCACCCCGTGCACCCTCCGGACTCCGTTTTCTTGTGGTATACTCCTTTAGGTCGGTAAAAATTCATCATATAATCTCCCGAAGGTTTTGACCTTCGTATCACAACAATATCTCCTGATTTTGTTTCGAGTTGTTTTCCGAACATATTTAGATCACCATGACGTCCCCAAGTGCTTCGAAGGACAAGTTCTTCGAGAAGGTCATCAACCCCTACCTTGCGGAGGTGCTACGACACCCTCAAACCATTGAGATGCGTGAGGGGGTGCTGCACGTCCGTGATGTTTAGGGGCCAAAGAAGACCGGAAGCGTGGAGACAAGGCTCGAAGCAATGGAGCAGCAAGTCTTCAAGTGCCAAGGGATGGTGGAACGTGGACTCAATGCCAATCACATGATGATCGCGGAGTTTACCCATAAGCACAAGCTGGACGCCAAGGACATCGGGGAGCACATCTTCAAGCTTTACGAGAAAATCGAGCATCTCCAAGCCCAGATCTATGACCTGCAAAACCAAAACTGTGAGTATGAATACAGATTTAAGAGAATGAGTTTGGCTGCAGATTTGAGGATCCCGAAGACTCGTTCATATTTTTACGATGGTGAGCCTATGCGTTGGAAGACGGAGGACAAGCTTCCAACCTCATCAACAACTCCAACATCACCACCTCCGAAGAAAGACAACTAAACACATGGGTATGGGCACTCCCCTTGGCTTGTGCCAAGCTTGGGGGAGGTGCCCCGGTATCGTATCACCATCACATCTTCTACTTTTATCGTTTTTCTTAGTTTGATCCTTTTGGTTATATCTTGATCTAGTAGAATAAAGTTTTTAGTGTGATCTAGTTTTGAGTTTTGCTTTATGTTCCCCCTATGTAATCGAGTCCGAGAGTTATATAATAAAAAGTAGTTTTGAGTTGAGGGCTTTGATTGCTTGCTATGATCTTGAGAAAAAGAAATAGAAAGAAGAATATAATAAAAGCAAAGAGTATATATGATGATCTTATGGGGGTGATGACTTCACATATGAGAAGTATGTCAATTGAAATGTGTTGTGAGTTGACAAACATAGCGATTGGTTATTGCTGCAATTAAAAGGAAGTAATAAAGAAAGAGAGGTTCACATATAAATATATTATCTTGGACATCTTTTATGATTGTGAGCACTCATTAAAATAGTATATGCTAAGAAGTTGATGTTGGATAAGGAAGACAACATAATGGGTTATGTTTGCTTCTTTCCGAATATAAGTTATATGGTTATAGATCCTTTAACATGTGACACTTGCTTCCACCCCATATCAGCCAAAACTTCCGCACCAAGTAGAGATACTACTTGTGCATCCAAACACCCTCAACCCAGTTTTGCCATGAGAGTCCACCATACCTACCTATGGATTGAGTAAGATCCTTCAAGTAAGTTGTCATCGGTGCAAGCAATAAAAATTGCTCTCTAAATATGTATGATCTATTAGTGTGAGGAAAATAAACTTCATACGAACCTGTGATATGGAAGAAATAAAAGCGACAGACTGCATAATAAAGTTCTTTATCACAAGCGGCAATATAAAGTGACGTTCTTTTGCATTAAGAGATTGCGCATCCAACTATAAAAGTGCATGACAACCTCTGCTTCCCTCTGCGAAGGGCCTATCTGTTACTTTTATTTTCTAGTACTTACCTTTTATGCAAGAGTCGTGGTGATCTTCACCGCTTCCTTTATTTCGCCTTTCTCTCTTGGCAAGCGTCATGTGTTGGGGAATGATCTAGACACATATATCCACTCGGATGTGGGTGATCATGAGCTATTTATGTTGACATTACCCTTGAGGTAAATAGTTGGGAGGCAAAACTATAAGCCCCTATCTTTCTCTGTGTCCAATTAAAGCTTTGACCTCATAAGTACCGCGTGAGTGTTAGCAATTATGAAAGACTAAAAGATGATTGAGTATGTGGATTTGATTTATAAGCTCTTATATTGACTCTTTCCGATGTTATGATAAATTGCAATTGCTTCAATGACTGAGATCATAGTTTGTTGGTTCTCAATAAAGTTCTTGATTCATCCTTTACCTTGTGAATGAATTGTTACTCTAGTATAAGAGATTATATATCAATAAATATTGCTGTTCTAAAGATGATAATGATGCTCTCATGTCCGTATTTTATTTTATCAACACCTCTATCTCTAAACATGTGGACATATTTATCGATTTCGGCTTTCGCTTGAGGACAAGCGAGGTTTAAGCTTGGGGGGGTTGATACGTCCATTTTTCATCATGCTTTCATATTGATATTTATTGCATTATGGGCTGTTATTACACATTATGGTACAATACTTATGCCTTTTCTCTCTTATTTTGCAAGGTTTACATGAAGAGGGTGAATGCCGGCAGCTGGAATTCTGGACTGGAAAAGGAGCAAATATGAGAGACCTATTCTGCACAACTCCAAAAGTCCTGAAAAGTTACGGAGAATTATTTTGGAATATATAAAAAATATTGGGCGAAAGAAATACCAGAGGGGACCCACCAGGAGGCCACAACCCTAGGGGGCGCGCCCTACCCCCAAGGCGCGCCCCTGTGGCTTGTGGGCCCCCTGGCAGCCCTCCGGTGCCCATCTTCTGCTATATGGAGGGTTTTGACCTGAAAAAAATCATAAGAGAGCTTTCACGATGAAGCGCCGCCGTCTCGAGGCGGAACTTGGGCAGAACCAATCTTGGGCTCCGGCGGAGCTGTTGTGCCGGGGAAACTTCCCTCCCGGAGGGGGAAATCGAAGCCATCGTCATCACCAACGATCCTCTCATCGAGAGAGGGTCAATCTCCATCAACATCTTCACCAGCACCATCTCCTCTCCAAACCCTAGTTCATCTCTTGTATCCGATCTTTGTCTCAAAACCTCAGATTGGTACATGTGGGTTGCTAGTAGTGTTGATTACTCCTTGTAGTTGATGCTAGTTGGTTTACTTGGTGGAAGATCATATGTTCAGATTCTTAATGATAATTAATACTCCTCTGATTATGAACATTAATATGCTTTGTGAGTAGTTACGTTTGTTCCTGAGGACATGGGATAAGTCTTGTTATAAGTAATCATGTGAATTTGGTATTCGTTCGATATTTTGATGAGATGTATGTTGTGTCTCCTCTAGTGATGTTATGTGAACATCGACTACATGACACTTCACCATTATTTGGGCCTAGGGGAAGGCATTCGGAAGTAATAAGTAGATGATGGGTTGCTAGAGTGACAGAAGCTTAAACCCTAGTTTATGTGTTGCTTCATAAGGGGCTGATTTGGATCCATATGTTTCATGCTATGGTTAGATTTATCTTAATTCTTCTTTCGTAGTTGCGGATGCTTGCGAGAGAGGTTAATCATTAGTGGGAGGCTTGTCCAAGTAAGGGTAGCACCCAAGCACCGGTCCAGCCACATATCAAATTATCAAAGTAACGAACGCGCATCATATGAGCATGATGAAAACTAGCTTGACAGAAATTCCCATGTGTCCTCGGGAGCGCTTTGCTTTATATAAGAGTTTGTCCAGGCTTGTCCTTTGCTACAAAAAGGATTGGGCCACCTTGCTGCACCTTTGCTATATTTGTTACTTGCTACCCGTTACGAATTATCTTATCACAAAACTATCTGTTACCAATAATTTCAGTGCTTGCAGAGAATACCTTGCTGAACACTGCTTGTCATTTCCTTCTGCTCCTCGTTGGGTTTGACACTCTTACTTATCGAAAGGACTATGATAGACCCCCTATACTTGTGGGTCATCAGTGATATGGCAAAATTTAGTGAGATTTGATCTAGGGGTCATGACAAAAGCATAAAAAAGCCTTTGGTTGGAAAAATGTTATATACCAAAAGAAATGGCTATTTTCATGTAAAAGAAAGGTCATGCAGATCGAATTATAGGAATTTTCCATGGGTTTGGGATTTTTGTTCTCTAATAACATGACAATTTTTAGGGGGCAAAAAGGAAAACTTGCCATGATCCATATAATGAAGTAGATAAATCCCCGCGCGTTGCTGCGGGAATTCATAGAAATGTATTGGATCAATATACATGTAGTGAGTAAGAGTAGTCTGAGTCACAATATGATAGGTTAAAGATAAAAAGGGATGAGGGATTTACTTCACATCAATTTCTGCATAATATGAAAGCTTCCCAAATTCGCATCATTTTTATTTGCAGGTCAGGTTAAGTATTATCTTAGGGTAATGACTAATGTCGTTTATTGATTAGGGTATAAGCACATATAAAAAAAGGAAAATGTGTTGAGAACAACTTTAAAAAGATACCCCCCTAAAGAAATATAATAGTGTTTAGATCACTAAAGCGCTCTTATATTTCTTTACAGAGGGAGTATATTTTTTCCACTCATACCACCGATATCAGCCATAAGTACCCCAAGCTTAAAACTTTGCTTGGGGGCAAAGCATGTTCAATTTTTGATAATTGTGGTCACCTTGGATTACTCTCGGTCATATATTACTATACAATATCTAATAGCTAACTCACAACATTCTAGGGAAAGGAGTAATATATAAATCTTACTTGCTAAGAATTTTTTTAGGTTATTGAGGCATTTCTTCAAGCATCTATTAGCAGGCAGTCTTGCTGGTTGAATAAAATAAATTTGTACAACTGAACGCATCGGCTGCTATTTTTTCAAACAACCACACACGAAAGGTTAGTGTAATTAAGTGATGCACAACCTATGTTTGATTTCCCCCTCATGACAGATCTGCATGTAGCATGCATGTATGGAGTATAATATCAATAAAAAGGAAATATAGCATATGAAAAGGAGTCACATGCGTTGCATATAGTGATGGGGTTTGGCCTACACCATCATAGATGAATCCATCATGATTGGGGGCATAGATTGCTCCTTCCACACAAACTATGGCATTGATCCAAGACGAACTCTAACACTGGAAGGACATCAAGAGCTCTGGCTTGCCTACAATCAAGAAATAGGCTTTCGCCCCGCTATATATTTATAGCAACCACACGATACTCAATGAAACCACTGCTAGGGCAAACAACACATCCACGTCCAAAATAAAAGAAAGAGAAAACGATGCCAACACCGGCGGATTAACAAAAACAACAATGACTCGCAACTGCTGCGTCCACTCCAGAGTATTCCCACCATGATCCAAGCACTTTGATTCATCGCGTACCAAGCAACACCTCCAAGAAGGATAGTGACGACAACAACACTGCTGCCAGGACAGGTCCTAGGGTTTCCCCCGGTACCGAGGAGTGGGGAGGAGTTACACTCGACACCCTTCAGGAAGGAAGGGTGACACCCTCAAGTGTCACCATGTCGGTGTCAAATGACAAGGATTTCTCCCGACCCCCAAAACACCACCTCCCGGGCAATCAGAGGCGCTCCACCAAGCATGCCATCCACCAACATACGCCACCACGGTCTTGCAGTCACCATCGTTGTCTCACCATGGCCAACGTAGCAAGGCCGGTCAGTCTGAGGCAAACCACCCGTAGACAAGGTCCGACAGGAGGACAACCACGCAGGAAGGAACCACCTCCACCGTCCAAGACGGTCGCCGTCCGGACATGACGATGAGAGCACACCGAGCCATTGGAACTAGGGGGCGGCAGCAGCGTAGCCACCCGGAGGATGTCCTCCACCGTCATCGGCGGGTGCCGACCGGACACAGTAGCAGGGACACACCAGGCCAAACAGTCCCGGCCGAGCCCTGGGGCTCGTAAATTCCCCGTCGTCGTGCTACTACACGTAGGCCGCAGCCACCGCTACCCTCATGCGTAGCCCAAAAGCTAAGCGGGCACAGACAAGCCCGTGAAGCTCCAATCGCTACGCTGCAGCGGTGCGGCATCAACGCTGTCATCCCCATCGCAAGCTGCGCTGCAGGCCAACCGGAGGCAACGAGGCAGGCCCGACCTGACCCAGATCGGGCCCGAGGGGCCCAAATCTGGGACTGCAGGGCCGGAGCGCCACCACCGCCGCCCAGCCACCAACGGCAGCAGCTCCACCACCAAGACCACCCATGCCGCACCAGGGGAAGCCCCGCCGCCGCGCCGGGCCGCTGCCGCCGAGGAGCACCACCTGGACCTGGGCTGCCCCACGCCACCCCAGCCAGGAGGGGGAGGGCCAGAGGTCCGCCGTCACCGGGGCCGCCCGACCAAGGGCCGGCGCGACACGCCAGCGACGGCAGGAGGGAGGAGGGAAGGGGGGCAAGGAGGCGGGAGGCGGGGGCACGGCCCGGCCTCCGCAGGGGCGGCGCGGGTCACGGGAGGGGAGGGGAGGGGAGAGGGTCCCGGCTTGCCTACAATCAGGAGGAGACAACTTCAATTGCAAGAATGGAGGCGGCCGCGGTGACCTTGTGAGGGATGAGGCATGGGAGGTACATGGAGAGAAAGTGAACATATATGCACATGGAAGGGAAGTGGGTCGAGAATGGAATGGGAGAAGACACCCTCAAACTATGGAGGAGGCCAAATTTTTAGTGTGTCTTCCGAATTATTCAAGGGCTAATTAGTGCTCCATTCAGTATGGAGAAATGGCTAGCCACAACTTTTATTCGTGGCGCGCCATTTCTCACCAACGACAACTCTAATATTTTTAAAAAGTGTTGGCGTTGGCTAAATTCGAACGCCATAGCCCAGTAGGCACACGTCAGCACTAGTCGATTTTAATAGCCCCGACGCAGTAAAAAATTATCCTTTCGTCCTCACTCTCGATCCCCAACTCCACCCGTCCTCTTCTCGATCCTTGCCGATGCCGCCGCCTGACGCGTCCCGTCTCCACCCGACCCTGCTCGATGCCGCCCGCACTCCTCCTCGGCCCCGAGCACCACCACGGTAAGTTCGCCGCCCGACTGATCTCAGATTCCCAGTCTTTCAACGAACATGCTAACTGTAATTAATCAGTTTATTAGGACTACAGGATGTGGAGCGTGTTGGCGCCTCCTGTTGTGTATTTTTTACCCTGTCATATGAATCATGTGAAAGTGGTCAAAATAGTATGATTGGCCACTTATTTCACAAAATATTGGGGTGCACCTCCTCCTGGTTGACTTTGGTCATTTCTTAGTTTGGAACTGTCATATGGATTACAAGTTTACATGCCTACAAATCAAACTTATTCACCTCAAGGAATTTTACTTTACATGATTTCTAGATGCAACATCCCACAAAAATCAGTGAGATTAAATTAACAAATCCCCATCTATGTGATTATTTATCGATCAAGCTTTCAAAGTGGTATAGAAAAAAATAGGTATCTACACAATTGATTTGCCTCTTCCTTTTATCCAGCCAGTACACTCATAATTAGTTTGCCAACTCATTATATACATATAATCATGATAACCATGCGTCCACGCCTCCCAGGTCCTTCCTCTCCAGCAGCAGAAACCTGATAGTAAAACGACAAAAGCTAAAAATGTACTTCTTAAAGAACAAGGACTTGCTGTTGTATCAGGGGAATATATGTATTTAATGGAAATAACTATTTAATTTCTCATTTGGATAACAAGAGTAGTGTTGGAAAATGAACCCTTGCTTTTTGAGTCAAGTCAATCAAGAAAAGTTCTCCACAATCCTAATTTTAAAGATAAGAATTGTTTCCATCAATTTCTTGCTTCTTCTTTTCAACTCACACAATCGCTAAGAATTGTTTCTATAGCAAAAAGAAGCAAACAACGTGAACATGGTTAAGGATAATAAGCTATGATGATAGAGCTTGCAAATATATACTTTTTTCAAAGATACATTTATAATAACATATTCAAAATAGCTAAAAATGTATTTAAAGAAACATTGATAATAGACTCTAAATAATAAACTATCTTAAAAAAAGAATTACAATTGTTTGTGTTTTTATTTAATTTGTTTGATGCTTCTTCATGTTAATTTTAGAAGATACTTCTTCTTTTCACGCATTAAACACTCCCATGGCCTTTATTCTTTAGCCAAACAGCATGGCCGACTCTAGCATCTGGGTAGGCTTCTCTGATCACTAGTCGAGGTATGTTGAAGATAAAGGCGATGTGAGCACCAACCAAGTAATTAAGGTTACAAAAAACATGCATGAGCATTGCAAACATCCATATATCTAACCATTAATTAATTGTTGATGATTTGAAACCCTTGCCAGGCATACGTACCAGGTCCGCCTTCTCCAGCACCCGTTGTGCAGCAGACATGTGATGTGGATGTGCTAAATCACGAGCTGATCGCATCATATAAGACTCCCTGAAGAAGGAGAGGGATAAGATTATCGATGACAATTCTATTGTCTATGATAAGATTTTCAGTCTCGAAGGTCAGATTGCGTCGCTAAACCTCGAGATAAGTGAGATCAAGAAGGACATACAAGTCCTAAAGTCCGAGAGGACTCAACTGAAGACGGAGAAAGCCCATTACATCATGGAGGGGCAGATATGCATAGGAATAAGCTTCCTGAGCTTAAGTTAGTCCTTAGACGAAGTTAGGTAGTGTCGAGAGGGGCAGATCGATACATTGTGAAGTTGGTACTTTCTTTTGTGAATTAGTGAAACGTTTAGTTTGTGAAGTTGCTAGTATCTTTTGTGAATTGCTGAAACGTTTAGTTTGTGAAGTTTCCACTAAATTCATGCGTATTTTTTTATTAGCTAAATATGACAGTGCCGACAGGCAACTCTGTTCAATGCCATAGGTATTCAAAATACTGCTGGCGTCATCTCCAACGCCACCACTAAATTCTAACAGTGGCGCCATATTAATGACGTCGGGTGTCCACGTCAGCAAGTCCATTTTTACCACGCCATAGCTAGCCTTTTCTGTACTAGTGGTTACTCTCATGTGTCAAATCAGTCAGCCAATTCCTTAATTATCGCCTATTATATTCACCTCCCCATGAAGCCAATGCGTTGAGAGGAATGGACGCTCCCTTGATGTGTGAAATTAGCCAACTAACTCCCATAATTATTGCCCCGTTTATTTACCTCCCCATGCAGCCCGGGCTGAGAGAATAGACTTCCTGAGAATATACGTGCATGCATGGATTGCTGACATGGATGAGCCGCTGATGTGAATAGTATGCATGTCAAGATAAATAAAGTGTGAATAAATTATTTAGGTATTATAGATTTTTCATGGTCTTTTTAGAAAAATAAGCTTGCCATTGTCAAAAATAAATATGAAAATTGCCTTGGTCCACTAAGTGAATTTTCCGTGGTCTATAAAAAATTGAATTTGCCATGGACCATAAAAAAATAGAGTTTGATTATGTCTATAAAAAATCATGGTCCGTAAAGTGAATTTGCCATGAAAAAGATTTAAACAATCGTGCGTTGTAAAAAAATGTGTTTGTGGCATGGCAAGAGTCATGTTGTTGATATGGCAAAAGCTATAATGGCGACATGGCAAAAGCTAAAAACACTTGCCATGGCAAAAAAAATTGCGGTAGATCAATTATTTGCTAACCTTGTGAATCAAGATTTGCCAAGCATGCGAAAACTTAAGAGTACAAAAAATGTGCAAGTTATATAGCAGATTTTAGCAACTTTGCTCTCTAAAAAACACTTATACATTTAAAGAAGTTTGTAATGTGCACATGTCAAAATGTAGGATTTTGTTCTTTACAAAAGGCAAGTTTAGGAATTTGCCATGATAGGTTCAATAAAACTGCCAAAAGTGTATAGTCTATATTTTCAATAGACACATGTCAAACTTGGAATGGTACGAAGACTAAAAAGAATTACCATGTTAAATTATAGAAACTTGCCATAGTCCATATAATAGAATTGCCAGGAGTAACAAAATAAATTTCACTAAATTTGCCATGTGAGAAAAATAAAACAACGAAGCCATAGAAAGTTGACGTATATTTGGAAAGCGTAATGTACTGAAATTTCCATGGAAAAAATGCATATTATACTTGCTAGTTTAGCTAAAACGTGTGTTATTACCAATAGATCATGTTTTGTTTGGGTATATCAGATTTTCCATGAGTTATCAGTGCAAATTGCCACCCACCAATAGTTGCATAGTTACAAAACCATCCTTAAAAATGACATCTATTTACTAGGCAAAAAGATGGTACTATAAAATTATAAAAACTAGTAGAGTGCCCGTGCGTTGCCACAGGCTCTTGAAATATTTTGCTGAAATTATATAAAAATAATGCATGTTAAATTTTACATGTAGAGACAAATATAACACCGACACAATTCATAATAATTGGATTCCACTTCACTTACAATGTGAATTAATAACAAAAAGCATATCATCTTTCATAAGGCATTCTAAATTGTCATTTGATAACAAGGCATCTCCAATGTTCACGGGATTTTAATTTATTTTTTGATTACATGGGCGAAGACAACCTTTTGAACTTAATCTTGGGTCATTTACTCCATCGCTATGATGCACACAAATTAATGGTAATACTCCGCACAACAAATAAAAATGACTTCAAATGTTAAACTTTTTAATTCATTGTTGTACTTGAAATGGGCACCATGGTAGTAATTCTGATACTTATTCTTGCCTATATTATGATTTAAGGAAAAGTTAACAGACTACCAATCGCTGGAAAAGGGGTGGAAACCCCTTTTGATAGCAGATTTAGTTTTGAGACGAGACCAAACGATGACAGTTTGAAAAACAAAAAATTCCTTCTCTGATAGAAATTGCCATGTCACTCTGAAGAAACTGTCATCCCCTCTAACTGAAAATGACAATGAAATCGTTCGTAAATGCCACCCCCTCCTGGTGACCGTTCGTCAACAAAGCGGGTCCATAATTTAGGCAGAAAACAAGTCAAATAGACACTAAGATGAATAGAAAAGGATGTACGACAAGGTCTCTAACCTAAATTGTGTTGCAATCAAATAACAATTAGCACCGGTCAAGGATCCCATTCCATTTGTCCTCCCGTCCTACTACGCCTTCGGCCTGCCTCCCCTCGTAACCTGCCTCCAGGTACCAGATCTTTTTGGATACTTTCGGGGTTTTTCACCGTCCCACTTTACTTTTCTGTACGGTACTCCCTTTTTTGGATACTCCCTTTCGAGGCTTTTCACCCTCTCACTTTTCCTTTTCTTGTATGATACTCCCTTCCAAGTTTTTTCACCCTCCCACTTTTCCTTTTTCCTTTTCTTGTATGTTGCCGCACCGTGCTGGCAGCGAATAGCACCCCGTCCAGGAGTACACCGGTTGGTCCACGCCAGCTGAGATTTTCCAAATCCTTGCCATCATTGCAAAAGAACTTCAGCCAGTGGCTCACCAAAAATCTCCCCAAATCCTACAAGGGGTTCTGTACTTCACACATCTTTTTTTCACATGAGCAATTGAGATTCAAATCTTTTCTACATGCAAGGTCCTTCGAATTGTAATTTTCATGGTTGCATAATGGAACAACCGCAACTGGATGTTGAATTCTCATCGCATTCCACTATGCAAGAGAAAATGTATATGAAAAACTAAAAATTGGGGCATACTACTCAGAGGAATTTCCCTCCGTCCCAAAATAAGTGTCTTAATCTTAGTACAACTTTGCACTAAAGTTAGTACAAAGTTGAGATATTTATTTTTGGACGGAAGGAGTATGTGTTTACTTTTGTCCCGGAAGGAGTTCGATTAAGTTTTTGGTGTAAAGCAAAATTCATGGAAACTTAAGGAGAAAGCGTACATAACATGGAATTAGAGGACACGGGCTATGATCTAGACACATGTTGATTGTACTATGCAGTTCTAGCTCCATCAACACCAATATGATGTCCTATCATTATAAGTAAATTTTCTGTTAGTAATGTAATTTGGTAAGTAAAGTAAAGTATTACCTGTATCCCAAAACATATGACACGCCACTGTTACCTCCAAATATGACGCAGTTATTCAATATCCATTGTTTGATTAAAGATATAATCAATTAGTGGCATCGAATCAAGTCTTCTTTTTTGTGGGGAAGAATTAAGAACTCATATTTTTTTTCCATGAGGTATAAGGGGAATAATAATAGATTCGCTTAGGAGAAACAAAATGCCGTTCAAGGGAGTAAATGAGATATATGATTGGGTAGAATAGTTGGGAGCTCATATTTGTTTTTGAAGGCTTGTAGGAAATAGTAAACGCACTGGTCCAAACTCCAGAAAGTAAAGTGGGTTGCGCCATGGTGCATATGATGCCACTAATTAAAAGTGACATCACCAAAAATGAAAAACAAAAACACATAAACAATAATTTCTACTAAAATTACCGGCAAGCTTGCCTTAGAACAGGACAAAGTCTCTTAAGACCATGTAGCTGTGCTATTCTATTTTGGTTAAGTTCCATTCATACATAACATTCAGAAACAACAATTATACACTGGTAGAAAATGAAAACCAAGCATCAGGGACAACTAAACCTGGACCAGAGATAAGTGGAGAAACACACACACACACACACACACACACACACACACACATATCACATCACATCACAAGGTAGACTAATTTCAGTTCCTGCTCCGGTACTTTCATAAGAAGTATTTTGGTCCCCCATTCTACATTCTCAGTTTAATGCTTCACTAAAAAAGGAGGTAACTTGAAGCGATCCTTGTATATAAAAACACAATCTAGGATAATCTTACATACAAATTTATTTTGCTTCACAATAATTTTTAAAGCAAATAAAAAAACATGTACAAGGACTGCCAATGGGATAACTGATGGTCATTTTTTTTGAAAGGTAACTGATGGTTACATGAAACATCAACTTTAGGAGCCAGATATGATCTAAGGAAGTGACACACATCTGCATGTATCTAATAACAAAAGCCACAGGAAAGATAACCTTTACTGATTCAAATATTGCCAGATCCACTCCTTTGTTTGAATAGCAACGGCCACTGGCACCAACACATCCCCTTCGTCGTAGATCGATAGACAGCAAAAATGGAGCGACATTAAGAAACTGAGATTACATATGGCTAGATAATGAGATTCCTTTGTATCATCATATTCTTACTTCTTACTTTGAAATGTGGTAGCAACAATTAGAAAAATTGTAATACGTTAGTTTTGGCACGATGAAAAATTCAGTGCATGTACCTGTAATCAACACTGGCTATGATGGTCAGTTCATCTTGATTGAGTACTGATCAAGCATCACCAAGTTGTGCAAAATCAACAAATTTCAGTCCTTCTCTGCTGCAATTTTTTTAGCTAGTAAACAAAGCATCTGAACAGATCTCAGCATTCCAATAATTAAAATTAATAGATTTGTAACATCTTGTATATAACAAATCTGCAAACAATTTTAACGTCATCTCTTAAGTTTTTTATCCATGCGCATAGTTAGCAGATTTAAGCCATAGCATTGTAGGCAACACTACATGTGGACTGAATCTTCCATTAACTTTTCCGGTTTGACCATCCCGAGGCATATAATTACAGCCTGACAAAGATAACTTTTCCGGTTGCTTTAAAAATCATGACTGCACAAAGTAATCTTTCATGCCAATAATAATCCAGTAATACATATTCAGTAAAAAACACAATTCATATCTATGCATGATGTATACTTAAAGACATTTTTGCCAACAAAATATGAGAGAACAATATATCCATATAACAAAATTCCCTTTTTAGCGGTATTACAAAGGAGGCGCGAGGCAGAGCTCAAGAAAGAAATGAAAATTACATACCCGGATCTAGCCAGGATAACATGACACCTCGGTCGATGAGAAGTTCTTTTCGGTAGTTTGACCATAGAAGAATGTCTTGAGCAGCCTTTTGAGCAATGACGTTGATGGACTGATCATCTTCCCAAAACACCTTGACGTCGTTTGTTTTGAGGTTTCTGACCATATATATCGTCTTCTCAAAACACCTTAGCTCTCCATACAGGTCAGCAAGCTCATAAACAATGGTACTAACATTTTTGTATGTTTGTAAAAATCAATTTATATTGCTGAATATAATTCGAAGCCACATGATCATCACTTCAGGAACACACATGCCACCTGAATCCAAATGGCTAAAATGCCATTCTAGAGAATATATTATACATAATCTTGATGACATAACTACTTCCAATGTAAAATGTTTGTAAGGCTAATTGAGAACTATGTCAGAAAGTAAAATAAAATAAAATTATCACTCTTGTATTCTTATAAAATAAAATTATCACTCTTGTATTCTTGGTGTACACGATGAGACGTAAACAGTCAATGAGTTTATTAGAAGTGATAAAAACGGAAATGCACAAGTAGTGCAACATATTAACCAAAATTAAATGGATAATGCCCGTGCGTTGCTACGAGCAACAATATAATGTAACTGAATGGATAAAACAAATAATTAAATACTAACATAGATAATACCTCAATCGCCGTCATTGAGTTGTATGTTCATCCACCTGTCGTTGTTGGCATGGCGCACACGCAAGTTTGCTGACAATAACCGGGTACCATGGGAGCAGCATACCTTTATTCCATAAAATCATTTCCCTTGCTGTAGCCTATCTGAATCATTTATGTAGAAGCTACAAATGTTGGTGCAAGCTAGCCATCTTCATGAGTTAATCCCAAAAAGCATCCCAAAGCTAACAGTTGGGTCGATCGTATTATCCCTGAAATGTCATTACAAGAAATTCAGTGAACTTCAATAAAAAGCCCGACGGCAGGACAATTAGCTAAAGTAATGCACATGCAACATCCAAGGTAAATCTCTGGTCTCAAAATTTACGTTTCCTGTGTCATAACAAAATATGATATTGGCACTTAAATATCTATATAAAAGTTCAGAAGTTGCTTCCCACGCTTATCATAAGAATCCTTTTTACACGATAACTTCAGACTTCATACGCCTTACCAAACTTAGTTCAAAAGCAAACAAATTAAGTGTCTAACCATAGCGAGCTAGTAACCCTCTAAATCCCATGAATGAAATAGGTAGAACCATGAACGATTTCTATCTTTACCTGATTATTTTTAAACAATTTGGTTTTCACATAACTGGAAACCATTGCGTGGATGCTTTTCCCTCTCGTAGAGCATCGACTCTAAGAATATAACACATTTTGACACTGGGCACTCCTGAATCATAAGGTACAGGGGTGGGGCACACGACGCAATGGAGCAGGAGAGAATGATGTACCTGAAACTTCCACACCACGTTAAGGTTCTTGGGATTCTTATCCGGGTAAAACAACTTGGCCTATAGAAACGCATATATATCCAGCACAACCAAATTAGAACCAATGAGGCCATGCACATATAATCAGAATTTGATGGAAGGATCACGCACCATGTGAGCATACACCATTCTCTCCAGCCACTTGTAACGGCACCATGGAGCGCACAAGCTAGACAGTTGGGATGTATCGACTGTTGTCTCGGTCAAATGCGTGGAAGGCCTCCGCGACCTGCTGAGTGGTCGACGGAGATAGAGGAGCGACAAAGTCATAGAAAAGGCTGCAAAGGAGAGGGCAACCTCGTCGAACTTGACGGCGCAGTTACCATCACCATGCCGATCTCGTCCCCGCGCCGGGAGGAGGCCGAGCGAGCGGAGTAGCGTGATTATCTCGAGCATGCTGATCTTGCCGCTGCCGTCGACGTTGAGCCTGCTGACCTTGTCCAGGGCCAACGTTTGATCAACGCAGGCAACGGTAATGTGCCGATGGTTCAAGGCAGCACCCATTCATCATTCATATACATGCATCTACTACAACCATGTGTCCATGCCTGCACTGGTAGGACATCTGGTAGGTGTGTTTCCTGTAATTCATTCAGTGAAAACAGCAACAAGAGAAGTTGAGTCGTGAAAAAACTCAGAAATACAATGTTGGCTGAACGATTTCCAACGGAGAAGAAATCAATGAAATTCTTACCAGCCAGAATAGCAACACCCCACGCGTCCGCGCCAGGGCTCGTCGTCGTCCTTCCCATACGAGACCGTGGAGGAGGGGCTGCGGAGCATGACTCCATATCGACGAAGGGCGAGATGCAGGCAAGCAAGCATTGGCGAGGCGCGGTCGTCGAGGTCGAGCGGCGTCATAGGGGTGGTGGATCCCCACATGTTGTCGCGCACGTTGAGGCCAGATCCCGTTGGGAGCGAGGATACAGGGTCAACGGCGGATGGATCTGAGTGGAGGCCGCGGCCATCACGTCAACAGTGGAGATCGTGGTGAGGCGGCGTTGCGGCGATGCGTGATGCGTGCAGAGGAGGATCGGGGGGCTGCGGCCGCCATGGCTTCTGTGGGGAACGGGGGCGTCGCAGGCGAGATCGTAGAGAGGTGGGGTGTGAGGGCAGGGAGGATTAGGTTTCGTGGCACGGTTTTATTTGTTTTTTTCCACCGGTTCACACATGTGGAATAAAAATCGGTGAGAGTGGGGCGAGGGAGTTTCGATCGATGGAGAGGTGAGGGGGGGCGAACGAACGAAACCACGTACGGACTGCTCCTTTAGGAGTAGAGATTGCCATGTCAATTGACACCTATTTGCGAAGGAGCTGCTGCAAAACTAGAACAGACACATCACCACCACATTCAAGCACGAAAATTGACTGTCAACAAAATCAACACATCAAATGGAACATTTTTCAAGTTTGCATACGAAGATCATGGAAGAAAACATGGATGAATCCTAGATGATATTAAAAAGCAACCTTGAGGAGTCGCTGGTAGATGGTCGGGCCTGCCGGCGCCCGGTCCATCCAACTGCCGACCCTAATCTCACAACTACGGAGGCCAAAGTGCCTCGGCCGCAAGCCTCGTCCATCGCCTCCACCCCTGGACACCTCCGCCCAGCCCTTGCACCCGATGCGGACCCGGCCTGCGCACCACCACGTCCCCACTACGCCATCCAACCACCGTCGAAGCTCACGGCCACCAACCAGCCCCGCCCATCGTGCCTTCGCTCAATGACATCAAGCGCCGCCCTTGGCTTCCTTGGTCGCCAATCCTCCCTAGTTGCCTCCACCGTAGGTGCTGCGGCCGAGCTCAGTTCTACATGTCCTCCTCGTCTCCTCGAGCGCCACCACGGACGCGCTCCTCCTCAAGCGGCGGAGGAAAAAGGAGGGAGCCACACGCGGCGGCAAAGAAGGTGCGCCCCGATTAGCGACAACCACCGACGGCACGTGCGGCGTTACGCCGCGGAGGCGAGACAGGTGAACGCGGCGGCAATGGGAGCTGCACGAGCCCAACGAGGGAGAAGAAGCTCGCACATGGGTGGGGGAGGGGAGGGAACGGATTTAGACGGCCATAGGAGAGACAGGAGATGTGCTTGCCCGACGACGGAGAAGAGCTCGCGTGTGGGAGAGGAGGGAATGGATGGAGCGGCCATGAGAGTGGGTAACGCCCTGTTACGCCTGGCGGGATCTAGCTAGACTAGCCCCACAGACCAACACTAGTCTTTCCTGCGCACTTTGTCCTCACTCGTGGTCACCATCCTAGAATTGCTCCAAGCCAAGCACGCTTAACTTCAGTGTTCTTTTCGAATGGACTCCCGGAAAAGAAGGAATTTCTTGTTGATATGAGTAGTCTATCATTCCTATTAAGCCAGGCTCTCACAAAGTAAGGGTGAAAAGGATAAGGCCAACCACAAACCACGGGGCAAGAAGACTAGAGCACTGGGTCGTTTCTGACGATGCGGCGGAAAACCTTAAATCAGATGTTTGGTACTTATAATTTTCGAAACTAAATAGCACATGTGCTACATAAAGTTTAAATGAAAATCAATGATTACCCCTGAGCTAAGTTCCAAAAAGCACTCCTCCATTCCATATTTTTGTCGTGGTTTTAGTTTAAATTTAAACTAAAACCACCGCAAAAATATAGAACGGATGGAGTACTTCAAACCACATAATCCAACAATCAGGAGCTAATTGAAGGCAAACAACGGATCCCATTCATGGGGATCCTCAGCCTTCTGCCCTTCTCCCAACAATGGGTACTTCCAACTAAACATTTCTGGCTTCTCATCCTCTGCACGGCCCTCCATGATGCGTTTCCTCGTCTTCGCCACCTTCCGCATGACGGCCCACAGCGCCACGTCGAACGCGTCATTCACCGTCGACTCGAGCTTCGTTGACGTGTCGCTGTAGGTCATCGCCGGGATGAGGCCCACGACCGCGCCCCTCATCCTCTCCACAGCGTCCGGCGGTATCCGCCGCAGCCTCTCCTCGACGCTCACGTTCCTCCGCACATCCTCCTCCGAGATGTACACCGAGTACTCGGTGTGGTTCTTGGGCAGGTGCCAGGTGTACTGCACGTACGCCGTGCCGGGGTGGAAGAAGACCGGGATGCAACCGGCGAGCACGGCGTCGAAGGCCAGCTTGCGCGTGTACCTTTCGCCCCGCGGCTGGAGGCAGAACGTCGAGCTCTGGAAGAGTTTCATGACGCTGGCCGGGGAATCGCACTGGTTTCTCGGCCCCTTCTTGCTGCACTCCATCAGCGAGCAGGCGGCGGACGCCCTGCACTGCTCGACGAGGTTGCTTGCGATGGACTTGCTGTCCTCGGCGTGGGCGCCGGCGAAGGAGAAAAGCCACTGGCGCTCCAGCCCGCGCACCCGCTCCTGCCAGAAGAAGATAGCATCGTCGGTCGCCGGGTGGAATGCGGTCGGGTACGGGATGGCGGCGTCGTTCCGGTCCCACGGGCTGGCCTCCACGACGAGCGCGGTCATGTTCCGGACGGCCGGCAGGCGGAAAAGCTTGCTTCCCCACTCAGCGTCGGCGTCGTCCTGCCGCCGGAAGTCCCACGTGGTGCGGCCGGCGACGAAGAAATGGTCTCTACCGCCCATGACGCGCCACTCGGGGCGGGCGGTGACCAGATCCACCACCTCCAGCGCCATCGCGTCCCGAGTGGACGCGTTGTGCCCCCAGAGGTGGCGCGCCACGTCGAGGCCGGCGTAGAACGGGACGAAGACGGCGGACGCGAGGGAGGAGTCGTTGGTGAGGCACTCGTACCGCTTGATCCGCTCGTGGAAGATGACGTCCAGGCTGTGCTCGTCGGAGTCGTACCACCCAGTCTCCTGCAGCACGCCGCCGTCGGCTCCGCTGAGCCGCGGGCCGAAGCCGCCGTTGGCCGTGTACTTGCACTTGTCCTTGGACGCGAAGAGGTCCTCGCAGTCCCAGACCATGTCCGTGTTGAAGCGGGAAGGCAGCTCCTGGACGTAGATGTACTGGCCGGTGCACAGGCCTCGCCTTCGCCTCTCCTCCGCCGCAGCGAGCTCGCGCACTTCGTTGTCGGACGAAATCTTCCGGTCGCCGGCGTCACGCTGAGGCGGGACGGCAGAGTCGGAGAAGGGCGACCTGCCGGGGCGCAGCGAGGACGCACGGCCGTGCTCGACGCTTGCGACGCCGCCGTGGGCGTAGTCGTAGCAGTGGCCTGCCAGCATCCAGAAGGCGGTGGCGATGATGAGGAAGGAGCAGAAGCGGGAGCAGCGGCTAGGCCGCTTGTATAACTTGCCCGCCTTGTCCGTCCTCTCCGCATGCATCTCACCGCCCGTCGACGGCGGGAGGGTAGCAGAGTTGTGCCGCTTCATACCGGCGGAGGCGCGAGAGTATCGAAAGAAGAGAATTGGCTCGACAAAGCAGCGAGCGGGCAGCTAGTTCTAGCAGCAGCCTTGGCGTTCACTCCTCGGTGATCAGTTTCTCAGTGACGACAAACACAGTTGGGATCTGAAGTCAATTTTTGTGCACTCTGCGGTCTGCCATGGGATTAAGCAAATCAAGTGGCAATTAATAACTTAAGCAAAGAAGCAAGGAACGTGCACATGAGGTGAGTAATTAAGGATTCAGAAGTCAGCTTGTGGCCGTGTCAGAAAAGATGCATCCACACCCAGTTGATAGGATGGCGGGACGCTTCTTACCACTGTAGTACATTTTTAATCTTTGGATTCAGAGGAGAATACTAATTGCCTTGTGATTATGACAGATCAGGATACCAGAAGTCCAAGTGGCACATCAGAAACTGTGCGTGTCAACGAACTGTTCACAGAGGAGTATACTATTTGCAAATTGGCTTGAATATGGCAGGCCGCAGTCATTCGTGGAATTTGAATGGCGAGGCTCTCTTCAGTCTTCTGTCCCCGTCTCAGTTTCAGAGAAACGACACCTGCTGCTACTCCCCCCTCGAGTGCAGAATCATATCAACCATCCGGCAAGATGAGTTGATCGCGCGATTTGAATCAACTGACATGAGTTGAGTGACCCAATAATCCAAGACCAAGAGAACGGGGGCGTGAGTGGTGAGATTCTTTCTTTCTCTGAAGCTTCTTGTCAGCTTCAATCGCAGACTCTCGCGCTGCTGATCGTCCCTATAATACTCCGGACAGCCTGGTTATGCGCGTGATTCGCTTCTTGTATGTTTAGAACTACTGGATCTAGCCAAACTGGCATGGGGGTTCCTGGATAAAATAAGTCAAGTCAGCTATCCATGATACTGGGGTTTACTGTACTAGAACAAGTCAGTCAGACGCAGGCTTTTTGTGAGTAAACTGTCAGACAGCACTTGGCCAATGAAGCCAAGATCAAGATTCCTCCATGTGCCAATGAAACCAAGGTTAGGGAGACTGTTTACTGGACTCCACTTGAGCTCCACTCCATTCCCTTGTTTGCTTGCTAATACTGTCACGTTTACTATTTGATGTCGCTACTGTCGACCAATTAGCACCGGGGTAATAAGAAGATTACATATATCATCAGCTCCACACGATAAAATCTGACACACAACAAATCAGCAGATATGTTCTAGGATGAGAACCTAGGGCGTGTTTGGTTCCTGGCGTCCTGCACTTGTGATCCGTTAGAGTCTGAGTAAGCAAATACAACCATGTAGAGTCATCCTTGTGATCCGGTATTTCGTTTGGCTGCCTACAAAGCTCAAGATTGCTGACGGTAGAAACACAAATACGGAGTGTAGTTGCAAAGTATGCTATAATTTGGTCTATATTGGCCTAGCCCAATAACCATTTTCGGAATTCCTAATAAATCCTAGAGGCTCAGTTAGCCCATTCATGCAAGTCAAGAGGTGGAACAAAAGTTTGGTCCCACATTACTTGTTTAGTAGGAGTTGGACATCTTTGTAAGGGAGACTCTTTCCCCACATGTATGAGCATGAGAAGAGAGACATACATGCGTGCTCCTCCTCTTCCGCCGTTCGCCATGCCTTGCCGCGGTTTGCAGAACCAGCCGTTGTCTAACTTTTTGCCACGCATGATGGGTATATGAAAGGTCGCACAGAAGCTGAAACGTTTTGCTATAGTGGAGATTGAATGGAAAGGTTGTTCAGTTTCGGCTGCTGACTGATCGCTTCACCTCCTATCTCTTCGTTTCATCTCCTACCGTTGCCATTCACCTCCTCCTCATGTGCCTACAAAGAGGTCACTCTCTTCGGGAAGCCACAACACACAACACTTGGCTCACGCCATTGAGTTCCAGAGCACTGAGGTACTGCTAGGTTCTTCCCCATCCCGGCTTACGGCGTGCACCGCGGGTCGGAAAAGTAGGGCTCTGAAACCCCGCTGCTTCGAGTCATGTACGGAAGAAGGGTGATAAGGTTTTTTCGGGATGCTCTGTGTGACTACTAATTTCTTCATGACGGACGCCACAGACGTTGGCGATCATTTCCCCCAACGAGGACTTCTTCCCCGACTTCAACGGTCTCTTTGACGACATGGGCGACAACACCAACACGAACGTATATGGTTCCTTCGCTGCACAGTATATGTTCATGTCTCTTTTGTTCAACATCATGCTAGAGTTTCTTGTTCTAGATTTTGTGCTAGATATGTTATGTTCAAATTCACAACTTTAGATGGTATTTGCATGCTCTATGTTAGACTGCATGGCTTACTTTATCTTTGTTATTCTAGTCATGTTTATCTACTGTTTCTGTGGATTAAATCATGTGGTAAATTGCTCATAGTTCCAACAAAGTATGTGCTCCCAATATACAACGTCCTGATGTTTGGTTACATGCAAGACATACAATGTGACAGCCTATTCTAGTGGTGAGGTTACCAACACACAAGGCTATACGCGCACACGTGTATTTAGCCACATTGAACAAACAGTTAACCGTGGAAAGTGCAACATGGTCGTGAACATAATAGAAGTTTGTGACCATGATAACGACGACGAGATTATAAAGCTCTCTCTCTCTCTCTCTCTCTCTCTCTCTCTCTCTCTGACCCTGGCAAGTGTTGGGTCATCCTGGCCGCACTTGATCACCACCCCTACGCACGAACGGTCCAACAGAGTGACCTTGAAAGCATGGGGGCTCAGGGCATCAAAGGTGAGGAAGTACCCGATTTGCAACTCGTGAGCTATGGTGAAACGGGGCCATCCTGATCCATGGCAACCCTCCCATTGACATCCTGAAGACATGCCATCCAGTTGCATCCAATGTTCCTATGGAGAGTAGTGATCTCACTTTAGATGGTGCCTAGGTGCTCACGGAAAGCATCGGGGATGGGAAGTAAATCTAACCCAGGTGCTAAGGATCACCTTGTAGAAGTGGATTGGACCTACTTCCTCATGGAAGTGGCCAACATTTATCGGCCTCCCTTGACGCCTGTTGGAGGCACTGCCTTATGATACATCCTTGCTCTTGGAGTAGCTCCTTTGAGCTGCATTGCAGAGGACCAACTTGATGCAGAGCACTGCAATGCAGAATGTAAGCATACTGCGCATGGAACTGAACTATAATGGTAATGATCTGCATTACATGATGCCCAAGGGGTGAGCTGGTACAAGGATCGTAAATACAATATATGGAACCAATCCTCACACCAACAATCACCCTAATGCATGTACTGAATGACAATGAAGATTCACTTATCTAACACTAAATCACTCCAATCTACAACCAAATCACACGGATGTACCCCAAAATCACACTCATCTACCCCCAAATGGAACTCATCTTCCCCAAAATCTCACCCTAAAGCAAACCCTAAATGGACTCCAAAATTGATCCGTATCAAACTCAAAATCAGAGCCTAAATAGGGCAAGGAAGGGCTTGCCACAATTAACAAAGTGGTGATGAAGCTCTAGTCAATGGTCTTCGCTGCTGGTCACCATCTAGATTTTCCGCTGCCGGTGCTCCTTGTCAAGATATTCCCTCCGCTGATGCTCGTTGCGCTGGCAGTGAGAGCGAGGGAGAGAGTGATAGTGGAGCAAATGGATAGTGAGCTATGAGAGAGGGGTGAGGGGGTTTATGGTGTGCCTTCGGGAAACAACGTGCAGTCTCTCTCTCCTCCCCACACGTGTAGTTGTGTGCCCTCCTTGCACTCTCGGACTTGGCTCGCTGGAAACGGTAGATTCGGTCGTTCCTCCATAGCCAGGCTTTGTTGTGCATTGGGGAGTATGCTATGCAAGTCCAACCGACCTAGCAGGCATCAAAATGGGTCAAATTTGATCCTCACAGCCTGACTGGGTGTTATGCGGTCAACCAAGCATACCCTAGTTGTTGCGCAAATCGAAGAACATATGACTGATAAGCTGCCAACTGCTAAAAATGCAGTCTGAATCGCTAACTGGTTTCTTCTGATCATATGCAATTTGAACTGTGTATGAAGAGACTGGCCCTATACAATGTGATGGACGCACAGTCGATACAAGTACAACGAAGATATGAGATATGTACACTGGTGTGGAAAGTGGGCCAACCATGACTCTGAATGGACAAACAATGGCCATAGTCTAGAGCCTTACGAGATCATATGTCACTCAACACTACTCCTTTTTTGAAAAGGGGATAGCGCGAGTCTCACTCGATAGTACTATAGAAATCTCAATTGTCAAATTCTTTCAAACCAAGAGTTCAAATCATGAATCATTTCAACCAACATATTCCTTGAGATGAGGTGCCTCCGAAACGACCCACTCTACGATATTAGTAGATATTGTTTGGTTCCTAGCCGCACCTTGCCACACTTAGTCACAACCTCAATTTAGCATGTTTGACCGATTTAGGTGGGTGTTCGGTTCTAGCCACACCTAAGGCAAGATTATTTTTGTAAGAAATATGACCCCATGTCATACATATAAAAACTGTGGCACAATTCCCTAAGACAATACAAAGCATGGTCACAAATTTGAACACCTAGTGAAAGGCAAGTGTGGCAAAATTAGTCACCAATGAAACATGCCATGTTGTTTTATGGTATTGCATTGTAGTTTTTATTTTCTCATAACCCTTGTTTATGTAGAATGTGTGTTATAATATGCTCATTCTATTTGGTCGCCGCCCTTGCTTCATATATGTCAAGATCATGTCATGTTGTGTCTTCGCCTGAGCCTCGCTCGGCTATACCACTGGTGCAGCACACTACATTGTCGGGCAGGAGCACGACCTTGCCTGGGTCACACCCAACAACTATGCAGAAGCATTTTGCTACCACACAGATGCTAGATAGAGGTCACCTGCTAGTCATAAGGGGTCTGACCGCCTAGCGGACGCCATTGCATTCAGTGACATTTCGGACCTTCGTCGTGTAGAGTGCACTTCAGCGGCAGGATCCAGGCGCGGCCAGATGCAAGCGATAACTCGAGGCATCACGCTCATTGTCAGGCAAGTTATGTGACACTGAAACATCTACATGTCCATCATTTAGTTTAGCACCTTCAATTTTATCTTTTTTTGAATCTGATATTGTTGTTAAAGCTCATTTAGGCAAAAAAAATTGGTAATGATGACCGTCAAATTGATGCCTATATTAGTTTACTTAAAGATGACAAGTTGGAGGGCCATTGTGTATGTTTATCCTAATGGATTGTCCATACCCTTCTTGCAAGTTTTTTTGCGAAGACCTTGCACCCGAGGAGTATTCTCAACATGATAGACCTTTGCATAGTCATACGGATTGGCTGGAAGCACATGTTAAACCAAAGATAAAGCAAATGAAGATAATTTATGATGTATTTGTGATACGACACGACGCATTATTCGTAAACGATTCCAGAATAAATTTGATTAAGGAGAGGGATTTATTTTAACAACAGAGGTCTATGTAACCTTGCCAACCGCCGTTTTATGTTAAAAAGTCTTCAACGGAATTTAGACTTTGTAGCCTTGATGGAAACTAGTAAAGCTAATTTTGTTGTTACTTTCTTATGTCACCTAATTGGCGGTCTTGATTTTGCTTGGACTTTTCTCCCACCTCATGGGTGGTTAGGGGGGATCCTATTGGGTGCCAACATGTTTGTGGTCTTAAACCAACTGTGTCCTCGAGTAACGACACATTTGTTGGGAGGAATGCAAGTGATAGATCGAGATGGTAGCTCACGAGACGCATGATCCACCCATGTTCGGGTGCTCACGAAGGAGGTAATACACTACTCCTACAGTTAGTGGTTTTATTGCTCGAGCGCTCACCAGCGATCGGAAAGATCACGGGGTTTCTTGTGTTCAAGCTCGCGACTGATATGTCCATTTTGCATCATGGTTTTCTACTATTATTTTTATGCCCTTTCTTAATTAGCAGGAGTTACTTGAAGAGGGAAATTACCGGTAGCTGGAATCCTGGACCTAAAAGAGATACAACAGAGATAGCTATTCTCCGGAGCTATAAATGACCTGAATTTTTTTGGAGATTTGTTTTTGAATATATAAAAAATACTGGAAAGAAGAAACAACAAGGAAGATCAACTATGGTCCCACAAGGGCAGGGGGCCCTACCCCCAGGGAGCGCCCTCCACCCTTGTGAGGCCCACGAGGGCCCTCCGGTGCCCGTCTTCTGCTATATGTTGCCATTTTCCCTCGAAAAAATATTGTGAAGAGTTTTGGGACGAAGCCCGCTGTTGATACGTCTCCAGCGTATCTATATTTTTTGCTTGTTCCATGCTGTTATATTATCATTCTTGGATGTTTTACAATCATTTTATAGCAACTTTATATCATTTTTTGGGACTAACCTATTGACATAGTGCCAAAGTGCCAGTTGCTGTTTTTGCTTGTTTTTTACTTCGCAGAATATCAGTACCAAACGGAGTCCAATCGCGACGAAAGTTTTTGGAGATTTTTTGGAGCAGAAGACACCCAGTGGGCCAAAAAAGTGCCAGAGATGTGGGCTGTGGAGAGCACAACCCACCAGGCCGCGTTAGGGGGCCCCCGGCGCGCCCTGATGGGTTGTGCCCTCCACAGGGCCCCTCTCCACCGCCTCTGATGCCTATAAATTCCCAAATATCCAAGAAACCCTAAGGGAGTCGATGAAAAACACATCCAGCCGCCGCAAGTTCCAGAACCTCGAGATCGAATCTAACACCATCACCGAGGGGTTCATCATCCTCATTCGTGCCTCTCCGATGATGCGTGAGTAGTCCACCATAGACCTACGGATCCGTAGGCAGTATCTAGATGGCTTCCTCTCTCTCTTTTGATTCTCAATACAATGGTCTCTTGGAGATCTATTTGATGTAAACTTTTGCGATGTGTTTGTTGGGATCCGATGAATTTTGAGTTCATGATCAGTTTCTATCCATGAATATTATTTGAGTCTTCTTTGATCTCTTATATGCATGATTACTTATAGCCTTGTATTTCTTCTTCGAATCTTTGGTTTAGTTAGGCCAACTAGATCGATTTTTCTTGCCATGGGAGGAGGTGCTTTGTGATGAGTTCGATCTTGTGGTGTCCTTTCCCAGTGACAGAAGGGGCAGCAAGGCACGCATGTATCATTGCCATTAAGGATAACAAGATGGGGTCTATTCCTACATGAATAGATCTTGTCTACATCATGTCATCGTTCTTATTGCATTACTCTGTTTTTCCATGAACTTAATACACTAGATGCATGCTGGATAGCGGTCGATGTGTGGAGTAATAGTGGTAGATGCAGGCAGGAGTCGGTCTACTTATCTTGGACATGATGCCTATATAATGATCATCGCCTTGGATATCATTATTATTATTTGATCTTCTATCAATTGCCCAACAGTAATTTGTTCACCCACCGTGTGCTATACTCATGAGAAAAGCCACTAGTGAAACCTACGGCCCCGGGTCTATTTTTCCAACATATTGCTTTCCGATCTATCTTTTTTCCTCTTTTGTTTTCAGATCTATTATTCCAAAAACCCCAAAATACCTTGCTGCACTTTTTATTTGCTCTTTTTTATTTTGTGTTCTTGAAAGATCTATCTCTCCAATCTATCATTACCTAATCTAAATTTTTACCATAGAGAGATTGACAATCGCTCTTTCGCGTCGGCTTGCAAGTATTTGTTCTTTGTGTGCAGGTGCTGCTTATTAGGTGGTGGTGATCCTCCCACCGGTTCGATACCTTGGTTTAATAATTGAGGGAAATACTTACCGTCGCTGTGCTGCATCTTCCCTTCCTCTTTGGGGAAATACCGACGCAGTCTCAAGCCACGTCAAAGGAATTTCTGGCGCCATTGCCGGGGAGGAAGCAGTCTCTTCTACGTGCTAATCTCCGGCGCCGAGGAGACACCATCATCATCTACCAGGTTCCTAATCACAAATCTCATCTCCTTGCAATTACATTATTTGCCATTTGCCTCTCGTTTTCCTCTCCCCCACTTCACCAATTTGTCGTTTTATTCGCCCTCTTTTTCGTTTGCCTTTTTCCTCGTCGGATCACTTGCTTGCTTGCAATCTTGTTTGCGTAGTCACGATGGCTCAAGAAAAAACCAAGTTGTGTGATTTTTGCAATACTAATAACAATGATTTTATTAGTACCCCAATTGCTCCTCCCGCCACTAGTGCGGAGTCTTCTGATATTAATGCCGCTTTGTTGAATCTTGTCATGAAAGATCAATTTGCCGGTACTCCTAATGAGGATGCCGCGTCCCATCTAAACACGTTCGTTGAATTGTGTGATATGCAAAAGGAAAAAGATGTGGACAATGATATAGTGAAGTTGAAGTTATTTCCTTTTTCCTTGCGGGATCATGCAAAAATTTGGTTTTCCTCTTTGCCTCGCAATAGTATCGATTCTTGGAATAAGTGCAAGGATGCTTTTATCACTAAGTATTTTTCGCCCGCAAAAATTATTTCCCTTAGGACACAAATCATGAATTTTAAGCAACTTGAGCATGAACATGTTGCACAATCTTGGGAAAGAATGAAATTGATGCTAAGAAATTGTCCTACTCATTGTTTAAATCTTTTGATGATCATACAAAAAATTTATGCGGGATTGAATTTTGTCTCTAGAAATCTTTTAGATTCCTCCGCGGGTGGTACTTTTATGGAAATTACTTTGGGTGAAGCTACTAAATTGCTAGATAATATTATGGCAAATTATTCACAATGGCATACCGAAAGAGCACCTACTAGTAAAATTTTTAATTCGGTTGAAGAAATTAGTACGTTGAGTGATAAGGTTGATGCTTTGATGAAGTTGGTTGCTAGTAAAAATGCTCCTCTTGATCTTAATGATGTGTCTTTGTCTACCTTGATTTAACAAAATAGTGATTCCGTGGATGTGAACTTTGTCTCGCGAAACAATTTCAAAAACAATGCTTATAGAGGTAATTTTAATCCTAGGCCTTTTCCTGGAAATTCCTCTAACAATTATGGTAATTCCTATGGTAATTCCTCTTACAATAATAATAGGAACACCCCTGATCTTGAGAGTAATATTAAAGAATTTATCAATGCGCAAAAGGCTTTCAATATTACGATAGAAGAAAAGTTGAATAAGATTGATGATATGTCTAGAAGCATTGATAGAATTTCTCATGATGTGGAAAATCTCATGTTGAAAGCTTTTGTGCCTAAGATTTATGAATCAATTAAATCTTTATATGTCTCCATGGATGAAACTAAGAAAAGAACCGCTATGCTTAGAGCTAATAGAGAACTCTTAGAAAAATCGTTTTCTAGTGATTGCCTTCATAAAAATGATGAAGATCTTAAAGTGATTGGTGTTTCTTATATTTATTCCTTGTTTAGTAATATTAATATTGATGATAAAGGGACTGAAGTAGAGTCAACTTTAGCTAGAAGGCGTCCCAATAATTTGGAGGGTGAAAATCTTGATGAAAGTGGGTTCGAAGAGGTCAAAACTTTAACTAGTGATGTGCCCACTATTTTTAATTGCAAAGACTTTAATTATGATAGTTGCTCTTTTATTTAATGTATTTATTTGCTGCAATCCATGTTGAATTCACCCCATGCTTATGAATAAAATAAAGCTTTCACTAAACATATCGTTGATGCCATGATGAACTCTTTTGAAGAAAAGTTGGAGTTTGAGATGTCTATTCCTAGAAAATTACATGATGAGTGGGAACCTACCATTAAGGTAAAGATTAAAAATTATGAGTTCTTTGCTTTATGTGATTTGGGTGCTATTGTTTCAACGATTCAGAAATCTTTATGTGATGTGCTTGGTCTCACCAATATTGAAGAATGCTCTCTTAATTTGCACTTGGAGGATTCTACTATTAAAAAGCCTTTGGGAAGAATTAATGATGTTCTTATTCTTGCAAATAGGAACTATGTGCCTGTAGATTTTATTGTTCTTGATATTGATTGCAATCTGTCTTGTCCCATTATACTTGGTAGACCGTTCTTACACACTATAGGTGCCGTGATTGATATGAAAGAAGGAAATATTTGATTTCAGTTTCCACTAAGAAAGGGTGTGGAACACTTCCCTATAACAAGAATTAAGACACCATATGAATCAATCATAAGAGCATCCTATGGATCCAAAACCAAATATGACAATACTTGAAACTATGCGTTATGCCTAGCTAGGGGCGTAAAACGATAGCGCTTGTTGGGAGGCAACCCAATGAATAAATTTATTTTTGTCTTTTCCTTTCTGTTTTTGAGTGTTGACACAATTATGCCTCTGTTATGATTGTGTTTTTATGTTTTATTTAGTGTTTGTGCCAAGTAGAGCCTTTAGGATGATTCATAAGATGAGTAGAAGCGATGCTGAATCTAAAACAGAAAGTTTGCGTCCAGTGTTTGAATTTTCATTTTTTACTGGGACGTGATGTTGAGCTGAAATTTTAACACAGTGTTTCTATACAAATTATTTATGTTTTACTAATTTTTAAGAATTTTTAGAGTTACAGAAGTATGGTTAGAGTACAGATTACTATAGACTGTTCTGTTTAAGACAGATTCTGTTTTCGTCGCATTGTGTGCTTATTTTGATGAATCTATGGGTTATATAGAAGGGTATGAGCCATGGTAAAGTTAAAATACAGTAGGTATAATGCAATAATAAAATATGAATGGGTTTGCAACAGCACCTAAAGTAGTGATTTGCTTTATTATACTAACGGATCTCACGAAGATTTTGTTGAGTTTTGTGTGATTGAAGTTTTCAAGTTTTGGGTGAGATCACGATGGATGAAGGAATAAGGAGTGAAAAGAGCCTAATCTTGGGGACACTACAGCACCCACAAGATATATCCAAAGAGAAACAAGCAACTAAGCTTGGGGATGCCCCCGAGTGGCATCTCCTCTTTCTGCTAACGACCATCGGTATTTTACTTGGAGCTATATTTTTATTCGTCACATATCATGAGTTTTGCTTGGAGCGTCTTGTATCATTTGAGTCTTTGTTTGCTTTTCTTGTTAGTTTGTAACTTGTATCCTTGCTGGACACACCTATTTGAGCGATCCAAAATTATGCTATTATTTGTTAGAATTGCTCTATATGCTTCACTTAAATGTTTCGAGCTATAGAATTGCTCTAGTGCTTCACTTATATCTTTTTGAGCACGGTGTGCTTGGAAACTTTTGAAGAAATACTCTCATGCTTCACTTATATTAATTTGAGAATTAGTAATTTTGAAGAAACCCTCTCATGCTTCACTTATACCTTTTTGAGAGAAGAAATCTCTATGCTCATATGCTTCACTTAAATTTGTTTGAGCTAGTCAAAAAGCAATGGCAATATATGAAACTAGTCCCAAAGTGATAGATATCCAAGGAGGATATAATAAAAGCTTTCATGAAGATCATTGGACAAATTAAAGTTAATTCCTTGTAATAGTTTTGAGACATGATGATAGTAATATGTGAGTCATGTTAGTGAGTAATTAAGCTTTAGTAAGAATATTGGTGTTAAGGTTTGTGATTCCCTATGCAAGTACGAAAGTCAATAGTTATGCAATGAAATTACATCCTACTTATGGTGCATTATTCGGTGTTAGTTATGCTCAATGCTCTCTTATGTGAATTTTCGTTTCTTGGTTGGTTGCTTCTCAATCTATTTGCTAGCCTCCATTTGTACTAAGTAGAAATACTACTTGTGCATCCAAAATTCTTAAACCAAGTTTTGCCTTATGAGTCCACCATACCTACCTATATGCGGTATTTCCATGCCATTCCAAGCAAATTTGTATGTGCCATCTCTAATTTTCAAAATAAATTTCTCTTTTGTGTGCTCGTACCGCTCATAAAACGGTAGAGAGTGTCCAATATTTTTCCATGCTAGATGTGTTATTCTCAAGATGAGTGTTTATTCACATGTCATTGCATGAGAGTGCGGCGGTAATAGGGATGCCCATTCCCGAAATGAAAAAGAAAAAAATTACTTTATGTTGTCAAATAATAAATTCCTTGGAAAGTGTTGGTATGGAAGGCAACCGTGGATACGGCCAACCATGGAATGTGAAAGAATGATGGAAAATGGAATAAACTTTATTTTCTGTTTGGGAACCGCCTATGATGTATCTAGCATGGAAAGTGTCGGGGCACGGATGCTCACGATCACCTATGGGACCAGAGGTCCCTTGTGGTTCCACAAGGGGGTCACGTTGCACGAAGAGCGGAGAGCATGAGACGGCGTCACGATCAAGGCTCATGCATTTTACCCAGGTTCGGGCCGCTGCTAAGCGTAAAACCCTACTCCTGCTTTTTCGTGGATTGATTGGAGGAACACGAAGAACGCAGGGCGCCTAACCCCGGCAAGGAATGCTGTCGGGGAAAGAGCGGCTATGCGAGTACAAGCGTTCGGGGGTTCGAGTTGCCAACCTTGAGCTAGGTTGCCTTGGGCCTCCTTTTATAGTGCAAGGGGTCACCACAATGGCAAAACAGACATTATCTATCGATTAGATAGCTAAGCAGAGCTATCATACCTAACTCTGGCATTTAGGACAAAATGCCATGATTACCTGCCTAGGTGGCGCTTGGGGGTGCATCCCCGGCAAGCTCTTGCCACCGCTTGGCCGGTCGTTGCTTAAGATCTTGACACGCTGCAGGGCAGGTGCCAACCGGGCGTAACTTGCCTTCCAATGTGTCGCCACATGCTTAGCGAGAGCTGATTAATCGCTTGAGGGCTCGACACCGCATTGATAAGTGACAGGAGTAGCGATGCGGTGGAGTGGTGGCTGGATGGCTCATGCCTGCTAGGGAGTGGTTTGCGGGGTCTTCTGGGAGGTGTGTATGTCTTGGTCCCTGGCAAGCGTCGGGGACGTGCTTGGCACGTCGCAGTCCAGTCTTGGGCTGCCACGGTGAGCTTGCTGGAGTCTTGGTATTGATTGTTGGCGGGGTTCTTTGCTTCTACCGCATATGCATAAGTCAGGGGCACTGGGTACCCCTGTACTAGTGCACCGACAGGAGCCCCCGGGACTGGCCCACACGTGCTCGCCAAGTGCCGTTGAGTCAGGCCCAAGTTTCATGCACAGGCGCGCAATGTGAGGGAGTAACTACCAATTTATTGGTCAGCACTGACCCACCACCTCAGGCCGTTTCCGCCATGCGCGCCGCATGCATATCGGGGAGTTAGCGACGGGCGCGCGTGACTTAATATCCTGATTGTGGCAGAAACCGCAGCGCCATGGATTGGAGCAATGGGGCGGTTACCTGTTCGCCCGTGATCGTGGGCGATGGAATTGGTGGAGATGGGCGGCGACCCTAGGAGTGGAGGAGAGCCAGCCCCCATGCCTTCCCCTATAAATTGGGGGTCGCATGGGGCGATGCTCATCCATCCCTTCTTCCTCCTTGACTGCAAACCTACAGAGCTCGCCCTTCTGCTTCTTTGTCTTGAGCTGCGCCCGCCCTCCTGATGCTCAGGGGGAGGAGCCGAGCGAGCGTGCTTGTAGAACCTTCCCTCCGAAACTCTGTTCAGCTCCCATCACGGGTGTATGGTTCTGAAGTGAAGGTCGGTCGGGGAAGCTTTGGATGGGGGAGCGGGCAGCATGGTGGCCGTATCAGGGACGGCTGCAGTGGAACGCCTGTCGCCGCGCTGCCCGCTGATACGTCTCCAACGTATCTATAATTTTTTATTGTTCCATGCTATTATATTATCTGTTTTGGATGATTTATATGCATTAATATGCTATTTTATATTATTTTTGGGACTAACCTATTAATCTAGAGCCAAGTGCCAGTTTCTGTTTTTTCCTTGTTTTTGAGTATTGCAGATAAGGAATATTAAATGGAGTCCAAATGGAATAAAATCTTCGGAATGATTTTTCTTGGACCAGAAGAAACCCAGCAGACTTGGAGATGAAGGCAGGAGACCTGCCGTGGCGTCACAAGCCACCAAGGCGCGCCCTAGGGGGGGGCGCCCCCCTGGCTTGTGGCCCCACGGCAGCCCTCCTAACCCTATTCTTCGGCCTATAAATTCCCAAATATTCCCTGGATACCAAAAAGAGCCACGAAAATACTTTTCCGCCGCCGGAAGCCTTTGTTCCCGTGAGATCCAAACTTGCAGCCTTTTCCGGTAATCCGCCGGAGGGGGAATCTATCATGGAGGGCATCTACATCAACTCCATTGCCCCTCCGATGATGCGTGAGTAGTTTACCACAGACCTTCGGGTCCATAGCTAGTAGCTAGATGGCTTCTTCTCTCTCTTTGTTCTTCAATACCATGTTCTTCATGATCTTCATGGAGATCTATCCGATGTAATACTCTTTTGCGGTGTGTTTGTCGAGATCCGATGAATTGTGGGTTTATGATCAGCTTATCTATGAATATTATTTGAATCTTCTCTGAATTCTTATATGCATGATTTCATATATGTGCAAGTCTCTTCGAGTTATTGGTTTGGTTTGGCCAACTAGATTGGTAATTCTTGCAATGGGAGAAGTGCTTAGTTTTGGGTTCAATCTTGCGGTGTCCTCACCCAGTGACAAAGTAGGGGTAGCGAGGCACGTATTTGTATTGTTGCCATCGAGGATAAAAAGATGGGGTTTTCATCATATTGCTTGAGTTTATCCCTCTACATCATGTCATCTTACCTAATGCGGTACTCTGTTCTTCATGAACTTAATACTCTAGATGCAGGCAGGAGTCGGTCGATGTGTGGACTAATAGTAGTAGATGCAGAATCGTTTCGGTCTACTTGACACGGACGTGATGCCTATATGCATAATCATTGCCTTGGATATCTTCATAATTATTCGCTTTTCTATCAATTGCTCGATAGTAATTTGTTCACCCACCGTATTATTTTCCTTCATGAGAGAAGCCTCTAGTGAAACCTATGGCCCCCGGGTCTATTTTCCATATTATATTTTCAGATCTATAAACCAAAAATACCAAAAATACTTCGCTGCATTCTTTTTTACTTTTGTTTTACTTTTCGTTTTAGCAATCCTATCTATCTATCTCTATCAGATCTCATCGTTGCAAGTAACCGTGAATGGATTGACAACCCCTTTATAGCGTTGGGTGCAAGTGTTTGATTATTTGTGTAGGTACATCTATTGGGGACTTGCTTGTATCTCCTACTGGATTGGTACCTTGGTTCTCAACAAGTGAGGGAAATACTTATCTACTTTGCTGCATCACCCTTTCCTCTTCAAGGGAAAACCAACGCATGCTCAAGAAGTAGCAAAAAGGATTTCTAGCGCCGTTGCCGGGGAGATCTACATCAAGCCTACCAAGTACCCATCACAAACTCATCTCTTGCATTTACATTATTTGCCATTTGCCTCTCATTTTCCTCTCCCCCACTTCTAAAACGATTTTCAAAAAAAAAACCAAAAAGATTTGCATTTTTATTCGCCCTCTTTTTCGTTTGCCTCTTTCCTACCGGATCTCTTACTTGTTTCTATGACTGGCATTACTACTTCCCCTTTGTCACCAGATTTTGAAGTTCTATACTTCAAACAAAAACAAGGGGACAATTTGAAAGATGCCTGGTATAGGCTAATGGAATCTTATCGTATCTCCAACCTAAAAGGAGATGCAAAGGTTTTTCTTAGAAACTTTTACATTGGATTGGCTTCGCATCATAGAGAGCTCTTAGATTTCGCCTCAAAAGGGAATTTTATTGAACTGGATACGAACGCTGCTTATGAAGTTTTGGAAGGGATTTTTGGGGTCCCTCCACTAAAAAATGGGTTTGTTTTCTCAGAAGAGGGAGTTCAAATTCTCGACAAATTGAGTGACTTACATAAGTACTTGGTTGAGTTACAACAATATCACGAACCCCTTAAACATATTAGTGGAAACCTCAATCGTTTGAATACTTTGATTACCCTTTGCAATAAGTGTTTGGATATTTTGGATATTAAGATGGTTTCTTCCCCTACAAACCCGGGGAAGAGGAAAGAGCCCCCCGGATTTGAGAAGGCCCTCACAAAAGTTGCCAATACCAAAGATGACAATACCTAGATCTATTGCGTTATGCCTAGCTAGGGGCGTTAAACAATAGCGCTTGTTGGGAGGCAACCCAATTTTATTTTTATGCTTTTGTTTTTGCTTCTGTTTTTGAGTGTTTTACACATTATTACTTCTGTAGTAATTGTGTTTTCTTGTTTAAATTAATGTTTGAGCCAAGTAAGACCTTTGGGATGGTCTACGGTCTTTGTGATTTGATTTTGCTGAAAAACAGAAACTTTTGCTCTCAGTCCAGGAATTTTGTAAATTAACTGGAACGTGATTTTGATCTGAAATTTTTACAAAAGATTGATATACAAATTTCCCTGATTTTCCTAAGTTTTCAGAATTTTTGTAGTTACAGAAGTTTTCGAAGTCTATAGATTGCTACAGACTATTCTGTTTTAGACAGATTCTGTTTTCTTTGTGTTGTTTGCTTATTTTGATGTATCTATGGGTTGTATCGGGGGGTATGAACCATGGAGAAGTTGGAATAGAGTAGATATTACACCAATATAAATAAAGAATGAGTTCACAACAGTACCTAAAGTGGTGATTTATTTTTCTTATACTAACGGATCTCATGAGTTTTCTGTTGAGTTTTGTGTTGTGAAGTTTTCAAGTTTTGGGTAAAGATTTGATGGACTATGGAATAAGGAGTGGCAAGAGCCTAAGCTTGGGGATGCCCAAGGCACCCCAAGCCATATTCAAGGATACCAAAAATCCTAAGCTTGGGGATGCCCCGGAAGGCATCCCCTCTTTCGTCTTCAATCCATCGGTAAATTTACTTGAGGCTATATTTGTATTCACCACATGATATGTGTTTTATTTGGAGCATCTTGTATGATATGAGTCTTTGCTTTTTAGTTTGCCACAATCATCCTTGCTGCACACATATTTTGAGGGGGACACGCATTAATCTTGAATTTATTAGAATACTCTATGTGCTTCACTTATATCTTTTGAGCTAGGCAATGTTGCTCTAGTACTTCACTTATATCATTTTAGAGCACGGTGGTGTTTTATTTTATAGAAATTATTGAACTCTCGTGCCTCACTTATATTATTTTGAGAGTCTTTAAACAGCATGGTAATTGGTTTAGGTTATGAATTTAGTCCTAATATAATGGGCATCCAAGAGGGATATAATAAAAACTTTCATATTAAGTGCATTGAATACTATGAGAAGTTTGATTCCTTGCATATAGTTTTGAGATATGAAGATGGTAATATGAGAGTCATGCTAGTGAGTAGTTGTGAATTGGAAGAAATACTTGTGTTAAAGTTTGTGATTCCCGTAGCATGCACGTATGGTGAACCGTTATGTAACGAAGTCGGAGCATGATTTGTTTAATGATTGTCAACCTTTGTGTGAGGGTCGGGAGCGCGCGATGGTTAACTCCTACCAACCTCTCCCCTAGGAGCATGCATCTAATGCTTTGCTTCGATAACTAATAGACTTTTGCCATAAGTATATGAGTTCTTTATGACTAATGTTGAGTCCATGGATTATACGCACTCTCACCCTTCCACCTTTGCTAGCCTCTCTAGTACCGCGCAACTTTCGCCGGTGCATTAAACCCACCTTCCTCAAAACAGCCACCATATACTTTCCTCAAAACAGCCACCATACCTACCTATTATGGCATTTCCATAGCCATTCCGAGACATATTGCCATGCAACTTCCAGCGTTCCGTTTTTCATGACACGCACCATCACTTTCATATTGCATATAGAGTCATATTTTGTTCTAGGTATAGAGTTGTAATTTTTGAGTTGTAAGTAAATAAAAGTGTGATGATTTTAATTATTAGAGCATTTGTCCCGTGAGAGAAAAGGATGATGGAAGCTATGAATCCCTCACAAGTTGGGATGAGTCTCCGGACTTTACAAATAATAAAAGAGGCCAGCGAAGCCCAAATAAAAAAAGAGGCCAAAGATGCCCACCAAAAAAAATGAGAGAAAGAGAGAAGGGACAATCTACTATCTTTTTCCACACTTGTGCTTCAAAGTAGCACCATGATCTTCATGATAGAGAGTCTCCTATTTTGTCACTTTCATATAACTAGTGGAATTTTTCAGTTGCACAACCACTTAGTTTTCTTTTTGAGCTTTCATACACTTATAGCTCTAGTGCATTCGTTGCATGGCAATCCCTACTCACTCACATTGATATCTATTGATGGGCATCTCCATAGCCGGTTGATACGCCTAGTTGATGTGAGACTATCTTCTCCTTTTTCCTCACAACCTCCACCATATTCTATTCCACCTATAGTGATATATCCATGGCTCACGCTCATGTATTGCGTGAGAGTTGAAAAGGTTTGAGAACATAAAAGGTGTGAAACAATTGCTTGACTTGTCATCAGGGTTGTGCATGATTTAGATACTTTGTGTGGGGGAAGATGGAGCATAGCCAGACCATATGATTTTGTAGGGATAACTTTCTAAGGCCATGTTATTTCGAAAGGACGCAATTGCCTTGTTGGTATGCTTGAAGTATTACTGTTTTTATGTCAATATTAGACTTTTGTTTTGAATCTTATGGATCTGAATATTCATGCCACAATAAAGAATATTACATGGATAAATATGTTAGGTATCATTCCACATCAAAAATTCTGTTTTTATCATTTACCTACTCGAGGACGAGCAGGAATTAAGCTTGGGGATGCTTGATACGTCTCCAACGTATCTATATTTTTTATTGTTCCATGCTATTATATTATCTGTTTTGGATGATTTATATGCATTAATATGCTATTTTATATTATTTTTGGGACTAACCTATTAATCTAGAGCCTAGTGCCAGTTTCTGTTTTTTCCTTGTTTTTGAGTATTGTACATAAGGAATATTAAATGGAGTCCAAATAGAATAAAATCTTCAGAATGATTTTTCTTGGACCAGAAGAAACCCAGCAGATTTGGAGATGAAGGCAGGAGACCCGCCGTGGCGTCACAAGCCACCAGGGTGCGTCCTAGGGGGGGCCTGGCTTGTGGCCCCACGGCAGCCCTCCTAACCCCATTCTTCGGCCTATAAATTCCCAAATATTCCCTGGATACCAAAAAGAGCCACGAAAATACTTTTCCGCCGCCGGAAGCCTCTGTTCCTGTGAGATCCAGTCTTGGAGCCTTTTCCGGTAATCTGCCGGAGGGGGAATCGATCACGGAGGGCATCTACATCAACTCCATTGCCCCTCCGATGATGCGTGAGTAGTTTACCACAGACCTTCGGGTCCATAGCTAGTAGCTAGATGGCTTCTTCTCTCTCTTTGTTCTTCAATACCATGTTCTTCATGATCTTCACGGAGATCTATCCGATGTAATACTCTTTTGTGGTGTGTTTGTCGAGATCCGATGAATTGTGGGTTTATGATCAGCTTATCTATGAATATTATTTGAATCTTCTCTGAATTCTTATATGCATGATTTCATATCTTTGCAAGTCTCTTTGAGTTATTGGTGTGGTTTGGCCAACTAGATTGGTAATTCTTGCAATGGGAGAAGTGCTTAGTTTTGGGTTCAATCTTGCGGTGTTCTCACCCGGTGACAAAGTAGGGGTAGCGAGGCACGTATTTGTGTTGTTGCCATCGAGGATAAAAAGATGGGATTTTCATCATATTGCTTGAGTTTATCCGTCTACATCATGTCATCTTACCTAATGCGTTACTCTGTTCTTCATGAACTTAATACTCTAGATGCAGGCAGGAGTCGGTCGATGTGTGGAGTAATAGTAGTAGCTGCAGAATCGTTTCGGTCCACTTGACACGGATGTGATGCCTATATGCATAATCATTGCCTTGGATATCTTCATAATTATTCGCTTTTCTATCAATTGCTCGACAGTAATTTGTTCACCCACCGTATTATTTTCCTTCATGATAGAAGCCTCTAGTGAAACCTATGGCCCCCGGGTCTATTTTCCATATTATATTTTCAGATCTATAAACCAAAAATACCAAAAATACTTCGCTGCATTCTTTTTACTTTTGTTTTACTTTTCGTTTTAGCAATCCTATCTATCTATCTCTATCAGATCTCATCCTTGCAAGTAACCGTGAAGGGATTGACAACCCCTTTATAGCGTTGGGTGCAAGTGTTTGATTATTTGTGTAGGTACATCTATTGGGAACTTGCTTGTATCTCCTACTGGATTGATACCTTGGTTCTCAACAACTGAGGGAAATACTTATCTACTTTGCTGCATCACCCTTTCCTCTTCAAGGGAAAACCAACGCATGCTCAAGAAGTAGCACCCGCTTCTTTAGTCTTGACGGAGTTCCACGCGGTTGACGTCGTGTCGGGACCTATGTTGCAGGCACAGCATCGTGGCGGTCCATGGTCGCCGCATCCCTTCTTCAAGGTGATGGACAAAAAACGCCCACATGGTCGCCATGGGCGTGCGCGCGGTTGCCGCCGCGCGTCGTCATTTACCGCGGTGAAGCTCTCCTTCTGCATCATTCTAGATGGAGCATACGGGAAAGAGCTCTTCATCTTCGCGTGTTCTTCTATGGCAGGGGACGGAATTCCCCACCTTTGGCCACCGGGGACGACCATGCTCTCTGTGGGGTCCCCAGGTTGCCACGCCTGGAGCTTGGGCGATGGCGGGGGCGTCCCCTTGTGCGGTGGCGATGAGGAAGACGATGGCGGTCGAGGATCTACGACGCATTAGGAGCACGGATGAGGTCTCTGACGCGTCGCGTTCCCCGGCAGCACCATCATCACCAGCTGGGTCCCGGCAGCGCCACCATCTGCACCTGCCCTCTGTCTTCTTTCCCCTTGTCGGTCTTGTTCACTCCGTCGGCTTCGTCCGCCCTGCCTGGGGGCAGGGGCCTTCCGCCGGTCGCGTACCTCTGGTCATGGCTGGGAAGCGTCGAATCCCGGCCAGGCGCTCCTTTTGCCCTCTGCTCCTTTTCTACCTAATCCCTGAGAGGAGAGGGAAAATAAAGGGATTACGGGGCACTTATCTTTTTTTATGTCAAAAGATGTAGGCGCTTGCCAAGTTTTAACGAATCATAATGTAATCTCTACCCATTTTGTATTGAAAATGAATGAGAATAGAATGCTATTTTCCTCCTGCAAGTACTATCCCTTTTCTTTCCTTATTTGTACTGCATTAGTATGTTTCGTCTCTGCCGCACGGAGCTACCTGCCAGATCGTCATTCAAACCACGAGTGCCAAAGTGGGGGAACGAGCCCCCGGCAACAGGTTGGCATTGTTCCCCGGCAGGGCTCCTTGTCGGTATCAGTGCTGTCACCCCATGAGCAAGGACAGGGGGACGGCTCGTCCCGACGAGGGTTTTCACCACGTGGAAGACTCCACATCTCACAGTGAGGAAGATACTAAGGGTTTCCTTGAGAAAATGAGAAGTACCGAACTGGAAATACGTGATACACTTATCTTTTCCAGGTAGTATCTTCTCTTCAAGTGTGATGGGCCGCCATCTTTGTTCCCTTGTTTCCCTTCCCTGTTTTCTCGATGGTAAAACATGTAGGGTGAGGACAGTAACAAAGATTACGGTTTCATCAAGCATTCTAGTAAATCTTAATAACTTAAAAGCGCTAACATTGCAGTCATAAAAATGCGTAATGAGCATGTAAGGATGATGATATGATGCAATGCCTAGCTTTATTATTTTTGCACAGGGTCTGCGCCTGGCTTTCTACAAAGGGTTACATGCAACATCGGCAAGGCTTGTACAAAAGGTGGCTGCCTGGGACTGAGCCCGGTAGCCGCGCCTTGCGGGTAGAACTTACGAAGATGCTCAATGGTCCATGAGTTCTGCACCTTGGTGCCATCTTCGGTCTCCAGACGGACTGTGCCAGGTCTGGTGACTCGTACTACCCGGTAAGGGCCTTCCCACTTCGGCGTCAACTTGTTTGTACCCTTGGCGAACTGAACACGCTGAAGGACAAGGTCGCCTTCCTCAAGGCTCCGGGCATGAACTCTGTGGCTATGGTAGCGGCGCAGAGCTTGCTGGTAGCGTGCGGCACGCACAGCAGCCCGGAGACGGTCTTCCTCGAGGAGCGTGGCATCATCATGCCGCAGCTGTTGTTGCACTACTTCATCATAGGCAAGCACTCGAGGTGACCCGTATATGAGTTCCGTGGGGAGCACTACTTCCGCCCCGTACACCAGGGAGAAGGGCGTCTGGCCGGTAGCTCGATTTGGTGTCATTCTGAGGGACCAAAGAACCACCGGTAGCTCATCTATCCAGCGTCTGCCGCTCTTTCGCAACTTATCGAAAGTCCTTGTCTTGAGTCCTCGCAGTACCTCAGCATTCATCCTCTCGACTTGCCCGTTGCTCCTTGGGTGAGCAATAGAGGCGAAGAAGACCTTGCTTCCAAGGTTTACGATATATTGCATGAAGGCGCGGCTCGTGAACTGGGTGCCGTTGTTGGTGATCACTCTGTTAGGCACTCCAATGCGGCACACCAGTCCTTTCATGAACTTCATAGCTGCTTGTGCGGTCACCTTTCTCACCGGTTCCACCTCAGGCCACTTTGTGAACTTGTCGGTTGCTACGAACAAGAACTCAAAGCCCCCGACAGCACGGGGGAAAGGGCCCAGGATATCGAGCCCCCAGACCGAGAATGGCCAGGATAGAGGGATTGTTTGCAGGGCTTGCGCTGGTTGATGGATGTTCTTGGAGTGGATCTGCCAGGCTTCACACTTGGTGACCAGCTCAGCAGCGTCCTTGTCATGGTTTTATCACGGCAGATATCCTAGTGCCGGGACTTAGGTGTGAAACCATCGCTACGGCGGTTAACTCGAAGGGGTTGGTTGGGACGAAAGACACAGGTTTACCTAGGTTTGGCCCCTCTTGACGGAGGTAATAGCCTACGTCCTGCTTTGAGTTATATTGATTGGATATCGATTACAAGGGAGCGGATTCGCTTGACCTAGTACTCGATCAAAGGTTTCGTGGCCTATGCCGCCCTGGGAACCCGCCTTTATATACTCAGGTCGAGGCCCTGGGCTTACAAGACTCCGGGCCGGGTTATACTTAGTAACTGACCATGCCTCTAACTACCCTTGCCTTGTCTGGCAAGCCGTCACCGGCGGCTTACGCCACCGGGTCACGCATTGTCTTCCGGCTCTTTGCCTTTCTCCAGGCCCATCGGGCAGGTCACTTCTAGGCCTTATTGCTAAGCTACCAACCTCATGACCCGGCCCCTCCTGGGTGGGTCTCACCATGGGGTGATATCCCCAACATTAGGCCCCATATTGATTTGAACCGGTTCATGTCAATCTTCAAGTCTTTTGGTTGGCGAGTCTTACATTCCTTTGTGATAAATCTTCATGACCCGTCGCGCGAAAATGAGTGATGTCATCTCTAACCAATCCTCGTGACCCGCCATGTGGAAATGGGTGACGTCATCTCTGAAAACTGCAAAAGATCCGGATGACGTCATAACGGATCTTCTCATTAACTGGTCAACCCGAGAATCGAGGCGTTTTCTTGGTCAAGCGTCATCTTGTATCCTCGATTCCCGTGCGAGACTGTTGCTGTTCCATCCTCCCCATAAATAAGCGCGTGGGGTCCGTAACATTTTCACTTTCCCCCGTCGCCGCCTCTCTTCTTCTTCCTCCTCCGAACGCCCACACAGCCGAAGCTCCGCCGCGCCGCTCGGACCTCGCCATCATCATCACCAAGGCCGCTGCATCGACCTGAACGTGTCCAGAGTGCGCCGCCGCTCGCCCACATCTCCTCCAAATCTCAGGTTCCATCTCCCCCCCCTTTTGAATCTGCATTAGCTCATCGGGGTTCTTTGGGTCCGCCGCCGTTCATCGGTGTTCTTGGCGTAGATGAGTAGAATAAATACGTGTAGATTTCCATCCGCTTAGTAAGATCCTGCGGTGCTCCGCCGGGCGCGTTTTCCATGCCTTTCACGCATCTTCCCTTCATGGGAGCTTGCATATGAACTGCCTGTTCTTCGCTGTCAACTTAGGTTTAGGAAATATTTCCTTTTATCTTCGCCCGTAGATCTTAGAACGGTAGCTGTAGTTGTTGGAACCTGTTTGTCCACACTTAGCAATTTTTTCAATACTTGCCAGCAAATTTGACCCGCCATCATGCTGCCGGCTCTCCTCATAACATTGCAATTTGCCTTATCAATGTACCAATCAGCAGCTCACAATTTAATAGTGACCCGCCGAGTACTATCACCATTTTAAAATCATAGCTGTTTTGATCATGCCGCGTTTTTAACCCGCCATATAATCATGCCTTTCCACAGTCTTTTAAGCCGCCATCATGGCTAAAGCTCCTGCCACTTGCGACTGCGTAAGATCTGGGGTAACTGAGGAAACGCTCAACGATTTTGTCGTCATGGGAGTTTTTACGGCTCATAATGTTATCCACTGGCGGGTTCCGGGCAATGAAAACACTCCCAAGCCCGAGGACGTGGAAGTCATTGTATTCACAGACCATCTTCTCCGTGGCTTCTCACCGCCCGGGTCTAAATTTTTTCGAGACACCTTACACTTCTACAAACTGCACCCACAAGACATTGGCCCCAACTCCGTCTCCAACCTGTGCCAGTTCCAAACTTTCTGTGAAGCTTATCTGCAAGAAGAGCCGTCTGTTGACCTCTTCAAGGAATATTTCTACATCAACTGTCAAATAGAAATGGCGGATGGATTGAGTCTTGAAATCGTAGGTGTCACTCTTCAAAGAAGGAGGGATGTACTCTTTCCAGCAGCGACTCTGTCGAGTCATCCAAAGGACTGGAACAAAACCTGGTTTTACTGCAAGGATACCTCCCCAGAAGGAGAGAATCCACTGCCGGGTTACCGTCCTTACCGGCTCAGTATTGACACCGAACTCCCAGACCGGATGTCTTCTGCAGAACGCACCCAATACGGCCCAACCTTTTCAAAAATAAGGGCCCTTTTAGCCAACGGTTTAACAGGTGTTGATTTGACCCGCTGCTGGGTCTCTTGGAGGATTTTGCCGCTGAGCCGCCGCAACGCCTTAATGTGCCAATATACTGGTGAGGTGAATGATCCTGAACGCTTCAACCATACTCCCTTGACAGACCAGGACCTTAATGCCATCGTCAAATCCTTGCTGGGAGAACCTCAAGCAGTCTGCAACAAGACGGGGTTAGCCCCTTTTTATGTACTTAACCCGACTCCAGAGGTAAATCTTTTCATCCTTATCCTCACCCATTCTTTAAATGCTGCATTTTCATATATCCTATTTAACCTTTCTGCCAATGCATATATCAAATGTAGGCCGGCTCTTCCTTCTGGAACAAAAGGCTAGTAATTACTTCCATGAAGAAAAGCAAGGCCACCAAGGCACCCAAGGCTAAAGCTCCATCTCGTAAAAAGAAACAATCAACTAAAGAACTGTTCGGGCTGGATGACTCAGAGGTAGAACTTGATTCCCTTGGTCTTCTTTTCATGCAACTTATTGATGCTGATTCCTCTCAGGAAGAGGCGGAGGCAAGCGAAGCCGGGGCTGCAGAGGTAACTATTATCTCGTCTGACTTAGAATCTCGGCCAACGGAAAGAATCCGGTGGGTCATCCGGAAAGTTAAGCTTTCACACCCTCTTGCTCACTTGGATCCCGACTTTCTTTTGAAGAAATAGCAACATGATGCTAGGCGTCAGACCCGGAGCGGCGGCTCTGAACACCTAATGGCCGGCTTACCTGATACTCCGGCTCGTCGAAAACGTCGCAATGAGGTACTTCCTGCTTATATTTGTACTTCTTCATATTAGTCTTGTGCTGTCACTTACTCATATTGCTTCATCTAATTGAATCAGGAAACTCCTCCTTCGTCTGGCGACTCAACCGCCTCCAAGCTGCCACCCCTTGTTATCAACCCGGGGTAAACTTTCTTATATCCTTTCCCTGCTTACTACTATACTGTTCTTGCATATAACTGACAATGAAGTCCATGTTTTGCAGGGCCCAGGCCAAGAAAAGGAAACCAAGCGGCTCATCTTCTCGTCCGGGTGTCTCAGAGCCGGAAGACCCAAAGCTTGACACTCCTGAAGCTCAAGTGGAACCATCCGAGGCTGGCCAGGGCGCTCATGACGACACTCCCCAGCCTAACGAGCCGGTGGATGCTGATGTTATGATTCCTGAGGCTTCTCTGGAGACGGATCCTAAGCCGCCCAGCCCCCTGATGACAACTCAAGAGGTGCCGGCTCAAGAAGAAGAGGTCATTATTACCGGCTCAGCCTATGCCGCTCCGGCCCCCTCCAACATGCTAACCAAGCACATTAGCAAGAATGAAATGCCTTCACCTGAGAAGGATAAAACCAAGCTTGATCTGCCCAACTTGGGGAAGCTGACTGCTGACGAGTTGCACTCGGGCTATTTGAACCGCCTGGCCGCCAGCCGGGACATGAAGCCAGATTAGTAGATATGGTGAAGAGGAAATATGAGGTATTCCACTTTCCCATTCTCTGTATACTCTTATGTAGCCCCCAAGGGCCGGCTTATATTCTTGAAAATAAGCCGGGTCTTCAATAATATGCAGACTTGAATAGACCAACATGTTGCCCCCAAGGGCCTGGTCATTATACCAATAATGAGCCGACACTTATTGTCTTAATAAATGCAAAAATGCCAAGTGTAGCCCCCAAGGGCCGGGTCATTATACCAATAATGATCCGGGACTCTTTGTAGACCTGATTTTAGACTTGTAGAGCAATGTGTAGCCCCCAAGTGCCGGGTTATCTTCATGAAGATGATCCGGGTCTTACTTGTATTGTAGCAACTTGCAAGAACTGATACACATTACCCCCAAGTGTCAAGTATATTGCTTGCAATCTTCTTGGGACTTGTGAGAATTCTCTGCAGTACTTGTAAGCACCATTATGAGCCGGTCCGGCGGCTTAAAACTGATAATCTTACTTTTCTATGACTTGTCATTTGTAGGAATCTTTAAATGTGGCTGAATCCAGCGTGACAGACCTTAAAAAGAGTCTGGCCTTGCAAAAAGAAGCTCAAGCGGAGGCCGATACAAAGTGCCGGCTCGCCTTGTTAGAGCTGGAGAAGATCAAGACGGAACTTGAAGCGTATAAAAAATCTGTTGAAACCAGCCAAGCCGCCCTGACCAAATGCACCGAAAACGCCGAGGGCCGTCTTACACCCGTGACCGAAGAGTTGACCAGCCTGAAACGGCACATAAACCGGATGACCGAAGCCGTCTTTGGTAAGCCTTGTTGACTGTACTTATGACTATGCTTCAAATACTCTTGCGGAGACTTGCCCGGTGACTTATAATCTTAATCTATTTTGCACGCAAATGCACTCGCCAACTTCCGGATGACAGTTTGCTGAAGCTGAAGGCGTTATATGCCTTCACTGAACAACTATACGCCGGAAGCCTCTTTACCATCAGGGCGGTCTTTGGTGAGAAAGGTGTGCCAAAATTGATCAAAGATGTGCTGAAATGCCTCTCCACCGTCCCCCAACACTTTGAAGAAATGAAGAAATCAGCCGCCCGCAAGGGTGCAACATCTGCTCTAAGCCGGTCATTGGCATACGTGCCGGAACTTAACCCGGAGGAGATGACAGGAGGTTTCCCACGGTTGAAAGATGACAGGTCAGAATTCACCCAAGACGACTACGCCCGCTGCCACAAAGCGTCTCGGGTGTTGGGCAGCCTGCTAGCCACCGAAGCTGACCTAAAGACATATCAGGCGGCTTACGACGCCGACAATGCGCGAATCCGAGTGCCTACCTTTGAACCAAAGGACCTGACTCCCCAATGGCGTAAGCATATCTTCGCTCCTGATGTTGATACATCTCCCTTCTTGGATGATGAGGCTGAATTTGAAGCATTACTCAACTGCAACTGGGATGTGGACAACCTTCAGATCAAGGAAAGCGAAGACCCGGCGCAGGATGACCCGTCAACAAGCTAGGCGCAAGAACTGGCCTTCAAGGATGCTAACCCGGGCGAAGCTGAGCCGCCGGGTGATAACTTGTAAAAACTGGAGCATTACATTTTGGGTCCTCCGAGGCCTTGTAATAGCATAGGAAAAACTTGCTTGCTCGTGCTGCACCTTTACGCATTTTTTAGAAGCTTAAACTCATAACGCGGCGACTGAAAAATCTTCCAGCATGAAATGTCTTGATATAAGCATCTGACTTCACTAATTTGCACTGGCGGGCTACACTTCATGAGCAATGCTAAGCCGGGATTATCCAAAGACTTAGAATTTTATCATGAAGAAAACACCTGCAAAACAAACAAGAGAATTTACATGTGCATATTCTCTTCCTCAAAACCGGCTTTAAAGGCGCAGCAAGAAGAGATAGCTCTTATTTTTGTTTTGTGAGAAAAAATTATATTGCCTCAAAAGAAGCTAGGCATAGAAAGCCTGAAACCTCATAAGCCGGCTCTCACATGACATAAATTTGTCATTTAAACCTTAGCAGGTTCAGGGTCTTTAAAAGATTGACATTGCTAAGAGTACGAACAGGCCACATAGCGGAGAGACTACGACAGACAAGGCGAGTTTATCCTAGCTCACTGTAAGCCAGCTCTCTCGTGACGAAAGCCGCCATTTAAACCTTGACAAGTTCAGGGTCTTATTACGAGATTGACTCTCAAGTTCAGGGTCTCTGAGGAAGATTGACTGTCAAGAGTTCGGCAGGTCACATAGTGGAGTAGCAAGTTGCAAACAGGCAGGTTTAACTCGGATATGGCATATAAAGCCGGTCAAGAGGGTATGAAAGCTAAACCCAGTGGGTTGGAAGCCCCCAAGTGACCTTATGAAGAATCAATTCTTTGCACAAATCTTGGTGCGAAAAATGGCAGAGGCCCCGAATTATGGGGATGCCAACTTTATTATATCATAAAATATGGTATATACAATGATAGAAGTATGTACATTGATGAGAGCCGGCGTCTCAAGTATAATACGGCCGAAGGTGAGCAATGTTCCAAGGCCTGGTTGTCTCTTCTCCAGAAGTGCGTGATTTATCGCTCTCCCGTACATCAAGGAGATAGTAGGAGCCATTGTTGAGATTTCTGCTGATCACAAACGGTCCCTCCCAGGGGGGTGACAACTTATGCATATCTGACTGGTCTTGAATCAGCCGGAGCACTAAGTCGCCTTCTTGGAACGTCCGGGTCTTAACTCTGCGGCTATGATAACGACGCAGATCTTGCTGGTAAATCGCCGATCGCGCCGCTGCAAGGTCCCGTGCTTCATCCAATGCATCTAAAGCATCCTGACGCGCCGTCTCATTATCAGTTTCAATGTAAGCCGCCACCCTGGGCGAGTCATGACGGATATCACTGGGGAGAACGGCTTCTGCGCCATAAACCATGAAGAAAGGCGTATAGCCTGTTGACCTGTTGGGGGTGGTTTTGATGCTCAAAAGTACTGAAGGTAATTCCTCCACCCAACAACCCAGCGTGCGTTCCAAAGGAACCATGAGCCGGGGTTTTATCCCTCTCAAAATTTCCTGGTTAGCACGCTCTGCTTGACCGTTTGACTGTGGGTGAGCCACAGAAGATACATCGAGGCGGATATGTTCACCATCACAGAACTCCTTCAAAGCCCCCTTGGACAGGTTTGTACCATTGTCAGTAATGATACTATGAGGATAACCAAACCGAAAGATCAGCTTTTTGACGAACTGAACTGTTGTTGCTGCGTCACACTTACTGACCGGCTCAGCCTCAACCCATTTAGTAAACTTGTCAACCGCCACCAAGAGGTGGGTCTTCTTGTCTTTAGACCTCTTAAAAGGTCCCACCATATCAAGCCCCCAGACTGCAAACGGCGAGGTGATTGGAATAATCCTTAACTCTTGAGCCGGCACATGGGCACGTCGTCCGAATTTTTGACATCCATCACATTTACTGACCAAGTCCTCTGCATCCTTGTGAGCCGTTAACCAGTAAAAGCCGTGCCGGAAAGCTTTAGCCTCTAAAGACTTTGACCCGGCGTGATTACCACAATCGTCGGCATGTATCTCTTGCAGGATTTCACGGCCCTCATCACGAGAAACACATTGCTGAAAAACACCTGTCACGCTGCACCTGTGCAACTCGCCGTTGACGATAGCCATAGACTTAGATCGCCTCATAATTTGCCGCGCCAAAGTCTCATCTTGAGGTAGCTCACCATGAGTCAGATACACCAGATAAGGCAGCGTCCAATCAGGGATTGCGAGGAGAGCCGCCACCAACTGTCCTTCCGGGTCAGGTATAGCAAGATCCTCTTCGGACGGTAATTTAACCGACGGGTGATGTAGTACGTCCAAAAACACATTAGGTGGCACCGGCTTACGCTGAGACCCCAATCTTGATAACGCATCAGCCGCCTCATTTTTCCGATGATCAATGTGATCCACCTGATAGCCCTTAAAGTGACCAGCAATAACATCAACTGCCTGGCGATAAGCCGCCATGCGAGGGTCCTTGGAATCCCACGTGCCAAAAACTTGCTGAGCCACCAGGTCTGAGTCGCCGAGGCATCTGACCCGGCTCAAATTTATCTCCTTTGCCACACGGAGCCCATGAAGCAAAGCCTCATACTCAGCTGCATTGTTAGTACAAGGAAACATTAACCTCAAAACATAACATAATTTGTCACCTCGCGGGGAAGTTAAAACAACTCCAGCCCCCGAGCCTTCCAATTGCCTGGAGCCATCATAATGAATTGTCCAATATGTATTTTCCGGCTTCTCCTCGGGTGCTTGACACTCTGTCCAATCATTGATAAAGTCCACCAAGGCTTGAGATTTCACCGCCGTCCGGGGCACATATTTTAGATTGAGAGGCCCAAGCTCAATTGCCCACTTAGCAATCCTGCGAGTGGCTTCTCTATTTTGAATGATATCCCCGAGAGGAGCAGAGCTGACCACTGTAATTGGATGCCCAAGGAAGTAGTGCTTCAGCTTGCGATTGGCCATGAATACTCCAAACACCAACTTTTGCCAATGCTGGTATCTTTGCTTGGATTCTGTCAAGACCTCACTAACATAATAAACCGGCCGCTGGACTGGGTAATCCTTACCCGCCTCCTCACACTCCACCACAACTGCAGCACTGACGGCTCTGTTGTTAGCCGCCACATACAGGAGCAAAGGCTCTTTTTCTACCGGAGCAGCCAAAACGGGCGGCTCAGCCAACTGTTTTTTGAGCGCCTCAAACGCCTCATTGGCCGTATCACTCCACACGAAGTCGTCTGTTTTCTTCATCATCTGATACAGAGGAATAGCTTTCTCCCCCAGGCGGCTGATGAACCGGATTAGAGCGGCAATACGACCCGCCAAGAGTTGGACATTATTAATACACGCCGGTTTAGACAAAGAAGTGATGGCCTTTATCTTGTCCGGGTTAGCCTCAATACCCCGCTCGGAGACCAAGAATCCCAAGAGCTTGCCAACAGGCACACCAAATACACACTTGGCCGGGTTAAGCATCATCTTATAAATCCGCAGATTATCAAAAGTTTCTTTTAAATCATCCAACAGAGTCTCCTTCTTCCATGACTTGACCACAATATCATCCACATAAGCATGGACGTTGCGCCCAATTTGACCATGAAGGCAGTTCTGCACACAGCGCTGATAGGTTGCCTGTGCACTTGTAAGTCCAAAGGGCATAGACACATAGCAGAAAGCTCCAAAAGGTGTAATGAAAGATGTCTTCTCTTGGTCTTTGACTGCCATTTTGATCTGATGATAACCCGAGTAAGCATCCAGGAAACATAAGCTCTCACAACCCGCCGTTGCATCAATAATCTAGTCGATACGGGGGAGAGCAAATGGATCAACCGGACATGCTTTGTTGAGATCTGTGTAATCCACACACATGCGCCACGTGCCGTTCTTTTTAAGCACAAGCACGGGGTTAGCCAACCACTCCGGGTGAAAAACTTCAACGATAAACCCTGCTGCCAAGAGCCGGGCTACCTCTTCTCCAATAGCCTTACGCCTCTCTTCATTGAAACGGTGGAGGAACTGTTTGACCGGCTTAAACTTAGGATCCACATTAAGGTGGTGATCAGCAAATTCTCTCAGTACACCCGGCATGTCAGAAGGTTTCCATGCAAAGATGTCCCGATTCTCACGGATGAATTCGATGAGCGCGCTTTCCTATTTGGGATCCATATTAGCCCCAATAGTGAACTGCTGCGATGAGTCACCGGGAGTAAAATCCACCAGCTTGGTATCCTCTGCTACATACTTTAGGGGCGGCTCAGATTCAGTGCTGGGCTTCTTCAACGGGGTCATACCCGCCGGGTCAACATTTTCTTTATAAAATTTGAGCTCCGCCTCCGCACAACTTGACTCTGCATACGCAACATCGCCTTCCTCGCACTCAAGAGCAATCTTCCGATCACCATGCACTGTAATTGTTCCATTAAGACCAAGCATCTTGAGCTACAAGTAAACATAACAAGGCCTAGCCATGAACTTGGCATAAGCCGACCATCCAAACAAGGCGTGGTACGGGCTCTTGATTTTAACCACCTCAAACCATAAGGTCTCCACCCTGTAGTTGAACTCATCACCAAAGGCTACTTCCAGGGCGATTTTTCCAACCGGATAAGCCGATTTTCCGAGCACCACCCCGTGAAAGACTGTTGAAGATGTCTTAAGATCCTTGTCAAGCAAGTTCATCCGGCGAAACGTTTCATAATACAGGATGTTGATGCTGCTGCCACCATCCATAAGTACCTTGGTGAACACATACCCTCCAACTTGGGGGGCCACCACCAGAGCTAAATGCCCCGGGTTATCCACACGTGGCGGGTGATCCTCCCTGCTCCAAGTTATGTCATACTTAGACCACTTCAAGTACTGCGGGAGAGCCGGCATGGCCGCATTGACCGCCCGCTTGCGCACTTTCTGATCTCGCTTATCAAGGCTTGTCATAAAAACATGATACTGGCCTCCATTAAGCTACTTCGGGTTACTCTGATACCCTGACTGATTGTTTTGTTGCTGACCACCATTGCCAGACTGCTGGTTATGACCTCCATGGCTTCCTTGACCCTGATAACCGGAACCTGAGCCGCCTGCACCGAAGGAAGACCCGTGAGGGCCGGATCCTGACCCGCCGGGCGGTCCGTTGCCGTTGCCTTGATGCTGGTTAAGGCTGTAATTCCGGAATTCCCGCATAACCCAACAATCTTTCCAAGCATGAGTGGACGGCTTATTGGGCAGGCTATGCTTCGGGTAGGGGTCATTAAGGACTGCTTCCATGTTGAAAGGCTTATTCTTACCGAAAGGCGGTTACCGTTCCCCTTGCCACGGTTGTTCCCAGTGTTAGTATTGGCTACCAGATCTGACCCGCCATCCGTATGCTTCTGCTTACCGCCATTGCCCGGGTTGTTATTTCCTGCCCCATTCTGCTGCTGACCCTTGCATTGCCATTCTTCTTGCCCTTAGCTGATTTCTCCTCATCAGACCCAGGATCCTTGGTGCTTTCAGAATCTCCATATTTGGTGAGAGCCACCATGAGCTCCCCCATGTCCTGGCAAGAACGCTTGAGCCGTCCGAGCTTCTGCTTGAGGGGCAAAAAATGACAATTCTTCTCCAGAATCAGAACCGCCTGAGCTGCCGTGATATTATCAGATGAGTGGATAATGGTCGAGACCCGCCGGACCCAATGGTGGGCCGACTCATCCTCTCGCTGCACGCAATGATCCAAATCCACAATCATCATAGGCTGCTTGCACGTTCCTTGGAAGTTTTTGATAAACTTCGCCTTCAATTCGGCCCAGGAATTAATGGTATTAGGCAGCAAACCCTTCGACCACATATGGGTCGGTCCTTCCAGCATCATGATGAAATACTTGGCACAGACCGCATCACTGACGTCCAACATCTCCATGGCTAGCTCATAACTCTTGACCCAAGCTTCCGGAGGCAGATCAACAGTATAATTAGGCACCTTACGCGGACCCTTAAAGTCCTTTGGCAGGCGCTCATTCCGTAGAGCCGGCACTAATCATGGCACTGCCGCGGCTCTAGAGGTTACTCCGGCTCCCAACGAGATGGAAGGTGCGACTGTGGGTGATTCTTGATAAGCCGTCGCGGCCGCTGCCGCCTCTTGTTGTGCTATCGCCCGATCCACAAGCGCCTGAGCATCAACCACGGGCGGGTCGTCACGGGGCGGGTTCCGACGCCACTCGTTGCTAGATACCGCCGGCGACTCTAAATGCCTGCTGTAACTGTGGCTCGGGATAGGGGTCGAGTGCACACGACCCCGGCTGTAAGTATACTTCTCCTGTTACGCCACCACTATCTGCAAGTACCCAATGGCATTCCGGGCTTCCTGAGCAAAGGGCGTACCATTAGCCAGGGGGAGCATATTAAGTCTGACTGCTGCCGCGATAATGTTTTCCGCCGGGTTAGAAAAATGACCGGGGCGGTGTTGGAAAGTGCTGCGGCGGGGTCTGGTTCCTGTGGGTTTGGTCTAATTGCCGATGCTTAATCGCCGCCCTGCTTCCAGGTACTTCCGCCGCTCGCGTCATGGTCAGAGGCGCGTTCTGGCCCGACCCTGGCATGTTGAAAAGATTCCTGGGCTCATACTGGTCCGGCAGACGGGTCTGGTGCCTCATCCGACGGACTGCATCTGCGGTTTGTTGATCCAGGTCAAGGCGAAAAGCTTCCGCCCTGAGGCGTTCTGACTCAGCATCCATCTGAGCCCACAATGTGTTGATTTCCTCCTGGGCACTGGCCATCTGGTCCTTCAACCTCGCGATCTCCGTGTTACGGGCTGCTTGGTTTTCGGTCATGACCTCAGTTCCCATCAGAGTCGTAAGCTCATTCATCAGATCCAACAAAACTTGAGTTGGCGGCCTGACTGACCCAGGTTCCGTCGCACCGACGGCCGTGCTACCACGAGCTGGTGCCGATCCAGCCATGAAGACAGCGGCTCGGCTTGGCGGCTCATAGTACTCCGGGTCATGGTAATCCTCAAAGTAGCCCCCAAGTCCGCCGTTGTGAAGCTGGTAGATTGATTCTGCCTCCCCGCTTGAGGATCCATCCTCTAAGCAGACGAGGGTTTCCTCTCGCGACATAGAGCCTTCCTCAAACTCCGCGCCTTGGGTGAAGCCGACGAAGACCTGCTTCCGGCCCGGGTTAATCCGGGCGGGTTGCGCGCGCCGGGTCGGCTTGACGAGGTCCGTGCAGATGTCCGGCCCGGGCTTAGATCCGCTGATCTTGCCAATGAAGATGAGAATTCCACCGAAGGGGACCCGGTACCCGTACTCAATTGAGTCGGCCTCAGGGCCCCAGCCGGCATCGTCGATGTAGAGCTTGCCGCGGCAACTCTTGGTCATCCTGCCAACGACGTATCCCTCGATCCCTGGGAGAGAGCCCTTCGAGTACTCCAAACCACCGAGCATCTGCCCCACGGTGGGCGCCAACTGTCATGGTTTTATCACGGCAGATGTCCTAGTGCCAGGACTTAGGTGTGAAGCCATCGCTACGGCGGTTAACTGGAAGGGGTTGGTCGGGATGAAAGACACAGGTTTACCCAGGTTTGGCCCCTCTCGACGGAGGTAATAGCCTACGTCCTGCTTTGAGTTATATTGATTGGATATCGATTACAAGGGAGCGGATTCGCTTGACCTAGTACTCGATCAAAGGTTTCGTGGCCCAAGCCGCCCAGGGAACCCGCCTTTATATACTCAGGTCGAGGCCCTGGGCTTACAAGAGACCGGGCCGGGTTATACTTAGTAACCGACCATGCCTCTAACTACCCTTGCCTTGTTTGGCAAGCCATCACTGGCGGCTTACGCCACCGGGTCACGCATTGTCTTCCGGCTCTGGGCCTTTCTCCAGGCCCATCGGGCAGGTCACTTCCAGGCCTTATTGCTAAGCCGCCAACCTCATGACCGGGCCCCTCCTGGGCGGGTCTCACCATGGGGTGATATCCCCAATAGTCCTGGAGGGCAGTGGGTTAATAGAAACCCTGTCGGAAAGCTTTCCCGGCAAGGGCCCTTGATCCAATGTGGGAACCACATACTCCTCCGTGAATCTCCGCCAACAGCTTCAGTCCATCCTCCCGGTAGATACACCTCAATTTCACACCGTTCAGCCACCTTCTGTACAGGGTGTCATCGACAAACTGGTACATACTTGACCGACGGGCTACTCTTTCGGCTTCCTCTTGCTCTTCGGGCAGTTCTCCTGTTTGAAGGAAATGGACTATATGTTGCGCCCAGGTTGGAGCCCGTGGCTCGACAACAAGGACTAAAGGCATCTCCACATCTCCGGGAGCGCTTGTCTCAAACGCTAGACCCTGATGTCCTGTGGGAGGGAGCTGCTCGTCAACCGGAATGGGATTTTCCCTGGCAGACTCTCTACTAGCGGCTTTGGGGAGCTCTGCCGGGAAATGCTTGCCAGAGTTTAGCTTTCTCCTCTTCTTGGACATCGCAGATGGGGATACTGATGGTTGGGTGTGGCGGAGAACAAAGGTCCTGGTTCCACAGGAAGCTTCTGCGCAGCGCACTTCGATAGGTGGTCAGCAATGCTGTTTTCTGCTCGTGGCACATGCTCTGTTTGCAGCCCATCGAAGTGCTCCTCCAATTTCCTCACTTCTTCCATGTAGGCTTCCGTCAGTGGGCTCTAGCAATCCTTGTTCACTTGCTTTATCACAAGTTGAGAATCTCCTCGGACGATCAACCTCTTTATTCCCAACTCTACCGCGATTCTAAGTCCAGCAAGGAGCCCCTCGTACTCAGCGGTGTTGTTGGTGGCCTCCTCCCGGGGAAAGTGCATCTGGACAACGTACTTGAGGTGCTCTTCGGTCGGGGCGATGAGGAGCACGCCCGCTCCAGCCCCCTGGAGTGAGAAAGCACCGTCAAAGTACATGATCCAATCCTTTGACACCTCTTTGCCAGGGAGGATTGTCTCCGGAGCTTCATCATCTGGCGTGGGTGTCCATTCTGCAATAAACTCTGCCAAGTCTCTGCTTTGAATGGTGGAAGTGCTCTCATACTTTAATCCGAAGCTTGACAATTCCAGCGCCCACTCCACTATCCTGCCAGTGGCTTCGGGGTTTCTCAGTATGCGTTGCAACGGGAAACGGGTGACAACTGTTATGTCATGGGCTTGGAAGTAGTGGCGCAGCTTCCTCGAGGCCATGATGAGGCCGAAGATCAGCTTTTGTACTCCGGAGTACCTTGACCTAGCCGCCTGCAGTAGGGAACTAACAAAGTACACGGGCCGCTGCACCATTTTCTTCTTTGCCACTTCCTTGGATTCACTGTCAACCATTTGCTCAGATCCCCCTTGACCTGTGTCGGGCCCTGCCGTGGATGTTTCTTTCTCATTCCCGGTAGCGCCAACAGCGGCTGCTGAATCTTCATCCACCCCACGCTGCGCCACCAGCGCTGCACTAACCACTTGATTTGTTGCCGCTAAATATAGCAGCAACGGCTCTTGTGGTTTAGGAGCGACCAAGGTGGGAGCAGAGGATAGGTATTCCTTTCGGTCTTGCAGCGCTGCATCTGCCTCCGGGGTCCACTTCATCGGGCCAGCCTTCTTCTGGATTTTGAAGAACGACAAGGCGCCCTCAGCGGACTTGGAGATGAATCTACTCAATGCGGCAACACATCCGGTCAGGCGTCTGATATCTTTTACGGTCTTGGGTGCCTGTATCTGCTCGATCACCTTGATCTTGTCGGGGTTGGCTTCTATTCCTCGCTGAGATACGAAGAACCCAAGTAGCTTGCCGGATGGGACACCGAACACACTTTTCAGGGTTGAGCTTCAGGTTGATCTTGCGCAAGTTTATGAAAGTTTCCTCTAGATCTTGTATGAGATTGGCTTCATCCTTGGTTTTGACCACGATGTCATCCATATAGGCTTCCACATTTCTGTGCACTGAGGTCCAAAACCAATTTGAACACCCCTGGCGAAGGTCGAACCAACACTCTTTAACCCGAAGGGCATTCGTACAAAGCAGTACGTGCCGCAGGGAGTTATAAATGCGGTCTTCTCCTCATCTTCCTTGCTCATGAATATTCAGTGGTAGCCGGAGTTGGCATCCAAAAAGGAGAGCAAGTCGCATCCGGAGGTGGAATCAACAATTTGATCTATGCACGGCAAGGGGAAAGGGTCCTTCGGGCAAGCCTTGTTCAAGTCAGTGAAGTCTATGCAAAGCCTCCATTTCCCATTTGCCTTTCGTACCACCACCGCGTTTGCCAGCCAAGTTGGATGTAGTACCCCTCTGACCAAACCAGCTGCTTCAAGATTCTTGATTTCCTCGGTAATGAACTGCTGTCGCTCCAAGGCCTGCTTCCTAACCTTTTGCTTGACGGGTCGGGCATGAGGGCAGACTGCAAGGTGGTGCTCAATTACCTCCCTGGGAACACCGGGGATGTTAGATGGTTGCCAGGCAAACACATCGACATTCTCCTGCAGAAGGTAATGAGCGCGCTTTCCTATTTGTCAGTAAGGGTAGCACTGATGGTGAAGGTACCACCAGTGCCATCCTCCCTTGCCGGGACCTTCTTCGTCTCAGGATAAGTGACCATGGTCTTCTTGCTGGCGGAGCTCCCAAGCAGATCATCGTCAGGTGCGGCGCACTCCGAAGAGGCGCACTTCCCGGAGTCCTTGCCGGTGTTCTTGCCATTCTTCTTCATTCTCTCTGCGCCCTTGGCGGGAGCTGGGATGTCTGTGGCTTCAGCTGCTACCGCATCGCGATACATCTGATCTACGCAAATAACTGCATTCTTCTTGTCGGATGGGATGGAAATGACCCCAATGGGCCCTGGCATCTTCAAGGTATTGTAGGCATAGTGGGATGCCGCCATGAACTTTGCCAGCGCTGGGCAACCAAGGATTCCGTTGTAAGGCAGTGGGATCTCGGCGACGTCGAACACTATCCTCTCTGTTCGGAAGTTCAACTCCCCGCCGAATGTCACAGGCAGAGTGATCTTTTCCTTGGGTCAGCTCCTGCCGGGGTTGATTCCTTGGAACGTACCCGTGGCTTCGAGCTCTTTATCAAGGATCTGTAGTTTCTCAGCCACTCTAGGAGAGATCAAGTTCAATCCGGCCCCATCGTCAACTAACATCTTAGACACCTTGAGGTTGCGGATTGTCGGGGAAACCAACAATGGCAAACACCCAACCGTAGTGGTGCGGTCAGGGTGATCCTCTTCTTCAAAGATGATAGGCATGCGGGACCATCTGAGTGGCTTCCTAGATTCTGCAGTCGGTTCCACAGCATTGACCTTGCGTGCCCACTGCTTGAGCTGGCGGTGAGAGGAGTGCAAGGACGCACCCCCACCAACGCACATGGCTTCGGTTTCTTTTTGGAACTCCCTGTCGCTGGAATACTCATCATCATCCTCATCTTCACTCATATCATTTGTTTCCTTCTTCTCTCGGCCCCTGGCGGGTTTTTCCTTTTGCTGCGGGGTTTTGCCGTGGCGACCTCCTCTACCGCCACGGCCTTTCCCGGCAGCGCCGTCTTGGCCATTTTCCTTGTCGCGTTTCTTGTACTCGGCCCTCTGTTTCTCAACAAGTTGCTCGACCTGTCGGCACTCTTGGAGATCATGGCCGTTGGTGCGGTGAATTTTGCAGTACGGCCCGTCGGACTTCCCGGTCTTCTCAGCGGCGGCAGCCTCCCGGCAATCAGCGCACGAGGCAGCTCCCTTGCTGGGGGTTTCGGCTTTCGCCTTCTTGCCTGTGCTGAGGTCTCCGGAGCTCTCGACAACCAGCACTGCTTTTCCCTTATGCTTCTTGTTGCGTTTCCTGTTCCTTCCCTTCGGGTCGGGGGCATCGTCGTCATCATCAGAGTCCACTTCGACGCCCGCCTCCTCTCCGGGGAGTCGCCTCCCTTCTTCAGCTCGAGCACACTTATCCGCCAGGGTGTAAAGCTCATTGATAGTTTTGGGGAGCTTGACATTCATCTTGGCTCGCATCCTCCTATTGCGCACGTTCGAGTGGAACGCGGCAATCACCGCTGCGGGATGGACCTCTGGGATGTTGCGGTGCACCCGGCTGAATCTCTGGATATACTTTCTCAAAGTTTCTCCCTCCTTTTGCGGGAGGACTTGGAGATCACTGGGCTAGCCTGGTTCTTGGTGACCACCGGTGAAGGCGCCAACGAACTCGTTGCACAGATCAGCCCAAGAGGAAATGGAATTTTCCGGCAGGTGCATCAGCCATGATCTCACATTTGGCTTGAGCGCCAAAGGGAAATAATTGTCGACCACCTTTTCGTCCCTTCCTCCCGCAGCTTGAACAACTATCGTGTAAATGCCCAAGAACTCCACAGGGTTCAGCTTCCCGTCGTATTTCTCCGGTAGCTCAGGCTTGAAAGCTCGGGTCGACGGCCAGTGGACCCGTCGCAGCTCGCTAGTGAAGGCAGCGCAACCAACCTCGTAAGGAAGGTACCCGCCAACACTGGGCACGGGGTCGCCGACATCTGGACCGTTGCGCTTATCGGATTGACGGTGTGCTTTCCGGCATCGCTTGATGGTGATGCGCGCGTCTTCCTTCCGCCGGTCTTCAAGGACACGCTGTTGATCCTGGCGGTCGTGCGGGCTAGACAAGACTATGGACGCCTCGTCGCGGTCGTCAGCATGTGAAGCTTGCTACGGCTGCCTCTGGGCCTGTTGTTGCGGAGGGGATTGCATAGTTGGGTTGGCCCCTTCAACGCGCTCGCCGCCCCGGGCCGCCGCTGCTGTTCGCGTACGTCGCGACGGCTCCGCATGCTGGGCCTTGTTGGCTTCAACGAAAGAGATCAAACTCTGAATGGTAGCTCTCCATTCATCCATCTTGTCAGCCACTGGCATGAAACTGAGCAGCATCTGGACCCGCGCCATGGCCTCCTCTGTGGTGCCCGGCATGGCAAAAGAGGCGGATCGTGACGTTGCTAGACTCTTGGTAGGATCAAGAGAAGCGTCGCCACGTCCTTGATGCCGCGCGCCACTTGCTGGAGCTTTCTGGTGGGCAGCGGGCCGATCCTGTGGGGCTGCGGTCCCCCTGGGCGCCCCATCTCGCTCCGCACGAGGCGTACACCCAACGATCTCGCTGGCGACAGGTGCGGCCGGAAGGTCATAGCTCGCACCGGACTGGGCGCTGCTGAGGCGGCCTCGGCCATCCGCGCGGCGGGGAGGTGATGAACGGATGTTCCCTCCACCCGTGGCGTCGGGGCCGAGCTCGCCATGTGGTTGCTATAGTTGCTCCCCTCCGGCGCCTCTTGCTCCATCCCCGGCCGTGAAGGGCTGGACGGGGGGCGCCGCCTGCGCCGACCGCGTCGTCCATGATGCCCACCTCTCCAGCAGCCGCCGCGGTGCCTACAACACCGGCGGCCGCGTGTGAGGGAACCTTTGAAGTGGAAGGATGCGCGGCCGCGCTGGGTTTCTTCTTCGGAGCCATAGTTGAGGAAGATGACGATGAAGATTGAGTCGCCGTTCACGAACTTGGGTTCGCGCAAATGATGCACGCCCCCTACCTAGCGCGCCAAAGATGTCGGGGCATGGATGCTCATGATCACCTATGGGACCAGAGGTACCTTGTGGTTCGGCAAGGGGGGTCATGTTGCACGAAGAGCGGAGCGCATGAGACGGCGTCACGATCAAGGCTCAGGCATTTTACCCAGGTTTGGGCCACTGCTAAGCGTAAAACCCTACTCCTGATTTTTGGTGGATTGATTGGAGGAACACGAAGAACGTAGGGCGCCTAATCCCGGCAAGGACTACTGTCGGGGAAAGAGCGGCTATGCGAGTACAAGCGTTCGAGGGTTTGAGTTGCCAACCTTGAGCTAGGTTGCCTTGGGCCTCCTTTTATAGTGCAAGGGGTCACCACAATGGCAAAACAGACATTATCGATCGATTAGATAGCTAAGGAGAGCTATCATACCTAACTCTGGCATTTAGGACAAAATGCCATGATTACCTGCCTAGGTGGCGCTTGGGGGAGCATCCCTGGCAAGCTCTTGCCACCGCTTGGCCGGTCGTTGCTTAAGATCTTGACACGCTGCCATCGATAAGTGACAGGAGTAGCGATGCGGTGGAGCGGTGGCTGAATGGATCACGCCTGCCGGGGAGTGGCTTGCCGGGTCTTCTGGGAGGTGTGTATGTCTTGGTCCCCGGCAAGCATCGGGGACGTGCTTGGCGCGTCGCAGTCCAGTCTTGGGCTACCGCATTGAGCTTGCTGGAGTCTTGGTCTTGACTGTTGGCGGGGTTCTTTGCTTCTACCGCCTGTGCATAAGTCAGGGGCACTGGGTACCCCTGTACTAGTGCACCGACATAAAGTATTGTGAACTACTTTGTCATTTTCGTTGACAGGAAAGGCATGCCACTCAAAATATTTTTCTCTCTCAATTTAAACTTTGAGCTCTGGCACCTCTACAAATATGTACTTCCCTCTGCGAAGGGCCTATCTATTTACTTTATGCAATTTCTATTTTTACTTTGAGTCTCCATCTTCTCTTAAAGCACCAACTAGGGGGCACTATGATTGTACTTGAGCATTGGGTGTAGCTAATATTTTAGTGTGTTTCATGAATGGATCAATGATTGAGAATGATGGGCTATGGATAACTTTCTTTAGAGTTGATATTTTGAAAGACATGGTTGCTTGTTGGCATGCTTGAGATTGAAGTCATTATGTTAAAACTAGACTATTGCTTTGAATCATCTAAAAGTCCAAATGTCCATGCTACAAAAGAAAAGAATATGAGATGAACATGTTAGGCAGCATTCCACATCAAAAATTCTGTTTTTACCATTTACCTACTCGAGGACGAGTAGGAATTAAGCTTGGGGATGCTGATACGTCTCAAACGTATCTATAATTTTTGCTTGTTCCATGCTGTTATATTATCATTCTTGGATGTTTTACAATCATTTTATAGCAACTTTATATCATTTTTTGGGACTAACCGATTGACATAGTGCCAAAGTGCCAGTTGCTGTTTTTGCTTGTTTTTTACTTAGCAGAATATCAGTACCAAACGGAGTCCAATCGCGACGAAACTTTTTGGAGATTTTTTTGGACCAGAAGACACCCAGTGGGATAAAGAAGTGGCAGAGAGGTGGGCTGTGGAGAGCACAACCCACCAGGGCGCGCCAGGGGGCCCCCGGCTCGCCCTGATGGGTTGTGCCCTCCACGGGGCCCCTCTCCACCGCCTCTGATGCCTATAAATTCCCAAATATTCCAGAAACCCTAAGGGAGTCGACGAAAAACACATCTAGCCGACGCAAGTTCCAGAACCTCGAGATCCAATCTAACACCATCACGGAGGGGTTCATTATCCTCATTGGTGCCTCTCCGATGATGCGTGAGTAGTCCACCATAGACCTACGGGTCCGTAGGAAGTAGCTAGATGGCTTCCTCTCTCTCTCTCTCTTTTGATTCTCAATGCAATGGTCTCTTGGAAGTCTATTTGATGTAAACTTTTGCGGTGTGTTGGTTGGGATCCGTTGAATTTTGAGTTCATGATCAGTTTCTATCCATGATTATTTGAGTCTTCTTTGATCTCTTATATGCATGATTACTTATAGCCTCGTATTTCTTCTTCGAATCTTTGGTTTAGTTAGGCCAACTAGATCGATTTTTCTTGCCATGGGAAGAGGTGCTTTGTGATGGGTTCGATCTTGCGGTGTCCTTTCCGAGTGACAGAAGGGGCATCAAGGCACGCATGTATTGCCATTAAGGATAACAAGATGGGGTCTATTCTTACATGAATAGATCTTGTCTACATCATGTCATCGTTCTTATTGCATTACTCCATTTTTCCATGAACTTAATACACTAGATGCATGCAGCATAGCAGTCGATGTGTGGAGTAATAGTGGTAGATGCAAGCAGGAGTCGGTCTACTTATCTTGGACGTGATGCCTATATAATGATCATCGCCTTGGATATCGTCATGATTATTTGATCTTCTATCAATTGCCCAACAGTAATTTGTTCACCCACCGTGTACTATACTAATGAGAGAAGCCAGTAGTGAAACCTACGGCCCCCGGGTCTACTTTTCCAACATATTGCTTTCCGATCTATCTTTTTGCCTCTTTTGTTTTCAGATCTATTATTCCAAAAACCCAAAAATACCTTGCTGCACTTTTTATTTGCTCTTTTTATTTTGTGTTCTTGAGAGATCTATCTCTCCAATCTATCATTACCTAATCTATCTTTTTATCGTAGAGAGATTGACAACCTCTCTTTCGCGTCGGGTTGCAAGTATTTGTTTTTTGTGTGCAGGTGCTGCTTACTTGGTGGTGGTGATCCTCCTACTGGTTCGATACCTTGGTTTCATAACTGAGGGAAATACTTACCGTTGCTGTGTTGCATTATCCCTTCCTCTTTGGGGAAATACCGATGCAGTCTCAAGCCACGTCAGCTGTCTCGAGGCGAAATCTGGGCACAAGTACTTTCGCTCTCCGACCAAGCGATTTTGCCGTGGACACTTCCCTTCGGGAGGGGAGAATCAAAGCCTTTGTCATCACCAACATTCCTCTCTTCGTGGCAGGACTCATCTCCAGCAATATCTTCACCAACACCATCTCATCTCAAACCCTAGTTCATATCTTGTATTCAATCTTTCTCTCAAAACCTTAGATTGGTACATGTGGGTTTCTAGTAGTGTTGTTACATCTTGTAGTGGATGCTAGTTAGTTTACTTGGTGGAAGGTTATATGTTCAGATTATCAATCGTATATTTATATCCTCTAATCATGAACATGAATATGATTTCTGAGTAGTTTCGTTTGTTCTTGAGGACATGGGAGAAGTCTTGTTATAAATTATCATGTGAAGTTGATATTCGTTCAATATTTTGATGAAATGTATGTCGTGATTCCTCTAGTGGTGTCAAGTTAATGTCGACTACATGACATTTCACCATATTTGGGCCTAGGGCAATGCATTGTGGAGTAGTAAGTAGAGGATAGGTTGTGAGAGTGACAGAAACTTAAACCCTAGTTTATGTGCTATTCCGTAAGGGACTAATTTGGATCCATATGTTTCATGCTATTGTTAGATTTATCTTAATTCTTCTTTCATGGTAGCAGATGCTTGTGAGAGGGGGTAATCATAAGAAGGTTGCTTGTTCAGGTAAGAACAACACCTTAGCACTGGTCCACCCACATACAATTTATCAAGGGAGTGAACACGAATCAACTAAAACATGATGATCATGACTAGACAAAATTCCCATGTGTCCTCGAGAATGCTTTGCTCACTATAAGAATTAATCTTGGCCTATCCTTAGCAATATAAAGGTTGGGCTACCTTGTTGCACCTTTTTACTTTGGTTACTAGTTACTTGCTACTAATTATCCTACTACCAAACTATCTGTTACTACACTATTTAGCACTTGAAGGCAACACCATACTTATCTAAAGGAATACGGTTGATCCCCTATACATGTGGGTCATCAGCGACCGACAACGACAAAGGAGGAATGTGAGGGTAGCTGACAACCCTAGCTAGATGCATGCAGAATATTATTTGTGGCCCAAGAGGGCTCCCATCTTGCCTTATATACTTGGCCGAGCTAGGGTTACATGGATCGGGTCGGATTACTGGTGGGCTCGCGCCCCTTGGTCGCACCAGACCATGTCACATGCGGGTGCCCGTCTGCTTCCTTGTCTCCCAAGTTGGTGCAGTGCTCGGCTGGTGCCTGGGCCCGAGTGTATGACTCAACACCTTGGTAGACGATGTGCTAGCCTCTATGCCCGATTGGCATACCCGACTGGCATATCTTTGTCACAATAGGAATTACTTACATATGCAGAGTATGGATACAGGAGATTTTTCTGTGAAATCCTAAGTTCACTCCAAGGTCGATGACTTTGAGTGGGTTCTTGTGTCAGTATATGGATCTGCACAATTGGAGCTCAAACTAACATTCTTAACTAAACTAGTCCGCATATGATCCTCCAAAACTCTCCCTATGTTGGTAGGAGGGATTTTAATATTATCATAAGACAAGAGCAAAAGAATAATGCATCTTTTGACGTTGGATGCCCATTCAATTTAACGTTATTATTAGAAACCCAGATTTGAGAGAAGTGTTTTCTCGGGCGATCAATCACCTGGGCAAATAATCTAGTTACACCTTCTTATGAGAAACTTCATAGAATTCTCGCTAGTGTCAAGTGGGAAGAAAATATTTTTTTTGTAAGCTCCTATTCCACATTCTTGCTTTGTTGTAGAGTTCCATGTGTAGATTTGTGCTTAAGGTTTGAATGAAAAAAGTCTAAAACATAACTAACTAAAAATTCCAATATAATTGGTTAGGACTATTCACCCCATCCTTAGCACATAAACTCGACCCTACATAGTTGTAAGTTTTATGTGTTCTAGCATTATACTATTTTAAGTTGTTGCAATATTATTTTATTTTTTGCAACCCCATATATATATATATATATATTTGGATGGTATAGTGTGTTGTTTCTGTTTATTGCTCATATGGATCTTAAAAGTTGCAATGATTTTTTATGTGTTGCGCCAAAATCCTTTAATAGTGGAACATGCAATTTGTTTTCATTTTAATTTGATTTTTGAACTATAAACACGAAGGAAATTTGGAATTCCGTTTCCATTTTATTTGGCCCGAGGTTACAAATTGTGGTGCTTATGACTTGAGGACGCACAACCAGCAGTTACATATTGTGTTGGGTGCGTGGCCTTTATTTTGCAGATTTTTCATCGTGATTATTACTCGTACAATACTAATTATTTCACTTTGTCATGTTTACATCAGAACCTAGGGTATGTGGTGATGGGTCATGCGTCTACTGAACTTCTTACGACCTAGAGAGACATTGTTCTAACATCTTTTTTGCAATGTGTGGCATGTTTCTAGATGTTATGCATGTCGATTAATGCTTTAATATACTATTTTGTGGTGATATTTGTTGGGAAACGTACTAGAAAATAAAAAAAATTGCCCTACGATCAACCAGGAACACTTTGAAGATACAATAACTCTTGGGCTCAGATCGTTACCAACTCCGAGTTGCAGCGGTAGAAGACAAGTCGGTGTAGATCATTGACGAATTCCCTCGAACCATAGATGCATGATCTCGTGAACCTCCCACGAGCGATCCCTCAAATGGAAGACCGAAAGCATGGACTCTCTAGTTGGTTGCAAGCGTATGGTCTTCACGATCTGGCAGCGCTTCGCCTCCAGAGCAAATCATCTTCGGAGAATTAGAGGGGGAAATTAGAACCACAGTGAGCTTCTAGTTATGAGGATTAAAGGATCTAGTTCTAGCTCTAATTGACCGACTAGGATCAACTAGAACTAGAGGACTAGAGGAGACTTCAAAAGTTGTGTGTCCAAAAAGGGTGGAAATCCTCTAGTCTATATGGGTGGTGGGAGAGGAGGGGCGCTACAAGGGGGGAAGGTTTCCCTTCCCCTTTGGCCGGCCAAGGAGGGGAAACCCCCTCCAATTCGGCCTCCCCTCCCTCCTTACCATAGGAGGGGGCGGCACTTCCACTTGGTCCCTTGTGGCCCAAGTTGCCTTCTACCTCTTGGCCTTTTAAGGCCCGTTGATATTAAATTAAATATGAAATCCTTCTAACTATTATAACAGCTTTTTATTATTAATTTAACATCTCTCGAAACATTTTCCTCCTTTATATTATTTATCAGTAATACACGGTGTTGTGGGAGTAAGACTGACAGTAGTACGGGGGGTACGTACGAGTGAGGGCGAAGCCTAGCTAAGGCACAAGTGTAACACTCTGATGTACGAGTTCAGGCCCCACTCGGAAGTGGTAAAGACCCTACGTCTCGAGCCCTGAGGCTTAGTGTTTGCTTATGTGTGTATCTGATTACAGAGAGTTCGTAACCCTCGCTCTAGCGCTGGGGGGTGGCTTATATAGATTGCGCCACCACCAGCCGAGCGCCATTACTAGGGTAATTAATGATGGTAACTACTGGAGTTACTAGAAACGGCTGTGTTAACTTGGGACGTTACAGGTAACGCTGCCTTCACATCACTTTATGCGAGTTAAGTCCCTCGAATGTGGTAGCTCCCACGTCGCCTCTGCTTCTTCACGTCCGAGTGCCAAAGCTTGGCCGACTGGCTGATGACATCTGAGTAACTTCCAAGGATCCGAGTGGATCTAGTAAAATCATCCGAATGCTAAGGTAGTCCAGAGACTCCCATGAATATGTAGGACCCCAGGTGGGCCCTAGATGTGAGGCCCGTGACCCTACCTTGGGTTAGTGACCTCATCAGTAGCCCCCGAATCGGTTGAGGTTTTGGGGATGAGTGACCGATGTGATGTGACATCAGTGGCGTTTCAGAAACGCCGGGAAACGAGTCGGATCATTACTCGCCCGGCTTTAAAACCACAACCGATTCAGGTTAAATAGATTCTGAATGACCCAAACAGCCTGACTATTCGAGTCACTCGGTTAGAGTCGGATTCGCTCTCGGGAGAAGCGACCCAAAGAATCGAGAGTGAGATCGTCAAAACTACCAGTTGGTAATGTTAGAAATCTGCTAACCTTTCGGATATTCCAGTGACAGTCGAAAATTCTTCCGAGTGCTTGACGAATTTTCTTTGCTCACTCGGTGAGTTTAGGTATGTCGGAGCGCACCAGTGGACGCGGAGCCCATTCGGACCACGTTGTGGCGAAATCTCCGGTTATTTTGTAATCGTGGGTAAGCGTGCACGCGCGTGGGCGGTTGCGTCAGAGAAGTGGGGAAAGTGGATGCGGTGCCTCGATTTCCGCGCTGCAAATATCACCACGCTTCCCTGCAATGCTGCCCCAAAGATTTTTGTGAATCTGCTGCCGCCTGTTGATTGCGCGGTGCTCGCTGATCTGACGGCTGCGATTCCGCTGAGATGGAGTATAAAACTTGACTGGGAGGAGGAATAGAGAGATAGCTCTTATTCTTCGCCTCTCCGATTTCTCATTTGCTTTGTCGAGAGCCTCACTTGCGTCGCTGCTCTGCCGATTCGCAGCTCCAATCTGCCGGAGATGACGAGGAGTGCCACCGTAAAGGCCGAGAAGGCAAAGAAAGCATCGCACGGGTCCTCCTCGAGCGCGGGCGCGCCGGCGGGCTTCATCCAGGGCGACTCGATGCCGCCTCGGACCACCACCGGTCGGCTAATGGAGCTAGAAAACCAGGGCCTCCTAGTCGCCGGGAGCTGGCGGCTGCCGGCGGCGGGCGAGGTCAAGCCCGCGCCGCGCGGGGACGAGCAGGTCCTCCTCACGACTCATATCGACCGAGGTTTCTCCTTGCCTCCTCGTCCATTCTTCCGCTCTTTCTTGGACTTCTACGGGGCTCAGCTCCACCACCTTCCCCCAACACCATTTCCTATCTGGCTGCCTTCGTATCTCTTTACGAGAACTTCCTCGGCTGTCATCCTCACTAGGGTCTATTCAAATAGTTGTTCATGTGCCGAGCGATGACCGTGAAGAAATCCGCTCAGACTAGGGGGAATACGAATGCAGCCCAGTTGTGCGGGGGTTTAGGCATCCAGTTGAGGGGGAAGGGTAGTTTTCCTCAAATGAATTTTCCCGACAGGGTCAAGGGTTGGCAAGGGACTTGGTTTTACTGCCAGGACATCCTAGTCGGAGAGGGCCAGTCGGGCCTTCCACCTTACTCGCCTGAGAGTATTCGGCGGCTCCCCAAACTGGTTGTGTCCAAGGAGGAGAAAGTCAATGTAGATATCCTTATGATTGCGTTGGTAGCCCTAGTGAATTAAGGCATCAACGGTCTGGACCTACTGGAGGTCTTCTTCCATAGAAGAATCCAGCTGCTACAGGCTAGAGCCCACCCCATGTGGCAGTACTTGGGTTCGAGTGACCCCACTCGTACGCACCCGAAGGAGCTTGGCGCCGAGGCCGTGGAGAACAAGCTCAAGGCTATCACTCCGGCTCATGACAATCCCATGGGTACCAGGCGGGTGCCCCCGTTCTCGGCTGAGAATCCAGCAAATGAGGTAAATTGCTTGTTTTTCGAATGATTATGGTGTTTGCTGGCAAAAACCTTGGCTACATAACTTTCACTCGACAGGCCTTCACGAGCATGGTGAGCTTGATACCTGCCGTCAACCACGCCCCTGCTGACGTGGCGAGTGACAACGAGCGCCATGAGGGATCGGACGGCGAAGAGGGGTATTCATCCGACAGCGAGAACGGTGATGAGGAAGAGGAGGAGGAGGACTCCGACCCAGGAAACGGGGCAAAATCCTCTCCATCGAAGGAGATTCGCCCGAGTCCCGCACCAAAGCACGCCAGGACCCTGGGATCCGTGGAGGCAACACTAAAAGGATGGGCGCCGCGAAGTCTTCAGCAGTCATCCCCTCCACTCGGACCTGGAAGCACGGCCGTGGTGAGCTCGCACGTCACCCGAGAAGAACGCCAAGCAGCCGAAGGTCACCACCAACAAGCCTCGAAAGGCTGTCTTGCCAAAGACCAAGATGAACGTGCCGGTGGACTTAGCTTAAGAATCTTTGCACCAATTGATATCTCAATTATTTGACCGAGTGATGTGACATTCTGAGTGACTTTATTGCGGAGCTGACACTTTGACTGCTTCGCTGGAGAAGGACAAAGCTGACGTTAACGCTGCATCTTCCAAAGGTAATCTTCAAATTCTTTAACACATGATCTTCGAACTCAGTGTTTCTCCTTTGAGCTTACTCCCGAATGATCTTAGAGTGATTACAGGACCACGTGAGGTGATAGAACTTGACGCAGATGACAAGGTCGACCCGCCGAACCCTTCCGCCAACACGGATGTCGTGATGCGGGATGTTTCGCCTGCTAAGGCGTCAGCACCAGCTCGGGGAACTTCGTCGGGGGCCGGAACCGCACTCGGACCTCCTCTGCCGACTCCTCCTGCAGCTACCATCTTACTACACCACGTCCCTAAGGACAAGGTGGGAGCGAGCAAGGAGGTGCTGATCCAGCTAAAGTTGATGAACGACGGGCTGAAAGAGGCCTACGATGCCAGCGAGGCTTTGGAGAAGAACGTTCGAGTAACTACTCTCGTAAGTTCCATCTTCAGTCGAAAAATTTGCCTGTCTTTGTCTTTTATGTAGGTTTTTGAATTCCCGAATGGGTTTGCGTCGGGGGCACACCCACTGGGTGTTCTCTGATTCTAGTGGGGGCGCGCTGAGCGCACCCACTGGGTGAAGTCCCCGAGATTGCCGTCGACTGAAGCAGTCGGCAGGAGTCTGAGAATCTGTGTGATGTTTGTAGCAACGATTGTAGAGATACTTGTCGAAGAGGATGCGGTAATGGTCCATGGACCAGAGTCTCTCTACGTTAACCGTCGAGGTGTAGAACTTGTTGTTCTCCAGTGGGGGCGCACTGAGCGCACCCACTGGGTGTAGTCCCCGAGACTGCCATCGACTGGAGCAGTCGGCGGGAGTCTTAGAGCCCGAATGGTACTTGTGGTAATATTTCATCCCGAGTGTAGAGATACTTTTCGAAGATGATGTGGTGATGGTCCATGGACCAGAGCCTCTCGACGTTGACCATCGGTTTCTACATCCCCAGTACGTAGAACCTGTTACTGAGCTTGTGGAAGTACCTCATCCCGAGTGAGGAGGACCTCTCTCCGAATGGGTAGAACCTGTTACTGAGCTTGTGGAAGTACTTCATCCCCAGTATGATTCCAGTGGGGGCACGCTGAGTGCACCCACTGGGTGTAGTCCCCGAGACTGCTGTCGAATGAAGCAGTCGGCGGGAGTCTTGGAGTCTTGTAGTTCAACCGAATGATCCTTTATCTTGAATACAATTGTTTTCACAGATGTTTTTTTGTTTTCTGTCGGCAGAGCGTGTGCGAGCTTGGGACCCACTACAGCACCCTAGAGAAGGAGGTACAGGACCTGCACCTTAGCCTTGAGGCCGAGAAGATCAAGAGCACGCGTTTGGAACAAGAGAAGCAATCACTCAGAGGTAAGCATTTCCTGCCCGACTGCTTTGAACTAGATCTTTTTCCCTATTCGACTGAAAGTACTTTACGAGATGTACGTAGTGAAAATCTTCAACTTACTAAGAGACTCCGGGCTTCCATTTCTATAGACACCATGAAGGAGGCCCAGGAGAAGAAAGACCGTGAACTGGCATCTGCCCAAAAGGAGGTCAGTCGGAAGATGAAAGAGGCCGAGGACAAGATGAAGTCTCTTGAGAAGTGGGAGGAGGAGAAGAAAACGTTGGAGGCTGTTGCCAAGAGGTCTACAGAGGAGGCCGTTGAGGCCGAGACGAAGCTGAAGCAGGTTGCATCCAAGAGACTTGAGTTGGAGAAGTTCGTTGAGGACTACGGCAACGAGATGAACGAGAAGCCAAAGGTATGCCAATGATCCGACTGCATTTCAAGTTGCTTTGATTCTTCACTCGTCCACTAGTAACTCTCTTTTCCTCATCCATTTAACAGAGTTCTGCATCGATGTTGAGGAAGAGACTTCGAAGATTGAGAAGGAGCTGGATCTGAGTGCGGGTATCCTTCGTGACAGCTCGACTCTCACCCTGCTCCGACTGGAGGAGCACATCGGGGAGGTGACTATCTTCCTCAACAGCCTGCGTACTGCTGTCAAGGAGATTGACCGAGAAGTCGCCCCCGAAGAGGAATTCTCGAATGACTTAGACACCCTCATCAACCGACTACAAGATGTTCCACACCGAGTGCAATCGTGGAAGAAATCCGCGGCTTGTGTTGGTGCCGATATTGCCCTCTCCCTCGTCCACATGCATTGCAAGGGCGTGGATGAGGAGAAATTGAAGTCGCTGAAGGCTGTCAACAGGAAAAGTGCCAAGATTGAATACTTTATGGAGACATTCCTCGCAGCTGCCACTCGGATCGCAGACTGCATCGACCTCGACACCTTAACAGACGCAGCGGCTCCAGCCACAACTGAATGATCCTCGGATAAAAAACTTTAAGTGATATTTCCTCGGTATGCTGAAGTGTTTATGTAACCGTACATTCGCCGTGACTTAGCGGCCACAACTAGCTGCACCTTTGCTTTGAATTACATGCTGTTTGAATGCCTTTATTTGACTATTTGAGCGTTTGGCTCAGCTCTCGAGTGCGGAGGGTATCCTCACTCGGAGTGGTTTTTTGACTTAGACGATTACCTCACTCGGAGTAGTTTTTAACTTAGGCGAAATCAGGTTCGCGGCTAAGCCCCTGAGTATGGACGATGTCCTCACTCAGAGTACGTTTTAACTTAGGCGAAATCAAGTTCGCGGCTAAGCCCCCGAGTGTGGACGATGTCCTCACTCGAAGTAGTTTTTAACTTAGGCGAAATCAAGTTCACGGCTAAGCCCCCGAGTGTGGACGATGTCCTCACTCAAAGTAGTTTTTAACTTATGTGAAATCAGGTTCGCTGCTAAGTCCCCGAGTGTGGACGATGTCCTCACTCGGAGTAGTTTTTAACTTAGGCGAAATCAGGTTCACGGCTAAGCCCCCGAGTGTGGACGATGTCCTCACTCGGAGTAGTTTTTAACTTATGCGATACGGGGTCGCAGCTAAGCCACCGAGTGTGGATGATGTCCTAACTCGAAGTAGTTTTTAACTTAGGTGATACGGGGTCACAGCTAAGCCCCCGAGTGTGGATGATGTCCTCACTCGAAGTAGTTTTTAACTTATGCGATATAGGGTCGCAGCTAAGCCCCCGAGTGTGGATTATGTCCTCACTCGAAGTAGTTTTGAACTTAGGCGAAATCAGGTTCACGGCTAAGCCTCTGAGTGTGGACGATGTCCTCACTCGGAGTAGTTTTTAAACTTAGGCGATTACTAGATCGCGGCTAGCCGATCGATCCATACACCCATTGGGGATGAGGAAAGATACAAGAATCACCGGGGTGAAAAACGTGAAAAAGTTTCTACAAAGTGCAAGACAAGTAAAGACTTTTATTCATCAAAGCCACTCGGTAGTTCGTTACAGGAATGATAGAGTGTTTTCCATCTTAAGTGTAGAACTTGCGGAGCAGATCCGCGTACCACGTCCGGGGCTCTTTCGCTCCAGCGGTGAAGTTATACAACCGATAAGCTCCGTTGTTCAGGACTTTGGAGATCACATAAGGCCCTTGCCACGGAGACGCCAGCTTGTCTGGCTTTTGTTGGTCCAGTCGGAGGACAAAGTCGCCTTCCCGGAAAGCGCGCCATCTGACCTTTCTGTCGTAGTAACACCTCAGGTCTTGCGGATAAAGCATCGATCTGACCAGAGCAAGCTCTCTCTCCTCTTCTAAGAGGTCCAGACCGTCTTGATGTCCTACTTCTGCTTCATCTTCATTATAAAGTTCCACTCAGGGAGCATTGTGGCATACGTCACTTGGCAAAACGGCTTCAGATCCGTATACCATGAAGAATGGAGTGCGCTTGGTTGAGTAGTTCGGAGTCATCCAAATGCCCCATAGGAAAGATGGTGGTTCTTTGACCCAGGCTCCTACGATGTACTCCAAATCCCTCATCAATTGGGGCTTCAATCCTTGAAGAATCATCCCATTTGCTCGTTCTACCTATCCATTCGACTGCGAGTGCGCCACAGAAGCATAGTTGACCCAAGTACCTTGAGAGTAGAAGAACTCGTGGAACTCAACCGAATCAAAATTCTTCCCGTTATTAGTGATGATGTCATGGGGGATTCCGAATCTGAAGATAATCGGCCGAATGAAACTGACAACGGTAGATGCATCCAAGCTTTTGATGGGCTTTGCTTCAACCCACTTGGTGAACTTATCCACCGCTACCAGCATATGGGTAAACCCACTCGACCCGGTATGCAGAGGGCCGGCCATATCGAGACCCCACACAGCAAACGGCCAGGTGATCGGGATGGTCTTCAGTGCGGATGCGGGCTTGTGCGTCTGATTCTTATAAAATTGACACCCAACACAAAGGTCGACCAAGTCCTTTGCTGCTTCATTGGCTCGGGGCTAATGAAAACCCGCACGGAACACCTTCGTGACCAACGTCCGAGAGGACGCATGATGGACACAGGTTCCCGAGTGAATCTCGTGCAGGATCTGCGGCCCTTCCTCTAGGGAAATGCATTTATGCGTTACACCTATAGTGCTTTTCTTGTATAGCTGTTCTCCCATCACTTCAAAGGATTTGGAGCGCCGGACGATCCGCCGGGCCTCTTGTTCATCTTCAGGGAGCTCTTGCCAGAGCAAGTACGCTATGTAAGGTTGGGTCCACTCGGGAGTGATCACCAACATCTCATGGACGAGATCCACCACAACTGGAATGTCAACTTCAGTCGGGTTCGAAGGTCCGACTGCTTGCGGGGGCTCCTCGGTAAAAGGATCTTCTTTGACAGAAGGAGAGCGAAGGTGCTCAAGAAATATGCCTTTCGGCACGACCGGCCGAGTGGAGCCGATCTTGGCTAGGTCGTCAGCAGCTTGGTTCTTCACTCGGGGTATGTGATGCACCTCCAAGCCTTCAATGTTCTTCTCCAATTTTTGGACTGTATTGCAGTACCCGATCATATCCGGACCTTGGATATCCCATTCCTTCATCAATTGATTGACTACGAGGTCCGAGTCACCGAATATCATCAGGCGTCGGATACCGAGCGAGATAGCCATTCGGAGCCCGTAAAGGAGGGCTTAGTACTCGGCATCGTTGTTAGATGAATCGAAGTGGATTTGAAGGACGTAGCTCAATTGGTCTCCCCTAGGGGAAACGAGAACCACTCCGGCTACGGATCCTTGGAGCATCTTGGATCCACCAAAAAACATGGTCAAGTGTTCGGGGATACTTGGGGCTGGTTGTTCCTCTTGTATCCACTCGGCCAAAAAGTCCATGAGGGCTTGAGACTTGATTGCCTTCTTCGCTTTGAACTTGATCTCCAACAGGAGGAGCTCAATCGCCCATTTTGCCACTCGGCCTATGGTGTCTCTGTTATGCAGGATTTCCGATAGGGAGGCATCGCTGATAACTATGACCGAGTGCTCTTGGAAGTAATGAGCTACCTTCTTAACAATGAGGTAAATACCATAAACCAACTTTAGTGTGGATACCTTTGCTTGGAAGGAGTCAAGACTTCTAAGATCTAATAGACGGGTCTTTGCACTTTGAATGTTTTTCCCGATTCCTCGCGCTCCATAGTGAGGTTAGTGCTGACCACTTGGCTACTAGCGGTGATGTACAAGAACAAAGACTCTCGGCTGCTCGGAGCAGCTAACACCGGCTGGGTGGAAAGCAAGGTCTTGAGCTCATCGAATGCGGCTTGCGCTTCAGGGGTCCATTCAAAGATATCAAACTTCTTCATCAATCGGTAAAGAGGCAGTGCCTTCTCACCGAGTCGAGAGATGAATCTGCTCAGGGCTGCAAGGCACCCCGTGAGCTTTTGCACGTCATGCAGATGAACTGGTTTCTTCATTCGAATGATGGCACCAATTTTGTCGGGATTAGCATCGATTCCCCGTTCGGAAACGAGAAAACCGAGTAGCTTACCCGATGGCACTCCCAATGTGCATTTTGCAGGATTAAGTTTTATCTGAAAGCGTCGCAGATTCGTGAAGGTTTCGGCGAGGTCTGTTAGGAGGTCGGAACTATTGGAAATATGCCCTAGAGGCAATAATAAAATGGTTATTATTATATTTCCTTGTTCAAGATAATTGTCTATTGTTCATGCTATAATTGTATTAACCGGAAACCGTAATACATGTGTGAATACATAGACCACACCATGTCCCTAGTGAGCCTCTAGTTGACTAGCTCGTTGATCAATAGATGGTTATGGTTTCCTGACCATTGACATTGGATGTCGTTGATAACGGGATCACATCATTAGGAGAATGATGTGATGGACAAGACCCAATCCTAAGCATAGCACAAGATCGTGTAGTTCGTCTGCTAGAGCTTTTCTAATGTCAAGTATCATTTCCTTAGAGCATGAGATTGTGCAACTCCCGGATACCGTAGGAATGCTTTGGGTGTATCAAACGTCACAACGTAACTGGGTGACTATAAAGGTGCACTACAGGTATCTTCGAAAGTGTGTGTTGGGTTGGCATGAATCGAGACTGGGATTTGTCACTCCGTGTGACGGAGAGGTATCTCTGGGCCCACTCGGTAATACATCATCATAATGAGCTCAATGTGACTAAGGAGTTAGTCACGGGATCATGTGTTACGGAACGAGTAAAGAGACTTGCCGGTAACAAGATTGAACAAGGTATAGGGATACCGATGATCGAATCTCGGGCAAGTAACATACCGATGGACAAAGGGAATTATATACGGGATCAATTGGATCCCCGACATCGTGGTTCATCCGATGAGATCATCGTGGAACATGTGGGAGCCAATATGGGTATCCAGATCCCGCTATTGGTTATTAGCCGGAGAGGTGTCTCGGTCATGTCTGCATGGTTCCCGAACCCGTAGGGTCTACACACTTAAGGTTCGGTGACGCTAGAGTTGTAATGGGAATTGTATGTGCTTACCGAAATTTGTTCGGAGTCTCGGATGAGATCCCGGACATCATGAGGAGTTCCGGAATGGTCCGGAGGTAAAGATTTATATATGGGAAGTCCTATTTTGGCCACCGGAAAATGTTCGGGATTTTTCGGTATTGTACCGGGAAGGTTCTAGAAGGTTCCGGAGTGGGGCCCACCTGCATGGGGGACTCACATGAGCATGAGTAGTGGGGACAAGGCCCCACACCCCTGGTCAAGGCGCACCAAGATCCCCCCTTAGAAGGAATAAGATCATATCCCGAAGGGATAAGATCAAGATCCCTAAAAAGGGGGGATAACAATCGGTGGGGAAGGGAAAGGATGGGATTTCTTTCCTCCCACCTTTGCCAACGATCCAATGGACTTGGAGGGCAAGAAACCAGCCCCCTCCACCCCTATATATAGTGGGGAGGCGCATGGGAGCTACACCCCTTGCCCCTGGCGCAGCCCTCCCCCTCCTACTCCTCCTCCTCCGTAGTGCTTAGCGAAGCTCTGCCGGAGAACCACGAGCTCCACCGCCACCACGCCGTCGTGTTGCCGGAGCTCTCCCTCAACTTCTCCTCCCCCCCTTGCTGGATAAAGAAGGAGGAGACGTCCCTGGGCTGTACGTGTGTTGAACGCGGAGGCGCCGTCCGTTCGGCGCTTGGATCGGATCTTCTCCGATTTGAATCGCCGCGAGTACGACTCCATCAACCGCGTTCTTTGCAATGCTTCCGCTTAGCGATCTTCAAGGGTATGAAGATGCACTCCCTCTCTCTCGTTGCTAGCATCTCCTAGATTGATCTTGGTGACACATAGGAAAATTTTGAATTATTACTACGTTCCCCAACAGGAACCTCCTGGACTTGACGACAATGTCATCCATATATGCCTCCACGTTCTGACTGATTTACTTTTGCAAGCATTTTTGTATGATGCGCATAAAGGTTGCCCCAGCATTCTTGAGACTGAATGGCATAGTGATATAGCAGAAACACCCGACTGGGGTCATGAAGGATGTTTTTATTTCATCTGGTCCATACATTCGGATCTGGTGGTACCCGGAGTACGCATCCAGGAACGACAGGCATTCACATCCCAACAGTGGAATCTACTATCTGATCTATGCGGGGAAGGGGAAAATGATCATTCGGGCAGGCCTGATTGAGGTGCTTGAAGTCGATGCACATCCAGAGGAACTACTTGTCCTTCTTGGGCACCAACACCGGGTTGGCCAGCCACTCGGAATGGTACACTTTGCGAATGAACTCGGCAGCTAGGAGCGGAGCGATTTCTTCATCAATCGCCTTCTGCTTCGCGACAGAGGATCAACGCACATGCTCCTTGACTGGTTTGATATTCGGATTGACTTGGAGTCTGTGCTCAGCCAGCTCCCTGGGAACCCCCGACATGTCAGATGGCTTCCACGTGTAGGTATCCCAGTTCTCACGGAGGAACTGGATGAGCTCGGCTTCCTATTTTTCACCGAGTGTCGTCGAAATGTTCGTAGGAGTGGCACTCGGATCATTCGGGTGAATGGGAACTTGCTTGGTCTCATCAGCTGACTAGAAAGCTGATTCCATTGCCGGCTGTTTGGACTTGAGCAAATCCACAGTGTCCACCGCCTGCTTGTACCCGTGGAAAATGCATGTTGCTCTTGCTCAGTTGGGACATCGGAATGTCCATTGCTCTGAGCATGTCAGCATATATTATGTTGATCCCGTTGCCTCCATCCTTCAGGACTTTGTGCAATCGGACTCCATTGACGGCCGCGTCAACAACCAGCGCTTGCCTCCCAGGGGTGGCTATGTGGGCTGGATGATCCGATTGGTCGAAGGTAACGGGAGTCTTCGCCCAGTTGAGGTACTTGACGGCAGTCGGAGCTGCCATATTCACCTCCCTATTGACAACCTTCAACCGGCTCTTGCTTTCGACGTCAGCAAAAATCATGTTTAGGACCTTGTCCACGTTCGGATACTCGGGAGCGTCCCCACCTTCGTCGTCGTCATCCTTCTATATAGAGGCCTCTTTACCCATCTCTTGCTTGAGCATTTGGCACTCCCGAGTGGTGTGCTTTGGGTAAATCACATTGCCCTCCTCATCCTTTTTAGTGTAGACAATACAGGGTTGATCCAATACCTCGGTTTTGTACTCGGGCTTCTTCTTATTAGCCCATTCCTTATTCTTTTTCTTCGGCTTAGGCTTCCCCTGGCTAGGAACCGCCACAACTTCTACCTTTCCTGGAGGATCGGCTTTCCATTTCTGCTTTTTGCCAGCGTTTCCCCCCGATTGAGGGGTGTCACCAGCTCGCCCTTTGCCGCTTTGGAGGCGGTCTTCTTCTTCACCGTTGGCATACTTATTGGCGATTTCCATGGCCCGACTGAGAGACAGGTCTCCCGATCGGGCGAACTTCAGGATTAGCTCACAATACCGAGTGCCAGCCTTGAAGGCACAGACAGCTTGATGCTCGGTAGCATTCTCGATAGTATTATGCAGTGTGGTCCAGCGCTGAATGTACTCTCTGAGAGTTTCGTTGCTCTTCTGGACACAGTGCTGCAATTCTATCAGTCCACCCGGACGCTTGTAGGTACCTTCAAACGTCTTGATGAACTCCTGTGCCAGGTCCTCCCAGCAGTAGATCTTGCTAGAGGGTAACTTGTTTAGCCAGGCTCGCGCTGATCCCTCTAGCATGAGAGGTAGGTGCTTCATCGCAACAAAAAGTTGTCGCTGCCACCGATCTGGACGGCCTTCTCGGTAATCTTCGAGCCATGTTTCTGGCTTGGAATCGCCGTTAAACTTTCCGATCCCCATTGCCAACCTGTAGTTGGAGGGGATTTCAACCTCTCGGATGTACCTACTAAAACACTCGAGCCCCGAAGTCCCCCATCCACTCACTCGGTCTTTGACCAACCTGTTCTTGTCCACCACGTTCTGCGTGATGATAGATCTGGCGTTGAGCAGGGGGGTCGCCGGCCATCTTCTTCGTAGCCACTGGGACAAATGGGACTCCGATTGCGGTCCTCTCAGTGAGGTCGACCGCCGTCATAGGGCCGTTTGCCATACGAACCGCCCCTCGGAGGGGGCGTCCGACTAACGTCATGGTCATCGCGCCAATGCCCTCCATGCTGGCCTCTCGGTGGAGGAGGAGAGTGTCGGCGCTTTCCGTATGCATACGGGCCGTGCGCGGACTGAACTGTGTCGGCCCGAGCGGACTTGCTGTAAATACGCTGGTGTGACTGTGACACCTCTGAATTCTGTCTCGGGGCGGTCTTTAGCAGAGTCTGAATCAGCCGAATGCCCTCTCCAGCCGTGGACCCGGACGGCTGAATGGATTCAGCGATCCGAGTGGCTGCGGCCAGGTTCTCCATCGGTGTGCGCATCACCGGGATCCCGGGCGGTTTGTCATTCGGAAATAACTCCCGCCGACTGCGACTGGAGCTGGGTTGCTCTCTAGCCGCGCGATCATCAAGTGACCGCTGGAGTCACTCGAGGCGCTCGCACTCAGCCAAAGTGGCTTGGCGCGTGGCTTCCAATGCTATCTCCTCCGGAGACGTCCCCGTGATTGGAGTAAGCAGGACTTCGTCGTCCCTCCTCCTCCTCTCCTCCCTCTGCTCCCGATTGAGAGGCTGGGGAAAATAGGCGTCGGTGTGACCGTCATCGCGGCCACCGTCACAACCATGGGAACCACCTGTGGAGTACCCAGGAGGTCCGTGGTTGGTGGTGTGAGCCATCAGTATCTCTGCAGCATTCTCGCTGCTTTCGCACTCGGACCCATTACACAACTCGTCACCCAATGAGGGGGACAAGCTGACGGTGGGCTCGCCAGAGTCGAGCACTGCCACATGCTTGGAAGCCGGCTAGCGCGTAAGGACATGCTTGATCCACCGCTGCAGTCGTGAGCGCCCGGAGCGCTTGCGGCGGCCGGCAATGGATAGGGTAGGCACGGAGCCATAAGGCTCCGATGGATGTCGAAGAAGAACTCTGTGCGCTGCCGCGCTGAAGTACGTCACACCACAGGCGGGGAAAGCGTCCGGGTCCAATGGTGCGTCATGCAACCATGCCGAACCATCAGCGACTAAACGGAGACTGCCGAAAAGGATCTCGCCGCCGAGTGCCATCATTATGACCGGAAAAGTTGAATCTCCACTTGCGTCGGAGTTTGCTAGACGTGCTTCCCCACGGTGGGCGCCAACTGTCGTGGGAGTAAGACTGACAGCAGTACGGGGGGTACGTACGAGTGAGGGCGAAGCCTAGCTGCATCGCAAGTGTAACACTCAGATGTACAAGTTTAGGCCCCACTCGGAAGTGGTAAAGACCCTACGTCTCGTGCCTTGAGGCTTAGTGTTTGCTTATGTGTGTATCTGATTACAGAGAGTTCGTAAACCTTGCTCTGGCGCTGGGGGTGGCTTATATGGAGTGCGCCACCACCAATCGAGCGCCATTACTAGGGTAATTAATGACGGTAATTGCTGGAGTTACTAGAAATGGTTGTGTTAAATAGGGACGTTACAGGTAACGCTGCCTTCACAACACTTTATGCGAGTTAAGTCCCTCGAATGTTGTAGCTCCCACGTCGCCTCTGCTTCTTCACGTGCTAGTGCCAAAGCTTGGCCGAATGGCTGATGATGTCTGAGTGACTTCCAAGGATTCGAGTGGATCTAGTAAAATCATCCGAATGATAAGGTAATCCAGAGACTCCCATGAATATGTAGGACCCTAGGTGGACCCTAGATGTGAGGCCCGTTACCCTACCTTGGGTAGGTGACCTCATAACCCGGAATTGCCCGATAGTCTCCGAAACCCTTCCGATGACCCCGAAGCGCTTTCGGATCCTCTCGAAACTATTTTGAATATTAATGAAACAATTCCAAATATATATTTTCATCACTCCCGTCCTACTATGAAATGTAGTAATTCTTATTTATTCTTCTAATTGATTGCAATTAAACTCGACTCAAGCTTTTTTTCTAAAAAATGATTAAGCCGAATAAAAATAGATCATGATATGATCATGAGACTTGACAAATTGAGATTAATACTCAAAAGATCATGATTACCTTAAGCTTGTAACCCGTAGGTTCGGTAACACATAGACATGAACGAAACCCCTTTGTTCAATGACTGATAGCAGAACCGTGGACGTCTATATTGATCCCTATGAGTACACAAGTTATATTCAAGTGAAACTTTGGTTATCATGTGATATTCCCTTTGCTTCATGATACTTTACAAGACTTGAGATGCATCGGTCTCCTCTTGAGTCATGCACATGCTCACTATGCCATTGTCCTTGTTACCAAATTTGTTCTTCTTTCCTGTTGATGTGTTCTGGCATCCCCGTGACATAGTCACCTGTGTCTGTCCAGACGATGATGGATGTCGGAGGAGCAAATTCCATTCTCGAGTTATCTAGTCCCTTGTCAAACTTTTTGATGAACCTGTAAGTTGTTGTTATCATCACCTAGTTACAGATGATGTTTGAGCAACCCCAAAGCTCATCATATAGTAATAAGTGACTATGATACTCTCATGGTCTAAGGAACATAAAACACATGTTAACACTCTGTCTTATAACAATTGACTTCTCACGATATTATCTCAAAGTATAATAAACAAGTTTGGGTCGATTCAATATGATCGTTCTTCTAACATCATACTCTCAATGTTGTTTTAGGATCATCATTACACTTAACGATATCCTAAGATCTAGAAAACATGATCACTGGCAAAACTTGAGCCAGTCTTAGAGGCAAGAGTAGGAATCTTTATATTACCGTTTATCATTCCACATGTGCATATGAGATTTCCACTGAATCGCGTTCCAGGATCATACCTATTATAGCATAGAATATAAACTCTTAATTATGAATATCAAAATAGAATAATACAATATTATTGCCTATAAGGCATATTCCAAAAATATTCCTATCATAGAGGTTTTGTTGCATTAACTTCATTTTATATATGCATCGAGGTCCAAGGGGTGGAAGTGACATTGAGGATATTCACGACATGGAGGCATGTCTGACTATGGTAAATTACAACAGAACTTACCCGGGAAAACCAATCCATATGAGTACCTATATTCTTTGTTGTGGGAGGCACGTGAGCTTGACTGGTACAACAACGCATGAGTAATCCTGGGTTGATGTTGTGTGTGAGGCATGAGCGGAGGGTCAGTGCAAATGGAAACAGAATGGGGCACAACGACTAGACTAGATGACAACAAGGTTAGAACCAGATGGAAGATGGTGGGTTGATCTGACTAGATGGCGATGCCAAGGCATGCGGGTTGTCTGAAGGAAATGGTAAGGGAAAAAATAGCAAGGATTCATTGCAAGTACTAAAAAGGTGTAATGGTTTGGTGTTTTGTGGTTGGGGTTAAGCAATGGACCTTGAATAGTAATAAAAAGTAGAAGAGTGCAACAAGTGGCACAAGCCTTAATAATGCTAAGCACAAGCCATTTGTCTTACTTATGATGAACATGCATTGTTGAGAACGGAGGGATAACGGCATAGTTGTCAATTCCATGTATCACTTGCCTTGACCATTGTTTCTTACTCGATGTTGTAGGGATAGAGCCTAACATAATGTGTACCAATACCACTGACTAGAAATACTTATGATTGTTCTCTGAGTAAGTAACTCAAATACTAAGATTCATCAAGGTAAATACCCAACCATATATATAACTTCCACTAGGGTCCCTATTCACCCTTTATTCCACAACTCATTAACTTCGGTAACATTAATATCTGTCACTCCGACCTCCCATCCTAAACTTATTGTGATACAATGCTCTCCTTTAGCCCATATAGGTGAAGTGTCATGCAACCGACGTTCGCATAACACAACTAGAGAATTACACTACAACATGATTAATTGTCAATCTTTAATTCAAATAAATATGGCACTTGACAACTAGCCTTCTCCCATATCCTCAATAACACAAAGGAACTACTCACAACACATGATGGTGATCATGTTCAGTATGGTAATGATAATTATAACAATCTAGAAGTAATGATCTTTTGCAAAGAAAACACAATGCATCACCTACTAGGACAACAGTTGTCAACAACACGTACAACTGGTGATCAAACTACAAATGATTGGTACAAAAGTTAGTGAGACGGGAATGGAGATGATGGTGCTGATGATGGAGATGGTGAAGATGGCTTGGATGAAGATGATCCACTTGATGTGCTGAAGTTGGTGATGATGATGGCTTCGAATTACCCACGACGGAGGGACGGATCAGGCCAGAGATAGACCTCCGGAGAAACAACTAGGTTTTCGCCTCGCAGCGGTGGTGGAAAAAATTAACAAAAAAAGGATATCGTCAAATCTCCTCAGGGTGAACCTAAAAAGGTTTGGGAGGTTGATACTTGCAAACTGCATTGGGATTTTCCCCTAAGAGGAGGTGATGATGCAACAAAGCAAAGGTAAGTATTTCCTTTAGTGAGAACCAAGGTTATCAAACCAATAGGAGAACCATGCAAATTCCCATCTTCAGCGCATACGCACAAAAGAACAAGCACTTGCACCCAACGCTGGCAAGAGGGTTGTCAATCCCCTTGAACTCGTTACTTGCAAGCGATAAGTAGTGATAGATAGATAATTTGATAAATATGAATTGAAAATAAAAAAGTAAATAATAGCAGCAAGTTATTTAGAGTTTTTGTAATTATATTTGTGAGGAGACCCGGGGGCCATAGTATTCGCTAGAGGCTTCTCTCTCGAAGAAGGCATACCGTGGGTAAACAAATTATTGTTGGGCAATTGATAGAAAAGTGCATAGTTGTGCAATATTTATTCACGGCAATGATCATGTATATAGGTATCACATCCAAAAACAAGTAGACCGACTCCTGCCTGCATCTACTACTATTACTCCACCCATCGACCGCTATCCAACATGCATCTAGAGTATTAAGTAAAAATAGAGTGATGCTTGGAGGATGATGACATGATGTAGACAAAGTAAATCCAATCAATATGAATCAACCCCATCATTTTACCCTTAGTGGCAGCAATACAATACGTGTCATGTCCCTTTCTATCACTAGGATTGAGCACCGCAAGATTGAACCCACTACAACGCACCACTCCCACTTGAATATAAATCAATCTAGTTGGCCAAACCAAACCAATAATCGGAGAGCATTACGAAGCTATAACAAGCATGCAAATAAAATACCAGCAAGTATTCAATATCTTTTCATGAATAATCTGAACATAAACCCACAATTCATCGGATCCCAACAAACACACCACAAAGATTGATTACATAAGATAGATCACCGTAGGAATCGTGGTGATCTTGGCAATGAAGAACATAGAGAGAGAGATGGCCATCTAGGTACTAACTACGGAACCGTAGGTCTGCGATGAACTACTCACACATCACCATGGGAGCAGCAAGGTTGATGTAGAGTCCCTTTGTGATCGATCCCCCTCCGACAGGGCACCGAAACAGGGCTCCATATGGGCACATGGCAGAACAGAGACTTGCGGTGGCAAGCCTTTTCTTTATGGTGCTTTGTGCCATCATGAAAATTTGCCGAGGGTTTGGTTTGTTTGGAACCTAGCTCTCTTTTGGGAACTTGATACCCCTTGTTTGTTTTCCTTCAATTGGTATCTTGTTTCCTTCTATTTGGTATGTGGCAATGGATATCTCATTCCTTGATGTATATTTTAATTGGTATCCTTCAAGTGATAATCATTCTTTTGGTATCTTATTTTCACTTGATACCTTGTGTTTTGGTATCTTATCAACTATGTGTTGATTTGATTCTTGAAAGCCATAAGCATGCATATTTACTATATGTACTTTCGTTGACATGTTCTCTTTCCTTGACCCAATATATAGGGGAAAGTCCACTATGACATAAATTGGCTAAAGTGTGCATGAAATTCAATTTCATATCTATATGTGTTGGGGAACGTTGCATGTGTAACAAAAATTTTCCTACGAACACCCAAGATCTATCCATGGAGATGCATAGCTACGAGAGGGGGAGTGTATCTACATACGCTTGTAGATCGTTAAGCAGAAGCATATATAACGCGGTTGATGTAGTCGTACTCTTCACGATCCAATCGCGATCCGATCCGATCTAGCGCCGAACGGACGGCACCTCCGCGTTCCGCACACGTGCGGCTTGATGAAGTCTCCTCCCTCTTGATCCAGCAAGCGTGAGAGGAGAAGTAGATGAGATCTCAACCAGCACGACGGCATGGTGGAGATGGTGGTGGATCAATCCCGGCAGGGCTTCGCCAAGCGCTACCGTAGATGCGATCTGAGGAGAAAACGATCTAGGAAGAGAGGTAGGGCTGCCACCGGGGCATGGGATTGTTGTGTCCAGCCCACTCCCTAGGAAAGGGGCAGGGTTTGGTTGCAGCCCTAGGCCCCTCCTCCAAGGAGGGCCGGCGGCTAGGGAGGAAACTTGCCTCCCAAGGCAAGTGGACTCCCTCCCACTTAGGGTTTCCCCTCCCCCTTGCGCATGGGCCTTGTGGGGCTGGTGCCCCTGGCCCAATAAGTCTAGGGCGCCCCCTACAGCCCATGCATGCCCTAGGGGCTGGAGGGATCCTTCCGGACTCCTCCAGAACCCTCCGGAACCTTCCAGAACCTTCTAGAAGCTTCCCGGTACAATACCCGCAAAACCCGAAACTTTTCCGGTAGCCAAAATATGAATTCCCATATATAAATCTTTACCTCCGGACCATTCCGGAGCTCCTTGTGACGTCCAGGATCTCATTCGGGACTCCGAACAACATTCGGTAACCAAAGTACATATCCAAATACTACTCTAGCGTCATCGAACGTTAAGCGTGGGGACCCTACGGGTTCGAGAATCATGTGGACATGACTGACACACCTCTCCGGTCAATAACCAATAGCGGGACCTGGATGCCCATATTGGTTCCCACATATTCCACGAAGATCTTGATCGGTCAAACCACGATGCCAAGGATTCAATCAATCCCGTATGCAGTTCCCTTTGTCCAGCGGTATGTTACTTGCGCGAGATTCGATTGTCGATATCTCCATACCTAGTTCAATCTCGTTACCGGCAAGTCTCTTTACTCATTCTGTAATACAAGATCCCGTGACTAACTCCTTAGCCACATTGCTTGCAAGCTTCTTGTGATGTTGTATTACCGAGTGGGCCCAGAGATACCTCTCCGTCATACGGAGTGACAAATCCCAGTCTCGATCCATGCCAACCCAACAGATACCCCCGGAGATACCTGTAGAGCACCTTTATAGTCACCCAGTTACGTTGTGATGTTTGATATACACAAGGCATTCCTCCGGTGTCAGGGAGTTGCATGATCTCATGGTCGTAGGAACAGATACTTGACATGGATAAAGCAGTAGCAATAAACTGATACGATCAACTGCTATGCTTACGGTTGGGTCTTGTCCATCACATCATTCTCCTAATGATGTGATCCCATTATCAGATGACAACTCATGCCTATGGTCAGGAACCTTGACCATCTCTGATCAACGAGCTAGTCTAGTAGAGGCTCACTAGGGACATGGTGTTGTGTATGTATCCACACATGTATCTGAGTTTCCGGTCAATACAATTCTAGCATGGATAATAAATGATTATCATGAACAAGGAAATATGATAATAACCAATTTATTATTGCCTCTAGGGCATATTTCCAACAGTATCCCACTTTCAGTAGAGTCAATAATCTAGTTCACATCACCATGTGATTAACACCCAATGAGTTCTGGGGTTTTATCATGTTTTGCTTGTGAGAGAGGTTTTAGTCAACGGGTTTGCAACATTCAGATCCGTGTGCACTTTGCAAATCTCTATGTCATACTGTAGATGCTGCTACCATGCTCCACTTGGAACTATTCCAAGTGGCTGCTCCACTATACGTATCCGGATTGCTACTAAGAGTCATCCGGATTGGTGTCAAAGCTTGCATCGACGTAACTCTTTACGATAAACTCTTCATCACCTCCATAATCGAGAAACATTTCCTTAGTCATGTAGTTACTAAGGATAATTTTGACCGCTGTCTAGTGATCCACTCCTGGATCACTCTTGTACCCCTTGACCGACTCATGGCAACGCACACACTAGGTGCGATACACAACATGGCATACTATACAGAGCCTATGGCTAAGGCATAGGGGACGACCTTCGTCCTTTCTCTTTCTTCTGCCGTGGTCGAGCTTTGAGTCTTACTCAACTTCACACCTTACAAATCAGGCAAGAACTCCTTCTTTGATTGATCCATTTTGAACTCTTTCAAAATCTTGTCAAGGTATGTACTCATTGAAAGTCTTATCAGGCGTCTTGATCTATCTCTATAGATCTTGATGCTCAATATTTAAGTAGCTTTATCCAGGTCTTACTTTGAAAAACTCCTTTCAAACAACACTTTATGCTTTCCAGAAATTCTACATTATTTCCGATCAACAATATGTCATCCACATATACTTATCAGAAATCCTATAGTGCTCCCACTCACTTTATTGTAAATACAAGTTTCTTATAAGCTTTGTATAAACCGAAAAACTTTGATTACCTCATCAACGCGTATATTCCTACTCCGAGATGCTTGCTCCAATCCATAGAAGGATCGCTGGAGCTTGCATGCCTTTTAGCATCCTTAGGACCGACAAAACCTTTTGGTTGTATCACATACAACCTTTCCTCATGGAAACCGTTAAGGAAACTCTGTTTTGACATCCATCTGCCAGATTTCATAATCGAAGAATGCAGCAACTGCTTACACAATTCCAACAGACTTTAGCATTGCTACGGGTGAGAGAGGCTCATCGTAGTCAACTCCTTGAACTTGTTGGAAACCACTTTGCGACAAGTCGAGCTTTATAAATGGTGACAATTACCATCAGCGTATGTTTTCTTCTTAAAGGTCCATTTGTACTTAACGGCCTGTCGTTCAACGGGCAAGTCTACCAAAGTCCATACTTGGTTTTCATACATGGATCCTATCTCGGATTTCATGGCTCCTAGCCATTGTTGGAATCCGGGCCCACCATCGCTCGTAGGTTCACTGTTGTCTAACAACAAGACCTCCAAGATAGGATTGCCATACCACTCAGGAGCGGTACGATTCCTTGTCGTCCTACGAGGCTCAGTAGTAACTTGATCTAAAGTTTCATGATCATCATCAGCTTCCTCTTCATTTGGTGTAGGCGCCGTAGAAACATCTTTCTGCGTCGTGCAACCATCCAACTGAAGTGACGGTTCAGTAACCTCATCAAGTTCTACCTTCCTCCCACTCAATTCTTTCGAGAGAAACTCTTTCTCGAGAAAGGACCCGTTTTTAGCAACACATTAAACACTTTTCCCTCGAATCAGAGATAGAAGGTATACCCAACTATTTCCTTAGGGTATCCTATGAAGACGTATTTCTCCGCTTTGTGTTCGAGCTTATCTGGTTGAAGTCTTTTCACATAAGCATCGCATTCCCAAACTCTAAGAAATGACAGCTTAGGTTTCTTCCAAACCATAATTCACACAGTGTCATCTCAACGGATTTAGATAGTGCCCTTATTAAAGTGAATGAAGTTGTCTCTAATGCATACCCCAAAATGATAGTGGCAAATCGGTAAGAGACATTAGAGTGCGCACCATATCCAATAGAGCACGACTACGACATTCGGACACACCATTACACTATGGTGTTCCAGGTGGCGTGAGTTGTGAAACAATTTCCACATTGTCTTAAGTTGCATACCAAACTCGCAACTCAGATATTCACCTCCACGATCATATCGTAGACATTTTATCTTCTTGTCACGATGATCTTCAACTTCACTCTGAAATTGCTTGAACTTTTCAAACGTTTCAGACTTGTGTTTCATTAAGTAAATATACCCATATCTACTCAAATCATCAGTGAAGGTAAGAAAATAATGATATCCACCGCACGCTTCAACACTCATTGGACCGCATACATCAACATGTATCATTTCCAATAAGTCACTTGCCCTCTCCATCATACCGGAAAACAGGGTCTCAGTCATCTTGCCCATGAGGCATGGTCCGCATGTCTCAACCGATTCAAAATCGAGTGAGTCCAAAGATCCATTGGCGTGGAGTTTCTTCATGCGCTTTACACCAATATGACCTTAGCGGCAATGCCACAAGTATGTGGTACTATCATTATTAACTTTGCATCTTTTGGTATAAATAGTATGAACATGTGTATCACTACGATCAAGATTCAATAAACCATTCACATTGGGTGCATGACCATTGAAGGTATTATTCATGTAACCAGAATAATCATTATTCTCTAACTTAAATGAATAACCGTATTGCAATAAACACGATCTAATCATGTTCATGCTCAACGCAGACACCAAATAACATTTATTTAGGTTCAACACTAATCCCGAAGGTAGAAGGAGCGTGCGATGCTGATCACATCAACCATGGAAACACTTCCAACACACATCATCACCTCGCCCTTAGCTAGTCATCGTTTACTCCGTAACTTTCGTTTCGAGTCACCAATATTAGCAACTAAACCGGTATCTAATACCCAGGTGCTACTATGAGTACTAGTAAGGTACACATTAATAACATATATATCAAATATACTTTTGTTGACGTTGCCAGCCTTCTTATCTGCCAAGTATCTTGGGGCAGTTCGGTTTCAGTGACTGTTCTCCTCATAACAGAAGCACTCAGTCTCGGGTTTGGGTCCATCCTTGGGTTTCTTCACTGGAGCGACAACTGGCTTGTCATTCTCGAAAGTTACCCTTCTTGCCCTTGCCCTTCTTGAAACTAGTGGTCTTACCATCAACACTTGATGCTCCTTCTTGATTTCTACCTTTCGCGGTGTAAAACATAGCGAATAGCTCAGGGATCATCTTCTTCATCCCTGGCATGTTATAGTTCATCACGAAGCTCTAGTAGCTTGGTGGCAGTGACTTGGAGAACTATATCAATCACTATCTTATCTGGAAGATCAACTCCCATTTGATTCAAGCGATTGTAGCACCCAAACAATCTGAGCACATGCTCACCGATTGTGATATTCTCCTCCATCTTGCAGGCAAAGAATCTTGTCAGAGGTCTCATACTTCTCAACACGGACACGAGCCTGAAATCCCAATTTCAGCTCTTGGAACATCTCATATGAACCGTGACGTTCAAAACGTCTTTGGATCTTCAATTCTAAGCCGTAAAGCATGACACACCGAACTATCAGGTAGTCATGAAAAACGTGCCTGACTAATGTTCTCAACACCTACAGATGACGCTTGAGGGGGTGGCACACCGAGCGGCGCATCAAGGACATAAGCCTTTTGTGCAGCAACTGAGGACAATCCTCAGATCACGGACCTAGTCCGCATAATTGCTACTACCATCTTTCAACTTAGTTTTTCTTAGGAATGTATCAAAATATAGGGGAGCTACAACATGAGCTATCGATCTACAACATAATTTGCAAAGATATTTTGACTATGTTCATGATAATGAGTTCAATTAATCATATTACTAAAGAACTCCCACTCAAATCAACATCCCTCAGCTTGTCTAAGTGTGACATGATCCAAATCCACCAACCCAAGTCCGATCATCACGTGAGATGAGGTGGTTTCAATGGTGAACATCTCCATGTTGATCATATCTACTATATGACTCATGTTCGACCTTTCGGTCTCCTGTGTTCCGAGGCCATGTCTGTACATGCTAGCCTCGTCAAGTTTAACCCAAGTGTTCCGCATGTGCAAAACTGGCTAGCACCCATTGTATGTGAACGTAGAGTCTATCACACCCAATCATCACATGGTGCTTCGAAACGGCGAACTTTCGCAATGGTGCACACTCGGGGAGTACACAATTTTATCTTGAAATTTTAGTGAGGGATCACCTTATAATGCTACCGTCGTCCTAAGCAAAATAAGATGCATAGAAGGATTAACATCACATGCAAATCATATAAATGACATGATATGGCCATCACCATCTTGTGCTTTTGATCTCCATCTCCAAAGCACCAGCATGATCTCCATCGTCACCGGCATGACACCATGATCTCCATCATCATGATCTCCATCATCGTGTCGTCGTGTGGTTGTCGCGCCAACTATTGCTTTTACAACTATTGCTAACTAATAGCGATAAAGTAAAGCAAGAATGGCGAAAATAAATTAAAGACAGCCCTATGGCTCCTGCCGGTTGCCGTACTCATCGACATGCAAGTCGTGATAATCTATACAAAACATGATCATCTCATACATCACATATATCACATCAAGTCTTTGGCCATATCACATCACAACATGCCCTGCAAAAACAAGTTTGACGTCCTCTACTTTGTTGTTGCAAGTTTTACGAGGTTGCTATGGGCAACTAGTAAGAACCGTTCTTACCTACTCAAAGCCACAACGGTGATATTCAAGTTGCTATTTAACCTTCTACAAGGACCGCCTCTGTCGAATCCGATTCAACTAAAGTGGGAGAGACAGACACCCGCCAGCCATCTTTATGCAACAAGTTGCATGTCAGTCGATGGAACCGGTCTCTCGTACGTGGACGAGTAAGGTTGGTCCGAGCCGCTTCATCCGACAATACCGCCGAATCAAGATAACACTAAGGAAGTAAACAATCTGAACATCAATGCCCACAAACTCTTTTGTGTTCTACTCGTGCATATCATATACACATAGACCTAGCTCATGATGCCACTGTTGGGGAACGTTGCATGGGAAACAAAAAAAATTCCTACGAACACCCTAGATCTATCCATGGAGATGCATAGCTATGAGAGGGGGAGTGTATCTACATACCCTTGTAGATCGCTAAGCGGAAGCGTATATAACGCGGTTGATGTAGTCGTACTCTTCATGATCCAATCGCGATCCGATCCGATCTAGCGCCGAACGGACGGCACCTCCGCGTTCCGCACATGTGCGGCTCTATGACGTCTCCTCCTTCTTGATCCAGCAAGCATGAGAGGAGAATTAGATGGGATCTCAACCAGCATGACGGCATGGTGGAGATGGTGGTGGATCAATCCCGGCAAGGCTTCGCCAAGCGCTACCGTAGATGCGATCTGAGGACAAAACGATCTAGGGAGAGAGGTAGGGCTGCCTCCGGGGTGTGGGATTGTTGTGTCCAGCCCCCCTCTCCTCTACTATATATAGGAGGCAAGGGGAAGGGTTTGGTCGCAGCCCTAGGCCCCTCCTCCAAGGAGGGCCGGTGGCTAGGGAGGAAACTTGTCTCCCAAGGCAAGTGGACTCCCTCCCACTTAGGGTTTCCCCTTCCCCTTGCGCATGGGCCTTGTGGGGCTGGTTCCCCTGGCCCAAATAAGGCTAGGGCGCCCCCTACAGCCCATGAATGCCCTAGCGGTTGGAGGGATCCTTCCGGACTCCTCCGGAACCCTCCGGAACCTTCCGTAAGCTTCCCGGTACAATACCGGCAAAACCCGAAACTTTTCCGGTAGCCAAAATATGACTTCCCATATATAAATCTTTAGCTCTGGACCATTCCGGAGCTCCTCGTGACGTCCAGGATCTCATCCGGGACTCCGAATAACATTCGGTCACCAACATACATATCCCAATACTACTCTAGCATCACCGAACGTTAAGCGTGCGGATGATAACCCACAAGTATAGGGGATCGCAACAGTTTTCGAGGGTGGAGTATTCAACCCAAATTTATTGATTCGACACAAGGGGAGCCAAAGAATATTCTCGAGTATTAGCAGCTGAGTTGTCAATTCAACCACACCTGAAAGACTTAGTATCTGCAGCAAAGTATTCAGTATCAAAGCAGTATGGAAATAACGGTAACAATGGCAAAGTGACAGTAGCAGTTTTGTAGTGATTGTAACAGTAGCAACGGAAAAGTAACTTAGCAAAGATCAATATGTGAAAAGCTCGAAGGCAATGGATTAGTGATGGATAATTATGTCGGATGGCATTCATCATGCAACGGTTATAACATAGGGTGACACGGAACTAGCTCCAATTCATCAATGTAATGTAGGCATGTATTCCATATATAGTCATACGTGCTTATGGAAAAGAACTTGCATGACATCTTTTGTCCTACCCTCCCGTGGCAGCGGGGTCCTAATGGAAACTAAGGGATATTAAGGCCTCCTTTTAATAGAGAACCGTACCAAAGCATTGGCACTTAGTGAATACATGAACTCCTCAAACTACGGTAATCACCGGAAAGAATCCCAGTTATTGTCACCCTGGGGGATCTCGTAATAGGTGTCTACAACTTGCAAGATAGGATCAAGAACACATATATATTCATGAAAACATAATAGGTTCAGATCTGAAATCATGGCACTCGGGCCCTAGTGACAAGCATTAAGCATAGCAAAGTCATAGCAACATCAATCTCAGAACATAGTGGATACTAGGGATCAAACCCTAACAAAACTAACTCGATTACATGGTAAATCTCATCCAACCCATCACCGTCCAACAAGCCTACGATGGAATTACTCACGAACGGCGGAGAGCATCATGAAATTGGTGATGAAGGATGGTTGGTGATGACGACGGCGTCGATTTCCCCTCTCCGGAGCCCAAAACGGACCCCAGATCAGCCCTCCCAAGGAACAACAGGAGGTGGCGGCGGCTCTGTATCGTGAAACGCGATGAACTCTTCTCTCTGATTTTTTTCTCCCCGAATAGGAATATATAGAGTTGGAGTTGAGGTCGGAGGAGCTTCTGGGGGCCCACAAGACAGGGGGTGCGCCCTAGGGGGGGCGCCCCCTGGCTTGTGACCAATGGGTGCCCCCCCCCTCCGGTTGATTCTTTCGCCAGTATTTTTTATTAATTCCAAAAATATTCTCCGTAAATTTTCAGGTCAATCCGAGAACTTTTATTTCTGCACAAAAATAACACCAAGGCAATTCTAGTGAAAACAGCGTCAGTTCGGGTTAGTTCCATTCAAATCATGCAAATTAGAGTCTAAAACAAGGGCAAAAGAGTTTGGAAAAGTAGATACGATGGAGACGTATCAACTCCCCCCAAGCTTAACCCATTGCTTGTCCTCAAGCAATTCAGTTGACAAACTAAAAGTGACAAAGAAAAACTTTTACAAACTCTGTTTGATCTTGTTGTTGTAAATATGTCTAACTGATGTTCAGATTTTCAGCAAAGATTATAGACTAAGCACATTCACAATAACATTTAGGTCTCACATTTACTCATATCAATGGCATAATCAACTAGCAAGCAATAATAATAAATCTCGGATGACAACAATTTTATCAAAACAATCATGATACAATATGATATAATGGTATCTCGCTAGCCCTTTCTGAGACCGCAAAACATAAATGCAGAGCACCTTTGAAGAACAAGGACTGACTAGACATTGTAATTCATGGTAAAAGAGATCCAGTCACAATCATACTCAATATCAATTAATAACAAAGCATATAAATGACGGTGGTGCTCTCTAACTGGTGCTTTTTATAAGAGGAGGATGACTCAACAGTAAAGTAAAATAGATAGGCCCTTCGCAGAGGGAAGCATTGATTTACAGAGGTGCCAGAGCTCGAGCATTTAAAATAAGGATGAATAATAATTTTGAGCGGTATGCTTTCATTGTCAACATAACAACCGAGAGATCTCGGTATCTTGCATGCTAGATACATTATAGGCGGTTCCCAAACAGAATAGTAAAGTTTTTACTCCCCCTCCACCAATCAATCACACTCCACGGCGGGCTGAATCCACGGGTACCGTCCATACAAACAACAATCCTGGGGGAGTTTGTTTCATTATATTTTGATTTGATTTTTGAGCATGGAACTGGGCATCCCGAATACCAGCCACTTTCTCGTGAATGATAGTGAATCAACACGTATCTTGAGAATAACCCACCTAGCATGGAAGATACTGACAGCCCCTAGTCACTACATGAGCGATTCGGGCATACAAAAACAGAATATTATTTGAAGGTTTAGAGTTTGGCACATGCAAATTTACTTGGAACGGCAGGTAAATACCGCATATAGGTAGGTATGGTGGACTTATATGGAACAACTTTGGGTTTAAGGAAGTGGATGCACAAGCAGTATTCCCGCTTAATACAGGTGAAGGCTAGCAAGAGACTGGGAAGCGACCAACTAGAGAGCGACAACAGTCATAATCATGCATTGAGATTAACCAACATTGAATGCAAGCATGAGTAGGATATAAATCACCATGAACATAAACATCGTGGAGGCTATGTTGATTTTGTTTCAACTACATGCGTGAACATGTGCCAAGTCAAGCCACTTGAATCATTCGGAGGAGGATACCATTCTATCATACTACATCACAACCATTTTAAAATGCATGTTGGCACTCAAGATAAACCATTATACACTCCTAGCTAATTAAGCATGGCATGAGAAACTATAATCTCTAATTGTCATTGCAAACATGTTTCATCCATAATGAGCTGAATCCAGAACGATGAGCTAATCATATTTACAAAAACAAAATAGGTCGAGTTCATACCAGCTTTTCTCCATCTCAATCACTTCATCATATATCGTCATCATTGCCTTTCACTTGCACGACCGAACGGTGTGAATAATAATAAGAGTGCACGTGCATTGGACTAAGCTGGAATCTGCAAACAATAATTCAAAGAAGAAGGCAAGGTAATATGGGATCTCTGATAGATAAACAATAATGCATATGAGAGCCACTCGACATTTCATCGTGGTCTTCTCCTTACGACCCAAAGAAAAGAAATTTTAAAACAGGAACGAGAAAAACTATTTACACAGGAAAGCTCCCAACAAGCAAAAGAAGAACGAGAAATCATTTTGGGTTTTCTTTTAATGATACAACTAAAAAAACTAAAAGGTAAAGCTAGAACTAATTTTTTTTTGGATTTTCTCAAGGTTAATTAAGCACACAAGAGGAAAACGGAAAGAAGAAATAAAATACCATGGATGGTACAATGAAAAAGTATAAGCACCGACTACTAAGATGAGTGTGTGAACATGAATGTAATGTCGGTGAGAAATACGTACTCCCCCAAGCTTAGGATTTTGGCCTAAGTCGGTCTAGGGCCACGGCTGAAAATAACCCTCTCCTGGATACTCCGGAGGATACTGAGGGTTCCACTGGTTGGCGAGCTCCTGTGGCTCCCACTAAAAAACTAGATCCTGATAAGGATCAAGGGCTGGTGCCGGCTCAGGTGCTGGGGGTTGCGACAGACCCCAATATCTGTAGATGTCCTCGGGCATAATGGTGTACCTGCCTGAATGGATATCGAACAAAGAAGAAGCAGGCAGAGCAATAATCTCACAAGTGCCCTGACTAAATACTAAGTTGTAAAGCAACCTCCTATCATTATCCTTCCTAATAAAATCATGTGCTACCATACTGTCATAGTCTAAATATCTTGTGGGTATCAGCATTTCCTCTTCCTCGTCAAGCCTAATGGGTATCTCAAAGTGTTTGGCTAGACGAGATGCATAGATACCTCCGAATACGGGGCCCTTCGAACAGTTTAAGTTCAACTGTTGGGCCACCACAGCGCCCAGACTAAAAGTTCTATCAGCAAGTAAAGTGTGGCGCAGAATGGCGAGGTCAGGAGCACTGAGGCCTCCATTCTCCCCACGACCAACTAAACATCTCCCCGCAAATAATGAATAATAGCGTAGAACAGGAAAATGTAAACTAGCTGCTCTTGCCTTTGACACCCCTCTCTCTTCCCCCACAGTGGTTGCGGCAATAAAGTCATCCATGTCTCTAGAACGTGGTTCACTGATGCTGCCCTCATAAGGTATTTTGCAAATATTGCAAAAATCATAAAGTGTCATCTTCTTAGGCACATCATATAAGTAAAACTCTACCATGGGAGGATTCTTCCTAGGATAAAAGTGAAAGTTTTGCACGAAGATATTAGTGAGTAGGAGGTACTGGTCACACTTATCATTTGAGGAAATTGGCGATGCCTGCATTTTCTGCCAAATAATAGAAATCTTCATAAATTCCGGCCGCCCTCAAGAATGTATCACTTGGCCATTCACATGGCTGAACCTCCGCGATGCGAGGAAGATTGTATTTGGACTTCTTCTACACCTCATTTTCATCTTCTTTATAGCCCCGGCTTGAAGAGCCTCTTAACAATCTCCTCATCATTTCTTTCTCTGAAAAAATTTCTGAAATTTTTATTGACTCAAAATAAAGGTGAACAAAACTCAACAAAACTTATAGCAACTACTCCCACAAGTGCCTAGAGGCTATATCATGCATCAAAACTACTTGGGACCATATAAATATGACATGCAAGCTCAAGAACAAGGTCACCACAGCAGCAAAAATTTGCAATATATAAAGCACTAGAACAAAAACTAATTGGACCATTGGAGGAGTCACATACCGAAGAACAATCCCCCAAAATAGTTTTGCAAATGGAGCTTTGCACAAGGAGATCAAAAATGGCAGCAAGATGAGCTAGAACATGGGTTTGAGCAATGGTGGGATTTTTTCTGCTGGAAGACGAAGTGGATGGGTGCTGGAATAAGTGAGGGGGCCTACATGGGACCCACAAGCCAGGGGGGCGCGCCCAGGGGGTGGGCGCGCCCTGCAGGCTTGTGGCCCACTGGTGCAGCCCCTTGATGTGTTCTCAGTGCCAGAAATTCTTAAATATTCCAGAAAAAATCATACTACATTTTCAGGGCATTTGGAGAACTTTTATTTTCAGGTCATTTTTTATTACACGAATAAATCAGAAAACAGAAAAATAATAGCATTTTTACTAAATTAAATCTAAAGAACAGAAAATAAAAGTTGGGTACAGAAGGTTGTGCTTTCTAAATTCATCCATCTCATGCTCATCAAAAAGGATCCATCAATAAGGTTGATCAAGTCTTATTGACAAACTTTTTTCGAATGACACGGAACCGGAGAATTTTCGAATAACACTAGGTTACCTCAATGGGGATATGCATGTCCCCAACAATAAGTATATCATATTTCTTTTTGGCAGTAGGGAGAGGGAATTCAAAGTCTCCAATAATAATCAATGAAATTTTTTCAATGGAGTTGATACTATGAACTTGAGGTTGTTTCTTCGGAAAGTGTACCGTATGCTCATTACCATTAACATGAAAAGTGACATTGCCCTTGTTGCAATCAATAATAGCCCCTGCAGTATTCAAAAAGGGTCTACCAAGGATGATCGACATACTGTCGTCCTCGGGAATATCAAGAATAACAAAGTCCGTTAGGATAGTAATATTTGCAACTACGACAGGCACATCCTCACAAATACCGATGGGTAAACCAGTTGATTTATCAACCATTTGCAAAGAGATTTTAGTAGGTGTCAACTTATTCAAATCAAGTCTACGATACAAAGAGAAAGGCATAACACTAACACCATCTCCAAGGTCACATAAAGCAGTTTTAACATAGTTTCCTTTAATAGAGCATGGTATAGTAGGTACTCCGGGATCTCCTAGTTTCTTTGGTATTCCACCCTTAAAGGTATAATTAGCAAGCATGGTGGAAATCTCAGCTTCCGGTATCTTTCTTTTATTTGTCACAATATCTTTCATATACTTAGCATAAGGAGACATTTTCAGAATATCAATCAAGGGCATACGCAAAAAGACAGGTCTAAGCATTTCAACAAAGCACTCAAAATCCTCATCATCCTTTTTATTGGATGGCTTAGGAGGAAAAGGCATGGGTTTCTGAACCCAAGGTTCTCTTTCTTTACCATGTTTCCTAGCATAAAAGTCTCTTTTGTCATATCTTTTGTTCTAAGGTTGTGGGTTATCAAGATCAACAGCAGGTTCAATCTCCACATCATTATCATTACTAGGTTGAGCATCAACATGAACATCATCATTAATATTATCACTAGGCTCATGTTCATTACCAGATTGTGTCTCAGCATCTGAAATAGAAATATCATTTGGGTTTTCATGTGTATCTATAACAGGTTCACTAGCAGCATGCAAAGCCCTATCATCATTCTTTTTCCTTTTATTACTGGGACGACTAGGTGTATCAGTATTAATTCTCTGAGAATCTTGCTCAATTCTCTTAGGATGGCCCTCGGGATACAAAGGTTCCTGAGTCATTTTACCACCTCTAGTCACAACTCTAACAGAATGATCATTGTTCTTACCAATCATCTCATTAAGCAAATCATTGTGTGCCTTAAGTACTTGTTCTACTTGAGTAGTTACCATGGAAGCATGTTTACTAATAAGCTTAAGATCATTAACAGTTCTACTCATATAATCACCTAAGCGATCAAGCATGTAAGCATTATGTTTCAATTGTCTACTAACATAAGCATTGAAATTTTCTTGCTTAACAATAAAATTATCAAACTCATCCAAGCATTGGCTAGCAGACTTATGATAAGGAATATCACCTTCATCAAATCTATGGAGGGAATTTACCTCTACTACCTGTGTCGGGTTATCAAGACCATGTATTTCTTAAATAGGTGGTAGATTCTTAACATCTTCAGCTTTAATACCTTTTTCTTTCATAGATTTCTTCGCCTCTTGCATATCTTCAGGACTAAGAAATAGAATACCTCTTTTCTTCAGAGTTGGCTTTGGAGGTGGTGCGGGAATAGTCCAATCATTATCATTGCTCAATATATTATTCAATAGTAGTTCAGCTTGTTCAACAGTTCGTTCCCTGAAAACACAACCAGCACAACTATCTATGTGGTCCCTAGAAGCGTCGGTTAGTCCATTATAAAAGATATCAAGTATTTCATTTTTCTTGAGAGGATGATCAGGCAAAGCATTAAGTAATTGGAGAAGCCTCCCCCAAGCTTGTGGGAGACTCTCTTCTTCAATTTGCACAAAGTTAAATATTTCCTGCAAGGCAGCTTGTTTCTTATGGGCAGGAAAATATTTTTCAAAGAAGTAATATATCATATCCTGGGGACTACGCACACAACCAGGAGCAAGAGAATTAAACCATATATTAGCATCACCCTTTAATGAGAAAGGAAACAACTTAAGAATATAGTAATAACGAAATTTTTCCTCATGAGTAAATAGGGTGGCTATATCATTCAATTTAGTAAGATGTGCCACAACAGTTTTAGATTCATAACCATGGAAAGGGTCAGATTCAACCAAAGTAATTAACTCAGGATTGATAGAGAATTCATAATCCTTATCAGTAACAAAGATAGGTGAAGTAGCAAATTTAGGATCATATTGTATTCTAGCATTCAAATATTTTTCCTTCCATGTGCATAGCAATTTCTTAAGATCATCTCTATCCTTACAAGCAAGAAAGTCCCAAGCTACCTCTCCCTCCATAACATAACCCTTAGGTATATTAGGCAATTCATATCTAGGAGAGCTAGGTCTAACAGGTGTCTCATAGTGTTCAGTTTCAATAATTTCATCAGTTTCAGAGATATCATCAGTTTCAGCATTAACTCTACCAATTTGTTCATCAAGAAATTCACCCAGTGGCATAGTATTATCAAGCAAAGTATCATCATAAGCATCATGCATAGCAGAAGTGGCATCATCAATTACTTGCGACATATCAGAATCAATAGCAGGTGGTGGTGTCACAGGTTTACTCATAACAGAAGGTGAATCAAGTGCAGAGCTAGATGGCGGTTCCTTACATGTCCTCGTAGTTGAGGGATAGATCTTGGTTTTAGCATCTTTCAAATTCTTCATAGTGATCAACAGATATAAATCCCAAGTGACTCAGAGAATAGAGCTATGCTCCCCGGCAACGGTGCCAGAAAAAGGTCTTGATAACCCACAAGTATAGGGGATCGCAACAGTTTTGGAGGGTGGAGTATTCAACCCAAATTTATTGATTCGACACAAGGGGAGCCAAAGAATATTCTTGAGTATTAGCAGCTGAGTTGTCAATTCAACCACACCTGAAAGACTTAGTATCTGCAGCAAAGTATTCAGTAGCAAAGCAGTATGGAAGTAACGGTAACAATGGCAAAATGACAGTAGCAGTTTTGTAGTGATTGTAACAGTAGCAACGGAAAAGTAACGTAGCAAAGATCAATATGTGAAAAGCTCGTAGGCAATGGATCAGTGATGGATAATTATGTCGGATGGCATTCATCATGCAATGGTTATAACATCTGGTGACACAGAACTAGCTCCAATTCATCAATGTAATGTAGGCATGTATTCCATATATAGTCATACCTGCTTATGGAAAAGAACTTGCATGACATCTTTTGTCCTTCCCTCCCGTGGCAGCGAGGTCCTAATGGAAACTAAGGGATATTAAGGCCTCCTTTTAATAGAGAACCGGACCAAAGCATTAGCACTTAGTGAATACATGAACTCCTCAAACTACGGTAATCACCGGAAAGAATCCCAGTTATTGTCACCCTGGGGGATGCGGATCATAACTCGTAATAGGTGTCTACAACTTGCAAGATAGGATCAAGAACACATATATATTCATGAAAACATAATAGATTCAGATCTGAAATCATGGCACTCGGGCCCTAGTGACAAGCATTAAGCATAGCAAAGTCATAGCAACATCAATCTCAGAACATAGTGGATACTAGGGATCAAACCCTAACAAAACTAACTCGATTACATGGTAAATCTCATCCAACCCATCACCGTCCAGCAAGCCTACGATGGAATTACTCACGAACGATGGAGAGCATCATGAAATTGGTGATGAAGGATGGTTGGTGATGACGACGGCGTCGATTTCCCCTCTCCAGAGCCCAAAACGGACCCCAGATATGCCCTCCCAAGGAAGAACAGGAGGTGGCGGCGGCTCCATATCATGAAACGCGATGAACTCTTCTCTCTGATTTTTTTCTCCCCGAATAGTAATATATAGAGTTGGAGTTGAGGTCGGAGGAGCTTCTGGGGGCCCACAAGACAGGGGGGCGCGCCCCCTGGCTTGTGACCAATGGGTGGCCCCCCTCCGGTTGATTCTTTTGCCAGTATTTTTATTAATTCCAAAAATATTCTCTGTAAATTTTCAGGTCAATCCGAGAACTTTTATTTCTGCACAAAAATAACACCAAGGCAATTCTGCTGAAAACAGCGTCAGTCCGGGTTAGTTCCATTCAAATCATGCAAATTAGAGTCCCAAACAAGGGCAAAAGAGTTTGGAAAAGTAGATACGATGGAGACATATCAGCGGACCCTACAGGTTCGAGAATCCTGTGGACATGACCGAGACACCTCTCCGGTCAATAACCAATAGCGGGACCTAGATGCCCATATGGGTCCCACATATTCCACGAAGATCTTTATTGGTCGAACCATGATGCCAAGGATTCAATCAATCCCGTATGCAGTTCCCTTTGTCCAGCGGTAAGTTACTTGCCCGAGATTCAATCGTCGGTATCTCCATACCTAGTTCAATCTCGTTACCGGCAAGTCTCTTTACTCGTTCCGTAATACGAGATCCCGTGACTAACTCCTTAGCCACATTGCTTGCAAGCTTCTTGTGATGTTGTATTACCGAGTGGGCCCAGAGATACCTCTTCGTCATACGGAGTGACAAATCCCAGTCTCGATCCATACCAACCCAACAGATACCCTCAGAGACATGTGTAGAGCACTTTTATAGTCACCCAGTTACATTGTGACCTTTGATACACACAAGGCATTCCTACGGTGTCAAGGAGTTGCATGATCTCATGGTCGTAGGAACAAATACTTGACATGGATAAAGCAGTAGCAATAAACTGACACGATCAACTACTAGGCTTACGGTTGGGTCTTGTCCATCACATCATTCTCCTAATGATGTGATCCCGTTATCAGATGATAACTCATGTCTATGGTCAGGAACCTTGACCATCTCTGATCAACAAGCGAGTCTAGTAGAGGCTCACTAGGGACATGGTGTTCTCTATGTATCCACACATGTATCCGAGTTTCCGACCAATACAATTCTAGCATGGAGAATAAACAATTATCATGAACAAGGAAATATGATAATAACCAATTTAATATTGCCTCTAGGGAATATTTCTAACAATATGCACATATTTATGTGGAGTTTGTCCTATGTATTGTTGGTCCACTAACTCTTTGGTCCCAATGAATTTGGGTACCACTTTGTTTGTGGTGTTATTCTAGGAACAATTGGAGATGCATTGGACGCTTGGCTCACTTACAAGGAAGGTGTTGAGACCATGTGCTTATCGGAGCCAAGCTAGGATGATCAAAGAACCATTATCCGCTACATCGTCCAATGCTATCTCGGTAACAAGTATCTACGTCATGCATACATTTCTTGCATTCAACCTTGTGAAGGTTGCATCATGGCATGATTTTATTGATTCGTTCTTGTGATACCTGTTTCCTTTGTCAAAGCATCCAACAATGATCCATTAATGCTAGTTGTGATGTCTTTGATGTTCGTATGGCTGGGAGTTCATTTATGTACAATAAGAAAATATTAGGCCATGTGCTATGCTTTCAAGCAAAAATCTTATTGGTATATTTATGAATTCCTTTTGGATGTCTTGTTCGTTCCTTCTTGTAACTATTTCATGTGTACATCATTCTTTGTGGATATATCATCATGATTGTCTTCTACCTAGAATCTTATACACATGAGAGAATTTACATATCTAGTTGATATCCTCTTTTCTTTCATGTCCACCATTGCTTTCTCTTTTTTTGGTGGTTTCATGAAAGGATTTGTCTTGAGTGCAGATCTTATATCCTTGTATCTTGATGCACTCTTTGGTGGTGAAGATTATTTTCCTCATGATTGGTATCCCTCCTCTTGACAAGGCTATTATTTCCTATCTTCACCATGGGTTGTCACAAGCTTTGGTTTTTTACTTTTCTTATTAGTAAGCTTGTGGACCCATTTGCCAGTGGTTTGTGTGTGTGGGAAGGATATGTCTTGCACGTTGTGTCTCATTTCATCAATACTATGTTGATTCTTAATGCTCATCATTATATTAGTCTTCTTAAGTGCTTTGCCATGACTCACACACATCATTTTGGTTGAGCCTATTCTTAAGTTGCCTCTTTTACATGTTGCTCAACCATATGTTTGGTGCAAGAGCTATGCTTATTGTCTTATCTACTCGCTTGCACTTGTTGTGTGTTTTTGATGATTTTGGGGGAGTGATGATCCTATTTTGCGCACTTGGTATCCAAATACAAAATTTGTTAATTGTGAACAAATCATGGGGAGCTTCTCTAGTTTCCATAAAACACTCTCTTGCCCATATCATAATTTCTTTTACTCATGTGGCTCGTAGGACCATGTGATTGCTTGTTCCAATTGGTATCTTTTGACTGCTTGCCTCACTCTTTTGTATGTCTTTGTGCCATACGATCCTTTTTGCAATCTTTGGGTCCTCAATATAGCCTGTTTTCCTCCAACTACTTATCGTTGGATATGTGTATTTCATTGCACTCATATTTTGATAAATACACACTTGGGAGGAACACCTATTATATTGGCTTTCTAAGCTTTTCGTCCATTTTGGCAATCGATGCCAATGGCGGAGAAGTTTAGAGAGTTTTGGTTGGAAAGTTTAGAGAGTTTTGCTTTTGTTGCTTAAGCATTTGCATCTCATACCCATGCATTATTGCTTTGCATGTGTGTGCTTGGTTGTGCTTATTAGTTATTTCCTTATATAAACTCTCTTGAAAGTGATTGTCATCCATTACCAAAATGGGGGATATTGTAAGAGCATATTTCTCCATATGTGGTTTTGGTAATTGATGACAATCCCTATGGACTAATGGTTGCGTTGAGTTATATTCGAAGGATTTGTCCATGGGCACTTCTTGAAGTCCATCTGTTGTTTTCAAGGAGTTTATATGGTGACCAAGGTGGTATTCAAGGTTTTATCCAAAGATTGGTCATGTGAGAGTTGAGCTTATTGCAAGCATGTCTTGAAGAAGAAGATTGTGTGAGCATTCATGTTTATCTTCAAGACATCATCTTTATGAAGAGAGAGAAGATAAGACACAAGGTTGATCAAGACTAAGTCAAAGAGTGAATCAAGTTGATCAACACACAAAGTGTACAAGATGTACCGAGAGGGATCAAGTGATCCCATGGTAAGGTAAGCATTGTCCATTACGCTTTGTGTACTAACGCATGGTCGACGTGAGAGTTCTATGTGTGGTTAGGTATGTTTCCATGGGCTTCCGTTAAGAGGAAGATCTCATACAACCCATGGAGGATGACATCAAGTGGTGATCGTCATCAAAATTGTTGTGTGCAAGTTCAAGTGGAGCAGAGATCATGCTTGAAGCTTGCCATCCTTTGTGGTGACAATGAACTTGTGAAGATGTGCCAAAGAGTGTCCCACCCATAGTGGAGTATGGGGGAGCAATCTACTAGTATTCATCGAGCCGACGCAATCAAGAAAGGTGGTCCATCTTGAGGAGGATAAGATCGTCATCATCTATCTCAAGTGGACTATGCGCAAGGCAAAGGTTTGACCTTGATAGGGTTTTGTATTTTACCGGTCTCATGGTGGTAGTTGGGAGACCGGGTTATAGGATCGATAGCCGTACTATCAAGGGGGGCTCTCAAGTGAGTAGCTTGGTCGTATCGTTAGTTGAGAGCTCAAACCATTGCATTCTTGGCATCATCATCTTTCTTGGTTCTTGTTTGTCTTTTCGCTTTGTGAGTTTTGGAGCTTATGGTCATCTTCATGATAAGCTCAAGCTCATCAAAAATGGTTTTCGTATGCATCAAATTTGTGTTTTCAGTGTTGGAGATTTTGCTGGATAATTCCGGGGAAGGTCATCTTCTTTATCCTAGTGGCATTTATTCTCCATTGATTGTTCTTAATATAACTAGTTGTTGTTGGATAGCTCTTGTTGTCCTTTATCTAACAAGCTTGAGTTTGCTCAATTCGGAGCTCGTATGCGGAAGTTATGGCTATTTTAGTCTTACCTGGTCTACATAGAGAGGTTGTACTGGTCGACCGGTACAACCGGTGTTTGGAGCGGTTGTACCACTCCAGAATTGGTCCGAAGGTTGTACCGGCCATGTACCGCTCTACCACCGGACTAGTTTCTGTTGTGGAGCGGTTCTTGGGCTGTTGTGGGCTGGTTGTTCCAGTTTAACGGGTACTACCGGTGCTGCGGGCGGTTGTACCACTTATTGCTTTTCCTACAGGTAGATTTTGTCTTCCTTGACTGATTGTACCGGTGCGCATAGCAGTTGTACCGCCCCTGTGTTATTCTGCACATAACGGGCAAATTCGTGGGGACCTATTTAAGGGGGTCTTCTTCCCCAATGGTTCTCAACCTTTGAGCTCTTGTTTGCCCCCCATTGTTGACCTTCTTAGAGCTTGCTAACTCTTAATCCCTCCAATGATTCTTGCTCCTTTTTGAGGGAAAATAGAGAAGAGTCTATAACCATATTTCCACCAATCACTTTCTCCTCTATGTGAGGGGAACCCCTTGGATCTAGATCTTGGAGTTCTTAGTGAGCTCCTTGGTCTTCCTCTCATATTCCTTCATAGCTTTTGTTGTTGTGGTGGGATTTGAGTGTGAGGGACTTGACCACTTCATGTGTTCTTGCCATTGCATTAGTTGCATCGGTTTGAGTTCTCCACGGTGATACGTGGAAGTGAAGTGTGAGAAGCTTATTACTCTTAGGTGTTTGAGCACCGTAGAGCTTGTTCCTCTTGGGTGCCTTGGCACCCTAGACGGTTGGTGGTGTCTTGGAGCTCAATCATTGTGGTGTAAAGCTCTGGGCAAGCATCGGGGTCTCCAATTAGGTTGTGAAGATTGCCCCGAGCAATTTGTATGGGTACCGGTGACCGCCCCCAAGGGTTGCCAAAGTGTACGGGTTCGGTGACCGCCCTCAAGGGTCCCTTAGTGGAATCATGGCATCTTGCATTGTGCGAGGGCGTGAGGAGATTACGGTGGCCCTAGTGGCTTCTTGGGGAGCATTGTGCCTCCACACCGCTCCAAACGGAGATTAGCATCCGCAAGGGTGTGAACTTCGGGATACATCATCATCTCCTCGTACCTCGGTTATCTCTTACCCGAGTCCGTTACTTATGCACTTTACTTTGTGATAGCCCTATTGTTTCATACTATATATCTTGCTATCACTTAGTTGTTTATCTTGCTTAGCATAAGTTGTTGGTGCACATAGGTGGGCCTAGTTGTTTTAGGTTTTGTGCTTGACATATTAAACGCTAGTTTTATGCTGCATTTGTTCAAGCCTAAACCGTAATTATTGTAAAGCGCCTATTCACCCCCCTCTAGGTGACATCCACGTCCTTTCACTTGAACGTAGTATCCATAAACATAAATAACATAATCATCAACTTTCAAAATATACGATCCTTAAAGAATGTTTACCCCCCCCCCCCCCATTCATTTTATCGTATTAGTATGGCATGACTCCGTCTTCACCACATAAATACAGATTTCAAGCACCACGATGTTAAGCCAAGCAATTGGATCATACTTTTTCACGCTTCAGCATTTTATACCTCACTCAATACATGAGCGTGAACCATGGACATAGAATATCGGTGGAATAGAATATGGTGGTAGGTTTGAAAGGGGTAAAAGTGGAGAAGAAAGTCTCGCATCAACTAGGCGGATCAATGGGCTATGGAGATGCCCATCAATCGATATCAATGCGAGTAGGGATTGACATGCAACGAAAGCACTAGAGCAATAAGTGTATGAAAGCTCAAATGAAACTAAGTGGGTGTGCATCCAACTTGCTTGCTCATGAAGACCTTAGGCATTTGAGGAAGCCCGTTGATACGTCTCTAACTTATCTATAATTTTTGATTGTTCCATGCTGATATATTATCATTTTAGGATACTTTTTAAGTATTCATTTACCAATTTATATTATTTTTGAGCACTAACCTATTGACCCAGTGCCCAGTGCGAGTTGTTGTTTTCTGCATGTTTTTCACTTTTCAGGTTTACAGTACCAAACGAAGTCCAATTGCCATGAAACTTTTTGATGACTTTTTCTGGACCAAAAGAAGACGTGGGAGATTCTGAAGGAAGTCGGGAGCCACAAGAGGGCCCCACAAGCCAACAGGGCGTGTCCTAGGGGGGCGCGCCCTGATGGCATGTGGGCCCCTGGCGGCTCCCCCGACCTCGTTCTCTGGCCTATAAATTCTCTAATATCGTCACAACCCTGGAGGCAGTCCCGAAACTCTTTTTACGCCGCCGCAAGTCTCTATTCCATCGCGAGGCCATTTGGAGCTCCGTTCTGGCACCCTGCCGTAGGGGGATCGATCACGGAGGGCCTCTTCATCAACATTGCTGCCCTCATGATGATGTGTGAGTAGTTCACCATAGACCTACGGGTCCGTAGTTAGTACCTAGATGGCAATCTCTCTCTCTCTCTCTCTCTCTTGATCTTCAATACAATGATCATCACATCTTCGCTTTGATCTATCCGATGTAATTCTTTTGTGCGGTGCGTTTGTTGGGATCCGATGAATTGTGGGTTTATGTTCAGATTATTCATGAAAAGTATTTGAATCACCTCTGATATATATTATGAATCTTATTTGCATGATCATTATAGCTTCGTAATTCTCTCCGATCTATTGATTTGCTTTGGCCAAGTAGATTGATCTTTCTTTAGTGAGAGAGGTGCGTTGTGATACGTCTCCAACGTACCTATAATTTTTGATTGTTCCATGCTGTTATATTATCATTCCTGAATGTTTTACAATCATTTTATAGAAACTTTATATCATTTTTTTGGGACTAACGTATTGACATAGTGCCAAGTGCCCGTTGCTATTTTTTGCTTGTTTTTACTTCGCAGAATATCAGTACCAAACAGAGTCCAATCGCGACGAAACTTTTTGGAGATTTATTTTGGACCAGAAGAAAACCAGTGAGCCAAAGAAGCACCCGGGAGGAGGCCCATGGGGCCCAGAAGACACCAGGGCGCGCCAGAGGCCCCCGGCGTGCCCTGGTGGGTTGTGGTGGCCTCGGGAGTCCCCTCTACCGCCTCTGAGCTCTATAAATACCCAAATATTCCAGAAACCCTAGAGGGGTCTGACGTGGCTTGAGACCGCGTCGGGATTTCCCCAAAGAGGAAGGGATGATGCAGCACAGCGACAGTGAGTATTTCCCTCAGTTATCAAACCAAGGTATCGAACCAAAAGGAGGATCACCACCACCTAATAAACAGCACCTGCACACAAAGAACAAATACTTGCAACCCGACGCGAAAGAGAGGTTGTCAATCTCTCTACGGTAAAAAGATAGATTAGGATATGATAGATTGGAGAGAAAGATCTGTCAAGAAAACAAAATAAAAAAGAGCAAATAAAAAGTGCAGAAATGTACTTTTGGGTTTTTGGAATAATAGATCTGAAAACAAAAGTGGCAAAAATATAAATTGGAAAGCAATATGTTGGAAAAGTACACCCGGGGGCCGTAGGTTTCACTAGTGGCTTCTCTCATGAGTATAGCACACGGTGGGTGAACAAATTACTGTTGGGCAATTGATAGAAGATCAAATAATCATCAAGATACCCAAGGCGATGATCATTATATAGGCATCACGTCCAAGATAAGTAGACCGACTCCTGCCTGCATCTACTACTATTACTCCACACATCGACCGCTATCCAGCATGCATCTAGTGTATTAAGTTCATGGAAAAACGGAGTGATGCAATAAGAATGATGACATGATGTAGACAATATCTATTCATGTAGGAATATACCCCATCTTTTTATCCTTAATAGCAACGATACATGCGTGCCTTGCTGCCCCTTCTGTCACTGGGAGAGGACACCGCAAGATCGAACCCATCACAAAGCACCGCTTCCCATGGCAATAAAAATCGATCTAGTTGGCCTAACTAAACCAAAGGTTCGAAAAAGAAATACGAGGCTATAAGTAATCATGCATATAAGAGATCAAAGAAGACTCAAATAATATTCATGGATAGAAACTGATCATGAACTCAATATTCATTGGATCCCAACAAACACACCGCAAAAGTTTACATCAAATAGATCTCCAAGAGACCATTGTATTGAGAATCAAAAGAGAGAGAGGAAGCCATCTAGCTACTTCCTACGGACCCGTAGGTCTATGGTGGACTACTCACGCATCATGGGAGAGGCACCAATGAGGATGATGAACCCCTCCGTGATGGTGTTAGATTGGATCTCCAAGCTCTGGAACTTGCGGCGGCTGGATGTGTTTTTTGTCGACTCCTCTAGGGTTTCTGGAATATTTGGGAATTTATAGGCGTCAGAGGCGGTGGAGAGGGGTCCCGAGGAGGGCACAACCCATCAGGGCGCCCCTTGTGGGTTGTGGTCTCCTCGACCCTCCCCTCTGGCACTTCTTTGGCCCACCGGATTTCTTTTGGCCCAAAAAGATCTCCAAAAAGTTTCGTCGCGATTGGACTCCGTTTGGTACTGATATTCTGCGAAGTAAAAAACAAGCAAAAATAGCAACTAGCACTTTGGCACTATGTCAATTGGTTAGTCCCAAAAAATGATATAAAGTTTCTATAAAATGATTGTAAAACATCCAAGAATGATAATATAACAACATGGAACAAGCAAAAATTATACATACGTTGGAGACGTATCAGCATCCCCAAGCTTAATTCCTACTCGTCCTCGAGTAGGTAAATGATAAAAACAGAATTTTTGATGTGGAATGCTGCCTAACATGTTCATCACATAATGTTCTCTTTTGTAGCATGGACATTGGGAATTTTAGATGATTCAAAGCAATAGTCTAGTTTTAACATAATGACTTCAATACTCAAACATGGCAACAAGCAACCATGTCTTCAAAATATCAACACTAAAGAAAGTTATCCGTAGCCCATCATGCTCAATCATTGATCCATTCATGAAACAAACTCAAATATTAGCTATACCCAATGCTCAAGTACGATCATAGTGCCCCCTAGTTGGTGCTTTATAAGACAAGATGGAGACTCAAGGTAAAAATAAAAATTGCATAAAGTAAATAGATAGGCCCTTCGTAGAGGGAAGTAGGGTTTGTAGAGGTGCGAGAACTCAAAGTTTAAATTGAGAGAGAAAAATATTTTGGGGGGCATGCATTTCCTGTCAACGAAAACGACAAAGTAGTTCACAATACTTTCCATGCTAGATATATCATAGGCGGCTCCCAAACAGAAAATAAAGTTTATTCCTTTTTCCACCATTCTTTCACAATCCATGCCTGGCCGTATCCACGGTTGCCTTCCATACCAACACTTTCCAAGGAATTTATTATTTGACAGCATAAAGTAAATTTTTTTCATTTCGGGACTGGGCATCCCTATTACCGCCGCACTCTCGTGCAATGACAAGTGAATAAACACTCATCTTGAGAATAACACATCTAGCATGGAAAAATATTGGACACCCCCTACCGTTTCATGAGCGGTACGAGCACACAAAAAGGAAATTTATTTAAAAAATTAGAGATGGCACATACAAATTTGCTTAGAACGGCATGGAAATACCGCATATAGGTAGATATGGTGGACTCATAAGGAAAAACTGGGTGTAAGGATTTTGGATGCACAAGTAGTATTTCTACTTAGTACAAGTGGAATCTAGCAAATAGATTGAGAAGCAACCAACCAAGAAACGAAAATTCACATAAACGAGCATTGAGCATAACTAACACCGAATAATGCACCATAAGTAGGATGTAATTTCATTGCATAACTATTGACTTTCGTACTTGCATAGGGAATCACAAACCTTAACACCAATTTTCCTACTAAAGCATAATTAAGCATTAACATGACTCACATATGACTATCATGTCTCAAAACTATTACAAGGAATCAAGTTTAATTTGTCCAATGATCTTCATGAAAGTTTTTATTATATCGTCCTTGGATATCTATCACTTTGGGACTAGTTTCATATATTACCATTGCTTTTGACAAGCTCAAACAAATTTAAGTGAAGCACGTGAGCATAGAGATTTCATCTCTCAAAACAGTATAAGTGAAGCATGAGAGGATTTCTTCAAAAATTAATACTCTCAAAATAATCTAAGTGAAGCATAAGAGTGTTTCTTCAAAAGCTTCCAAGCACACCGTGCTTAAAAAAGATATAAATGAAGCACTAGAGCAATTCTATAGCTCAAAAAGTTTAAGTGAAGCATAAAGAGCAATTCTAACAAATCATAGCATAATTTTGGTTCTCTCAAATAGGTGTGTCCAGAAAGGACACAAGTGACAAACTAAAAAGCAAAGCAAGTAAAGACTCAAATCATACAAGACGCTCCAAGCAAAACTCATGATATGTGACGAATAAAAATATAGCTCCAAAAAAAATATTGATGGTCGTTAGAAGAAAGAGGGGATGCCACTAGGGGCATCCCCAAGCTTAGTTGATTGTTTCTATTTGGATATATCTTTGGGGTGCTGTAGCCTCCCCAAGCTTAGGCTCTTTTCACTCCTTATTCCTTTATCCATCGTGATCTCACCCAAAACTTGAAAACTTCAATCACACAAAACTCAACAAAATCTTCGTGAGATCCGTTAGTATAATAAAGCAAATTACTACTTTAAGTGCTATTTAAAACCCATTCATATTTTATTATTGCATTATACCTACTGTATTTTAACTTTACCATGGCTCATACCCTTCAATACAACCCATTGATTCATCAAAAGAAGCACACAATGCAATGAAAACAGAATCTGTCTTAAACAGAACAGTCTGTAGTAATCTGTAATCTAACCATACTTATGTAACTCTTAAAATTCTTAAACATTAGGAAAACGTAAAGAATTTGTATAGCAACACTGTGTTAAAATTTCAGATCAATATCACGTTCCAGTAAAAAATGCAAATTCGAACACTGGAAGCAAAGTTTTTATTTCAGATTCAGCATTGTTTCTATGCATCTTATGAACCATCCTAAAGGCTCTACTTGGCACAAACACTAAATAAAACATAAAAACACAATCATAACAGAGGCATAATTGTTTCAACACTCAAAAACAGAAAGAAAAAGAGGAAAATAAATTTATTCATTGGGTTGCCTCCCAACAAGCGCTATCGTTTTACGCCCCTAGCTAGGCATAACACATAGATTCAAGTATTGTCATATTTGGTTTTTGCTCCATAGGATGCTCTCATGATTGATTCATATGGTCGCTTAATTCTTGTTCTAGGGAAGTGTTCCATACCCTTTCTTAGTGGAAACTGAAATCTAATATTGCCTTCTTTCATATTAATCACGGCACCTATAATACGTAAGAAGGGTCTACCAAGTATAATGGGACAAGACGGATTGCAATTAATATCAAAAACAATAAAATCTATGGGCACATAGTTCGTATTTGCAAGAATAGAACATCATTAATTATTCCCAAAGGCTTTTTAATAGTACAATCCGCCAAGTGCAAATTAAGAGAACATTCCTCAATATTGGTGAGACCAAGCACATCACATAAAGATTTCGGAATCGTGGAAACACTAGCACCCAAATCACATAGAGCAAAGCACTCATAATTTTTAATCTTGACCTTAATAGTAGGTTACCACTCATCATGTAATTTTCTAGGAATAGAAATCTCCAACTCCAACTTTTCTTCAAAAGATTTCATCATGGCATCAACGATATGTTTAGTGAAAGCTTTATTTTGTTCATAAGCATGGGGTAAATTCAACATGGATTGCAGCAAAGAAATACATTCAATCAAAGGGCAACTATCATAATTAAATTCTTTGCAATCCAAAATAGTGGGCACATCACTAGTTAAAGTTTTGACCTCTTCAAACCCACTTTCTTCAAAAAAAAATCATCAAGATTTTCACCCTCCAAATTATTGGGACGCCTTCTAGCTAAAGCTGACTCTACTTCAGTCCCTTTATCATCAATCTTAATGTTACTAAACAAGTAATTAATAGAATAAACAACAATCACTTTAAGATCTTCATCATTTTTCTGAAGGCAATCACTAGAAAACGATTTTTCTAAGAATTCTCTTCTAGATCTAAGCATAGCGGTTCTTTTCTTACTTTCATCCATAGAGACATATAAAGATTTAATTGATTCATAAATCTTAGGCACAAAACCTTTCAACTTGAGATTTTCCACATCATGAGAAATTCTATCAATGCTTCTAGACATATCATCAATCGTATTCAACCTTTCTTCTATCGTAGTATTGAAAACCTTTTGCGCATTGATAAATTCTTTAATATTACTGTCAAGATCAGAGGTGTTCCTATTATTATTCTAAGAAGGATTACCATAGTAATTACCGTAATGATTAGAGGAATTTCCAGGAAAAGGCCTAGGATTAAAATTACATCTATAAGCATTGTTATTGAAATTGTTTCGCGAGACAAAGTTCACATCTACGGAATCACTATTTTGCTCAATCAAAGTAGACAAAGATAGATCATTAAGATCAATAGGAGCATTCTTACTAGCAACCAATTTTATCAGAGCATCAACCTTATCACTCAAAGTACTAATTTCTTCAACCGAATTAGCCTTTTTACTAGTAGCTACTCTTTCGGTATGCCATTGCAAATAATTTGCCATAATATTATCTAGAAATTTAGTAGCTTCACCCAAATAATTTCCATATTAGTACCACCCGCGGCAGAATCTAAAAGATTTCTGGAGACAAAATTCAATCCCGCATAATTTTTTTGAATGATCATCCAAAGATTTAAACCATGAGTAGGACAATTTCTTAGCATCAATTTCATTCTTTCCCAAGAGTGTGCAACATGTTCATGCTCAAGTTTCTTAAAATTCATGATTTGTGTCCTAAGGGAAATAATTTTCGCGGGCGGAAAATACTTAGTGATAAAAGCATCCTTGCACTTATTCCAAGAATCGATACTATTGCGAGGCAAATAGGAAAACCAAATTTTTGCACAATCCCGCAAGGAAAAAGGAAATGATTTCAACTTCACTCTATCATTGTCCACATCTTTTTTCTTTTGCATATCACACAATTCTACGAATGTGTTTAGATGGGACGCGGAATCCTCATTAGGAGTATCGGAAAATTGATCTTTCATGACAAGATTCAACAAAGCGGCATTAATATCACAAGACTCCGCACTAGTGGCAGGAGGAGCAATTGGAGTAATAATAAAATCATTATTATTAGTATTAGAAAAATCACACAACTTGGTGTTTTCTTGAGTCATCATGACTACGCAAACAAGATTGCAAGCAAGCAAGAGATCTGACTTGAAAAAGGCAAACGAAAAAGAGGGCGAATAAAACGGCAAATTTGGTGAAGTGCGGGAGAGGAAAACGAGAGGCAAATGGCAAATAATGTAATTGCAAGGAGATGAGATTTGTGATTAGGAACCTGGTAGATGATGATGGTGTCTCCTCGGCGCCAGATATTGGCACGTAGAAGAGACCGCTTCCTCCCCGGCAACGGCGCCAGAAATTCCTTTGACGTGGCTTGAGACTGTTTCGATATTTCTCCAAAGAGGAAGGGATGATGCAGCACAGCAACGGTAAGTATTTCCCTCAGTTATGAAACCAAGGTATCAAACCGGTAGGAGGATCACGACCACCTAATAAACAGCACCTGCACACAAAGAACAAATACTTGCAACCCGACGCGAAAGAGAGGTTGTCAATCTCTCTACGGTAAAAAGATAGATTAGGATATGATAGATTGGAGAGATAGATCTCTCAAGAACAAAAAATCAAAAGAGAAAATAAAAAGTGCAGCAAGGTATTTTGGGGTTTTTAGAATAATAGATCTGAAAACAAAAGCGGCAAAAAGATAGATCGGAAAGCAATATGTTGGAAAAGTAGAACCGGGGGTCGTAGGTTTCACTAGTGGCTTCTCTCATGAGTATAGCACACGGTGGGTGAACAAATTATTGTTGGGCAATTGATAGAAGATCAAATAATCATCAAGATATCCAAGGCGATGATCATTATATAGGCATCACGTCCAAGATAAGTAGACCGACTCCTGCCTGCATCTACTACTATTACTCCACACATCGACCTCTATCCAGCATGCATCTAGTGTATTAATTTCATGGAAAAATGGAGTAATGCAATAAGAACAATGACATGATGTAGACAAGATCTATTCATGTAGGAATAGACCCCATCTTGTTATCCTTAATAGCAACGATACATGCGTGCCTCGCTGCCCCTTCTATCACTGGGAGAGGACACCGCAAGATCGAACCCATCACAAAGCACCTCTTCCCATGGCAAGAAAAATCGATCTAGTTGGCCTAACTAAACCAAAGATTCGAAGAAGAAATACGAGGGTATAAGTAATCATGCGTATAAGAGATCAAAGAAGACTCAAATAATATTCAAGGATAGAAACTGATCATGAACTCAAAATTCATCGGATCCCAACAAACACACCACAATAGTTTACATCAAATAGATCTCCAAGAGACAATTGTATTGAGAATCTAAAGAGAGAGATAGGAAGCCATCTACCTACTGCCTACGGACCCGTAGGTCTATGGTGGACTACTCGCGCATCATCGGAGAGGCACCAATGAGGATGATGAACCCCTCCGTGATGGTGTTAGATTGGATCTCGAGGCTCTGGAACTTGCGGTGGCTGGATGTTCTTTTGTCGACTCCTCTAGGGTTTCTGGAATATTTGGGAATTTATAGGCGTCAGAGGCGGTGGAGAGGGGTCCCGAGGAGGGCACAACCCATCAGGGCGCGCCCTTGTGGGTTGTGGTCTCCTCGACCCTCCCCTCTAGCACTTCTTTGGCCCACCGGATTTCTTCTGGCCCAAAAAAATCTCCAAAAAGTTTCGTCGCGACTGGACTCCGTTTGGTACTGATATTCTGCGAAGTAAAAAACAAGCAAAAATAGCAACTGGCACTTTGGCACTATGTCAATAGTTCAGTCCCAAAAAATGATATAAAGTTGCGACAAAATGATTGTAAAACATCCAAGAATGATAATATAACAGCATGGAACAAGCAAAAAATTATAGATACGTTGGAGACGTATCAGAGTCGACGAAAAATACTTCCAGCCGCCGCAAGTTCCAGAACCGCGAGATCCAATCTAACACCATCACGGAGGGGTTCATCAAGATAGACAATGCAACTCTCGCTGATAGTATTGACTTACAAACAGTGTACATATATATTACAACGATCACCCGAGGGATCGTGCGGGAGGTTGCAACGGCGTGGCCCAATCGTGTCCTGCATGCATGGGCCGGTACGCACATAGCGCATGTTAGCACGCGGAGCTAGCGGGAGGCGTGGTCAACCACGACGCAGCGTGGGTATGTTCCAACACCCCCCCCCCCCCCGCAGTCGAAACGTGGGAGTCGACGACGTTCGGACTGGACCAGAAGTCGAGGAACACACTCGTCGGTAGCCCCTTGGTGAAGATGTCGGCGAACTGCGAGCTCGTGGGTACGTGAAGGACGCGTATGTCACCAAGGGCAACACGCTCGCGGACGAAGTGCAAGTTGATCTCAATGTGCTTCGTGCGTTGATGATGCACCGGGTTCCTGGACATGTAGACAACGCCGATGTTGTCGCAGTAGACCACTGTGGCACGCGACGGTGGTTGATGGAGGTCCCCGAGAAGTTGGCGCAGCCAAAACGACTCCGCGACGGCATTGGCCACCTCCCTGTACTCCGCCTCGGCACTGGATCGGGAGACAGTGGTCTGTCGCTTCGACGACCAAGTGAGAAGGTTGGAGCCGAGGTACACGCAATAGCCCGAGGTGGACCTGCGAGTGTCAGGGCAGCCGGCCCAGTCGGCGTCGGAATAGGTGACGAGCTCGGTGCCGGCGTCGCGACGAATGCGAAGCCCCAGATGCGTCGTGCCACGCAAGTACCATAGTATGCACTTCACGAGCTGGTAGTGACAGTCGCGGAGGGCTTGCATGAACATGCAACACTGCTGAACGGCGTAAGAGAGGTCGGGGCGTGTCAACATGATGTACTAGAGAGCGCCGACCAGACTGTGGTAGAGGGACGGGTCGTGGAAGAGTGGCCCGGTGTCGATGGAGAGCTTGGCCAGCATGTCGACGGGGGTGGAGATGGGCTTGCAGTTAAGCATGCCCGCTCGATCGAGAATCTCCAAGGCGTACTGCTCCTGGGAGAGGAACAATCTTCGGGCAGTGGTGGTGACGTTGATGCCCAAGAAGTGGTGTAGCGTGCCAAGGTCGGTCATCGCAAACTCGCGGTGGAGCGACTGGATGATGGAGCTGAGGATCGCAGCGGAACTGGCGGTGAGGATGATGTCGTCGACGTACAGGAGTAAGTAGGCAAGGTGGTCGCCACGCCGAAGGATGAAGAGAGACGAGTCCGAGCGGGACGCGTTGAAGCCGAGCGTCCACAGGTAGGAGGTGAACTGAGTGAACCACGCCCGAGGCGCCTGCTTGAGACCGTAGAGGGAACGGTTCAGCCGGCACACATGAGACGGTGACGCGATGTCGACGAAACCAGATGGCTGATGGCTGTAGACCGTCTTGGCAAGATGGCCGTGCAGGAAGGCGTTCTTGACGTCCAGCTGATGAATGGGCCACGACTTGCCGGCGGCGATGCTCAGAACCGTCCGGATGGAGGCCGGTTTGACCACGGGACTGAAGGTCTCAGCGTAGTCGACGTCGGCCTACTGCGTGAAGCCGCGAAGAACCCACCGCGCCTTGTACCGAGCGAACGTGCCATCTGGATGGAACTTATGCCGAAAGATCCATTTGCCCGTGAGGACGTTTGCACCTGCAGGACGAGATACTAAACACCAAGTATTATTCCACATCAGTGCGTTATATTCCTCAAGCATCGCAGCGTGCCAGTTGGGGTCTCGAAGGGCAACGCGGTAGGAAGAGGGTATGGGACTGATGGTGGTGGCGTTGGTGTGAAGTGCTTTTGGCTGGGCAAAACCAAACTTGCTCTGAGTGTGCATGCGGTGGAGATTAGTGGGAGCAGCAACAGGGATGGCGCGCGGTGGGAGATGGGAAACAGGTGGCACGCATGAACTGGCTGCATGGGAGCGAGTGGCGGGGCCCGATGCATGCGGCTGGCTGGGGAGGGACTCGGTGCATGTGGGGGTGGGATCGCGGGGCGAGGCGGTGGACGTGGGGATCGGTGAGATACTCAATTTGTTGGGAGTGCTCGGAGGGGCGGGATTGGTGGTGGCTGGCGAGGCAGCGGTAGGTGGGATCTGCGCGGATCCCGGCACGTGGAGTTGGTGCTCGAAGTAGGGAAAGGTGCGCTCGTCAAACGTAACGTGCCGGGAGATGATCACTTTGCGCGAAGCGAGATCAAGGCAACGATACCCCTTATGTTCCAAAGGGTAACCGAGGAAGACACAGCGGGTCGACCGGGGGGCGAGTTTTTGCGGGCTAGTGGTGATGGTGTTGGGAAAGCAAAGGCAGCCAAAGGTGTGCATGTGATCATAGGTGGGGTGTGTGCCGAGAAGAAGGAAGTGGGGCGTCACATAGTTAATAGCCGAGGAGGGCCGCCGGTTGAGGATATATGTGGCGGTGTGGAGGGCTTCTACCCAAAACGGTGGTCGTAGGTTGGCGTGGATGAGAAGGACACGGATAATGAGTTGGTGGTGCGAATGAGGCGCTCGGCTTTGCCGTTTTGGGGCAAAGTGTGTGGGCACGAGAGACGGAAGGAGGAACCGTGGCGAGAGAAGAGGTCACGCAAGGATGAGGTGAGGAACTCGCCGCCGTTCTCACATTGCATGCACTGGACGGGTACATGGAATTGCGTGAGAACATAAGCAAAGAAACGGGAAACGGTGTCGGCGGTGTCAGATTTATTTCATAATGGGAACGTCCACGAGTAATGGGTGTAATCATCAAGTATCACAAGGTAGTATTGAAACCCGGAGAAACTAAAGACAGGTGCGGTCCATAAATCACAATGAATTAACTGAAAGGGTGCACTAGTCTTTGTAGTTGAAAGGGAGAAGGGCAGTCGTGGCTGCTTGCCTAGTTTACATGAGGCACACACAGTGGTACTAGGCATGGCATTATTACAATTTGGAAGAAAATCACGAGCTAAGGCGTCAACGGTTTTATTGCTAGCATGGCCTAAGCGAAGATGCCAGAGGTCGGTGGAGACGACGGAGAGGGCCGCTTGCACGCCGGTGTTGGTGAAGAAGGGGTACAAGTCCCCATGGCTATTTGATCTCAGGATCACCCTCCCTGTGGCTAGGTCCTTCACGGTAAAACCAAAAGGGTCAAATTCGATAGAACAAAAATTATCTTGAGTGAAACGACGTATAGAAATTAAGTTCTTGATGATTGTGGGTGAGATGAGAACGTCATTAAGGGAGAAGTTAGAGAGAGAGAGGTGGAGCCTATGGCGGTAATGGGTAAATGAGAGCCGTCACCGACGAGGATGCCAGAGGAATGACGCAAAGATGGGGAACCATACAAGGTGAGAGTGTTCGTGTTATCTGCGACGTGCGACGTGGCGCCCGTGTCGAGGAACCAGTCCGGCGCGCCGCCGGCTTGGTGCTGCTGGAGGGAGAGGTTCTGGAGAGCAGCGTACAACTGATGGTGCTGCTCCCAGGTCGGCCCGCTAGAAGAGGGGGCCACGACGGCCACGGGGTAGGCCTGATGCGACGGAGGCGGACGCGGGCCGAGGACCCCCGCATCGTTGGGGGCGGCCCAGGGTGCGCGCGCCTGTGGCTGGGTCGGGAGCAGAGCCCCGTATGGGGCGAAGAAGCCGGTGGGTGGAGGCACTAGCGAGCTGTGTCCAGGGGCGGAAGCACCGCGACCAGCCGATGCACCACGGCCGCGGCTTCGCCCACGTCCACGCCCGCGGCCGCCGCCGCGGTTGGCGGGTGGGGAGGCAGCTGGGACGCGCCCCCGATCAGTGGAGCCGCGCTCGGTGGAGGAGCCGCCCGAGCCCTGCCCAATGGTAAGCGCGGTGGCGGTGGCTTCGGGACGCCCGTCTAGGCGCGCCCGTTCATTGAGGGAGATCTCCTCCATGAGCAGCCGGGAGCGCGCCTGCACAAAGGTAGGGAATGGCGACTGCATGGGTAGGAGGGAAGCCATGACATGAAACTTACGGCTCAGCCCGCGGATGAGCTGGAGTGTGAGGGACTGGTCGGAGACGTGCTCACCGACGTCCGCGACAACGTCGGCGAGGGACTTGAGCCGCCTGCTGTATTCTGCGACGGAGAGGTCGCCTTGGACGAGGTTGCAAAACTCGGCGCCGAGGATGACGGCGCGCCCGGCTTGGTTGTCCATGACGAGGAGATGGAGTTGGGACCAGATCGCGTGGGCGGGGCTGTCATGGTTCGACACGGCGGCCAGGAGCTCCTCGTCGACCACACCATGGAGCCAGAGCACCACGGTCAGGTCATCGTTGCGCCACGCGGCGCTCTGGGCGAGGGGGTCGACGGCGACGTCGAGGTGGTGCTGCACATCGTGCTTGCAGGCGATGAGGTAGAAGAGGTGGCGCCACCGAAAGTAGTTGCCGGACTCGAGCTGGAGTTTGGAGGTGAAGTAGTGGGCGACGGAGTGCGGGAGTCCGGGGGAGGAGGAAGAACCGGTGCCCGTGGTGTCAAGGCCGAGGGCCGGGTCACCGAGGTCGTGGGACGGGACGAGGGCGCGGCTGGGTCCACCCAGGGTGAGCTGGGGAACAAGCACGCTGCCGGCGGTGTGGAGGACGCCTGAAGGAACAGCCGCGGAAGGCGACGAGGAGGCGACCGGCGCCTTCTCAGGGACCGGCGTCTTGCCCATGGCGGCCGGGGTGGCACGGCGAGGAGGAGGAGCCGTGGCAGGGGCGGGCTGCCGTGGTGCGGGCGTGGCTGGGGCGACGACAGCGATGGGGGCGAACGGGTTGGACGCCGGCGCGTCGAACTCGGCCGAGCGGGTGCGGCGAAGGTAGCGATGCATGGCGGAAGCAGATGGAAGGAGAGGACTAGAGGGACTCGGCGTCTGATACCAAGATAGACGATGCAACTCTCGCTGATAGTATTGACTTACAAACAATGTACATATATATTACAACGATCACCTGAGGGATCGTGCAGGAGGTTGCAACAGCGTGGCCCACTCGTGTCCTGCATGCATGGGCCGGTACGCACGTAGCGCATGTAAGTACGCGGAGCTAGCGGGAGGCGTGGTCAACCATGACGCAGCGTGGGTATGTTCCAACACATCATTCTCATTGGTGCCTCTCCGATGATGCGTGAGTAGTCCACCATAGACCTACGGGTCCGTAGGCAGTAGCTAGATGGCTTTCTCTCTCTCTCTTTTGATTCTCTATACAATGGTCTCTTGTAGATCTATTTGATGTAATGACTTTTTGTGGTGTGTTTGTTGGGATCCGATGAATTTTGAGTTCATGGTCAGTTTCGATCCATGAATATTATTTGAGTCTTCATTGATCTCTTATATGCATGATTACTTATAGCCTCGTATTTATTCTTCAAATCTTTGGTTTAGTTAGGCCAACTAGATCGATTTTTATTGTCATGCGAAGAGGTGCTTTGTGATGGGTTCGATCTTGCGGTGTCCTCTTCCAGTGACAGAAGGGGCAGCGAGGCACGCATGTATCGTTGCTATTAAGAATAACAAGATGGGGTCTATTCCTACATGAATAGATCTTGTCTACATCATGTGATCGTTTTTATTGCATTACTCCGTTTCTCCATGAACTTAATACAATAGATGCATGTTGGATAGCGGTCGATGTGTGGAGTAATAGTAGTAGATGCAGAATCGTTTCGGTCTACTAATCTTGGATGTGATGCCTATATAATGATCATCGCCTTGGATATCGTCATGATTATTTGATCTTCTATCAATTGCCCAAGAGTAATTTGTTTACCCACCGTGTGCTATACTCATGAGAGAAGCCACTAGTGAAACCTACGGCCCCCGGGTCTACTCTTTCAACATATTGCTTTCCGATCTATCTTTTGTCGCTTTTGTTTTCAGATCTATTATTCCAAAAACCCAAATATACTGTGCTGCACTTTTTATTTGCTTCTTTTATTTTGTGTTCTTATGCGATCTATCTATCCAATCTACTACAATATAATCTATCTTTTTACCGTGGATAGATTGGCCACCTCTCTTACGTGTCGGGTTGCAAGTATTTGTTCTTTGTGTGCAGGTACCGTTTACATAGTGTTGCGTGGTTCTCCTACTGCTTCGATAACCTTGGTTCATAACTGAGGAAAATACTTACTGTAGTTGTGTTTCATCATCCCTTCCTCTTCGGGGAAATACCGACGCAGTCTCAAGCCACGTCAAAGGAATTTCTGGCGTTGTTGCCGGGGAGACATCATCAACATCTATCAGGTTCCTAATCACAAACCTCGTCTCCTTGCAATTTATATTATTTGCCATTTGCCTCTCATTTTCCTCTCCCCCACTTCACAAAAATTTGCCATTTTATTTGCCCTCTTTTTCGTTTTTTCTCGTCGGATCTCTTGTTTGCCTACCTTGTTGCTATGACTAGCGTCACTACTCCTGCATTGTCACCAGATTTTGAAGTTCCATACTTCAAACAAAAACAAGGGGAAAATCTGAAATATGCCTCGTATAGGTTAATGGAATCCTATCGCATTTGCAATCTAAAGGGAGATGCAAAGATTTTGCTTCGAAATTTTTAAATAGGATTAGCTTTGCATCATAGACAACTCTTGGATTTTGCCGCTAAAGGGAACTTTATTGAGCTTGATGCCAATACCGCTTACGAAATTTTGCAAGGGCTATTGGGGGTTCCTCCACCCAAAAAGGGTTTTCTTTTACACAAGAAGGGGTTCAAATTATAGACAAATTGGGTGATTTACATAAATATTTGGCCGAGTTGCAAAAATATAATGAACCTCTTAAACATATTAGTGGAAACCACAATCGCATGAATACTTTGATTACTCTTTGCAATAAGCGTTTGGATATTTTAGATCTCAAGATGGTCTCTTCTCCTGAAAATTTGGGGAAGCGTAAAGAGCCTCCCAGGATTGAGAAAGCCCTCACAAAATTAGCAAAAACTTAAGATGACAACACTTGAATCTATGCTTTATGCCTAGCTAGGGGCATAAAACGATAGCGGTTGTTGGCAGGCAACCCAATGAATAAATTTATTTTCACCTTTTTATTTCTGTTCTTGAGTGTTGACATAATTATGCTACTGTTATGATTGTCTTTTTATGTTTTAATTAGTTTTTGTGCCAAGTAAAGCCTTTAGGATGGCTCATAAGATGAGTAGAAACAATGCTGAATCTGAAACAGAAACTTTGCCTCCAGTGTCGGAATTTTCATTTTTTACTGGAACGTGATATTGAGCTGAAATTTTAACACAGTGTTTATATACAAATTATTTATGTTGTCCTAATTGTTTAGAATTTGTAGAGTTAAAGAAGTATGGTTAGAGTACAGATTACTACAGAATGTTCTGTTTTGACAGATTCAGTTTTCATTGCATTGTGTGCTTGTTTTGATGAATCTATGGTTTGTATTGAGGGGTATCAGCCATGGTAAAGTTAAAATACAGTAGATATAATGCAATAATAAAATATGAATTGGTTTGCAACAGCACTTAGAGTGGTGATTTGCTTTATTATACTAACGGATCTCACGAAGGTTTTGCTGAGTTTTGTGTGATTGAAGTTTTCAAGTTTTGGGTGAGATCACGATGGATGAAAGAATAAGGAGTGAAAAGAGCCTAAGCTTGGGGATGCTACAGAACCCCCAAGATAATATCCAAGTATAAACAAGCAACTAAGCTTGGGGATGCCCCGAGTGGCATCCCCTCTTTCTTCTAACAACCATCGGTATTTTACTTGGAGCCATATTTTTATTCGTCACATATCATGAGTTTTGCTTGGAGCGTCTTGTATTATTTGAGTCTTTGCTTGATTTTCTTTTTAGTTTTTCACAAGTATCCTTGATTGACACACCTATTTGATAGAGCCAAAATTATGCTATGATTTGTTAGACTTGCTCTATATGCTTCACTTAAATTTTTTGAGCTATGGAATTGCTCTAGTGCTTCACTTATATCTTTTCGAGCACGGTGTGCTTTAAATTTTTGAAGAAATACTCTCATGCTTCACTTAGATTAATTTGAGCGTTAGTAAATTTTGAAGAAATCCTCTCATGCTTCACTTATATTATTTTGAGAGATGAAATTTTTATGCTCATGTTCTTCACTTAAATTTATTTGAGCTTGTCAAAAGCAATGGCAATATATGAAACTAGTACCAAAGTGATAGATATTCAAGAGGGATATAATAAAAACTTTCATGAAGATCATTGGACAAATTAAACATGATTCATTGTAATAGTTTTGAGACATGATGATAGTAATATGTCATGTTGGTGAGTAATTATGATTTAGTAGGAATATTGATGTTCAGGTTTGTGATTCCCTATGCAAGCACGAAAGTCAATAGTTATGCAATGAAATTACATCCTACTTATGGTGCATTATTCGGTGTTAGTTATGCTTAATGCCCTTTTATGTGAATTTTCGTTTCTTGGTTGGTTGCTTCTCAATCTATTTGCTAGCCTCCACATGTACTAAGTAGAAATACTACTTGTGCATCCAAAATGCTTAAACCCAGTTTTGCCATATGAGTCCACCATACCTACCTATATGCGGTATTTCCGTGCCGTTCTAAGCAAATTTGTATGTGCCATCTCTAATTTTCAAAATGAATTTCGTTTTTGTGTGCTCGTACCGCTCATGAAACGGTAGGGGGTGTACAATATTTTTCCATGCTAGATGTGTTATTCTCAAGATGAGTGTTTATTCACTTGTCATTGCATGAGAGTATGGTGGTAATAGGGATGCCCAGTCCCGAAATAAAAAAGAAATTTACTTTATGTTGTCAAATAATAAATTCCTTGGAAAGTGTTGGTATGGAAGGCAGCCGTGGATACGGCTAGCCATGGATTGTGAAGGAATGGTGGAAAAAGGAATAAACTTTATTTTCTGTTTGGGAACCGCCTATGATGTATCTAGCATGGAAAGTATTGAGAACTGCTCGGTCATTTTCGGTGACAGGAAAGGCATGCCACCCAAAATATTTTTCTCTCTCAATTTAAGCTTTGAGCTCTCGCACCTCTACAAATCTCTACTTCCCTCTGTGAAGGGCCTATCTATTTACTTTATGAAATTTTTATTTTTTAATTTGAGTCTCCAACTTCTCTTATAAAGCACCAGCTAGGGGGCACTATGATCATTCTAGTGCATTGGGTGTGGCTAATATTTGAGTGTGTTTCATGAATGGATCAATGATTGAGCATGATGGGCTAGGGATAGCTTTCTTTAGTGTTGATATTTTGAAAGACATGGTTGCTTGTTGGTATGCTTGAGTATTAAAGTCTTTATGTTAAAACTAGACTATTGCTTTGAACCATCTAAAAGTCCAAATGTCCATGCAACAAAAGAAAAGAATATGTGATGAACATGTTAGGCAGCATTCCACATCAAAAATTCTGTTTTTTATCATTCGCCTACTCGAGGACGAGTAGGAATTAAGCTTGGGGATGCTGATACGTCTCCAACATATCTATAATTTTTGATTGTTCCATGCTGTTATATTATCATTCTTGGATGTTTTACAATCATTTTATAGCAACTTTATATCATTTTTTTTGGGACTAACTTATTGACATAGTGCCAAGTGCCAGTTGCTGTTTTTTGCTTGTTTTTTACTTCGGAGAATATCAGTACTAAACGGAGTCCAATCATGAAGAAACCTTTTGGAGATTTTTTTTGGACCAGAAGAAAACCAGTGAGCCAAAGAAGCACCCGGGAGGAGGCCCATGGGGCCCAGAAGACACCAGGGCACGCTAGAGGCCCCCGGTGCACCCTGGTGGGTTGTGGTGGCCTCCGGAGTCCCCTCCATCGCCTCTGAGCTCTATAAATACCCAAATATTCCAGAAACCTTAGAGGAGTTGACGAAAAATACTTCCAGCCGCCGCAAGTTCCAGAACTGTGAGATCCAATCTAACACCATCACGGAGGGGTTCATCATCCTCATTGGTGCCTCTCCGATGATGCGTGAGTAGTCCACCATAGACCTACGGGTCCATAGGTAGTAGCTAGATGGATTTATCTCTCTCTTTTGATTCTCAATACAATGGTCTCTTGGAGATCTATTTGATGTAATGACTTTTTGCGGTGTGTTTGTTGGGATCCGATGAATTTTGAGTTCATGGTCAGTTTCTATCCATGAATATTATTTGAGTCTTCTTTGATCTCTTATATGCTTGATTACTTATAGCCTCGTATTTCTTCTTCGAATCTTTGGTTTAGTTAGTCCAACTAGATCGATTTTTCTTGCCATGGGAAGAGGTGCTTTGTGATGGGTTCGATCTTGCGGTGTCCTCTACCAGTGACAGAAGGGGCAGCAAGGCACGCATGTATCGTTGATATTAAGGATAACAAGATGGGGTCTATTCCTACATGAATAGATCTTGTCTACATCATGTCATCGTTCTTATTGCATTACTCCATTTCTCCATGAACTTAATACACTAGATGCATGCTGGATAGTGGTCGATGTGTGGAGTAATAGTAGTAGATGCAGAATTGTTTCGGTCTACTAATCTTGGACGTGATGCCTATATAATGATCACCGCCTTGGATATCGTCATAATTATTTGATCTTCTATTAATTACCCAACAGTAATTTGTTTACCCACCGTGTGCTATACTCATGAGAGAAGCCACTAGTGAAACCTACGGCCCCCGGGTCTACTCTTTCAACATATTGCTTTCCGATCTATCTTTTGCCGCTTTTGTTTTCAGATCTATTATTCCAAAAACCCAAAAATACCTTGCTGCACTTTTTATTTGCTTCTTTTATTTTGTGTTCTTGTGCGATCTATCAATCCAATCTACTACAATATAATCTATCTTTTTACCGTGGAGAGATTGACAACCTCTCTTACGCGTCGGGTTGCAAGCATTTGTTCTATGTGTGAAGGTACCGTTTACATAGTATTGTGTGGCTCTCCTATTGGTTCGATAACCTTGGTTCATAACTAAGGGAAATACTTACCGTAGCTGAGCTGCATCATCCCTTCCTCTTTGGGGAAATACCGACGCAGTCTCAAGCCACGACACGTTGTAGTATGTTCAACCTGACGAGTTTCTATATCCCAATGACAGAAGGGGACAAGTTGCGTCGTTGTGTTGTTGATACTAAGGATAACACGATGGGGTTTATTCATATTTCTTGAGTTTACTTTGTCTACATCATGTCATAGTTCTCCATGCATTACTCTGTTTAACTTAATACTCTTGATGCATGCTGGATAGCGGTCGATGAGTGGAGTAATAGTAATAGGTGCAGGCAGGGGTCGGCCTATTTGTTTATGGATGTGATGCCTATATACACATGATCATTGTCGTGAAAATCGCATAACTATCCGCTTTTCTATCAATTGCCCAACAGTAATTTGTTACCCATCGTATGTTGCCTACATGAGAGATGCCGCTCGGGAAAACTATGGCCCTCGGGTCAATTCACTTATAAATTCATAAACACTATTATTATATTGCTGACATTATTTCTCTTTTATTTTATTTTCCAATTTACAATTATCTGCAATTATCTACACAACTCATTTGCTTGCAAATGACGAGATCAAGGGGATTGACAACCCGCTTGCCCGCGTTGGGTGCAAGTTGTTTGCGCTTTTGTGTGAAGCCGTTGAAGACGGTTGAGGATTGATATTCCTATTGGTTCGATAAACCTTGGTTTCATAACTGCGGGAAATACTTACTCGTATTGTGCTGCAATTACCCGTTCCTCTTCAGGGAAAACCCAACGTAGATCACAAGTATGAGGAAGGATTTCTGGCGCCGTTGACGGGGAATATCATCACCAAATATCAAGTAACTTCACACAAATTATCATTCACTTGTTCTTCTTTTTATTTGCTGTTATATTTAGGTTGTTTCATAAAAATAAAAAATACAAAAATATTTATCCTTGTTTGTCACTAGTTTACTTCTTTGCTCGTTTTACTTGCTAGTTTACTTGTCCTGCTTGTTACTTTGCTTGTTCGATCACCATGTCTCAACATACTACTAAGTTGTGTGACTTCTCAAATACTAATAACAATGATTTTATTAGTACTCCTATACCACCCGCCACTAGTGCGGAGGCATTTGATATTAATGCTGCATTGCTCAATCTTGTCATGAAAGAACAATTTTTGGGAAGTCCTAATGAGGATCCAGCTTCACATCTTAATACTTTTGTTGAATTATGTGAAATGCAAAAGAAAAATGATATGGATAATGATATTGTAAAATTAAAATTATTTCCTTTTTCACTAAGATGTAAAACTAAAGCTTGGTTCTCATCTTTACCTCGTAATAGTATTGGAACATGGGATAAGTGTAAAGCTGCTTTCATTGCCAAGTATTTTCCGCTTGCTAAAATCATCTCCCTTATAAATCAAATAATGAATTTTAAATAGCAAGATCAATAGCATGTTGCACAAGCTTGGGAGAGAATGAAGTTGATGATAAGAAATTGCCCTACTCATGGTTTAAATTTGTGGATGATTATCCACAACTTCTTTGTTGGACTAAACTTTGTGTCTAGAAATATTCTAGATTCTGCTGCAGGTGGTACCTTTATGGATGTGACCATAGGAGAGGCCACAAAACTTATATACAACATTATGAGAAATTATTCTCAATGGCATACCGAAAGAGCTCCAATTGGTAAGAAGGTAAATTCCGTTGAAGAAATCGCTATTTTGAGTGCAAAAGTGGATGCTCTTATGAATATGGTTGCTAGTAAAAATTCTCATGTTGATCCCAATGATATGCCCTTGTATACTTTTATTCATCAAAATAATGATGCTATTGATGTGAATTTTATCTCGCGAAATGATTTCAACAACAATGCTTATAGAGGAAATTTCAATTCTAGACCATATCCCGGTAATTCCTCTAACAACTATGGAAATTCTTATGGTAATTCTTATGGAAATTCTTATACAAATTATAATAGGATACCTTCAGATCTTGATAACACAATTAAAGAATTCATTAATTCTCAAAAGGTTTTCAACACTATGGTAGAAGAAAAATTGCATGTAGTTGATGCTTTGGCTAAAAACATGGATAGAATTGCTTTTGATGTAGAAACTCTTAAAAGTAAAGCTTTGCCACCTAAGCACGATTTTAATAAGACTATTAAATCTATCCATATATCTATTAATGAAAGTAAGGAGAGGACCGCTAATTTGAAAGCTAAGCGGGGATTCTTAGAAAAGGCTCTTCCACCCGGTTTTTACCAGAATCATGATGAAGATATTAAAATGGTTGGTACTTATCCTATAGAATCTTTGTTTAATTCTCTAAATATAAATGATAAAGGGACTGTAGATGAGTCAACTCTAGTTGAGAAGCATCCCATTTGCTTGGAGGGTGATGATTTTGATGCTAAAACGGAGAAACGTGGGTTTGGAGAGGTCAAAACTTTAACTAGTTATGTGCCCACTATTTTGGATTACAGGGACTTTAATTATGATGATTGCTCTTTAGTAGAATGTATTTCCTTGTTGCAAACCATTATTAGCTCACCCAATGCTTATGAACAAAACAAAGCTTTTACCGAACATATAGTAGAAGCTATGATAAAAGCTTATGATGAGAAACTTGAACTTGAAGTTTCTATTCCTAGGAAATTGCATGATGATTGGGAACCAACTATCAAAATAAAGATAAATAAATATGAATGCAATGCCTTGTCTGACCTTGGTGCTAGTGTTTCAACTATCCCTAAATCTCTTTGTCATGTGCTTGGTCTCACTAATATTGAAGATTGTTCCCTTAACTTGCATCTTGCGGATTCTACCAATAAGAAACCTCTAGGTAGGATTAATGATGTGCATATTATTGCAAATAAAAATTATGTTCCTGTAGATTTTATTGTGCTTGATATTTATTGCAATCCTACTTGTCCCATAATACTTGGAAGACCCTTCCTACGAACTATAGGTGCAATTATTGACATGAGAGAGGGAAACATAAGGTTCCAATTCCCATTAAAGAAAGGGATGGAACACTTCCCTTGAAAAAGAATTAAACCACCTTATGAATCCATCGTGAGAGGTACTTATGGGTGGAGTGTCAAAGATGGCAATACTTGAAACTATCCATTATACCTAGCTAGGGGCGTAAAACAATAGCGCTTGTTGGGAGGCAACCCAATAGTTATCTTTATTTTTGCTATTTACTTTCTGTTTTATTTTGATAACATGATTATTGCCTCTGTAATGATTTTTTATGTCTTAATCAGTGTTTGTGCCAAGTAAAGCCTTTGGGATGACTCACAAGATGAGTAGAATCGATGCTGAAACAAAACAGAAACTTTTGACTCCAGTACAGGAATTTTCATTTTTTACTGGAGTGTAATAATGATCTGCATTTTTTACACAGTATTTATATACAAATTATAGAGGTTTTCCTAATTTCTCAGAATTTTTCAAGTTACATAAGTATAGGTTCTCTACAGATTTCTACAGACTGTTCTGGTTTAGACACATTCTGTTTTTTACTTGCATAGTTTGCTTGTTTTGATTATGCTATGGATTGTATTGGGGGGTATAAGCCATGGATAAGTTATAATACAGTACCTATTATGCAATTATGAAATAAGAATCAATTTGTAACAGTACCTAAAGTATTCAATATGTTTCTTATACTAACGGATCTCACGAAGTTTTGTTGAGTTTTGTATGATTGAAGTTTTCAAGTTTTGGGTGTTATCACGATGGACAAAGGAATAAGGAGCGGCAAGAGCCTAAGCATGGGGATGCCCTAGGCACCCCAAGGTAATATTATAAGGAAGACTCAAGCGTCTAAGCTTGGGGATGCCCCGGAAGGCATCCCCTCTTTCGTCTCAATCCATCGGTATGTCACTTGAAGCTACATTTTTATTCATCACATGATATGAGTTTTGCTTGGAGCGTCGTTTGTTTTTGTTTGCTTTTATATTTAGTTGGACAAAATCATTGTTTGATGGACACACCTATTTGAGAGAGACACGCCTTCATCATAATTTGTTAGAATACTCTATGTGCTTCACTTATATCTTTTGAGCTAAGCAGTTGCTCTAGTACTTCACTTATATCTTTTTGAGCACGGTGGCGTGTAGATTTTATAGAAATAATTTCACTCTCGCTCTTCACTTATATTTGCTTTAGAGTTAATAAATAGTTACGATAATTTTCATGGGTCATAAGACTAGTCCAAAAATAATAGGTGTTCAATGAGTGATAATTAAAACCATCATGTAGGACATATAGAGAAATTGTGGGTTAATGATATTGATGTGATAATATGAAAAACGTGTGAGTTCATAATTGTTGATCCGTAGAAGTGTCGATATTAAGAGAGGTTAACTTCTTGTTCATCTAAAAATTAAAAAGGCATGGTGATGATGTGTGAGCATTTCTATTCCTCGTTGAAATCCTAGTGTTGTTTCGGGTCGGAGGTGCGCGATGGTTAACTCCTACCAACCTCCTCCCTCGTGGCATGCGAGTAGTACTTTGGTTTGTGATAAAACTAATAAAACTTTGCAATAAGTATATGAGTTCTTTATGAATAATGTGAAACCATGGACATACGCAATCTCACCTCCTCATATTTGCTAGCCTCTTCGGTACCGTGCATTACCCATTCTCACCTCGAGAATTGGTGTAACTTTCGCCGGTGCATCCAAACCCCGTGACATGATACGCTCTGTTGCACATAAGCCTCATTATATGTTCCTCAAAATAGCCACCATACCTACCTATCATGGCATTTCCATATCCATTCCGAGATATATTGCCATGCAAATTGCATCGTCACTTCACATGACTAGTTCGTTCATCATCATATTCCTTTGCATGATCATATAGAGCTGACATAGTATTTGTGGCAAAGCCACCGTTCATCATATTTTTGATACATGTCATGCTAGATCTTTGCACATCCTGGTACACTACCAGAGGCATTCATGTAGAGCCATATCTTCCTATCAGTTCTTCATATCGAGTTGTAAGTAAATAAAAGTGTGATGATCATCATTATTAGAGCATTGTCCCAGTGAAGAAATAAAAATGGGGGAGGCCAAATGAGCCCACCATAAATAAAATTAAAAAGAGAGAAAATGAGAGAAGGGACTTTGCAACTATCTTTTACCACACTTGTGCCTCAAAGTGGCACCTTGTTCCTCATATAGAGAGTCTCATGTTATGTCACTTTCATATGCTAGTGGGAATTACTTTTTCATTATTATAAACTTGGCTTGTATATTCCAATGACGTGCTTCGTCAAATGCCCGAGGTCTTCATGAGCAAGCAAGTTGGATGCACCCCCCACTTAGCTTTAGTTGAGCTTTCATACACTTATAGCTCTAGTGCATCATTTGCATGGCAATCCCTACTCCTTGCATCGACATATATTTGTCGGCCTTCTGGGATCGGGGGTACCCAGAGCTGCCTGCCTGCAGCACAGCGCGTGGCCCACCTCGACGGCACGGTACGGCCTGGCGGCAAAATCCCCAAGACAATACCCTTGTGAGGGCCCCGGCCTCGCGAGGCAAACAACGCCACGACCTCCAGGGGAGCGGCCTCCCTAGGCTGCCTCCAGATGAGCGGGGATTTCTATGCAGGTACCTGGCCTCAAGAGGCTGCGGTGACGTGAGCCATGACAACCAAGGCCAGGCGGGCGCCAGCGAGCGCAGTGGGGACAGTTCCCTCTTTTGTGCTAAGGAGGCAAGGACGTACGTGGGTTCCTAAGGAATCCCCAAAGGTTTCCATTCCAGTGCAACAAGACCAAGACCACAAGCTCGGCAGGACGGATGTCATCGGCAAGCCCAGCTCTGCATCACGCCCAGAAGCTTTGCAGGCAAAGACCGCCTTTAGTCAGGATGTGTACTTCTTGTCCCCTTTCAAAATTGGCCATTGTGGGATCCCTTCCCGCCTGTGCGATAAGGGAAGAGGACCAAGGCCACTATAAATAGGGACTAGCCTTCGCCGTAGAAGAGGGAGAACCATCCTCACCTCAGAGCCCTCGCGAGGTCGCTGATACGTCCATTTTGCATCATGCTTTTATATCGATATTTATTGCATTATGGGCTGTTAATACACATTATGGTACAATACTTATGCCTTTTCTCTCTTATTTTACAAGGTTTGCATGAAGAGGGAGAATGCCGGCAGCTGGAATTCTGGACTGGAAAAGGAGCAAATCTGAGATACCTATTCTGCACAACTCCAAAAGTCCTGAAAATCTACGGAGAATTATTTTGGAATATATAAAAAATATTGGGCGAAAGAAATACCAGAGGGGACCCACCAGGGAGTCACAAGCCAGGGGGGCGCCCTACCCCCCTGGGCGCACCCCTATGGCTCGTGGGCCCCCTGGCAGGCCTCCGGTGCCCATCTTCTGCTATATGGAGGGTTTTGACCTGGAAAAAATTAGAAGGGAGCTTTCGGGACGAAGCGCCACCGTCTCGAGGCGGAACTTGGACAGAACCAATCTAGGGCTCCGGCGGAGCTGTTCTCCCGGGGAAATTTCCCTCCCGGAGGGGGAAATCGAAGCCATCGTCATCACCAATTATCCTCTCATCGAGAGGGGGTCAATCTCCATCAACATCTTCAGCAGCACCATCTCCTCTCAAACCCTAGTTCATCTCTTGTATCCGATCTTTGTCTCAAAACCTCAGATTGGTACATGTGGGTTGCTAGTAGTGTTGATTACTCCTTGTAGTTGATGCTAGTTGGTTTACTTGGTGGAAGATCATATGTTCAGATCCTTAATGATAATTAATACTCCTCTGATTATGAACATTAATATGCTTTGTGAGTAGTTACGTTTGTTCCTGAGGACATGGGATAAGTCTTGTTATAAGTAATCATGTGAATTTGGTATTCGTTCGATATTTTGATGAGATGTATGTTGTCTCTCCTCTAGTGGTGTTATGTGAACGTCGACTACATGACACTTCACCATTAATTGGGCCTAGAGGAAGGCATTGGGAAGTAATAAGTAGATGATGGGTTGCTAGAGTGACAGAAGATTAAACCCTATTTTATGCGTTGCTTCGTAAGGGGCTGATTTGGATCCATATGTTTCATGATATGGTTAGATTTATCTTAATTCTTCTTTTATAGCTGCGGATGCTTGCGAGAGAGGTTAATCATAAGTGGGAGGCTTGTCCAAGTAAGAACAGCATGCAAGCACCGGTCCACCCACATATCAAATTATCAAAGTAACGAACGCGAATCATATGAGCATGATGAAAACTAGCTTGACAGAAATTCCCATGTGTCCTCGGGAGCGCTTTGCTTTATATAAGAGTTTGTCCAGGCTTGTCCTTTGCTATAAAAAGGATTGGGCCACCTTGCTGCACCTTTGCTACACTTGTTACTTGCTACTCATTACGAATTATCTTATCACAAAACTATCTGTTACCGATAATTTCAGTGCTTGCAGAGAATACCTTACTGAAAACCGCTTGTCATTTCCTTCTGCTCCTCGTTGGGTTCGACACTCTTACTTATCGAAAGGACTACGGTAGATCCCCTATACTTGTGGGTCATCAGTCGCTCAACCACTGTACTAGTTCATCCCCAACCTCCTCGTGAGGCCAATCCACCAAAAGCAGGAGTAGGGTCTTACACCGCAAGGTGGCCCGAACCTGGGTAAATCTCTATGTCCATCTTCTTGTTCGCTCGCACGTATTCGACGAGGCTTGGTCGCGGGGTGGCGAGCTTGAGACTAGAGCTGGTTGAGATCTTCACACATGCCCCAGAGTTCGAACCTTCTTGGGTTTGTGGAGCCCCGATTCCGACATTTGGCACGCCAGGTAGGGGCATGTCATGATCCTTCCGCCAGTTTCGCTTCGTCTCCGCTTCGTCGCACCCATGGCCGATGCCCGCTGAGTCTGTACCGAGCGTTGGGCCACCCGCGTCGCCTAGACGGAGTCTGTGGGCCCCGGCGTCCCGCGCCGCTCCGCCTCTCCTGCAGCTAACACTGCCACTGACCCAGCCGCTCACGAGCAGCAGGACTCATCGTAGCCACCCACCGCGTGGTGTGATGGCCGCACTGCTACTCCGTCCCTCGCTCCCGCCACGGCGTCGTCCTCCCATGCTCGCCACGGGCCAGCGAACGCGCAGGCTGCGCTGCTCATGGCGCGTGAGCTGCTGCATTACCATCCGGCCAACGACCGCTATGACGACTGGCTTGGGCGCATCGCCGAGCTCGTCAACGCCGCCGGCGAGACCTCGGCGCCCTCCCACTCGCTCCGTCCCCCGCCCTCCCAGGCGGGCGAAGTGGCTCATGGCGCACCTCCTCCTCCTTCTCTGCACGGCGTCGACCCCAAGCCCAGACGCGAAGCGCGCCCGCGCAACCTGCCACATGAGGCGCCGGCGTAGGCGCGGGATGAAGCAAGCTGCCAGGTGGTGCCGCGGCCACGAGGTGACGCGCATGCGCTCCCCGCACCGCTGCGCCGGCATCAAGACCGTGTGTCGCCGGAGGCTGCAGAGCACAGATGAGAAGACCAAGATCCCCTCGCACGCGCCGTGCCTGTGAGTGCGGCAGGCTGCCGCGCCTTCGCCCCGGAGCTGCGCCGTGTCACCTGGCCCGGCAAGTTCAAGCCGGACCTGGCTCCACGCTATGACGGCACCCCCAACCCTGCGGAGTTCCTCCAGCTCTACTCGCTAAGCATCGAGGCAGCAAGCGGTGACGACAGAGTCATGGCGAACTGGTTCCCCATGGCTCTCAAGGGTGGCGCGCTCTCCTGGCTCCTTAACCTCCCGGAGGGATCGATCTCCTCCTGGGACGAACTCCACCAGTGCTTCATTGCCAACTTCCAGGGCACCCGCGACCGCGCCCTTGCAGTGAACGACCTGCGGCGCGTGAAGCAGCAGCCGGGCGAGACCCTGCACAAGTACATATAGCGCTTCACGAACGTTCGCCTCAAAATCCCAAAGGCGTCGGACGAGGCCATCATCTCGGCGTTTACCGATGGTGTCAGGGACGTCAAGATGAAAGAGGAGCTCTCCATCCATGACGAACTGTGGTCGGCCCTGGAGATGTTCAACCTGGCGAACAAATGCGCAAGGATCGAGGAGGGCCGCCTTTCCCTCCTTGAGCTTACGGAGGCAGACCCTGAAGACAAGAAGGCCAAGGCTAAGGAGGTGAAGCGCAAGGGCCCCGCCGTGCTGGAGCCAGAGCCCGAGATGAAGCGCGGTCGTGACCACGATGAGCCCCCCAAGGGCAACCACCCATTCTGCATCTTTCACTACACACACAGCCACAACACCAACGACTGCCAGGAGCTCAGGGCGCTCCGTGACGAGCGCCTCGGCCGCCGCCCCGAGCGCGGTGATCATGGCTACGGCCGTGGAGGGGACCGCGGTGGAGGCCGCTGGGACAACCGCGATCCACGTCAGGACTGGCGCGACCAGCCTCGTGAGGACCACTGGCGTGACAAGCCTCGCGACGGACCCCGGCACGATCAGCCTCGTGAGGCCCGTCCTCAGGGCAATGCTAGTCTCCCTCTGCTGCCACCGCCAAGGAGAAATGATGATAACTGGAGGATGATGGGGCAGGGGGCTTCCAGGAGCCCCGTGCGATCGCCTGCATCCTGGGCGGTGCTCAGGCCCCTGCCTCAAACCGCATCTTCAAGCAGTTCTCTCGTGAGGTGAACGCATCCCTCCCGAAGCTCGAGGCCGCGAGTCCCCTCAGGTGGTCGCAGTACGCCATTACCTTCGACTCCAAGGATCACCTCAAGTGCTCGGCCCGCCACAGGCGCGCTCCCCATGCTCTGCACGCCCACCATCAGCAACATCCTCGTCACAAAGACCCTCATCGACGGTGGCGCTGGGCTCAATGTCCTCTCCATCGAGACATTCGAGACGCTTCAGGTGCCCTATGATCAGATCATGTCGACCAAGCCCATCTCAGGGGTGACCGATGGCTCCACCACTCCCCTGGGGCAGGTGCGCCTCCCAGTCACCTTCGGCAAGCGCGATAACTACCACATCGAGCTCATTGACTTCGATGTCGCCCACATCCACCTCCCGTACAACGCCATCCTCGGGTACCCTGCCCTCGCCAACTTCATGGTGGCAACCCACCATGGCTACAATGTCCTCAAGATGCCAGGGTGCAGCGGTGTCATCACGGTCGCCTGCGATGACAAGGATGCAATCTGCTCCCTCGAACGCGCTTACCAGGCCGCGGCGGCTGAAAATTCTGATGACGAGGGCGGCATCCTGCCTCCTAAGGACACACCCAAGAAGAAGAAGCAGCTCCTCCCCAAGAGCCGTCCGGGGACAGAAATCCCCAAGGACGGCGCCTCAGGCCTCATGTCCACTGCTGGGGCGCCTCTCCCTCCCACATAGGAAGGCACGCCCGGTGCTTCCCTCAGGGCGGGCTCGGGGGCTTCCACCTGGAGAGCTTCCGGCCTGACCGGTGCGACGAGGGAGGTACTCGGGCACCACTTGGAGGCGTGCTTCGACGCGCGCCACCACAATCAAGGAGCACGACGCGAGGCGCCAGGCTCACGGGAGTTCATCACCAACGCGATCAAGGAGCTTCAGGAGGCGCAGGCCATGCGTGGCGAGCATCGCCCCGCACCACCCAGTGCAGCTGCCTCCCCTGGCATGGGCGGCGGGCTGCGCGTCTGCATCAACATCCTGGGCCTCAACAGGGCCGCATCACAGGGCCTCTTCTGGCCATCGCGTGTCGGCAGCAGTGGGGGCTACCCCTGCAGCTACATCCGCATGCCCTTTGGCCTCGTGAACGTGGGCGCTGCATACCAGCGCCTCGCGCAAGCCATGCACGCGTCTCATGAGGCTCGGCACCGCGCGGCCCTTCAAGAGGTATCGGACCCTCGCGAGCCCCCTGGGTCTCGTGGGCCCCTCGAGCCTCTGGGGCCCTCAGGCTCATGAGGATCAAGCTTTAACGACTACCCCAACACTTCAGCAACATCATTACCAGGTGACCTTTTGGTTTGTTCATTTGAGGGCGCCCCTCGGGCTGCATCATCCTCAAGCTGTTAGGGCCCGCCCTATAGCTGTATCGTTTTGCACATGTATCAGAACTGGTTTAGCATTTGATGAGTTTTCTAAGTATTCCAACCTGCATGCCCTGTGCTTCGTCACCATGAATGTCGCTGCGCCCTTACAACCCCGCCCCCGACCACCTCATGATTAAGGGCTGGCATGGTGTCTGTGCTCGGGTCCGTCCCTGCAGCGTTGATAAATCCAAGCGACCGAGCTCTGTCTCGCGGGCCAGTCCCGTGCACGTCACCTCCCGGGGTCCTTGGTGCTTTGTCCTCGCATGAGCTAATCGAGAGTGGGTGAGTCAGGGCGCGCGGCCCGGTTCGTATAACTGCAGTTCGGCGCTTCGCCGTCGCGGGAGCCGCGCGCCGGGTGTTTTTTCCTCGGGTTTGTCGCATGAGAAGACTGGGCACGACGTCTATGCTCGGGTCCGTCCCTGCAGCATCGATAAACCCAATGACTGAGCTCTGTCTGGCGGGCTGGCCCCGTTCACGTCACCTCCTGGGGTCCTTGGTGTTTGGCCTTCTCATGCGATGGCCTCCAGAGATTCATTCGGCGCAGGTTACCACCATCACACAGGTCTTGTAGGCACGCCCCGCGCCAGGAAATTCAGGCGCAACCCACCTTGAGGTAGGGCCTCGTGAGTCCTGCGCTGGCTCACGGGTGCCCAGATACACCTCTTCCAGTTCTGCCGTGCTAGTCACGCGTACGAACGAAATTGGGCTGTACACGCCCGGAGACTCTAACATAGAGCTCCCTTCCCACGCCCAAGTGGAAGCCCCATGCTCCGCGCTGGTGGATGACACGGTCGCTCAGCGGCTATGCCCACGCCCAAGTGGAAGCCCCATGCTCCGCACTGGCGGACGACATGGTTGCTCAGCGGGTATGCCCACGCCCAAGTGGAAGCCCCATGCTCTGTGCTGGGGGATAAACAACTCAGGGTGCCCTAGCGGCTGCACCAACCTCAGGATGGCCTCTTGGCTCTTCAAATGGTCCCGTCACGCACGCGCGAGGGGGCTGGACAGGGGCTATGCTCAGGCCATGCCTGGCGCGCGCCACCTCACAAGGTCCCTGGCACCTGGTCTTCCCGCGTCCCTCCCAGGCAAAAGCTGGCGAGGAAAGGTATGGGAGCTGCTCGCACATCAAGGGGTACCCCTGAGCATCGCGACTTCGGGGCCTCACTAGTCACGTAGCCCCTCGCCCCTTGGTCTCGTCCTGCCGATCCGGACGCCCCAACGTCGGTCGAGGTATGCGCGGGATTGGGCCCTGCCGACGCAGAGTACTAAGACGCTCCAAATCAACCTTATCGTCGCCATGTTCCCTTCATGAGGGTTGCTCGCACGTCAAGGGGGACCCCTGAGCATCACGACTCAGGGGCCTCACTAGTCACGTAGCCCCTCGCCTCTTGGTCTCGTCCTGGCAATCCGGACGCCCCAACGGCGGTCGAGGTATGTGTGGGATTGGGCCCTACCGACGCAGAGCACAAAAGCAAGCAGGAAGGAAACAAGGCACGAAAGGAAATTACAGAGTTCAAACAATTATTACAGGCACTGAATGTTTTGCGAATTCAAACAAGTCTTACGCCTCCATGAGGCATGATAAATGTCGCAGGTCGAAATCTAGGAGGAGGGCTCATCGTCGCCATAGCCATCACCGCCGATCATCCCAGGCACGGCGAGCTCGTCGTCAACATCGCTACCGCCGCCATCGTCGCCACCGCTCGCCTCCACCTCAAGGGGCCCGGCATCGGGGACGCAGGCAAACTTCTTCACCAGCGCGTCCACCGAATCCTTCATGGCCACCGCCGCAGCGGCGCGAGACTCACGGGCAACCGGGGCGATCACTGCGTCGAAATCAAAGCCGGGCTCGCGGAGGTAGAGGTGGCTGAAGACACGCGTCGCGGCCATGGAGAAAAGGTCATGGCACTCACCTTCCAGGATGGCGTCCACCCTTGCGGCAGCGCCCTCAAGCACCTCAGCGAGCTTGGAGGAGAACCCTGCATAGTCGCCCTCAGGAGTCGCCAGTGGCTCCTTGAATCCTCCCCTGCAGATGGAGTCCAGCGCCTGGCGAAGCCTGAGCTCGATGGAGGGGAAGACATCGCGCTTCGCGGCCACCTTCTTCTTAGCAGCGGCAAGGGCCTTCTCCCTGGCATCCAGCTGGGCCGTCGCATCGGAGACATGATGGGCATGGGACGTCTGGGCTTCTACTACCTTCTCCTTCATCTTGGCCAGACGCTCGCGCTCCGAGGCTTGGTCAGCAGCCACCTGGGACATCACGGAGTCGCGATCGGCGAGCTTCGCCTCGTAGGCCTTGAGGCCCTCCTCCCGCTGGTGGAGCCATTGTGCGTGCGCGGCTTGCTCCTCCTGAAGGGCCTTCAGGTTGGCCTCTGCCTTGCCGCAACGCTTCGCGGCAGACGCTACTTCGGCCAGCGCCGCGTTGCGATCCGCCTTGGCTTCGGCGGCCTCCTTCCTGCTCTCCGCAGTGGCAGCCTCAGCCCGACCCCAGGCCATCTTGGTGGCTGCGTCAGCTTGGAGCCACCCAGAAATAAGCCCCAGGCGCTCCCCCGCGAGGAAGCACCTGTCGGTGTCCTGGAGGTCGGCCCGGATCTAGCCGAGCGCGGCATAGGCCTCATCCAAGGTGCCGGGACTGATCAGAGGGCCGCGGTTCGCAAAAACAAGGGCCTGACTAGGAGACGGCACCAGCACATCGGCGGGTGTTGTGTCCGAGGGGGCAGTGACGTGGCAGACTTGGGGCGCCGGAGGCTCCAGCTTCTCCTCGGGCACGACAAGGGCAGACGACTTCACAGCCTGCTGGCCCATGGGGGTTGGCTCCTCCTGAGGCTGCGTCTCTGCGTCCTCAGGGGCAGATTTCGCCAGAAGGGGGTGGGAAATCGCCCCCTCCACCGGTGCTGGGGTCGCCACGGCCGCGGCAAGGAGTGCCACCTCGTGAGCCTCCACACTCCCGGTGCCCGGCCTCCCAAGCAGTGTCGGTAAGGCGCCAGGAGCAGGCGTCACACCTGTGTGCCCAGGTGCGGTGCTGCCGGGGCGCCCAAGGGTTGCGCTGAGTTGGCGTGATGCGCTTCTGCCCCCGCCGCGTCTGCGGCCAGAGGCTGGCGGCGCCCTCTGGACAGGGGGCTCCTTCGGCTCGTTGCTCGCCTTCCTCTTCTTCGGCACGTCGTCACCCCTGGCCATCAAAAGGAGAAGGGGTCGTGAGTACGCGCGCAATCTATAATCGGCCAAAGGCGAGGCAGGTTGCTTACTCCTAAGGCGCAATCCACTTCCTCTTCCTCTCCACATCGGCGATGGTCGGGACGCTCCCGCCCTTCTTCGGCGTGGCGCTGCTGCCCGGAGAGGTGGCGAGATCGCCCTGAGGAGCTACGACCGGATATGGCCGCATCTACCCCAGCCGCGGCCGTCCCGCTTTTCGGCTGCGGCTCGGACGGGGACGAGGCCGGCGTCTCAATCACCCTGCCAGAGCATGGGGAGTCCTCCGGAGGAGGCGCTGCCGCGCGTTTCCTCGGGGTCGCCCGGCCAGATGCCCGCGTGGTCTGCAGGGTAGACCCTGACCTTCTAAGGACCCTGGCGAAGCACGGGGAGTCCGCGGCCGGGGGCTCGTCCGTATCGTCGTCATCTTCGAGATCGCGGAGGAGCTTGCCCTGCGACGGGGGGGACACCTCTTCCAGGTCATCATCCTAAGTCTCCTCCGAGACTTCCTCGCCGCTGGTATCGCCGGAGGATGATACGTCTCCAACGTATCTATAATTTTTTCTTGTTCCATGATGTTATATTATCATTCTTGGAGGTTTTACAATCATTTTATAACAACTTTATATCATTTTTTGGGACTAACCTATTGACATAGTGCCAAAGTGCCAGTTGTTGTTTTTGCTTGTTTTTTACTTCGCAGAATATCAGTACCAAACGGAGTCCAATCGCGACGAACTTTTTGGAGATTTTTTTTGGACCAGAAGACACCCAATGGGCCAAAGAAGAGCCTGGAAGGTGGGCTGTGGGGAGCACAACCCACCAGGGCATGCCAGGGGGGCCCCGGCGCGCCCTAATGGGTTGTGCACTCCACGGAGCCCCTCTGCACCGCCTATAAATTCCCAAATATTTGGAAAAGCCTAGGGGAGTCGACGAAACACAATTCCAGCTGCCGCAAGTTCCAAAACCGTGAGATCCAATCTGAACACCATCACGGAGGGGTTCATCTTCCTCATAGGTGCCTCTCCGATGATGCGTGAGTAGTCCACCATAGACCTACGGGTCCGTAGGCAGTAGCTAGATGGCTTCTTCTCTCTCTCTCTTACGATTCTCAATACAATGGTCTCTTGGAGATCTATTTGATGTAAACTTTTGCGGTGTGTTTGTTGGGATCCGATGAATTTTGAGTTCATGATCAGTTTCTATCCATGAATATTATTTGAGTCTTCTTTGATCTCTTATATGCATGATTACTTATAGCATCTTATTTCTTCTTCGAATCTTTGGTTTAGTTAGGCCAACTAGATCAATTTTTCTTGCCATGGGAAGAGGTGCTTTGTGATGGGTTCGATCTTGCGATGTTCTTTCCCAGTGACAGAAGGGGCAGCAAGACACGCATGTATCGTTGCTATTAAGGATAACAAGATGGGGTCTATTCCTACATGAATAGATCTTGTCTACATCATGTCACCGTTCTTATTGCATTACTCCATTTTTTCCATGAAGTTAATACACTAGATTCATGCTGGATAGCGGTCGATGTGTGGAGTAATAGAGGTAGATGCACGCAGGAGTCGGTCTACCTATCTTGGTAGTGATGCCTATATAATGATCATCGCCTTTGATATCGTCATGACTATTCGATTTTCTATCAATTGCCCAACAGTAATTTGTTGACCCACCGTGCGCTATACTCATGAGAGAAGCCACTAGTGAACCCTACGGCCCCCGAGTCTACTTTTCCATCATATTGCTTTCCGATCTACGTTTTTGCAATCTTTGTTTTCAGATCTACAAAACCAAAAACCCAAAGATATATTGCTGCATATTTTATTTGCTCTTTCTATTTTGTGTTCTTGAGAGATTTATCTCTCCTATCTATCACTACCTAATCTATCTTATTACCATAGAGAGATTGACAACCTCTCTTTCTCGTCGGGTTGCAAGTATTTGTTGTTTGTCTGCAGGTGATGCTTATTGGGTGGTGGTGATCCTCCTACTGGTTCGATAACCTTGGTTTCATAACTGAGGGAAATACTTACCGCCGTTGTGCTGCATCATCCCTCCCTCTTTGGGGAAATACCGATGCAGTCCAAGCACGTCAAAGGAATTTCTGGCGCCGTTGCTGGCGAGGAAGCGGTCTCTTCTACGTGCCTATCATAGGCGCCGAGGGGACTCCATCATCATCTACCAGGTTCCTAATCACAAATCTCATCTCCTTGCAATTACATTATTTGCCATTTGCCTCTCGTTTTCCTCTCCCCCACTTCACCAATTTGCCGTTTTATTCACCCTCTTTTTCGTTTGCCCTTTTTCTTGCCGGATCTCTTCCTTGCTTGCAATCTTGTTTGCGTAGTCACAATGACTCAAGAGAACACCAAGTTGTGTGATTTTTCCAATACTAATAACAATGATTTTATTAGTACGCCTATTGCTCCTCCCGCCACTAGTGTGGAGTCTTGTGATATTATGGCCGCTTTGTTGAATCTTGTCATGAAAGATCAATTTGCCGGTACTCCTAATGAGGATGCCGCGTCCCATCTAAACACGTTCGTAGAATTGTGTGATATGCAAAAGAAAAAAGATGTGGACAATGATATTGTCAAGTTGAAACTATTTCCTTTTTCCTTGCGGGATCGTGCAAAAATTTGGTTTTCCTCTTTGCCTCGCAATAGTATCGATTCTTGGAATAAGTGCAAGGATGCTTTTATCACTAAGTATTTTCCACTCGCAAAAATTATTTCCCTTAGGACGCAAATCATGAATTTTAAGCAACTTGAGCATGAACACGTTGCACAATCTTGGAAAAGAATGAAGTTGATGCTAAGAAATTGTCCTACACATGGTTTGAATCTTTGGATGATCATACAAAAAAATTATGCGGGATCGAATTTTGTCTCTAGAAATCTTTTAGATTCCGCCACGGGTGGTACTTTTATGGAGATTACTTTGGCTGAAGCTACTAAATTGCTAGATAATATCATGGCTAATTACTCTCAATGGCATACCGAAAGAGCACCTACTAGTAAAAAGGTTAATTCGGTAGAGGAAATTAGCACTTTGAGTGATAAAGTTGATGCTTTGATGCAATTGGTTGCTAGTAAAAATGCTCCTATTGATCTTAATGATGTGCCTTTGTCTACCTTGATTGAGCGAAATAGTGATTCCGTAGATGTGAACTTTGTCTCACGAAACAATTTCAATAACAATGCTTATAGAGGTAATTTAAATCCTAGGCCGTTTCCTGGAAATTCCTCTAATAATTATGGTAATTCATATGGTAATCCTTCTTACGATAATAATAGGAACACCTCTGATCTTGAGAGTAATAGTAAAGAATTTATCAATGCGCAAAAGGCTTTCAATACTACGATAGAAGAAAAGTTGAATAAGATTGATGATATGTCTAGAAGCATTGATAGAATTTCTCATGATTTTGAAAATCTCTAGTTGAAAGATTTTGTGCCTAAGAATGATGAATCTATTAAAGCTTTGTATGCCTCGATGGATGAAAGTAAGAAAAGAACCGCTATGCTTAGAGCTAAAAGAGAAATCTTAGAAAAACCGTTTTCTAGTGATTGCCTTTATAAAAAAGATGAAGATCTTAAAGTGATTGGTGTTTCTTCTATTGATTCCATGTTTAGTAATGTTAAAATTGATAATGGAGGGACTGAAGTAGAGTCAACATTAGCTAGAAGGCGTCCCAATAATTTGGAGGGTGAAAATCTTGATGAAAATTTTGCTTAAAGTGGGTTTGAAGAGGTCAAAACTTTAACTAGCAATGTGCCCACTATCTTGGATTGCAAAGATTTTAACTATGATAGTTTCTCTTTGATTGAATGTATTTCTTTGTTGCAATCTATGTTGAATTCACCCCACGCTTATGAGCAAAATAAAGCTTTTACTAAACATATCGTTGATGCCATGATGAAATCTTTTGAAGAAAAGTTGGAGTTGGAGATTTCTATTCATAGAAAATTACATGATGAGTGGGAACCTACCATTAAGGTCAAGATTAAAAATTATGAATGCTTTGCTTTGTGTGATTTGGGTGCTAGTGTTTCCACGATTCTGAAATCTCTATGTGATGTGCTTGGTCTTACCAATATTGAAGAATGTTCTCTTAATTTGCACTTGGTGGATTCTACTATTAAAAAACCTTTGGGAAGAATTAATGATGTTATTATTCTAGCAAATAGTAACTATGTGCCTATTGATTTTATTGTGCTTGATATTGATTGCAATCCGTCTTGTCTCATTATACTTGGTAGACCGTTTTTACGCACTATAGGTGTCGTGATTGATATGAAAGAAGGCAATATTCGTTTTCAATTTCCCTTGAGGAAGGGTATGGAACACTTCCCTAGAACAAGAATTAAGCCACCATATGAATCAATCATGAGGGCATCCTATGGATATAAAACCAAAGATGACAATACTTGAATCTATCTGTTATGCCTAGCTAGGGGCGTAAAACGATAGCGCTTGTTGGGAGGCAACCCAATGAATAAATAATTTTTTGCTTTCTGTTTTTGAGTGTTGAAACAATTATTCCTCTGTTATGATTGTGTTTTTATGGTTTATTTAGTGTTTGTGCCAAGTAAAGCCTTTACGATGATTCATAGGATGAGTAGAAGCGATGCTGAATCTGAAACAGAAACTTTGCGTCCAGTATATGAATTTTCATTTTTTTCTGGAACGTGATATTGAGCTGAAATTTTAACACAGTGTTTATATACAAATTATTTATGTTGTCCTAATTTTTCAGAATTTTTAGAGTTACAGAAGTATGGGTAGATTACAGATTACTACAGACTGTTCTGTTTAAGACAGATTCTGTTTTCGTTGCATTGTGTGCTTGTTTTGATGAATCTACGGTTTGTATTGGGGGGTATAAGCCATGGTAAAGTTAAAATACAGTAGTTATAATGCAATAATAAAATATAAATGGGTTTTCAACAGTACCTAAAGTAGTAATTTGCTTTCTTATACTAACGGATCTCACAAAGATTTTGTTGAGTTTTGTGTGATTGAAGTTTTAAAGTTTTGGGTGAGATCACGATGGATGAAGGAATAAGGAGTGATAAAAGCCTAAGCTTGGGGATGCTACCGCACCCCCAAGATATATCCAAAGAGTAACAAGCAACTAAGCTTGGGGATGCCCCCGAGTGGCATCCCCTCTTTCTTCCAACGACCATCGGTATTTTACTTGGAGCTATATTTTTATTCGTCACATATCATGCGTTTTGCTTGGAGCGTCTTGTATCTTTGCTTGATTTGTTTGTTAGTTTTCCCTTTGTATCCTTGCTGGACACACCTGTTTGAGAGAGCCACAATCATGCTATGATTTGTTAGAATTGCTCTATGTGCTTCACTTAAACTTTTTGAGCTATAGAATTGCTCTAGTGCTTCACTTATATCTTTTTGAGCACGGTGTGCTTGGAAACTTTTGTAGAAACACTCTCATGCTTCAATTAGATTAATTTGAGAGTAGGTAAATTTCGAAGAAATCCTCTCATGCTTCACTTATACCTTTTTGAGAGATGAAATCTTTATGCTCTTGTGCTTCACTTAAATTTGTTTGAGCTTGCCAAAAAGCAATGGCAATATATGAAACTAGTCCCAAAGTTATAGATATCCAAGGAGGATATAATAAAAACTTTCATGAAGATCATTGGGCAAATTAAACTTGATTCCTTGTAATATTTTTGAAACATGATGACAGTAATATGTGTGTCATGTTAGTGAGTAATTATGCTTAGTAGGAATATTGGTGTTAAGGTTTGTGATTCCCTATGCAAGTACGAAAGTCAATAGTTATGCAATGAAATTACATCCTACTTGTGGTGCATTATTCGATGTTAGTTATGTTCAATGCTCACTTATGTGATTTTTTGTTTCTTGGTTTGGTTGCTTCCCAATCTTTTTGCTAGCCTCCATTTGTACTAAGCAGAAATACTACTTGTGCATCCAAAATCCTTAAACCATGTTTTGCCTTATGAGTCCACCATACCTACCTATATGCGGTATTTCCATGCCGTTCCAAGCAAATTTATATGTGCCATCTCTAAATTTTCAAAATAAATTTTCTCTTTTGTGTGCCCGTACCGCTCATGAAACGGTGGGGAGTGTCCAATAGTTTTCCATGCTAGATGTGTTATTCTAAATATGAGTGTTAATTCACTTGTCATTGCAGGACAGTGCGGCGGTAATAGGGATGCCCATTCTCGAAATGAAAAAGAAAAAAATATTTACTTTATGTTGTCAAATAATAAATTCCTTGGAAAGTGTTTGTATCGAAGGCAACCGTGGATACGGCCCGCCATGGAAAGTGAAAGTTTGGTGGAAAAAGGAATAAACTTTATTTTCTGTTTGGGAACCGCCTATGATATATCTAGCATGGAAAGTATTGTGAACTACTTTGTCGTTTTCGTTGACAGGAAAAGCATGCCACCCAAAATATTTTTTTCTCTCTCAATTTAAACCTTGAGCTCTGGCACCTCTACAAATCCCTACTTCCCTCTGCGAAGGGCCTATCTTTTACTTTATGCAATTTTTATTTTTGCTTTGAGTCTCCATCTTCTCTTATAAGCACCAACTTGGGGGCACTATGATCGTACTTGAGCATTGGGCATAGCTAATATTTGAGTGTGTTTCATGAATGGATCAATGATTGAGCATGATGGGCTAGGGATAACTTTCTTTAGTGTTGATATTTTGAAAGACATGGTTGCTTGTTGACATGCTTGAGTATTGAAGTCATTATGTTAAAACTAGACTATTACTTTGAATCATTTACAAGTCCAAATGTCCATGCTATACAAAAGATAAGAATACGATGAACATGTTAGGCAGCATTCCACATCAAAAATTATGTTTTTATCATTTACCTACTCGAGGACGAGTAGGAATTAAGCTTGGGGATGCTGATACGTCTCCAACGTATCTATAATTTTTGCTTGTTCCATGCTGTTATATTATCATTCTTGGATGTTTTACAATCATTTTATAACAACTTTAATCATTTTTTGGGACTAACCTATTGACATAGTGCCAAAGTGCCAGTTGTTGTTTTTGCTTGTTTTTTACTTCGTAGAATATCAGTACCAAACGGAGTCCAATCACGACGAAACTTTTTGGAGATTTTTTCTTGACCAGAAGACACCGAGTGGGCCAAAGAAGAGCCTAGAAGGTGGGCTGTGGGGAGCACAACCCACCAGGGTGCGCCAGGGGGCCCCCGGTGCACCCTGATGGGTTGTGCCCTCCACGAAGCACCTCTCCACTGCCTCTGATGCCTATAAATTCCCAAATATTCGGAAAACCCTAGGGGAGTCGACGAAACACAATTCCAACCACCGCAAGTTCCAGAACCGCGAGATCCAATCTAAACACCATAACGGAGGGGTTCATCTTCCTCATAGGTGCCTCTCCGATGATGCGTGAGTAGTCCACCATAGACCTACGGGTTCGTAGGCAGTAGCTAGATGGCTTCTTCTCTCTCTCTTATGATTCTCAATACAATGGTCTCTTGAAGATCAATTTGATGTATACTTTTGCGGTGTGTTTGTTGGGATCCGATGAATTTTGAGTTCATGATCAGTTTCTACCCATGAATATTATTTGAGTCTTCTTTGATCTCTTATATGCATGATTACTTATAGCATCGTATTTGTTCTTTGAATCTTTGGTTTAGTTAGGCCGACTAGATCGATTTTTCTTGCCATGGGAAGAGGTGCTTTGTGATGGGTTCGATCTTGCGGTGTTCTTTCCCAGTGACAGAAGGGGCAGCAAGACACACATGTATCGTTGCTATTAAGGATAACAAGATGGGGTCTATTCCTACATGAATAGATCTTGTCTACATCATGTCATTGGTCTTATTGCATTACTCCGTTTTTCCATGAACTAAATACACTAGATGCATGCTGGATAGTGGTCGATGTGTGGAGTAATAGAGGTAGATGCAGGCAGGAGTCGGTCTACCTATCTTGGACGTGATGCCTATATAATGATCATCGCCTTGGATATCGTCATGACTATTCGATTTTCTATCAATTGCCCAACAGTAATTTGTTCACCCACCGTGCGCTATACTCATGAGAGAAGCCACTAGTGAACCCTATGGCCCCCGGGTCTACTTTTCCATCATATTGCTTTCCGATCTATGTTTTTGCAATCTTTGTTTTTAGATCTACAAATCCAAAAACCCAAAAATATATTGCTGCATATTTTATTTGCTCTTTTTATTTTGTGTTCTTGAGAGATCTATCTCTCCTATCTACCACTACCTAATCTATCTTATTACCGTAGAGAGATTGACAACCTCTCTTTAGCGTCGGGTTGCAAGTATTTGTTGTTTGTGTGCAGGTGCTGCTTATTGGGTGGTGGTGATCCTCCTACTGGTTTGATAACCTTGCTTTCATAACTGAGGGAAATACTTACCCTCACTGTGCTGCATCATCCCTTCCTCTTTGGGGAAATACCGACACAGTCCAAGTACATCAGAGGACACCGGCACGAGGGAATTAGGGCGCTCGGACGGCGTGAGCCCCTGCTCGTCAAAGGCGGGCATGGCGGCAACCAGCTCCTCTCTGTTGTCATGGCAGTACAGCAGGGCGTAGGCCTCGGGGAGGTCCCTAGGGTCGCTGTGGAGAAGGGTAGCCATGGCCCTGCCCAGCTCCTCGCCTGTCAGGCTGGCGGATCGAAGCCTGATGTTGTCCTCCGCACCCTCATACTCCCACATGGGCCTCGAGTGCGACTGGAGCGGCGCCAGGCGTTGCGTCAGGAACTCCTTCACCATCATCGCCCCGGTCAGTTGCTTGGCCTCCATGTCCAGGGAGATCTGCTCCAAGATGGGCTTTGCCCGAGGATCGATGAGCTTCGCGGAGCCCCACGCGAGGGTCTTCTCGGGCAGCTCCGTCGGGAGCTCCAAGCGCGGATCGAGGCCCTGGGCATCCAAGAAGAACCTGCGGTGCCTGAAGCCTTCCACCTTCTTCCCGGCCTTCAAGAGCATGTTCCCACTCTGGACCACGATGAAGGAGGCGCACGCCGACCGGTGCATGCCGTCGTGGAGCCGCAAGCTGAAGTAGTGGCGGAAGAGGGCCACTGAGGGCCTCACGCCTACGAAGGCCTCGTAGTAGAAGGCAAAGACAGACAGGAGCAGTATGGAATTGGGATGAAGATGGAGGGCCTGGATCCCGTAATGCTCAAGGATGGTGGGGAAGAACCCCGAGAAGGGCGGGACGAGCCCGGAGAAGACACTGTGGAGGAAGAAGGGGTAGACTGTTTTCGCCAAGGTGCACTGCTCCGCAGAGCCGCACCAGATCAAGGTCTGCCCCCACTCATTGGAGTCGCCTGCCGTCAATGGTAGTGCTGGGGGCGAGGTCCCCTTCCTTGGCGATGGTGGATGTCGTAAGCGCCGGCAAGGGGGAAGAGGAGGCCGGGGCCTAAGCCTCAAACTTCGACTTCCCGGCGGACGCCATCTGAAGGATCCTTGAGGTTGGGGAAGCATGAGGAAGGACGGCGATGCGCCAAGATCTGGAGGAGGTTCTCGCGAAGGAAAGGGTATCTGAGCAGGGGAGCAACAACGCAAGGAAGAAGAACAATGATGGCTCAGCAGCGGGCACCAGGCTTTTGTCAGCCTGGGCAGTTGCCGAGGCGACGTGGGAGCGGAGGCGTCCGCGTCCTGCCACGTGCCACGCGTCGAGCCTGGCCCGTAGGCGATTGGGGCCCCGCGGCGTTTTCGCCCTTCGCTCCTTGCCTTCGCCTCAAAGTCAGGACAGGCATGCCTTGGGCCCGGGGGCTACTGTCGGCGTTCTAGGATCGGGGGTACCCAGACGTGCCTGCCTGCGGCCTAGCGCGTGGCCCACCTCGATGGCCCAGTATGGCCTGGCGGCAAACTCCCCAAGACAAGACCCTCATGAGGGCCCCAGCCTCGCGAGGTGGACAACGCCAAGACCTCCAGGGGAGCGGCCTCCCCAGGCTGCCTCTCGGGGAGCGGAGATTTCTATGCAGGTCCCCGGCCTCAGGAGGCTGCGATGACGTGAGCCATGACCACCAAGGCCAGGCGGGCGCCAGCGGGCACAGTGGGGACAGTTCCCTCTTTTGTGCTAAGGAGGCAAGGACGTACGCGGGTTCCCAAGGAATCCCCCAAAGGTTTCCATTCCAGTGCAATAAGACCAAGACCACGAGCTTGGCAGGACGGATGTCATCGGCGAGCCCACCTCTGCGTCATGCCCAGAAGCTTTGCAGGCGAAGACCGCCTTTAGTCAGGATGAGATGTACTTCTTGTCCCCTTTCAAAATTGTCCATTGTGGGATCCCTTCCCGCCTGTGCGATAAGGGAAGAGGACCAAGCCCACTATAAATAGGGACTAGCCATCGTCGTAGAAGAGGGAGAACCATCCACACCTCAGAGCCCTCGCGAGGTCGCTCAACCACTGTACTAGTTCATCCCCAACCTCCTCTTGAGGCCAATCCACCAAAATCAGGAGTATGGTCTTACACCGCAAGGTGGCCCGAACCTGGGTAAATCTCTGTGTCCATCTTCTTGATCGCTCGCACGCATTCGATGAGGCTTGGCCGCGGGGTGGCGAGCTTGAGACTAGAGCTGGTTGAGATCTTCACACACGCCCCAGAGTTCGAACCTTCTTGGGTTTGCGGAGCCCCGATTCCGACACTATTGACGGGCATATCCATAGCCCATTGGTACGCCTAGTTGATGTGAGACTATATTCTCCACTTTTTACCCCTTTGATATCTACCACCATATTCCATTCCACCTAAATGTTATGTCCAATGGCTCACGCTCATGTATTGTGTGAAGAATAAAAAGTTGATGCATATTGAAAAAGTATGATCCAATTGCCTGACTTGGACACCATGGTGCTTGACATTTGTATTAATGTGGTGAAGATGGAGACATGCCTTGCTAATATAATAAGATGAATGGGGGTAAACATTATTTGAGGATCGTATACTTTGAAAGATTAATGATTTTGTTTCTTATGCTTATAAGTATTGCTATGTCAATATTTGTTAATTCATTGTTTCTCAATGAGCATACATGAAAAAGATTACATAATGGGTAGCATGTCACATCAAAAATTCTGTTTTTATCATTTACCTACTCGAGGACGAGCAGGAATTAAGCTGGGGGATGCTTGATACATCTCCAACGTATCTATGATTTTTGATTGTTCCATGCCGATATATTATCATTCTAGGACACTTTTTAATTATTTATTTACACATTTACATTATTTTTGAGCATTAACCTATTGACCCAGTGCCCAGTGCCAGTTGCTGTTTTCTGCATGTTTTTCACTTTTTGGGTTTACATCACCAAACGAAGTCCAATTGCCACGAAACTTTTTGATGATTTTTTCTGGACCAAAAGAAGACCTTGGAGATTCGAAACGAAGCCGGGAGCCACACGAGGGCCCCACAAGAGAACAAGGCACGCCCTAGGGGCGGGCCTGATGGCTTGTGGGCCCCTGGCGGCTCCCCCGACCTCGTTCTCTGGCCTATAAATTCTCTAATATTGTGAAATCCCTGGAGGCAGTCCCCAAACTCTTTTTACGATGTCGCAAGTCTCTGTTCCCTCGCGAGGCCATCTAGAGCTCTGTTTCGGGACCCTGCCGGAGGGGGGTCGACCATAGATGGCCTCTTCATCAACCTTGCTACCCTCATGTTGATGTGTGAGTAGTTCACCACAAACCTACGGGTTCGTAGTTAGTACCTAGAAGGAAATCTCTCTCTCTCTCTTGATCTTCAATACAATGACCATCGCATCTTCGCTTTGATCTATCTGATGTAATCTTTTTGTGCGGTGCATTTGTTGGGATCCGATGAATTGTGGGTTTACGTTCAGATTATTCATGAAAAGTATTTGAGTCACCTCTAATATATATTTTGATTCATATTTGCATGATCATTATAGCTTCGTAATTCTCTCCGATCTATTGATTTTCTTTGGCCAAGTAGATTGATCTTTCTTCAGTGAGAGAGGTGTGTTGTAGTAGGTTCAACCTGACGAGTTTCTATATCCCAGTGACAGAAGGGGACAAGTTGCGTCTTTGCGTTGTTGCTACTAAGGATAACACGATGGGGTTTATTCATATTGCTTGAGTTTACTTTGTCTACATCGTGTCATCGTTCTCCATGCATTACTCTGTTTTACTTAATACTCTAGATGCATGCTGGATAGCGGTCGATGAGTGGAGTAATAGTAATAGGTGCAGGCAGGAGTCAGCCTATTTGTTTATGGACGTGATGCCTATATACACATGATCATTGCCGTGAAAATCGCATACCTATCCGCTTTTCTATCAATTGCCCAACAGTAATTTGTTACCCATCGTATGTTGCCTACATGCGAGATGCCGCTAGGGAAAACTATGGCCTCCGGGTCTATTCACTTATAAATTCATAAACACTATTATTATCTTGCTGTCATTATTTTTCTTTTATTTTATTTTGCAATTTACAGTTATCTACACAACACATTTGCTTGCAAATAACGAGATCAAGGGGATTGACAACCCTCTTGCCCGCGTTGGGTGCAAGTTGTTTGCTCTTTTGTGTGCAGCCGCTAAAGACGGTTGAGGATTGATATTCCTATTGGTTCGATAAACCTTGGTTTCATAACTGAGGGAAATACTTACCCATATTGTGCCGCAATTACCCGTTCCTCTTCACGGAAAACCCAACGCAGATCACAAGTATCATCTGTCATCGGAATATACAAGCCAAGTTCTATAATGAAAAATTCCCACTAGCATATGAAAATGACTAAACATGAGACTCTCTAAATGAAAAACATGGTGCTTTCTCTAAGCACAAGTGTGGAAAAAGAGGTAGTAGCACTGTCCCTTCTCTCTTATCTCTCATTTATTTCTTTTTCTTCTCTTTTTTTCTTTTTTTCTTTTTCTTTCTTTCTTTTTTCTCTTATTTTTTCCCTTTTCCCTTTTTATTTTTTTATCTTTTTTTATTTTTTTATTTTTCTGCGAGAGTCTCATATCGACTTGTAGGGGAATCATTGTCTCCATCATCCTTTCCTCACTGATACAGTGCTCTAATAATGATAATCATCACAATTTTATTTACTTTACAACCCGATATGAAAAACTACTAAACAATATGACTCTATATGAATGCCTTTCGTAGTGTACCAGGATGTGCAATGATCTAGCATAGCATGTAAAGAATGATGAACGGTGGCTTTGCCACAAATACTATGTCGGCTACATGATCATGCAAAGCAATATGACAATGAGTGCACAAGTCATATGATGTAACGGTGGAAGTTGCATGGCAATATATCTCGGAATGGCTATGGAAATGCCATGAGAGAGAGGTATGGTGATTGTTCTGAGGTAGATATAAGGAGGCTTATGTGCAACAGAGCATATCATATCACGGGGTTTGGATGCACCGGTGAAAGCTGCACCGATCCTCGAGGAGAATGGGCAATGCACGATACCGAAGAGGCTAGCATATATGGAAAGGTGAGTGTGCGTACATCCATGGATTCACATTAGTCATAAAGAACTCACATAATTATTGCAAAGCTTTATTAGCTCTCTCGAAGCAAAGTACTACTTGCATGCCCCTAGGGAGTAGGTTGTAGGAGTTAACCATCGCACGCCCCCGACCTAAATAACACTAGGATTTCATTGAGGAATAAGAATGCTCACACATCATCGCCATACCATAACCAATATTTATATGATCATCAAATTAACACCCTTTAACTATCGATATTTCTACTAACCAACAACCATGCACTCACGCCCTTTCATATTACCACATCAATATCATTAACCCACAATTTCTCTTTTATGTGCTACGTGAAGGTTTTGATTATGCAGTCCTTAAATACCTATTTTTTTGGACCAGTCTTATAACCCATGCAAATTACAGTCACTATATATTAGACTCTCAAACAAATTTAAGTGAAGAATGAGAGTGCAATTATTTCTATAAAATCTATATGCCACCGTGCTCTAAAAGATATAAGTGAAGCACTAGAGCAACTGCTTAGCTCAAAAGATATAAGTGAAGCACATAGAGTATTCTAACAAATCATGGTGAACATGTGTCTCTCTCAAGTAGGTGTGTCCAGCAAACAATGATTGTGTAAAACTAAAACAAAAGCAAACTAAAACATACGACGCTCCAAGCAAAACATATATCATGTGATGAATAAAAATGTAGCTCCAAATGACATACCGATGGATTGAGACAAAAGAGGAGATGCCTTCCGGAGCATCCCCGTGCTTAGACGCTTGAGTCATCCTAAAATTTACCTTAGGGTGACTTGGGAATCCCCAAGCTTAGGCTCTTTGCCGCTCCTTATGCCTTGATCCATCGTGATAGCACCCAAAACTTGAAAACTTCAGCACACAAAACTCAACAGAAAACTCGTGAGCTCCGTTCGTATGATAGGTAAATTAAAAACTTTAGGTACTGTCATAAATTGATTCATAGTTTATTATTGCATAAGGTACTGTATTCTAACTTCTCCATGGTTTATACCTCCCGATACAACCCATAGCATCATCAAAACAAGCAAACTATGCAAGCAAAAACAGAATCTGTCTAAAACAGAAAAGTCTCTAATGGTCTGCGCAATCACCATACTTCTGTAACTCCAAAAATTCTTATAAATTAGGAACACCTGGGGAATGTGCATACCAATATTTTGTAAAAAATGCATATCAAAAATAGGTTCCAGTAAAATAATAGAAATTCTGCACTGGACGCAAAAGTTTCTGTTTTTGCACCGTATCAATTCTACTTATCATCCAAGTTGTCCCAAAGGCTTTACTTGGCACAAACACTAAGTTAAACACAAAAACACAATAATTACAGTAGAAATAATCATGTTATCACACCATGACATAAATTAAAAACAAAAATTAAAGATCACTATTGGGTTGCCTCCCAACAAGCGCTATCGTTTTATGCCCCTAGCTAGGCATAATGCATAGTATCAAGTGTTGTCATCTTTGACACTCAATCCATAGGTGACCCTCATAATAGATTCATAAGGTGGTTTAATTCTCTTTCTAGGGAAGTGTTCCATCCCTTTCTTTAGTGGTAATTGTAATCTTATGTTTCCCTCTTTCATATCAACAATAGCACCCATAGTTCGTAGGCAAGGCCTACCAAGTATTATTGGACAAGACGGATTGCATTCAATATCAAGCACAATGAAATCCACTGGTACATAATTTATATTAGCAAGAATAAGCACATCATTTATTCTACCCAATGATTTCTTAATAGTGGAATCCGTAAGATGCAAGTTAAGGGAACATTCGTTTATATCGATGAGACCTAGCACATCACATAAAGATTTCAATATAGTTGAAACACTAACACCAAGGTCACACAAAGCATTGCATTCATACTCCTTAACTTTAATTTTAATAGTAGGTTCCCACTCATCATGCAACTTTCTAGGAATAGAAACTTCTAACTCAAGTTTTTCTTCATGAGCTTTTAGCATAGCTTCTACAATATGTTTAGTAAAAGCCTTATTTTGTTCGTAAGCATGGGGTGAGCTAATAATGGATTGCAGCAAGGAAATACATTATACTAAAGAGAAATTATCATAATTAAAGTCCTTGTGATCCAAGATAGTGGGTACATTACTAGTTAAAGTTTAGACCTCTCCAAACCCATTTTTTCATTTTTATCATTAAGATCATCACCCTTCGAACAAATGGGACACCTTCTAGCTAAAGTTGACTCATCTCCAGTCCCTTTATCATCTATTTTCAGATTATTAAACAATGATTCAATGGGAGAAGTACCAATCATTTTTAGATCTTCATCATGATTACGGTAAAAACCGGGTGGAAGAGCCTTTTCTAAGAATTCTCGCTTATCTCTTAACCTCGCAGTCCTCTCCTTAGTTTCATTAATTGATATTTGTATGGATTTAATAGACTCATTAATATCATGCTTGGTTGGAAAAGTTTTACTTTTCAGAGTTTCCACATCATGAGCAATCCTATCCACGTTTCTAGAAATATCGTCAACTTTATGCAACTTTTCTTCTACCATAGTGTTGAAAATCTTTTGAGAACTAATAAATTATTTAATGGTGTTCTCAAGATCAGTAGTTATCCTATTATTATTGTTGGATGAGTTTCCATAGGAATTACCATAAGAATTTCCGTAGTTATTAGAGTAATTACTGGGATACGGCCTAGCATTGAAATTACCTCTATAAGCATTATTGTTGAAATTATTTCGCGGGACAAAGTTCACATCAATAGCATCAATATTTTTCTCAATCAAAGTAGACAATGGAATATCATTAGGATCAACTTGATCATTCTTGTTTGTAACCATATTCATAAGAGCATCCATTTTATCACTCAAAGTAGTAATTTCTTTGACATAATTTACCTTCTTACCAGTTGGAGCTCGGCCGGTGTGCCATTGAGAATAATTTGTCATAATATTGTCCAGAAGTTTTATAGCCTCTACTAATGTCACCTCCATAAAGGTCTCTAGACACAAAGTTTAGTCCAGCATAGAAATTTTATATAATCATCCATAAGTTTAAGCCATGAGTGGGACAATTTCTAATCATCATTTTCATTATCTCCCATGCTTGGGCAACATGTTCTTGCTCATTTTGTTTAAAATTCATAATTTGGTTTCGGAGAGATATAATTTTAGCGGGAGGAAAATATTTGGCAATAAAAGCATCCTTACACTTATCCCATGTTCCAATACTATTGCGAGGCAAAGATGAAAAGAAATTTTTAGCTTTATCTCTTAGTGAAAAAGGAAATAATTTTAATTTTACTACATCATTATCCATGTTCTTTTCTTTTGCATATCACATAATTCAACAAAGGTGTTGAGATGAGAAGCGGGATCCTCATTAGGACTTCCCGAAAACTGTTCTTTCATCACAAGATCTAGCAATGCAGCATTAATATCATAAAACTCCGCACTAGTGGCGGGTGGTATTGGTGTACTAATAAAATCATTATTAGTAGTATTTGAGAACTCACACAAATTAGTAGTATCTTGAGACATTGTGACAAAACAAATAAACTAGCAAGCAAACGAGTAAACGAGGTAGTAAACAAGATAACTAAGTAAACAAGAAAATGTAAATATTTTTTTATTTTTTATTTTTTATTTTTATAGAAAGCAAAATATAACAGAAAATAAAAAGTAGACTGACGTGGCTTGAGACTGCGTCGGTATTTCCCCCAAAGAGGAAGGGATGATGCAGCACAGCGACGGTAAGTATTTCCCTCAGTTATGAAACCAAGGCATCGAACCAGTAGGAGGATCACCACCACTACGTAAAGAGCACCTGCACACAAAGAACAAATACTTGCAACCCGACGCGAAAGAGAGGTTGTCAATCTCTCTACGGTAAAAAGATAGATTAGGTAGGGATAGATTGAAGAGATAGATCTCTCAAGAACACAAAATAAAAAAGGCAAATAAAAAATGGAGCAAGGTATTTTTGGGTTTTTGGAATAATAGATCTGAAAGCAAAAGCGGCAAAAAGATAGATCGGAAAGCAATATGTTGGAAAAGTAGACCCGGGGGGGGCGTAGGTTTCACTAGTGGCTTCTCTCACGAGTATCTCACACGGTGGGTGAACAAATTACTATTGGACAATTGATAGAAGATCAAATAATCATGACGATATCCAAGGCGATGATCATTATATAGGCATCACGTCCAAGATTAGTAGACTGAAACAATTCTGCATCTACTACTATTACTCCACACATCGACCGCTATCCAGCATGCATCTAGAGTATTAAGTTCATGGGAAAACGGAGTAACGCAATAAGAACGGTGACATGATGTAGACAAGATCTATTCATGTAGGAATAGACCCCATTTTGTAATCCTTAATATCAATGATACGTGCGTGCCTCGCTGCCCCTTCTGTCACTGGGAGAGGACACTGCAAGATCGAACCCATCACAAAGCACCTCTTCCCATGGCAAGAAAAATTGATCTAGTTGGCCTAACTAAACCAAATATTCGAAGAAGAAATACGAGGCTATAAGTAATCATGCATATAAGAGATCAAAGAAGACTCAAATAATATTCATGGATAGAAACTGATCATGAATTCAAAATTCATCGGATCCCAACAAACACACCGCAACATACACACCGCAAAAGTTTACATCAAATAGATCTCCAAGAGACCATTGTATTGAGAATCAAAAGAGAGAGAGTAAGCCATCTAGCTACTACCTACGGACCCGTAGGTCTATGGTGGACTACTCACGCATCATCAGAGAGGCACCAATGAGGATGATGAGCCCCTCCATGATGGTATTAGATTGGATCTCGCGGTTCTGGAACTTGCGGCGACTAGATGTGTTTTTCGTCGACTCTCCTAGGGTTTCTGGAATATTTGGGAATTTATAGGCGTTAGAGGCGGTGGAGAGGGGTACCGAGGAGGGCACAACCCATCAGGGCACGCCCGGGGCCTCTAGCGCGCCCTGGTGGGTTGTGGTCTCCTCGACCCTCCCCTCTGGCACTTCTTTGGCCCACTGGGTGTATTCTGGCCCAAAAAATCTCCAAAAAGTTTCGCGATGTTTGGGCTTCGTTTGGTACTGATATTCTGAGAAGTAAAAACATGCAAAAACAGCAACTGGCACTTTGGCACTATGTCAATAGGTTAGTCCCAAAAAAATGATATAAAGTTGCTATAAAATGATTGTAAAACATCCAAGATTGATACTATAACAGCATGGAACAAGAAAAAATTATAGATACGTTGGAGACGTATCAGCATCCCCAAGCTTAATTCCTACTCGCCTTCGAGTAGGTAAATGATAGAAACAGAATTTTTGATGTGGAATGCTGCCTAACATGTTCATCACATATTCTTTTCTTTTGTAGCATGGACATTTGGACTTTTAGATGGTTCAAAGCAATAGTCTAGTTTTGACATAAAGACTTTAATACTCAAGCATGCCAACAAGCAACCATGTCTTTCAAAATATCAACACTAAAGAATGTTATCCCTAGCCCATCATGCTCAATCATTGATCCATTCATGAAACACACTCAAATATTAGCTACACCCAATGCTCAAGTACGATCATAGTGCCCCCTAGTTGGTGATTTATAAGATAAGATGGAGACTCAAAGTAAAAATAAAAATTGCATAAAGTAAATAGATAGGCCCTTCGTAGAGGGAAGTAGGGATTTGTAGAGGTGCCAGAGCTGAAAGTTTTAAATTGTGAGAGAAAAATATTTTGAGTGGCATGCCTTTCCTGTCAACGAAAACGACAAAATAGTTCACAATACTTTCCATGCTAGATATATCATAGGCGGTTCCCAAACAAAAAATAAAGTTTATTCCTTTTTCCACTAGTCTTTCACAATCCATGGCTGGCCGTATCCACGGTTGCCTTCCATACCAACACTTTCCAAGGAATTTATTATTTGACAACATAAAGTAATTTTTTTTCTTTTTTCATTTCGGGAATGGGCATCCCTATTACCGCCGTACTCTCGTGCAATGACAACTGAATAAACACTCATCTTGAGAATAACACATCTAGCATGGAAAAATATTGGACACCCATACCGTTTCATGAGCGGTACGAGCACACAAAAAGGAAATTTATTTTGAAAAGTAGAGATGGAACATACAAATTTGCTTAGAACGGCATGGAAATACCGCATATAGGTTGGTATAGTGGACTCATAAGGCAAAACTGGGTTTAAGGATTTTGGATGCACAAGTAGTATTTCTACTTAGTACAAGTGGAGGCTAGCAAGTAGATTGAGAAGCAACCAACCAAGAAACGAAAATTCACATAAGCGAGCATTGAGCATAACTAACACCAAATAATGCACCCTAAGTAGGATGTAATTTCATTGCATAACTATTGACTTTCATGCTTGCATAGGGAATCACAAACCTTAACACCAATATTCTTACTAAAGCATAATTACTCACTAACATGACTCACATATTACTATCACCATCTCTCAAAACTATTACAAGGAATCAAGTTTAATTTGTCCAATGATCTTCCTGAAAGTTTTTATTATATCCTCCTTGGATATCTATCACTTTGGGACTAGTTTCATATATTGCCATTGCTTTTGACAAGCTCAAACAAATTTAAGTGAAGGACATGAGCATAAAAGTTTCATCTCTCAAAATAGTATAAGTGAAGCATGAGAGGATTTCTTCAAAATTTACTAACTCTCAAATTTATATAAGTGAAGCATGAGAGTGTTTCTAAAAAAATTCCAAGCACACCGTGCTCAAAAAGATATATGTGAAGCACTAGAGCAATTCCATAGCTCAAAAAATTTAAGTGAAGCATATAGAGCAATTCTAACAAATCATAGCATAATTTTGGCTCTCTCAAATAGGTGTGTCCAGCAAGGATACTAGTGACAAACTAAAAAGCAAAGCAAGCAAAGAATGAAAAGATACAAGACGCTCCAAGCAAAACTCATGACATGTGACGAATAAAAATATAGCTCCAAGTAAAATACCGATGGTCGTTAGAAGAAAGAGGGCATGCCACTCGGGGCATCCCCAAGCTTAGTTGCTTGTTTATCTTTGGATATATCTTGAGGGGTGATGTAGCATCCCCAAGCTTAGGCTCTTTTCACTCCTTATTCCTTCATCCATCGTGATCTCACCCAAAACTTGAAAACTTCAATCACACAAAACTCAACAAAATCTTCGTGAGATCCGTTAGTATAATAAAGCAAATCACTACCTTAAGTACTGTTGCAAACACATTCATATTTTATTATTGCATTATAACTACTGTATTTTAACTTTACCATGGCTCATACCCTTCCATACAACCCATAGATTCATCAAAACAAGCACACAATGCAACGAAAACAGAATCTGTCTTAAACAGAACAGTCTGTAGTAATCTGTACTCTAATCATACTTCTGTAACTCTAAAAATTATGAAAATTAGGACAACATAAAGAATTTGTATAGAAACACTGTGTTAAAATTTAAGCTCAATATCGCGTTCCAGTAAAAAATGAAAATTCGCACACTGGAGGAAAAGTTTCTGTTTTAGATTCAACATTGTTTCTACTCATCTTATGAATCATCCTAAAGGATTTACTTGGCACAAACACTAAATAAAACATAAAACCACAATCATAACAGAGGCATAATTGTGTCAACACTCAAAAGCAGAAAGAAAAAGATGAAAATAAATTTATTCATTGGGTTGCCTCCCAACAAGCGCTATCGTTTTACGCCCCTAGCTAGGCATAACGCATAGATTCAAGTATTGTCATCTTTGGTTTTTGCTCCATAGGATGCTCTCATGATTGATTCATATGGTGGATTAATTCTTGTTCTAGGGAAGTGTTCCATCCCCTTTCTTAATGGAAACTGAAATCTAATATTGCCTTCTTTCATATCAATCACGACACCTATAGTGCGTAAGAACGGTCTACCAAGTATAATGGGACAAGACGGATTGCAATCAATGTCAAGAACAATAAAATCTATGGGCACATAGTTCCTATTTTCAAGAATAAGAACATCATTAATTCTTCCCAAAGGCTTTTTAATAGTAGAATACGCCAAGTGCAAATTAAGAGAACATTCTTCAATATTGGTGAGCCAAGCACATCACATAAAGACTTCGGAATCGTGGAAACACTAGCACCCAAATCACATAAAGAAAAGCACTCATTATTTTTAATCTTGACCTTAATCGTAGGTTCCCACTCATCATGTAATTTTCTAGGAATAGAAATCTCCAACTCCAACTTTTCTTCAAAAGATTTCATCATGGCATCAACGATATGTTTAGTAAAAGCTTTATTTTGTTCATAAGCATGGGGTGAATTCAACATAGATTTCAGCAAAGAAATACATTCAATCAAAGAGAAACTATCATAATTAAAGTCTTTGCAATCCAAAATAGTGGGCACATCACTAGTTAAAGTTTTGACCTCTTCAAACCCACTTTCATCAAATTTTTCTTCATGATTTTCATCCTCCAAATTATAGGGACGCCTTCTAGCTAAAGTTGACTCTACTTCAGTCGCTTTATCATCAATTTTAATATTACTAAACAAGGATTCAATAGAAGAAACACCAATCACTTTAAGATCTTCATCATTTTTCCGAAGGCAATCACTAGAAAACGTTTTTTCTAAGAATTATGTTTTAGCTCTAAGCATAACGGTTCTTTTCTTACTTTCATCCATAGAGACGTATACAGATTTAATTGATTCATCAATCTTAGGTACATAAACTTTCAACTTGAGATTTTCCACATCTTGAGGAATTCTATCAATGCTTCTAGACATATCATCAATCTTATTCAACTTTTCTTCTATCGTAGTATTGAAAACTTTTTGCGCATTGATAAATTCTTTAATATTACTCTCAAGATTAGAGGTGTTCCTATTATTACTGTAAGAAGAATTACCATAGGAATTGACATAATTATTAGAGGAATTTCCAGGAAAAGGCCTAGGATTAAAATTACCTCTATAAGCATTGTTATTGGAATTCTTTCGCGAGATGAAATTCACATCTACGGAATCACGATTTTGCTCAATCAAGGTAGACAAAGGCACATCATTAAGATCAATAGGAGCATTTTTACTAGCAACCAACTTCATTAAAGCATCAACTTTGTCACTCAAGGTACTAATTTCTTCAACTGAAATAACCTTTTTACTAGTAGGTGCTCTTTCAGTATGCCATTGTGAATAATTTGCCATAATATTATCTAGCAATTTAGTAGCTTCACCCAAAGTAATTTCCATAAAAGTACCACCCGCGGCGGAATCTAAAAGATTTCTAGAGACAAAGTTCAATCCCGCATAAAATTTCTGTATGATCATCCAAAGATTTAAACCATGAGTAGGACAATTTCTTAGCATCAATTTCATTCTTTCCCAAGATTTTGCAACATGTTCATGCTCAAGTTGCTTAAAATTCATGATTTGTGTCCTAAGGGAAATAATTTTTGCGGGCGGAAAATACTTAGTAATAAAAGCATCCTTGCACTTATTCCAAGAATCGATACTATTGCGAGGCAAAGAGGAAAACCAAATTTTTGCACGATCCCACAAGGAGAAAGGAAATAATTTCAACTTCACTATATCATTGTCCACATCTTTTTTTCTTTTGCATATCACACAATTCTACGAACATGTTTAGATGGGACGCGACATCCTCATTAGGAGTACCGGCAAATTGATCTTTCATGACAAGATTCAACAAAGCGGCATTAATATCACAAGACTCCGCACTAGTGGCGGGAGGAGCAATCGGAGTACTAATAAAATCATTATTATTAGTATTGGAAAAATCACACAATTTGGTGTTTTCTTGACTCATCGTGACTACGCAAACAAGATTGCAAGCAAGCAAGAGATCTGACGAGAAAAAGGCAAACGAAAAAGAGGGCGAATAAAACGGCAAATTGGGAGAAGTGGGGGAGAGGGAAAAGAGAGGCAAATGGCAAATAATATAATTGCAAGGAGATGAAATTTGTGATTAGGAACCTGGTAGATGATGATGGTGTCTCCTCGGCGCCAGATATTGGCACGTAGAAGAGACCGCTTCCTCCCCGGCAACGGCGCCAGAAATTCCTTTGACGTGGCTTGAGACTGCATCGATATTTCCCCAAAGAGGAAGGGATGAAGCTGCAAAGCAATGGTAAGTATTTCCCTCAGTTATGAAACCAAGGTATCGAACCAGTAGGACGATCACCACCACTACGTAAACAACCCTGCACACAAAGAACAAATACTTCCAACCCGACGCGAAAGAGAGGTTGTCAATCTCTCTACGGTAAAAAGATAGATTAGGTAGTGATAGATTGGAGAGATGGATCTCTCAAGAACACAAAATAAAAAGGGCAAATAAAAAGTGCGGCAAGGTATTTTTTGGGTTTTTGGAATAATAGATCTGAAAACAAAATCGGCAAAAAGATAGATCGGAAAGCAATATGTTGGAAAAGTAGACCCGAGGGCCATAGGTTTCACTAGTGGCTTCTCTCATGAGTATAGCACACGGTGGGTGAACAAATTACTGTTGGGCAATTGATAGAAGATCAAATAATGACAATATCCAAGGCAATGATCATTATATAGGCATCACGTCCATGATTAGTAGACCGAAACGATTCTGCATCTACTACTATTACTCCACATCGACCGATATCCAGCATGCATTAGTGTATTAAGTTCATGCAAAAACGGAGTAATGCAATAAGAACGGTGACATGATGTAGACAAGATCTATTCATGTAGGAATAGACCCCATCTTGTTATCCTTAATAGCAACAATACATGCGTGCCTCGCTGCCCCTTCTGTCACTGCGAGAGGACACCGCAAGATCGAACCCATCACAAAGCACCTCTACCCATGGCAAGAAAAATCGATCTAATTGGCCTAACTAAACCAAAGATTCGAAGAAGAAATATGAGGCTATAAATAATCATGCATATAAGAGATCAAAGAAGACTCAAATAATATTCATGGATAGAAACTGATCATGAACTCAAAATTCATCGGATCCTAACAAACACACCGCAAAAGTTTACATCAAATAGATCTCCAAGATAACATTGTATTGAGAATCAAAAGAGAGAGAGGAATCCATCTAGCTACTGCCTACGAACCCGTAGGTCTATGGTGGACTACTCATGCATCATCGGAGAGGCACCAATGAGGATGATGAACCCCTCCGTGATGGTGTTAGATTGGATCTCGCGGTTCTGTAACTTGCGGCGGCTGGATGTGTTTTTTGTCGACTCTCCTAGGGTTTCTGGAATATTTGGGAATTTATAGGCGTCAGAGGCGGTGGAGAGGGGTCCCGAGGAGGGCACAACCCATCAGGGCGCGCCCTGGTGGGTTGTGGTCTCCTCGACCCTCCCCTCTGGCACTTCTTTGGCCCACTGGATGTCTTCTGGCCCAAAACAAATCGCCAAAAAGTTTCGCGATGTTTGGGCTTCGTTTAGTACTGATATTCTGCGAAGTAAAAAACAAGCAAAAATAGCAACTGGCACTTTGGCACTATGTCAATAGGTTAGTCCCAAAAAAATGATATAAAGTTGCTATAAAATGATTGTAAAACATCCAAGATTGATACTATAACAGCATGGAACAAGCAAAAATTATAGATACGTTGGAGACGTATCATAGACGAAGTGAATGATAATTTGTGAGAAGGTACTTTATAGGAATATGATGATGCTCCCCGGCAACGGCGCCAGAATCCTTCCTCATACTTGTAAATTGCGTTGGGATTTTCCCTGAAGAGGAGGGGTTGATGCAGCAAAGCAAAGGTAAGTATTTTCCTCAGTGAAAACCAAGGTTATAGAACCAATAGGAGAACCACGCAAATTCCCGTCTTCGGCGCCTACGCACAAAAGAGCAAACACTTGCACTCAACGGGGGCAAGAGGGTTGTCAATCCCCTTGAACTCGTTACTTGCAAGCGATAAGTAGTGATAGATAGATAATTTGATAAATATGAATTGAAAATGAAAATAAAGTAAATAATGGCAGCAAGTTATTTAGAGTTTTTATCCCCCCTCCGGTAGGGCACCGAAACAGGGCTCCAGATGGGCACACTGCAGAACAGAGACTTACGACAGCGAAAAGAGTGTTTCGGGGTGCTCTCTAGGTTTTTTGGAATATATGTGAATTTATAGGTGAGAGATCAGGGCCGGAGAGCGGGGAGGTGTCCCCAAGCTATCAAGGCGTGGCCACCCCCCTGGGCGCACCCTGGTGGCTTGGGAGTACCTCGTGTGCCCTCCGGTCTTCCTCCGAAGCTTCTAGGGCTTATTTTGGTCCAGAAAAAAATCATCAAAAAGTTTTGGGGTATTTGGACTTCGTTTGGTACAGTATTCTTGAAAAGCCAAAAACATGCAGAAAACAGCAACTGACACTTGGCACTGGGTTAATAGGTTAGTTCTCAAAATAATATAAAACAATAAGTAATTGCCTAAAAAGTATCCTAGAATGATAATATAATAGCATGGAACAATCAAAAATTATAGATACGTTGGAGATGTATCAGAGGTCGCCAGGGGGCGCATGGGACCCTAGGCGCCCCATTTAGGCGCCTTGGGGTGGGGACGCTTAGGCCCCCCACGACCCACCTAACTGCCTCCTTCTTGCTCCTCACTTTATCTGGTCCAAATATCTGAGAACTACTTCTATTTTATTTTTGGGGGGCTTTAGCAATGCACTTTGTTCACGAAGGTCCTCTTTCCATCCCGAGAACATCTCCGGGAATTAAATCTTCATTTCATTGCATTTTAACATAAACCACAATTAAATTGATGCAAATATGGTTGCAAATGCATGAACTTAGAATATTTATCCTCTAATACTGTGATGCAAAATGAACGTATCACATACAAAATTCTTGGAGGTTGCTTCTTAGCTCTGCTCCTTTTTTCAGAAGGGATAAAAATGATACATGCTCTTCATTTGCTTCATCCAACCAGCATATGTCCATTTCCTCTTCTAAAGAAGGAAATCAGTCTTACTCCCCAGTTCGAGATGGTCCTGAGTGGGACCAGTTGTTCGGACAACCCTCTTTTCCTTCTGGGAGCAGGCTCGGGCTCTGGCTACTCTGGTCTCTCAGCTGCATCATCTTATTCATTGGGAATTAATATCATAAATGTCTTCAGGCTATGTGTCATCCTCATAATGTGCATTCTTGAGTGCCTCCTCCCTCTCCTCTTAATGCGAACTATAGTTTACGAAATACCGGCTTCCCTTGTTTGTTATCCACATGTTGCATTGTACTCTTCTTCTTCTTCTTCTTCTTCTTCTTCTACATAATCTTCCTCTGAATCATCAGCTTTTTTTCTAGGTTGTCCTCATCAGCAAGATACTCCTCATCATCAACCGAATCTTCCTCTTGCTCTTCAAGGCCATTCTCTTCCTCTTCACCAAAATTCTATTTCTCTTCACCAACATGATGCTCCTCTTCCTCATCAAACTGAACATCTCCATAGTTCACACTTATTTGAGTGTTAACCATGTGCTCATGCTGCACTACTACATTTGTCTCTAAACAATAGTTCTGCATAATCTCCTGAGTAAGAATGTTGCACTCATCAAGTGGCGGAGGCATTGATCTCACTGGCATAAAATTAACACTCTCTTGTGTGTCAAGCACATTGGATGATCCAACATAATCATCAAATGTTTTGTGTGCAACAGCTGCATCATTAACAACTAACACAATACGGGGTACACTCCAATTATTTCAGAACCATCTGCAACTTCAATGTGGCATGGGCCTTGCTCAATCTCTATTATTTTCTTAACCAAAGAAATAATTAGTGGATGTTGCCTCTTACCCTTCATAGCAGTCAAATACAGAACTTGTGTGGGCTCATACTTCATAATCATCTCATCCACCTTCATACTATTATCCAACAAAACCAACCCTTCTAACTCTTTCCCTCCCTCCTCACATAATATAGAGAATCAAACACACCAAGATTGTCATACATGTGACATCTTTAAGGGCCATCTTGGTGTGTATGGTTTTTTTGCTATCAAACTGGATGTAAATTCCCAAATATGTTCTAACTTATAGTACGAACAAAACTAAATCTAGTCAGATTTCAAATCAAGCAGCAGTGCATTAAAATCCACTAACCCTAACATTCAAATAATTTAAATCGTGTATCCCTAGCTTTAAGATCAGTGGCAAAAAGAAAAGGGAATATATGTACCTAGTTTGCACCGATGATTCGGGTCGATCATCAATGCCCGACCTAGCCACCGCCTTTACCACACAAGCCTTGTGCACTCTGCATATCAACGATGGTGCCTTCTCTCGGATTAAAATCCAGGTCGCCGTTGAGGTCGGGACCAAATAGTCCTATCTTCCTAAACTGAGAGCGCTTGTGGGCGTCACCATCGCCGGCAAAGAGGCCAGCCTCGTTGCCGCTGGGGCAGCCATGCCTGACCTAAAAGGCGACGACTCGACAGTCGTCTAATGATGTCCGTTCACGGGCGCAACGTTAGCCCAACAGGTGGACCATACCTATCGGATTCGCTGTTTTCGTGAATTCATACAGTCATCACCGCTAACTGTTACTCATTCAAAGCAAAATGGTGGTTTGATGTGAGTTGTCCAAAAAGTGGTACCTATCAGTACCATAGCCCAATATGTAGTGGTTTTTGTAATCTACTCCATATATGATCATGCATGGCGTATTTATCCTAGCGACGGAGGCCTCTGTCAGATTCAGTGGTAGAGCCGATGGTGGGTGGATCCATCTCAATGGAAGGAAAGACGAAGCGGAGGCGGCGGCCTCCATGGGTTACTACGACTGAGGTGGTGGTTGCCGTTGCCGAGCGACAACACAAGCGCGGTCTTCAGTGTAGCTGGCAACGCGAGAAAGGATCGTGCAACTGGTGTAGGCGTCGAAGATCTGGGTGTGGCTCGATCTGGTAGGTGTGGGGGTGGAGCCAAGCTCCCTCCGTCTACGCTGACAAGAACCCATTTGCTTCGGGTCATCGACCCTATGCAAAAGGTTGGCGGGCCTGTGTCGGGGTGGAGCCGAGCTCCCCCGGCGTTCGGGATGCACCGGAAGCTCCCCGTCGACATCAAGGACGACGACATCTACCTCTTTTTGTGCAGAGGACACTGGGGCAATGGCCCGGGGTTATTGTGGATGGTCAAGTTTTGTTTAGGCATGTGTGAAGTGGCAGCGGTTAGTATTGCACCGCGGCATGGTCGACCTCCTGACGACCATGTTGATGGCTCTTGGTGGGCATACATCCCACCCATCTGCTAGTCCCACTCTAGCCTAGCATGGAGTACTGGCATGAGTAACTGTCGGAAGATCCATTCCCAAGATGGTATTTGGAACATACTTTCCTCCGGGGTGAAAATCCTGGTTCTGGCCTTTGCTGGTCGGGTTCAGCAGCGTCGGACTTGCGTTGTTATCTTGTTAAAGTGGTGTCTCTGTGACGACGACGACTTTAGGGCGTTTATAACTTCATGAAGGCGTTGCTGCGGAAGAAGTCGGCATGACCCTAGGTGTTGCATTCATATCTTGTAATGGTTTTGTCGTTGTTGCTTTTGTTATGTATTTTATTTTTTGATGGCTTTGATCTTATTGTCTTCCATCAAATTTAATAAAAATGATTTTGTGCATCGCTTGATGCAAAGGCCGGTGTTTCAATTTCCTTTTCGTGAAAAAATCTTCACGAATGAACGACTCACATTGATCTAGGGGCACGATAAAAGAGTTTTGTTGTGGAGCCCGCATAGATCCACGGCAGAAGTTTCGGTAGCATTTCTAAAAGCTGAAGAACTATGTGAGATGTTTGGAAGTATCCATTTTCCAGTATATGCTCTAGAAGAGTCTTGGAGTCACCCTTATTTCCGAGTTAAGCTTTGTCATGAAGACCCCTTACCTCAGAACAAACCATCCTGACTTGTGACTTCCGAGTTAAGGTTTCCGTGAAAGATCCACCGCACATCTCCACAGATCGACAACGCCGCAGCATGCAAAGCTCTGACGTGGCCGGTTTGACACGCTAGCCGCCACATAGCCGAGCCGGGGCTCTGCACCAGCCACTGACTGTTTCTCCGTGGAGGTCGCGGCCTTATCCGGCCGTCCATCGCCGATAAAGCCGGGACGCGGACGCCTGCCTAAAACAGCAACGTACTAAACGCCGCCGGCACGGCCCCACCGATCGAGCTGAGTAGATCACCACCTGTGCCGTGCATCGTTCATCGCTCACTCACTTCCCCCGCCGCGCGGCGCCGAGCGACGACGGGCGCGGAAATGGCGGAGGCGGAGGAGTGGGAGAGGCGGAAGAGGGGGAGAAGGAGGCGCCGGCGGGGCAGGAGGAAGAGCGACGGCAGCGACCCCGTGGAGGTGCTGGGGGAGGAGGTGATGGGGCTGGTGATGGAGCTCCTGGACGCGCGCAGCGTCGCACGGTGCACGGCGGTCTCCCGCGCCTGGTACGGGATCTCTGCCGACAACCGCCTCTGGGCACCCAAGGTACATCCCATCTCCCGCCTCGTCTTCTGGCTCTTTGCCCTCTGCCGCAGCCTCAATGGCGTGCGCGGTTCGTGATTTGCGCGATGTGCCATGTGAGCTGCACCTGTTCGGTGAATTTCAGGCATGGGGGTTTCAGACTTTGTGGTAAGACGGGAGTCTGCGACATGTGGCGTAGTATGTGACAAACTTCATGTGGCATTAGTAGTTTAAGCGAATAATATTTTTTATGCGACGTTCACATGCTGCAAAAATAAATACGTACTCCCTCTGTTCATCAATATACAAGTCTCTAAAACGTCTTATATTTATGAACAGAGGTAGTAGTACTGTATGTACAAAGGATAAACCTGTTCCCTTTATTTCCGAAGAAATAGTTGCTTGGAAGAAAAAAGGTCAGAAACAATATACATTTTTGGAGAAAAAACAGCATATCTTAATTTTTCTTTTGGATTCTCAGTGTGATGTCTTAGTTCTAATTTTGAATTGTTTAGATCTCTCTTTTTCCGGATTTTTCAGTTCTGGGAAGTACTTTCATCTTTCTTAGTTTTCAAACGAAGTTCAGCGTTCTTAGTGTTTTCTGCAGTATGATAATGCAACTTATTCTTTCTTGAAATGTTATTCATTTTAGTATTCACTATATTGATCAAACACAAAAGCATTGCGTTTAGATATGTTGGTAGAAAAAAAGTTGTGTGGTGAAACCCGCACATGCGGCTTCAAGTCTCAAGTCCTAACTTGGCAAGGTGGTCGCATTTTCTTGGATTTATTCCTGTATTTTTCGCGTGGTTGCGGCTGCGTGTACTGTGTTTCTAATAAAAAAACAATCCAACCCACCACCCCACGGACACAAGTATAGAACGCAACACCCTAAGCAAACGGTAACCATGAAAGCAAGGTGGTTCATGGTCTCCATGGATTGATTGCAAAGAGGGAAGCACGGAGGCTGCTGCAGACCCCGCCTAGCAAGTTAATCAGCTGTCCAGCAGTGGTCATGACATGCCAACCAACTGAAGAACTTCACCCAGGATCTCGAGGTAACCGCCCCCTCAAAGAAGATGCGGAAAATTTTGTATATCGGAATCCAATGTTTCTAAATTTTCTTAAAAAAATTCACGGCCACCAATGAAAAATGGTCAATCAGGTCAACGCTAGGTAAGTGCCTCATGTTCACGTCACCATGAATTTAAATGAAAATAACTTGATCAGACCCCTCCATTAGCATATGTAATTAACCGAGGCCCAACAAATTTGATAAACATGAGTTTATTTTATCTGCTTTTAGATCAGAGGAAATTTCAAATTTAAACTGGGGAGACTTGATTGAACAGAGAGGTGGAGGGAAATACCTATGACAAGAAGTACTCTTTTATGTGTATATAAGGCCATTCCGATGTTTCTTTTGCAGTGTGCTGAACTGATGGCTGGAAAGGCACATATTCCTCGTCTGACAATGATCCGGACTGCATCAAAGTTGTCTACCTATTCAATGGCCATCATGGATGGCAAACGGGTGAGTTCCAGAAATATTTTCTCTTAGGGTTAAAAGAATGCAATAGATCAACAGCGAAATATAACTAATTGTTCTCATGTGCTAGCAGTACTATTACCACAATCACTCCAAAAGATAATAATGCCTATCACAATCTGCTTTTAAGGTTTTCTTATTTTAGTTTCCCCTCCACAAATAATTACAAATCTTTACATATAATGCTCCTTTTGCTCCATATAGTGTGAGTAAATTAATTTTGAACATTGGAACCTAGGGGCATTCTTTCTGGTTATCAGTTTTTTTTTAATCTTCTGATGACATAGAGGAAACATGAGTATGTTCAATTCATCATTGTCCCCGAGACATATTATATTATCATGACTTATTTTCTTGTGCATTATCGTGACTTATTTTCTTGCGCAGAATCGGATCACAAAAGAGGATCTTTGTGATCATGCATGGGAATATCGTTTCACTATTGTAAGTTTTCTGAATTTGCCATCCTTTTGCATGTTTTGAAGTATGCGTTTATACATGACTACAAATCTTGATGCTAGTGGCTGCTACAGCCTGCCGCATAACTGACTTGTTAGTTTTGAGTTAAACTGGTTGTAGTCAACCACGCCGAGAGGAATGCTGGAATTATGAGAACTTTCTGCGTTTCTCTAGTTTCTTCGGGTGCCTTAGTTTCCAAACGCACTGAGGAAGATTGAGGCGTATATCTTCATGGTGGTAATTAAAGTTAAGTATATGAAATGTGGCAAAATATATCTTGGTGGTAACTGGATGCCCGGGGATCTGCTGGATGTAGTTCTATGCAGTTTAAAATCCATAATAACTCCCGACATATCTTAGACCCTCTGCCTTGTAACGTTTTCAGTAAAGAATTGATGGTGCACTTTTCAAATGAAATATATGGAGTATGGTTGCTTGACTAATGGGGGAAAGTCATGATTTTTTTTTTAACTATCGCAGGCAGCACCAGAGTACTGGAGAAATTTCGATCCTTCCTGGAAGCACACTGGTCCACCCATGCGACGATACTTCCACCATGATGGTTACCACAGTGCAGACCCTCACGACGCTGTCTGGGGTGGCCATGAGTGCGAGTACACGATCATAACAAGCTTTGTCGGTGATGGAAGAATCAGGGATCATTATGTGAAGATCAACCGGTGGCCACCGATGAAAGTGTCGAGAAAAGAAGATTGGAGCTGGGAGCTATCCAACCACCTTTATCGCTACAACAGCATCCCTGATGCTGAAAAGGAAGGATGTACAGGTCCTCTGTTCCCGGTTTGGTGAGTTCACTTCTATGGTAGCAGATCAGTGCGTCTGTGGTATGATCCTGCAATCTTCTGGTCGTCGAAATCAAACCTTGATCTTCCATCTCGATGAATGTTGCAGCAGGAGACTTTGTTTCGCAGCAATTAATGAGCTATGAACTTTTGTGGAGGTACTTAGTTTCTTTTAGAGAGAATGGATAAGTTAGCTAAGCTCACGTGTGTGAGCTAATATGTACATGATGCAGTAGTTGCAGCTAGCCTCTGATGTTACTATGTGTTTGTCTCGGTAGTTTGGTCTTTAGTCAAGTATGTGATCTGTAAAATACCCTGAACTACTAGAAATGATATGGTGTGTGTGAACCTTCTTTGATGTGTACCTTATGTAATGCATGATCTGTCTGCTAGCATTTCTCCTGCTGAGATATATGTAGTTAATGAGGTGATTGCTTGAACTTGAATCCTTGGAATTCAAAAATGAGATAATAGGGGATTCGGCTTGTTTGATCCAAAGGGATACCGAGAACATCAGATCTAGATAAAGTGAACATGGCACGAGTGGCGCAAAAGATGGAGGACTGAAAGACACATGAGTTTTATAGTTTTGGTGTTTACATTTTTTGGATCCTTGTTTTCTGATGCGTGTGCATTAGGCAAGGTGTGAGATGATGCCCAGCAGTTAGGGCATATTTCTTCCCCTGTAGTTTTGATGATTGTTGACAAGGTATTTTGCGGAGTAACCGTGTGCCCTGAGTATTTCAGAGATTTCATCAGATGGGCACAAGGCGGTTTATTTCCCCTCACGCTTCGTTTGGATGTCTTCATTGGAGAGCTCCGTATTGAATTGGTCTGAATTCCAAATCAGTGAGGAAACTGAAATGACACGAATACGAATTCACTTGTTTGGTTGTCCAGTGAATTGGCCCTTGAAATGCCTCTAAGATTTCAATACCAAATCATGTGTGGATGACAAACTTTGGAATTGCATAGCTACATTACCAGGTTATACCTTGTTCTACATGACTCAAAAATGAAATCTGACTACGAATGAATATAAAGCAATAAACATAAATAAATATTCTACAAATGCATCAGGAAAATGCAAATGGTCATACAATGACAACAATATTTTCTTATGATAACATAACACAAATTTAAAAGAATAACAAACAACACATAATGTCAAATATGGTCTCGTACACGACATAAATCACAATGATTTAAATAGATAGGTCCAAATGCTTGACATAAACAATGTGTGGCAGTAGTTCATATATAGTTCCAAGTTCAATAGGACATAAAATAGATAGTTCGAAGTTCAACAAGACATAAAAGAACACTCACATATCAGGAAAGCATCAATCTTCAAGGCAACATTAACAGCCATGTCTTCCTCATGGTGATGGGAAGCTCCTTTAGTGCTTGAAACAGGCGATCATTGAGTACCAACTTCCCATAACATGGAAGCATGTCTTGCTCAGCTAAATCAGGTATCAACTTAAGTGCATCAAGTATTTCAGCGGGAGTGGTAACCTTTGGTAGTGAATGTTGGGGAACGTTGCATGGGAAACAAAAAATTTCCTACGCACACGCAAGACCTATCCATGGTGATGAGCATCTACGAGAGGGAGATTGTATCTACATACCCTTGTAGATCGCTAAGCGGAAGCGTTAATAAACGCGGTTGATGTAGTCGAACGTCTTGGCGATCCAAATCGCCGAGCGTCCCGCGATCCAATCACGATCCTTCCGATCTAGTGCCGAACGGACGGCACCTCCGCGTTCAGCACACGTACAGCTCGATGACGATCTCCGCCTTCTTGATCCAGCAAGAGGGAGCGGAGAGGTAGATGAGTTCTCCGGCAGCGCGACGGCGTGGCGGCAATGGTGATGGAACTATTCCGGCAGGGCTTCGCCTAAGCACCGCCGAACTAGACTAGAGGAGAAAACGATCTAGAGGAAGTAGAGGGAGCACGTGGCAATTAGGGTTAATTTTCTCCTCTAAATCCTCTAGTATATATAGGAGGGAGGGAGGGGAGGAGGCAGCCTCAAACCCTCAAGGGCTGGCCGAAATTTGAGGTGGAGGAGTCCTACTCCAATCCTACTAGGAGTAGGATTCCTCCTCTCCACTTGGAAACACTTTCCACCTTTCCACCTTTGGGTTTTTTCTACCTCCAGCCACATGGGCCTTAGTGGGGGGCTTGGCCAGCCCACTAAGGGCTGGCTTGACTCCTCCCACAGCCCATGAGGCCCCTTGGGTCGAAATACCCCTCCCGATGGTCCCCGGTACCCCTCCCGGCACTCCCGGTACACTACCGAAGTACCCGAAACTTTTCCGGTGACCAAAACGGGACTTCCTATATATCAATCTTTACCTCCGGACCATTCCGGAGCTCCTCGTGACGTCCGGGATCTCATCCGGGACTCCGAACAACCTTCGGTCACCACCATACATAACTCTACTATACCGAAACGTCACCGAACCTTAAGTGTGCAGACCCTGCGGGTTCGAGAACTATGTAGACATGACCGAGACACCTCTACGGCCAATAACCAATAGCGGGACCTGGATGCCCATATTGGTTCCTACATATTCTACGAAGATCTATATCGGTTGAACCTCTATGTCAAGGATTCAGTTAATCCCGTATGCTGTTCCCTTTGTTCTTCGGTATGTTACTTGCCCGAGATTCGATCGTCGGTATCTCTATACCTAGTTCAATCTCGTTACCGGCAAGTCTCTTTACTCGTTCCGTAATACAAGATCCCGTGGCTAACACCTTAGTCACATTGCTTGCAAAGCTTATAGTGATGTTGTATTACCGAGTGGGCCCTGAGATACCTCTCCGTCACACGGAGTAACAAATCCCAGTCTTGATCCATGCCAACTCAACGGACACCTTTGGAGATACCTGTAGAGCATCTTTATAGTCACCCAGTTACGTTGCGACGTTTGATACACACAAGGTATTCCTCCGGTGTCAGTGAGTTGCATGATCTCATGGTCATAGGAACAGATACTTGACATGCAGAAAACAATAGCAATAAACTGACACGATCATATGCTACGTTTATAGTTTGGGTCTTGTCCATCACATCATTCTCCTAATGATGTGATCCCGTTATCAAATGACATCTCATGTCCATGGTCAGGAAACCTTTACCATCCTTTGATCAACGAGTTAGTTAACTAGAGGCTTACTAAGGACACAGTGTTGTCTATGTACCCACACATGTATTTGAGTTTCCAATCAATACAATTATAGCATGGATAATAAACGATTATCATGAACAAGGAAATATAATAATAACTACTTTTATTATTGCCTCTAGGGCATATTTCCAACAGTCTCCCACTTGCACTAGAGTCAATAATCTAGTTCACATCACTATGTGATTTACATTGTAATGAATCGAACACCCATGCAGTTCCGGTGTTGTTCATGTTTAGCCCTTGGAAGAGGTTTAGTCATCGGATCTGCAACATTCAGATCCGTATGTACTTTGCAAATATTTATGTCGTCCTCCTTGATGTAATCGCGGATGGAATTGAAACGTCGCTTTATGTGTCTGGTCCTCTTGTGAAATCTTGGTTCCTTGGCTAGAGCAATGGCACCAGTATTATCACAGAACAGAGTCATTGGCTTAAGTGCACTAGGCACTACTCCAAGATCTGTCATGAACTCCTTCATCCAGACACCTTCCTTCGCTGCCTCCGAGGCAGCGATGTACTCCGCTTCGCATGTAGAATCAGCTACCACGCTTTGCTTGGAACTGCACCAGCTAACCGCACCCCCATTAAGAATAAATACGTATCCGGTTTGTGACTTAGAGTCATCCGGATCAGTGTCAAAGCTTGCATCGACGTAACCCTTTACGACGAGCTCTTGATCACCTCCATAAACGAGAAACATGTCCTTAGTCCTTTTCAGGTACTTCAGGATATTCTTGACCGCCGTCCAGTGTTCCACTCCTGGATCACTTTGAAACCTTCCGGCCATACTTATGGCAAGGCTGACATCGGGTCTTGTGCACAGCATTGCATACATGATAGAACCTATGGCTGAAGCATAGGGGACGACACTCATCTTTTCTCTATCTTCTGCAGTCACTGGGCATTGAGTCTTACTCAACTTCATACCTTGCAAAACAGGCAAGAACCCCTTCTTGGACTGATCCATTTTGAACTTCTTCAAAATCTTATCAAGGTATGTGCTTTGTGAAAGTCCTATTAAACGTCTTGATCTATCTCTATAGATCTTGATGCCTAATATGAAAGCAGCTTCTCCTAGGTCCTTCATTGAAAAACTCTTATTCAAATATTCCTTCACGCTTTCCAACATTTCTATATTGTTTCCAATCAGCAATATGTCATCTACATATAATATTAGAAACGCTATAGAGCTCCCACTCACTTTCTTGTAAATACAAGCTTCTCCGTAAACTTGTATAAACCCGAACGCCTTGATCACCTCATCAAAGCGAAGATTCCAACTCCGAGATGCTTGCACCAGTCCATAAATGGATCGCTGGAGTTTGCAAACTTTGTCAGCATTCTCTGGATCGACAAAACCTTTTGGTTGCATCATATACAACTCTTCCTTAAGAAAACCATTAAGGAACGCTGTTTTGACATCCATCTGCCAAATTTCATAATCGAAAAAGGCAGCTATTGCTAACATGATTCTGACAGACTTAAGCATCGCTACGGGTGAGAAGGTCTCATCGTAGTCAACTCCTTGAACTTGTGAAAAACCCTTTGCCACAAGTCGAGCTTTATAGACGGTGACATTACCGTCTGCGTCCATCTTCCTCTTAAAGATCCATTTGTTCTGAATAGCCTTACGCCCTTCAGGTAATACTTCCAAAGTCCACACTTTGTTTTCATACATGGATCCCATCTCGGATTTCATGGCCTCTAACCATTTCTCGGAATCCGGGCCCACCATCGCTTCTCCATAGCTCGTAGGTTCATCGTTGTCCAACAACATGACCTCTAAGAGAGGGTTGCCGTACCACTCAGGAGCAGTACGCGTCCTTGTCGACCTACGAGGTTCGATAGCAACTTGATCCGAAGCTTCATGATCTCCATCATGAACTTCCTCTTCAACAGACGTAGGCTCTACAGAAACATCTTTCTGTGCTGCGCTACTCTCTGGTCGAAGTAAAGGTTCAATAACCTCATCAAGTTCTATCTTCCTCCCACTCAATTCTTTCGAGAGAAACTCTTTCTCAAGAAATGTTCCGTTTTTAGCGACAAACACTTTGCCTTCGGATCTGAGATAGAAGGTATACCCAACTGTCTCTTTTGGATATCCTATGAAGAAGCATTTCTCCGCTTTGGGTTCCAGCTTTTCAGGCTGAAGCTTTTTGACATAAGCATCACATCCCCAAACTTTAAGAAACGACATCTTTGGCTTCTTACCAAACCATAGTTCATATGGCGTCGTCTCAACGGATTTCGATGGTGCCCTATTTAAAGTGAATGCAGCTGTCTCTAATGCATAACCCCAAAACGATAGTGGCAAATCGGCAAGAGACATCATAGATCGCACCATATCCAATAAGGTTCGATTACGACGTTCGGACACACCATTACGCTGTGGTGTTCCAGGCGGTGTTAATTGTGAAACAATTCCACACTGTCTTAAGTGACTGCCAAACTCATAACTCAGATATTCTCCTCCTCGATCAGATCGTAAGAATTTAATCTTCTTGTTACGATGATTCTCAACTTCACTCTGAAATTGCTTGAACTTTTCAAACGTTTCAGACTTGTGTTTCATTAAGTAAATATACCCATATCTACTTAAGTCATCAGTGAAGGTGAGAAAGTAACGATAACCACCGCGCGCCTCAATGCTCATCGGACCGCACACATCAGTATGTATGATTTCCAACAAGTCACTTGCCCGTTCCATTGTTCCAGAGAACGGCGTTTTAGTCATCTTGCCCATGAGGCAAGGCTCACATGTGTCAAGTGATTCAAAATCAAGTGACTCCAAAAGTCCATCAGCATGGAGCTTCTTCATGCGTTTTACGCCAATATGACCTAAACGGCAGTGCCACAAGAAAGTGGTATTATCATTATCAATCCTACTTCTTTTGGCATCAATGTTATGAACATGTGTATCATCACTATCGAGATTCAATAAGAATAAACCCCTCACATTGGGTGCATGACCATAAAAGATATTACTCATATAAATAGAACAACCATTATTCTCAGATTTAAATGAGTAACCGTCTCGCAATAAACAAGATCCAGATATAATGTTCATGCTTAACGCAGGCACTAAATAACAATTATTCAGGTTCATCACTAATCCCGATGGTAATCGAAGAGCGAGCGTGCCGACGGCGATCACATCAACCTTGGAACCATTTCCCACGCGCATCGTCACTTCGTCCTTTGCCAGCCTCCGTCTATTCCGCAGTTCCTGTTTTGAGTTGCAAATGTGAGCAACCGCACCAGTATCAAATACCCAGGCACTACAACGAGAGTTGGTAAGGTACACATCAATAACATGTATATCATATATACCTTGTTTGTTGTTGGCCGCCTTCTTGTCAGCCAAATACTTGGGGCAGTTCCGCTTCCAGTGACCAGTTCCCTTGCAATGAAAGCACTCAGTTTCTGGCTTGGGTCCAGCCTTGGGTTTCTTCACGGGAGGGGCAACTGCTTTGCCACTCTTCTTGGAGTTACCCTTCTTACCCTTGCCATTCTTCTTGAAACTAGTGGTTTTATTGACCATCAACACTTGATGCTCCTTCTGAATCTCAGACTCAGCGACTTTCAACATCGCAAACAGCTCGGCGACTGACTTGTTCATCCCGTGCATGTTATAGTTCAACACGAAGCTCTTGTAGCTAGGCGGCAATGATTGAAGAACTCTGTCAGTGATAGCCTCTGGTGGAAGGGGCATCCCCAATTCAGCCAGACGGGTGGAGTACCCAGACATTCTGAGTATGTGATCACTGACAGACCCGTTCTCCTCCATCTTGCAAGCATAGAACTTATCGGAGGTCTCATACCTCTCGATCCGGGCATTCTTCTGAAAGATAAACTTCAACTCCTGGAACATATCATATGCTCCATGACGTTCAAAACGTCTTTGAAGTCCCGGTTCTAAGCCATACAACATTGCACATTGAACTATTGAGTAATCATCAGAACGAGTCTGTCAGGCGTTCACAACGTCTGGAGACTCAACTGGAGCGGGTGGATCACCAAGCGGTGCATCAAGGACATAAGCCTTCTGGGAAGCCGTAAGGATAATCCTTAGATTACGGGCCCAGTCCACAAAGTTACTTCCATCATCTTTCAACTTAGCTTTCTCTAGGAACGCATTAAAATTCAGGGGTGCTACTGCGCGAGCCATGATCTACAACATAAATAGTGCAAAGACAACTTAGACTATTGTTCAAGATAATGAGTTTAGTTAATCATATTACTTAAAAACTCCCACTCAAATTAACATCCCTCCGGTCATTCGAGTGTCACATGATCCAAATCAACCAACTCAAGTCCGATCATCACGTGAGTTGAGGTGGTTTCAATGGTGAACATCTCCATGTTGATCATATCTACTATATGACTCATGTTCGACCTTTCGGTCTCTTGTGTTCCGAGGCCATGTCTGTACATGCTAGGCTCGTCAAGTTTAACCCGAGTGTTCCGCACGTGCAACACTGGCTTGCACCCGTTGTATGCGAACGTAGAGTCTATCACACCCGATCATCACGTGGTGTCTCGAAACGACGAACTTTCGCAACGGTGCACACTCGGGGAGAACACAATTTTATCTTGAAATTTAAGTGAGGGATCACCTTATAATGCTACCGTCGTCCTAAGCAAAATAAGATGCATAAAAAGATTAACATCACATGCAAATCATAAGTGACATGATATGGCCATGAACTTGTGCTTTTGATCTCCATCTCCAAAGCACCGGCATGATCTCCATCGTCACCGGCATGACACCATGATCTCCATCATCTTGATCTCCATCAATGTGTCGCCATGAGGTTGTCGCGCCGACTGTTGCTTCCACGACTATTGCTAACTCATAGCGATAAAGTAAAGCAAAACGGCGAAAATAATTAAAGACAACTCTATGGCTCCTGCCAGTTGCCGTACTCATCGACATGCAAGTCGTGATATTCTATACAACACATGATCATCTCATACATCACATATATCTCATCATGTAATTGGCCATATCACATCACAACATACCCTGCAAAAACAAGTTAGACGTCCTCTAATTTGTTGTTGCAAGTTTTACGTGGCTGCTACGGGTATCTAGCAAGAACGATTCTTACCTACGCAAAACCACAACGTGGTGTAGTGATTGCTTTTTGATCTTTCTAAAAGAACCCTCTTCATTGAACCGATTCAACTAAAGTGAGAGAGACAGACACCCGTCAGTCACCTTTATGCAACAAGTGCACGCAGCGGTAAAACCAGTCTCGCGTAAGCGTACGCGTAATGTCGGTCCGGGCCGCTTCATCTCACAATACCGCCGAATCAAGTATCAACTAGTAACGGCAAGCAATATGTATACACCCACGCCCACAACTCCTTTGTGTTCTACTCGAGATCTCATCTACGCATAGACCTAGCTCAGATGCCACTGTTGAGGAACGTTGCATGGGAAACAAAAAATTTCCTACGCACACGCAAGACCTATCCATGGTGATGAGCATCTACGAGAGGGAGATTGTATCTACATACCCTTGTAGATCGCTAAGCGGAAGCGTTAATAAATGCGGTTGATGTAGTCGAACGTCTTTGCGATCCAAATCGCCGAGCGTCCCGCGATCCAATCACGATCCTTCCGATCTAGTGCCGAACGGACGGCACCTCCGCGTTCAGCACACGTACAGCTCGATGACGATCTCCGCCTTCTTGATCCAGCAAGAGGGAGCGGAGAGGTAGATGAGTTCTCCGGCAGCGCGACGGCGTGGCGGCAATGGTGATGGAACTATTCCGGCAGGGCTTCGCCTAAGCACCGCCGAACTAGACTAGAGGAGAAAACGATCTAGAGGAAGTAGAGGGAGCACATGGCAATTAGGGTTAATTTTCTCCTCTAAATCCTCTAGTATATATAGGAGGGAGGGAGGGGAGGAGGCAGCCTCAAACCCTCAAGGGCTGGCCGAAATTTGAGGTGGAGGAGTCCTACTCCAATCCTACTAGGAGTAGGATTCCTCCTCTCCACTTGGAAACACTTTCCACCTTTCCACCTTTAGGTTTTTTCCACCTCCAGCCACATGGGCCTTAGTGGGGGGCTTGGCCAGCCCACTAAGGGCTGGCTTGACTCCTCCCACAGCCCATGAGGCCCCTTGGGTCGAAATACCCCTCCCGATGGTCCCCGGTACCCCTCCCGGCACTCCCGGTACACTACCGAAGTACCCGAAACTTTTCCGGTGACCAAAACGGGACTTCCTATATATCAATCTTTACCTCCGGACCATTCCGGAGCTCCTCGTGACATCCGGGATCTCATCCGGGACTCCGAACAACCTTCGGTCACCACCATACATAACTCTACTATACCGAAACGTCACCGAACCTTAAGTGTGCAGACCCTGCGGGTTCGAGAACTATGTAGACATGACCGAGACACCTCTACGGCCAATAACCAATAGCGGGACCTGGATGCCCATATTGGTTCCTACATATTCTACGAAGATCTATATCGGTTGAACCTCTATGTCAAGGATTCAGTTAATCCCGTATGCTGTTCCCTTTGTTCTTCGGTATGTTACTTGCCCGAGATTCGATCGTCGGTATCTCTATACCTAGTTCAATCTCGTTACCGGCAAGTCTCTTTACTCGTTCCGTAATACAAGATCCCGTGGCTAACACCTTAGTCACATTGCTTGCAAGGCTTATAGTGATGTTGTATTACCGAGTGGGCCCTGAGATACCTCTCCGTCACACGGAGTAACAAATCCCAGTCTTGATCCATGCCAACTCAACGGACACCTTTGGAGATACCTGTAGAGCATCTTTATAGTCACCCAGTTACGTTGCGACGTTTGATACACACAAGGTATTCCTCCGGTGTCAGTGAGTTGCATGATCTCATGGTCATAGGAACAGATACTTGACATGCAGAAAACAATAGCAATAAACTGACACGATCATATGCTACGTTTATAGTTTGGGTCTTGTCCATCACATCATTCTCCTAATGATGTGATCCCGTTATCAAATGACATCTCATGTCCATGGTCAGGAAACCTTTACCATCCTTTGATCAACGAGTTAGTTAACTAGAGGCTTACTAAGGACACAGTGTTGTCTATGTACCCACACATGTATTTGAGTTTCCAATCAATACAATTATAGCATGGATAATAAACGATTATCCTGAACAAGGAAATATAATAATAACTACTTTTATTATTGCCTCTAGGGCATATTTCCAACAGTCTCCCACTTGCACTAGAGTCAATAATCTAGTTCACATCACTATGTGATTTACATTGTAATGAATCGAACACCCATGCAGTTCCGGTGTTGTTCATGTTTAGCCCTTGGAAGAGGTTTAGTCATCGGATCTGCAACATTCAGATCCGTATGTACTTTGCAAATATTTATGTCGTCCTCCTTGATGTAATCGCGGATGGAATTGAAACGTCGCTTTATGTGTCTGGTCCTCTTGTGAAATCTTGGTTCCTTGGCTAGAGCAATGGCACCAGTATTATCACAGAACAGAGTCATTGGCTTAAGTGCACTAGGCACTACTCCAAGATCTGTCATGAACTCCTTCATCCAGACACCTTCCTTCGCTGCCTCCGAGGCAGCGATGTACTCCGCTTCGCATGTAGAATCAGCTACCACGCTTTGCTTGGAACTGCACCAGCTAACCGCACCCCCATTAAGAATAAATATGTATCCGGTTTGTGACTTAGAGTCATCCGGATCAGTGTCAAAGCTTGCATCGACGTAACCCTTTACGACGAGCTCTTGATCACCTCCATAAACGAGAAACATGTCCTTAGTCCTTTTCAGGTACTTCAGGATATTCTTGACCGCCGTCCAGTGTTCCACTCCTGGATCACTTTGAAACCTTCCGGCCATACTTATGGCAAGGCTGACATCGGGTCTTGTGCACAGCATTGCATACATGATAGAACCTATGGCTGAAGCATAGGGGACGACACTCATCTTTTCTCTATCTTCTGCAGTCACTGGGCATTGAGTCTTACTCAACTTCATACCTTGCAAAACAGGCAAGAACCCCTTCTTGGACTGATCCATTTTGAACTTCTTCAAAATCTTATCAAGGTATGTGCTTTGTGAAAGTCCTATTAAACGTCTTGATCTATCTCTATAGATCTTGATGCCTAATATGAAAGCAGCTTCTCCTAGGTCCTTCATTGAAAAACTCTTATTCAAATATTCCTTCACGCTTTCCAACATTTCTATATTGTTTCCAATCAGCAATATGTCATCTACATATAATATTAGAAACGCTATAGAGCTCCCACTCACTTTCTTGTAAATACAAGCTTCTCCGTAAACTTGTATAAACCCGAACGCCTTGATCACCTCATCAAAGCGAAGATTCCAACTCCGAGATGCTTGCACCAGTCCATAAATGGATCGCTGGAGTTTGCAAACTTTGTCAGCATTCTCTGGATCGACAAAACCTTTTGGTTGCATCATATACAACTCTTCCTTAAGAAAACCATTAAGGAACGCTGTTTTGACATCCATCTGCCAAATTTCATAATCGAAAAAGGCAGCTATTGCTAACATGATTCTGACAGACTTAAGCATCGCTACGGGTGAGAAGGTCTCATCGTAGTCAACTCCTTGAACTTGTGAAAAACCCTTTGCCACAAGTCGAGCTTTATAGACGGTGACATTACCGTCCGCGTCCATCTTCCTCTTAAAGATCCATTTGTTCTGAATAGCCTTACGCCCTTCAGGAAATACTTCCAAAGTCCACACTTTGTTTTCATACATGGATCCCATCTCGGATTTCATGGCCTCTAACCATTTCTCGGAATCCGGGCCCACCATCGCTTCTCCATAGCTCGTAGGTTCATCGTTGTCCAACAACATGACCTCTAAGACAGGGTTGCCGTACCACTCAGGAGCAGTACGCGTCCTTGTCGACCTACGAGGTTCGATAGCAACTTGATCCGAAGCTTCATGATCTCCATCATGAACTTCCTCTTCAACAGACGTAGGCTCTACAGAAACATCTTTCTGTGTTGCGCTACTCTCTGGTCGAAGTAAAGGTTCAATAACCTCATCAAGTTCTATCTTCCTCCCACTCAATTCTTTCGAGAGAAACTCTTTCTCAAGAAATGTTCCGTTTTTAGCGACAAACACTTTGCCTTCGGATCTGAGATAGAAGGTATACCCAACCGTCTCTTTTGGATATCCTATGAAGAAGCATTTCTCCGCTTTGGGTTCCAGCTTTTCAGGCTGAAGCTTTTTGACATAAGCATCACATCCCCAAACTTTAAGAAACGACATCTTTGGCTTCTTACCAAACCATAGTTCATATGGCGTCGTCTCAACGGATTTCGATGGTGCCCTATTTAAAGTGAATGCAGCTGTCTCTAATGCATAACCCCAAAACGATAGTGGCAAATCGGCAAGAGACATCATAGATCGCACCATATCCAATAAGGTTCGATTACGACGTTCGGACACACCATTACGCTGTGGTGTTCCAGGCGGTGTTAATTGTGAAACAATTCCACACTGTCTTAAGTGACTGCCAAACTCATAACTCAGATATTCTCCTACTCGATCAGATTGTAAGAATTTAATCTTCTTGTTACGATGATTCTCAACTTCACTCTGAAATTGCTTGAACTTTTCAAACGTTTCAGACTTGTGTTTCATTAAGTAAATATACCCATATCTACTTAAGTCATCAGTGAAGGTGAGAAAGTAACGATAACCACCGCGCGCCTCAATGCTCATCGGACCGCACACATCAGTATGTATGATTTCCAACAAGTCACTTGCCCGTTCCATTGTTCCAGAGAACGGCGTTTTAGTCATCTTGCCCATGAGGCAAGGCTCACATGTGTCAAGTGATTCAAAATCAAGTGACTCCAAAAGTCCATCAGCATGGAGCTTCTTCATGCGTTTTACGCCAATATGACCTAAACGGCAGTGCCACAAGAAAGTGGTATTATCATTATCAATCCTACTTCTTTTGGCATCAATGTTATGAACATGTGTATCATCACTATCGAGATTCAATAAGAATAAACCCCTCACATTGGGTGCATGACCATAAAAGATATTACTCATATAAATAGAACAACCATTATTCTCAGATTTAAATGAGTAACCGTCTCACAATAAACAAGATCCAGATATAATGTTCATGCTTAACGCAGGCACTAAATAACAATTATTCAGGTTCATCACTAATCCCGATGGTAATCGAAGAGCGAGCGTGCCGACGGCGATCACATCAACCTTGGAACCATTTCCCACGCGCATCGTCACTTCGTCCTTTGCCAGCCTCCGTCTATTCCGCAGTTCCTGTTTTGAGTTGCAAATGTGAGCAACCGCACCGGTATCAAATACCCAGGCACTACAACGAGAGTTGGTAAGGTACACATCAATAACATGTATATCATATATACCTTGTTTGTTGTTGGCCGCCTTCTTGTCAGCCAAATACTTGGGGCAGTTCCGCTTCCAGTGACCAGTTCCCTTGCAATGAAAGCACTCAGTTTCTGGCTTGGGTCCAGCCTTGGGTTTCTTCACGGGAGGGGCAACTGCTTTGCCACTCTTCTTGGAGTTACCCTTCTTACCCTTGCCATTCTTCTTGAAACTAGTGGTTTTATTGACCATCAACACTTGATGCTCCTTCTGAATCTCAGACTCAGCGACTTTCAACATCGCAAACAGCTCGGCGACTGACTTGTTCATCCCGTGCATGTTATAGTTCAACACGAAGCTCTTGTAGCTAGGCGGCAATGATTGAAGAACTCTGTCAGTGATAGCCTCTGGTGGAAGGGGCATCCCCAATTCAGCCAGACGGGTGGAGTACCCAGACATTCTGAGTATGTGATCACTGACAGACCCGTTCTCCTCCATCTTGCAAGCATAGAACTTATCGGAGGTCTCATACCTCTCGATCCGGGCATTCTTCTGAAAGATAAACTTCAACTCCTGGAACATATCATATGCTCCATGACGTTCAAAACGTCTTTGAAGTCCCGGTTCTAAGCCATACAACATTGCACATTGAACTATTGAGTAATCATCAGAACGAGTCTGTCAGGCGTTCACAACGTCTGGAGACTCAACTGGAGCGGGTGGATCACCAAGCGGTGCATCCATTTTGGGCATGGTCACCCTTGTTATGATGCTCAACAAGTACTTAGAGCAATGCATCATCCATCTCATCATCCCATAAGCAATAAATTCTCCTCCTTGTAGTTAATTCTTCGGCCATGGTGCTACAAGAAAATAAAATATTGTACAAAATAGACAAGGTTTGAGAAATACCATGATAGAAACATAATGTCATCCATTAATTTCATGAAGGTGATGCATATACAAAATACCACAGGCATCATCACACTAGCAACTAGCTAGCTATACAAAAGAAGACCACCAAAGCTAGCTATACAAAAGAAGACAAACTCAGCTACCTATCATACTCTCATCCTATTCCATCTCTAGTTCTCCTTGTGCCACAAGGTACTTAGCAAACATATCACCAGCTAGTTGTTGCCTAAAGTTGGACCATTCAGTAGTGACTTGCACACTTCTAATGAAGTTGTCATCATCTGGATCATCATTTAACGCATCTGCTAATTCACTATCCACTTCAGGCAGTAACTAATCATCCATGACATGTTGCCTATCCCTTGCAAAGTTGTGTAACACACAACAAGCACTAATATTTTAAATCCGCAATGATATTTTAGTTCATACTAAGCAATTGTCATCTCACAGATTTAGTTTATTTAACAACATATTTACTTTTAGTACCTGTACCTTTATGTCAAAGAAGCTTTGGGAACGCAAGATAGCCCATTTTTTCTTGAACAAGCCAAATGCCCGCTCCACTACATTACTAGCACAAGAATGGTGCAAGTTATATAACTCCTTCTCAGTTGAGGCTGTTGTGCACTTGCAGCCCATTCTTTTAGATGACACCGAGTGGACCTGAATGGAGCTAGAAATCCTTCTCCATTGGTATAACCAACATCAACTAATAGTATTTCCCTATATCAATAAGTTAGTTAGCTAACAATAAAGTCAAAGTAACTACATACCAAGAGAAAGAGTCATACCCTTAGGCACAACAAAAGCATCTTGGCGGTTTGGCCTCATTGCATCACGCAAAACTCTCAAGTCTGAAACTGAACCCTCCCAGCCAGGTAACACATAAAGAAACTTCATGTTCCAATCAACAACACCTAGCATGTTAGTGATAATGGCTTGCTTTATGTTCCTATACCTTCCTTGGTCAGCCACATCAAGAAGCACATCAATATGACAACCATCTAGTGCTCCAAGTGCATTACCAAACCACTTCCATTTGTAATCATCAAGAGCTTGAGCGGTAGAGGATAGTTGTTTTATATTTTATTTTCTGTTAATTTTTTTTTTAGTGTTTTCTTTGATGTTATGTTTTATTAGGACAAAAACTTGTATTGCTTTGTGTGTCACCCTTTATAGTTTCTTTAGTTGTTCTTAAAAAGTAATTCTTTTGCTAGTAAAAGATTTACTAAATTATTTCTGTTAAGAATTTATTTTTGATGTTTTATTGCTGTTGATAATAGGTTATTTATAGGAAAACTATTCCTAGTTGCGTTGAAATTTTTTTTGTTGTTTTAAACTTTTGTCTTAAGTATTTCCTTCATCTCAGCACTAGTGTGTTTAGTACTTGCTTTTGCAACTTGATTGTTAGAATGATTGCTAGTATGATTGCTTATATGAGTGCAATGTTTGACTATATAGATGCCATCAGAGAGTGATGAATAGTTCTATCAAGTTTTTCTAAGAGCGATATTTCTTCATCAACTTACCAGGAAAGTTCACTTTTACCATTTGTTTACCTATGTTTTACTTGCATGTAGTGTCACTTTTTTCAACAAATCCCTCCAATAGTGATATTGAATTCTTGTAGTTGAGTAGAATGCATGCGTTGGAACCCACCACTCTGTTATCAGGCCCCGGGACGTTATTTATTTTTAAATGCTATGCTATAGTAGACGGGGTTGGTATTAGTGTTCGGGAGTGGTGTGAGAAGGAGGACTCTACGTCAAAGACGACTACTCCATGATGGCATCTTCAAGGCCTGCATCTTCAAGACCTCAAGACTTCAAGACTCGAGACAAGATTTTAATACACACTACTGGGTGGAATGGTTGTGAGGCACCTTGGAGTACCCAGTGGATGCGTTGTGAGCTGGAGTAGGCCAGTACTCATGTGGAAAGCTCCACCCAGACTCAAAGAGACGGATGAATACTTCATGCCCGGATGCTTACCTGTGCAGCCACAAGTCACTATGGGCTCTGGCTTGGTTGATCATCGTAGTGACTCTGACTGGTCCAGTGCTACGAGAAGTAGATCTACGATAGGATGGGATGGGCACTGGCAGTGGTCAGGGAAATTCTTTGAAAGACCATGTTTCGTTCGTCCCGTTCTCAAACACCCGGCTGTGCGAGGACTTACTAGGAGGGAACGATTCTTGTGGGTAAAGTGCACAACACTCTGTAGAGTTAAAACCTAATCGATTAGCCGTGTCCCCGGTTATGAACAATTTGAGCCTCTAGACTTGGATCTATCTCTGAACTCTCAACACCGGACTGCTAACTAATTTGTGGGCAACTTATGGTACTTGTGGGCTATGAGACATCGGTTGGCGAAACCATGTCATATTAGATAACTCTGTAGTGAAGACTCCTGATATTACATTGTTGTAGGAAAAATAAAATAAAACCAGCTTTTACGCAAAATCTCATACACAGAGCCACAAAGCCTTATTGCATATAGAATAGTCTTTATCATTTGTTTCTATTGTGATCTTGTAGGTACATTTAATGTACTGACCTACACGGCTGCAATGTATTATGTTCCAGGATTTCTACGATGAGTAAGGGTTACGGTCCACACTCAACTTGCCGTTGGCGTTGATGGGACTCCACACCCCTATTGCTTTGTTTCCACTGTGATATAAGGTATACTCTGGATCTACGGTATTTATTTTACATGTGATGTTATGGTATTTCATCGAAGTACTGTGTGTGCCAGCATGCTGATCCAGGGATGGCACAGAAAGCACAGAGGCACCGATCCATTTGGGTCGGGTCGCTACAGAGATGGTATCAGAGAACATGTTGACTGTAGGACGTGACCCTAGAAAATGTCATAGAAACAGGAAGACCCTAATAGGAACAACTTTTACCTTCAACTACTCTCGTAACCTTTGGATTCTCTTACTAAACCTTCCTTATTAAAAACTATAGATGGAGAGCTACCTTCTGAATGAAAGAGAGCACTACAAGGATGTTCTTGGAAGCCCATTCCTCATGGAGCTTGTCCAAATGCTGAAGCTACCTATACCTGAGATCAAGGTTTGTAAAAGGAAGTCTGGATCATGGGGAGTCAGGACTCAAGTTTTTGATCGTAAAGAAGACCCCAAGACTGAAGACATCAACTATGGGACGTTAGATCATGACTGTGATATGGGCATAAACACTGCCGTCCATGATGTTATCGCACGCTTAAGCTATCGTCATCGTGTTGAATTAGGCAACCACTACTTTGGAAAGTTAGGATGGCAGAAGGCTAATGGAGCACACATCATCTTGACTGACAAGCAGAAGATGAAGTTTTCACCTCTGTTGGTGTATAATCAAGAACTGGAACATTACGTCAAGAATCTTTAAATGGATCTTCTGGAAGCTTTATTTGACAGGGAAGCACTTCGTGAGGACCTCAAAGCCTAGAAGCTGAAGGTAGCCAATCAGGAGAAACAAGACCTCGAGATCCAGAAGCTTCGTCGAGAACTTAAGGACAGTCAGGCCATGTCACATGTCAGTGATCTTGAGATCGAGAAGCTCAATAACCAACTTTTGGAACTACACGGATGACACAGGAAACTCCGCGTCAACAGGGATGATGTGGCAGAAGAACTTGAGAAGATCAAGCACGACCAGAACAAGCCCATTGGAGATGAAGACATGGATAAGCTAGCTTAGTAGTAGCCCCACCATGAGAGAATAAATATGAACGTTTTTGCGATTAGATTAATCAACCATACCAACCTTATGTGGGTGGCGATACTATAGAATTGATTGAACTTTATGAATGTGTGGACTGAGATTTGATGTTTTAACTTTTGTGCCATTGAGTTGTTTGTTAATTTTAGTATGTATCCATCTCTCTACCCCTCTCTCTTACCCATCTCATCCCTAAAACCCTTGGACCCAATAGATGGTGAATGAATACAAACTCATGTTTTCTGGATCGATGACTCACTTGGAGACGGAACAATGGATTCAAAACAAGGAGGATCACCCGAGGAATAACCTTGTTGCAAGGAAAGAGATGGTCCAGTATGCTCTTCGGTACTTTGCAAAAGGTGCCGCAACTTGGTGGAAGATGCATGAAGCTATCCATGGATGGCAAGGAGCCATCACTTGGGAAGAATTCAAGATGACTCTGCAAAAATCTCATGTGGTCACCAACACCCAGAAGCCCCGTTGCAATAATATGAAGAAAATTTGTGCATGCAAGATATGTGGAGAGATAGGACACAACCAGGAAGAACACAATGAGGGATGCCCTCATTGTGAAGGAAATCACCCAGCTGAGGAATGCCCGACTGGGCAGGTGACATGTTTCTTGTGTGAAGGAACTACTCATTACCCGACTCAATGCCAAATTTACACCAAGGTACAAGAAGTCATCAAGCAGCAGAAAGAAGCAATGAAAGAAGCCCTCAGGGAAAATTTAGAAGAACCTGTGATGAAGGAAGATCTCAGTAAAGGTATGCAAGTACCAATGATGACAGAAGAAGTACTAGACCCACTTGGAGATACCTCATGGAGGACTACACAAAGTCATGTTATTCATGTGGAGAAGGACATATCTCCCAGAACTGTCCGAAAGAGTATCTGGGACACTTCCCGACAACAGAAGTGCAATATGATCCTCAGGAGATAGAAGGAATGATCAACCTGGACAAGAAGAAAGGCCAAGTAAGTGGAGGCATTAGATGTTTGCATTGCAGCATGGAGAGACCCCATTGTTATCACAAGAAGTATGAGCCAAACATCAGGAAAGGAGCCCAACCCAAGAAGAAGAGGAAGACTCCGTGGTTTTCTGCACGGAAGGATCTGAGCCACATCACATGTCATCGGTGCAATAAGGCATGACACTACTCCTATACCTGCCCGGAGAAGAAGGCTAAATATGAGTAGTTGAGATTTGGATATTGGAAGCAATAAGTGTAATAAGAAGCACTCTTAATTTCCCGAGGTTATGGAGTTGAATTATGTAACGGAAGTCTCAAAGATTGTAACGAGTTCATGAAATCAATAAAAAATAATGTGTCATGATTTCCTATGTTAAATTGTATGAGTTGTTACTCTATAAACAAAGACCTCTGACCATTTTCGAGGATATGAGAAAATATGGTCTATGCATACATTTGTACATTCCATTTTAAGTGTGTTAGTAATCGGTAAAACCACGGGAACCAAGGAAAAAGAATGTACCATTCATGCCAAGGAATCTGGACAAATGAATACATATGAAAGTAATGTTGGACCATACCAAACTATGTGGATGGCAGCATTTGAATTTGGAGTTTTGAGAAGTGATTAAGGATGTAATAAATGATTGGATATGAAAAGAATATGATTTATGGATGAACCAGTACCTTTTAATGGTAAACAGACCAATGGAAAGGAAAATGTATTCCACTGAGTGGAATCTGGACCAAATGTAAGTGTGAGAATTATTTGGATATGTTAGTTACCCCAAGGGTATGAAGGAGTGAAGAACAAATGGATTTAATGAGGAATCCGGAATGATAGTAACTCCAAGGATGAGTTAAAGCTATACAAGTATTGAAGTGGGCCCATAACCCACTACCCCACGATTTAATAAGGATCAAGCACTACCTTGGTGAAGGAAGAAAATTTTGGAAGAAGTTGTGATTGGATCAGCAGACGTTTCTTAGGACGATACGACAACCTGAGAGTTGTGAAGAAACGATAGATGTTTTGTTCTGCTTGCAGAATCGATGGATTTAGCCAAACTTCGTTCATGGACAAGAGATATTCTTCAATGCTTGTGAGGATGCCCAAGTGTTAGAATACGTGATTCACTGTTTGCGTATGTAAAAATGATTCAAGTACGGGATGGATTGGCTCCCATACCGGAGACTTCTATCATGAACTATCATATGCTGATGGAAAATTAGAGAGCCTTGAAACCTTAGAAGAGCCCCAATACGACAAGCCAGAAACCTTAGAATGGCAGGACGATGGAACCCTATGCATGCAACCATTGCCAATCAGAGATTATACAGTGAGATTTAACCCAGACCCATTTTCCTACAGGAGAAATCATTAATTAATTGACCACCATGAGACTTCGATAGTTATTTAGTATTGGAGAAGACCTGTCAGTTAAGAAGACCCAGTCCCAGAAGAACCTTACCAGGATGAAGGGACGCAAGAATTTGAGGAAAAGGTCATGCCCTTACCAGAAGAGCCTCAATGAAAGAGTTATTCCGGACAATATGATAGGACCGACACTGTCAACGCTAAAGATGGAGTACATGAATGTGACGCCCCCATTTTGATCGTACGCTAATCATACATGCAAATGCGTACGACCAAGATTAGGCACTCCCGGGAAGATATCACAACACAACTCTAGACACAAATTAAAGTCATACAAGCTTCATATAACAAGCCAGGGGCCTCGAGAGTTCGAATACATAAGCTCGAATCCAAACGAGTCAGCGGAAGCAAATAACATCTGAGTACACACATAAGTTAAACAAGTATGCCTTAACAAGGCTAGCACAAACATAAGCAGTGGATCGGAACAGGCAAGGCCTCCTGCCTGGGGGCCAACCTAACTACTCCTGAGCGTCGGCACTCTCCACGTAGTAGTAGGCTCCAGCGATGGTGTAGTAGTCGTCGGCGGGGTACTCCATCTCCTGGGCTTCGTCATCTGAACGCAGTAATCGTATCGAGGGGGAAAGAGGAGGTAAAGCAGCGGTGAGTACTCATCTAAAGTACTCGCAAGACTTAATCCAGAACTATACTAAGTTATGCATCAGTTTCAAAGGAAATGGGGTTATATCTGGACTGACTGTGGAAAAGCAAGAATAGGGGGGAAGCCTAGTCCTATCGAAGACTAGCATCTTCAACATCTTGCAGCATTAGGAGAGAGTAGATTGGTAACTCATATGTAACAATATTATTGTAGCAATTTTATTAAGTAACCACGCCCAGAGATTCTTCCTCGACTCCCTGCGAGAAAACAATCTTGGAGCCAACATTCATTTCAATTTTAAGTCACAATTATAGTTGTAGTAGATCGAGGTACAACTCCAAGTCGTCCTGTTACCGTGGACACCGCTATTCGAATAGTTAAATTCATCCCTGCAGGGGTGCACCACATTTCCCAACACGCTTGATAGCCTTTGGCCGGACACACTTTCCTAGGTCATGCCCGGCCTCGGGAAATCAACACGTCGTCGCCCTACCTAGGCTCAACAGAGAGGCCAGCCCTTCGATCTAAATCCTAAGCGCGCATGGGTCATGGGCCCAATCACCCTTTGCACTCATGCACGATGCGAGGGCGGTCGAGATCAGTCCTAGCACCTCCAATACAAGAACAATGCCGTCGCGGACCACTCGGGCACGCGCCACTCCATTGCTGACGTTCGAAGAGCTTCGGCTGATACAACGACGCCGAGTACCCATAACTTGTCCCACGTGAAGGTTAGTGCATAAAAAGGTCAATCGACCAACTCAGATCAAATACCCAACCCATTAGCATTTTATTAATGCGGTGATGAATGCGACCCACAATGTGCGGTCCCGTCGCCCCGTCTCGAGGACTTGTGGCAAGGGCCTCACCTTCCCGGCCACGCCTCGTCGTCATTAATCCGTGGGTACCCTTTAGGGCCGACCCATCACCAACATCTTTCCGTAACCAAGTCATAGTAACCGTGTGTATAAAACATCAAGGTGGGACCTGAGGAATCACCCTCAAGGGATCCCGCTTGATGTAATCGTCAAGGTGGACTTAGAGGAATCACCCTTGGTGGTCCCACACTTGAGGGGTTGCACAACATAGTCGATATCGGCAGTGGTGAAGGAGGAATCACCCTCGATAACCACGACCGACTAGATACACTACATAGTTAGCATCATGAGTACTTCATGAGGTGTCACCCTCGGTACTCGATAGTAGCTCTACAGAGTCGTACAACTAAGGGGTGTGCGTTGATGTGATGGTCTCTGCACATCGATCATGATGATCGAGTAACTGATAATTAAAGCCGGGCAACTGGGACTAAGGGGTCACAGGGGATTCATTGATCAACCTATACTAAGCAGTTGATATAACAGTAGGTGCAGTAGCAGTTTAACAAAAACAGGCTATGCATCATAATAGGAACTATATACAACAATAGAAAAATCTAATGCAAGCATGAGAGAGAAAGAATGGGCGATAACGGAATGCTCAAGGGGGGTTTGCTTGCCTTGCCACTCTGCTGCAAAAGGTTGATCGTCAGTGGTGTAGTCGTACCCGATAGCAGTGTCAGTCTCGGGGTCTACCGATAAGAAGAGGGAGGAGAAACAATAAATATAAAGCAGCCAGATGCATCACGATGCATGACATGGCAATACACAGTGCTAGGCATGAGCTAACGCAGTACTACACGTCATAGACGGAGCGGCAAAATATCTGACGATATTTCCCGGGTCTCTGGCTTTTGCGGGACAGATGAATCCGAAGGAATAGTTCCGTGTTCGTCATGCTAGGAGCACGTGACAGACGAACGAACAGCGTATTCGGATTCGCGGGATTTTTCTGAGCATCTTTCATTTATAAATTATTTTCATCTGACTTATGGTTTATTTTATATTAATTTTCAAAGTTTTGTCATTGGGTGGGGGGCTTAGTGGGTGGCCAACCCATTAACACATCGGGGCTGAAAGGCACGGGCAGTGGCGTCGGCGGTGGGACTGGCCGCGGCCGGCGCTGCGAGGCCAGCCACGGCGGGGCGACAGCGGGCCGGCGACTACAACAGGGGCGCAGCGACGGCGAGTGCAGGTGGAGGCGGGGCGCGTGCAGCGCGCGTGGGGGCGCGGACGGGCGTGGCGGCACAGAGCCGGGCGCGTGCGCGGCGGTGGCGAGCGTGGCCAGGGCATGACGGTACGGGGTCGGGCACGTGCAGGATACAGGGGAGGGGTGCGAACACGGCGGCTCACCCATGGGGTAGGGGAGTGGCAATAGGCTCGTGGAGGCCAGCGGCGGGGTACAGGGGCTTCAACGGGGCGGCGCGGGGCGACGGGCATGGTCGCCGTCGCGGCGAGCGACAGCGGCTCGATCCCAATCCTGATCGGGACGGGAGTGGGGAGAGAGAGGGGGTTGGTGGGGGGGAGTGGTAGTGGGGGCTAGGGTTTCGGGCCACCGGGGGGTATAGCCCCGGGGGTGGGCCGGTTAATCAAGTGGGCCGAGGCCCGGGGGGCAGGGGGTTTGGATCTGGGCCGGCTCGGCCACTTAGGCCCAGCCACAGAGGCCCTTTTTCTTTTGTTTTATTTATCTGTTTGTTTTTCCTTTTATTTGTGGTTCTGTTTTTATTTGTTTTAGTGACAAAAATACCCTTGTAAAAATAAGTGACTTGGCCCAATATTTGTAATGCAATAATTGGCAGAGCCATACAAGGTTTGAAGGCCTTTGAAATTATTTGAAATTTTCATAAACCAAAAAGGGATTGAATAATTGTTTTGCCCACCGTTAAATTAGATTTGAGGCACTAAAACACTTGCAAAATTGTGGGTTGCAATTTTAGAAATGGCTAGTGAATATTTGAAACCTATTCATGATTTTTATTTCCTGTTTTGCAAAACTTTTAAAACCACCTTTCAAATGATTTTGAATTGCAAAAGAAATTGAAGTAGAAAATGATTTCAGAAGTGACCACACATGGATTAGCAAAAGCATTAGTTTAATCTTGGCCATCACTGTAGCTTAATTACAATGATCACTGTAGCACTTAATCCAGGGTGTCACAACTCTCCCCTACTAAAAGAAATTCTTGTCCCGAGAATTAAGAAGTAGAAGGAAAGAGCTTGGGATATTCATCATGAAGATGATCCTCGCGTTCCCCAGTGGCTTCATCTTCAGAATAATTTGACCACTACACTTTGAAGAACTTGGTAACCTTTTGTCGAGTCCGGCGTTCAGTTTGATCGAGAATGCAGACCGGGTGCTCTTTATGAGAAAGGTCTTGTTGCAGCTCAAGCATATCATGATCCACTGCTCGGATAGGAATCTTGAAGCAGTGGGGAAGCTGTGACACATGGAAAACATCGTGAACCTGAGAGAGGTTTGACAGTAGTTTCAATTGATATGCCACTTTTCCACACCTTTCGAGAATAGTGAATGGACCAATATATCGAGGAGCCAGCTTGCCCTTGATCCCAAAGCGGTGTGCACCTCTCATTGGTGTGACTCGAAGATAAGCCTTTTCGCCAGGTTGATACACCATATCTTTGTGATGACGGTCATACTGACTCTTCTGACGAGACTGAGCAGCCTTCACATTCTCATGAATAATGCGGACTTGATCTTCGGCATGTTGGATAATATCCGGACCGACAAGTGAACATTCCCCAGTTTCTGAACAATTCAGAGGAGTCCGACACTTTCGTCCATACAACACCTCAAAGGGGGCCATCTTCAGACTAGCTTGATAGCTATTGTTGTAGGAGAACTCGGCATACGGGAGAGATTCCTCCCATTTCTTGTTGAAAGAAATGACACAAGCTCGAATAATGTCTTCGAGAATCTGGTTGATTCGTTCAACTTGTCCGTGGGATTGAGGGTGAAAAGCGGTGCTAAAGGACAAATGAGTTCCCATAGCCTCGTGGAAACTTGCCCAAAATCTTGAAGTGAATAAGCTGCCACGGTCTGAGCCAATCACCAATGGAATACAGTGGAGTGAAACAACTCTGGACATATATAGATCTGCCAGCTGACTAGCGGTAATAGTTTCCTTGACGGTCAGAAAATGTGCAACTTTGGGCAGTCGGTCAATGATGACAAGAATAGCATCATTACCTTTCTATGATCTGGGAAAACCAGTGACGAAGTCCATTTCAACATGGTCCCATTTCCATTCAGGAATAGTAATAGGTTATAGAGTTCTAGCAGGCTTTTGATGTTTTGCTTTGATCCGACGGCAAATGTCGCATTCTGAAACATAGCGTGCAATGTCTTGTTTCATGTTTGACCACCAGAACCTTTAACGGATGTCTTGGTACATCTTGGTAGTACCCGGATGAATAGACAGAGGTGTATCATGAGCTGCTCTCACTATTCTCCTAGTCATATTCAGGTTTCCCTTCTTAGTTGGAACGAATAAGCGTCCCTTGAAGTACACGGCACCATCATCAGCAATGGTGAAGCATGAGGGTTTACCTTCCGCAAGATAGCGTTTAATCTTTTCGACTTCACTGTCATAGAGTTGCATAGTTTTGATGCCGCCCACGAGATCTGGTTCAGTAACCAGGTTACTCAGAGAACCCTGGTTAACAACACGGAGGTTCATTTTGCGGGACTCTGCTGGAGGGAGAACGAGATAACCCTGAGGAACAATATGGAGGTTCAGCTTGCGGAATTCTTCTTGAAGAAGGGGGTGAACCTTATGAACCCGGAGGTGGTTGCAGTATTACTTGCGGCTCAGGGCATTAGGCATTACATTAGCCTTGCTAGGTGTGTAAGAAATACCCACGTTGTAATCTGCTATGCGCTCCATCCATCTCTGTTGACGGAGGTTCAGATCAGACTTTGGTGATCGGTGTAGATCTCGCAACGATTACCAACAAGGTAATGTAGCCACTCTTTCAGTGCATGAATTACTGCAGCAAGTTCAAGGTCATGAACTGGGTAGTTCTCTTCATGAGGACGCAATTGACGAGAGGCATAAGCAACCACTCCGCACTCTTGCATTCAGACACAACCCATTCCTTGACGTGAAGCGTCACAATAGATGACAAAGTCCTTATGAGTATCCGGAGGAGGAAGCACTGGAGCAGACGTCAGTTTGTCTTTAAGTGCCTGAAAGCTCTCCTGGCATTTTTCTGCCCACTCATATTTAACACCTTTGTGAAGCAGATTGGTTAAGGGCTTTGCAATCTTGGAGAAGTTCTCGACAAATCGACGGCAATAGCTGGCGAGTCTGAGAAAACTTCTGACTTGCTTGACATTCTTTGGGGGAGTCCAGTCAAGAATAGCCTGAACTCGTTCAAGGTTGACCGCAATACCATCCTTGGAGATCACATGAGCAAGGTAGGTTACTTCATCCATCCAAAACTCACACTTGGAATACTTTGCATAAAGTTGATGCTCCCGAAGCTTTTCCAGTATAAGACGAAGATGTTCAGCATGCTCTTCTTTATTCTTGGAATAAACCAGGATATCATCCAGATAAACCACGACGAATTTGTCGAGGTAATCCATGAATATATAGTTCATCAGGCGAGAGAAGGTTGCTAGAGCATTGGTTAAGCCGAAGGACATGACTGTGTACTCGTATGAACCATAGCGAGTAACGAATGCAGTCTTGGGAATATCCTCTTCATGAACCCGGATCTGATGGTAACCCAACCTCAAGTCAATTTTTGAAAACACTGATGAACCAGCAAGTTGATCATATAGATCGTTGATCCGAGGGAGCGGATATTTGTTCTGAATTGTTGCTTGGTTGATGGGACGGTAATCTTGGACCAACCGATTCGTACCATCTTTCTTCTTGACAAAGAGAGAAGGTGCTACCCAAGCAGAGGAACTTGGACGAATGAACCCTTGATGAAGTGAATCATCGATTTCTTGTTTCAGTTCAAGGAGTTCATGAGGGGGCATCTTATAAGGCCGCTTAGCAACAGGTGTGCTGCCTGGCACTAAGTCGATGACAAACTCGACAGCTCTTACAGTGGGAATCCCTGGAAGTTCTTCTGGAAAGACGTCTTGAAAATCATGGACCACTGGGATGTTTGCAATCCCCTCAAGAGGTGACGCATTCAATGCATTCAGGGCATATAGCCGGGCTTCAGCATCTCGAACAAGATGATCATGGTAGCTTACGATCTCATTCGAAGGATGTAGGAGGTGGACGGTTTTGGTGGCACAAATGATCGAAGCAGTATGTGTTTTCAACCAATCCATTCCCAGAATGAGGTCGATTTTGGAAGACTTCAATATAATGGGGGAAGCATGGAATTCCAGTCCTTCAATTTCAATGGGGACATTGTGGCTAACCATGGAGGTTCGACATTGGCCTGCGGGGGTGTTTACCACTATTGGAATGTTCATTTCCTCGTACTTAATGCCATGCATGTATGCAAAATCTTCAAACATAAAAGAATGCAATGCTCCTGTATCAACCAATACAGAAGCTGGAGTTGAGTTGACAAGAAGAGTACCCATCACAGTAGTAGGCTGGTCTTGAGCTTCATTCAGTTCAACGTTGTTAGCCTGAGCACGACCCTGAGCAGGCTTGGCATTGTTGTTGCGGGGCTGGTTGGAAGGCAGTGCAAGTTGATTTTGATTCTGCTTGCACTCTTTGGCACGGTGTCCTGGATGATCACACTTGAAGCAGAGCCCATCCATAGGATGGGAAGGGGGAAAAGGAGCTCGGGGTGGTGGAGCTGGGAGCCTCGGCTGCCTAGGTGGGGGTGGCGGCAGACAAGGTGCAGCATAGGACGGCCTCGGAGCAGGAGCAGGTGCATGGTACATGTTGTGGGGAATGCAGATCTTCCGCTTCTGAGCTGATGAGCCCCAAGATGAGCCCATGTCACGGTTGCGCTTGCTACTGTCCTTGTAGTCCTGCAGATCTGTTTCAACTTGAATGGACTTGTTCACCAAGGTGGCGAAATCAGTAAAGTCCTGCCCAAGGAGTGCGAGCTGGATATCAGGGTTAAGGCCTTCGCGGAACTTCTCTTGCCTACGAGCATCAGTTGCAACATCTTCTTCAGCATAGCGAGACAAGTCCAGAAACTCCCGCTGATAAGCATCCACAGTCTTGTTGCCCTGGACGAGATTGCGGAACTCATGCTTCTTCCGGTCCATAATTCCTTGAGGAATGTGGTGGGCATGGAAGGCAGCTTGGAACTCCGGCCAAGTGATGATGGTTCCAACAGCCTGTGAGCGCATGTGAATGTCCCACCATTGAGCAGCGGGACCCTTCAGAAAGTACAACGCAAAGGTGACGTAGCTAGCCATTGGGGCGCCTGCAGATTCCAGTTTGTAGGTGATGTCACATTGCCAGTCATCAGCGTCAAGCGACTGAGTTGAGCTATGGTAGATAGCAGGGTTGAGGCACCTAAAGTCCTGCAGAGTCATTAGGGCTGGCTGCTGATTCATGTCCGGCCTCGGAAACTGATCCATAAGCCCTTGCATAAACTGGCGGTTCAGCTCAAACTGCTGCATCATTCCACCCATGTATTCAGGTGGCGGTGGGTGGCCAGGCACACCACGACCACGACCAGCTGGCCTAACCATCCTGTTATATGTAACACCGATAGTTTAGCATTGAGTAATGACAAGTCAATGAATCATTCATGAGGTAAAATGCATAAAGAAAAGAAGTGCAATAGATACATCATAATAGTCAAGCACGACATAATGATCCATACACAAGTCTGTTACAAGCCAGCGATAAGTTCGACATGGAAATAACTTAGACAAACTAGGCGGCACGTAGGAACGCGATAGAGAGATACAACAACGAGACATAGCGACATGCTACATCAACATCGGAGACAACCACTGAAGCCAGGTCACTGCCGATGATCAAGAATGGCAAACTTGGGGATAGGATTCTGTAATCCATGAACACTCTGATGCGGATACTGGTCCGGACCGGGGAGCAGAGGTCCATGTGTAGGTGTACGACCTCTAGTAGCATGCCACTCAAGACCTGGTGGAAGCTCTGTCCGGCGCGGGTAAAGGATGTAATGTGGATACGTCCCCTCACGGACTACTGGTATCAACTGATCCAAAGCGTCGTAAAGACGAGTACGAGTGGCGTACAACTGAACAATCAGAGCTTGGACAACACGATCCAACGCCTTAGTGTACTGAACCAGAATCTATGGGTCATAAAGACGGCTCACATAAGGGGTACAGATCGCAGTGTAGGACCGGTCGTTGCGCTGCCGCACAAAGTGGGTGAAGGCAGCGGTGTCGGATCCAGTCTCATCCCCAGCGGGGACATACGAAATGTATCTGAATCCAGTCTCCAAGCAGGGGTGCTCTCTACGGAGGTGGGTGATAGTAGTATAGGCAGCATCATGGACTGCCATATCAACAGTCACTCCAACACCGCAATAGGTGTGCAGCTCAGTGATGGAGCGATCACACCGATCCCAGATAACAACCAAAGCTTGGTACTGCTCCTGGTTGAACTCGCGGAAGTCCTCGTAAATAGTGTACTCGGGGTACCAGCGATATCCCAGCCTGGTCAAGAGGTTGATCAGAATGACCGAGAATCCAGGGGCATCGACAGCCATAGTTAGACAAACGAGCTGCCTGGAAGGACACATCGGTAACAAGGAGATTCAAAGATGTCAAATGACAATGTGTGCATCATAACTTTAAAGAAACAATTGTCGCCAAAACAAACTCTGGTGGATGTGATCACGAGAACCTAATGTTAGAGTTAGCAAAATCTTTAACCCGAAAGAGAAGAGCGATCAGAACCCAGAGTATAGACGAGGAATAAAAGATCCTAATACCACCCAATCGAGATGTGGGCCCGTAAGCCACACAACAATGTTAGTAAAAGTTTTTCAAGTACTAGACTCAACTTCGGCCAAGGAGTTGGAAAGGGGGCTACCTACAGGCAGTCGGCTCTGATACCAACTTGTGACGCCCGCATTTTGATCGTATGCTAATCATACACGCAAATGCGTACGGCCAAGATTAGGGACTCACGGGAAGATATCACAACACAACTCTAAACACAAATTAAAGTCATACAAGCTTCATATTACAAGCCAGGGGCCTTGAGGGCTCGAATACATAAGCTCAAATCCAAACGAGTCAGCGGAAGCAAATAATATCTGAGTACAGACATAAGTTAAACAAGTATGCCTTAAGAAGGCTAGCACAAACATAAGCAGCGGATCGGAAGAGGCAAGGCCTCCTGCCTGGGAGCCAACCTAACTACTCCTGAGCATCGACACTCTCCACATAGTAGTAGGCTCCAGCGGTGGTGTAGTAGTCATCGGCGAGGTACTCCATCTTCTGGGCTCCGTCATCTGAACGCAGTAATCGTATCGAGGGGGAAAGAGGAGGTAAAGCAATAGTGAGTACTCATCCAAAGTACTCGCAAGACTTACATCAGAACTATACTAAGTTATGCATCCGTATCAAAGGAAATGGGGTTATATCTGGACTAACTGCAAAAAAGCAAGAATAGGGGGGAAGCTGTTGGAAATATGCCGTAGAGGCAATAATAAATTGGTTATGATCATATTTCCTTGTTCATGATAATCGTTTATTATCCATGCTAGAATTGTATTGATCGGAAACTCAAATACATGTGTGGATACATAGAAAACACCATGTCCCTAGTGAGCCTCTACTAGACTAGCTCGTTGATCAGAGATGGTCAAGGTTTCCTGACCATAGACATGAGTTGTCATTTGATAACGGGATCACATCATTAGGAGAATGATGTGATGAACAAGACCCAACCGTAAGCATAACAATTGATCATGTCAGTTTATTGCTACTGCTTTATCCATGTCAAGTATATGTTCCTACGACCATGAGATCATGCAACTCCCAGACACCAGAGGAATGCCTTGTGTGTATCAAACGTCACAACATAACTGGGTGATCATAAAGGTGCTCTATAGGTATCTCCGAGGGTGTCTGTTGGGTTGGCATGGATCGAGACTGGGATTTGTCACTCCGTATGACGGAGAGGTATCTTTGGGCCCACTCGGTAATACAACATCACAAGAAGCTTGCAAGCAATGTGACTAAGGAGTTAGTCACTGGATCTTGTATTACGAAACAAGTAAAGAGACTTGCCGGTAATGAGATTGAACTAGGTATGGAGATACCAACGATCGAATCTCGGGCAAGTAACATACCGCTAGACAAAGGGAATTGCATACGGGATTGATTGAATCCTTGGCATCGTGGTTCGACCGATAAAGATCTTTGTGGAATATGTAAGAACCAATATGGGCATCCAGGTCTCGCTATTGGTTATTGACCAGAGAGGTGTCTCGGTCATGTCTACATGATTCTCGAACCCGTAGGGTCCGCACGCTTAACGTTCGGTGACGCTAGAGTAGTATTGGGTTATGTATGTTGGTGACCGAATGTTGTTCGGAGTCCCGGATGAGATCCCGGACATCACGAGGAGCTCCGGAATGGTCCGAAGGTAAATATTTATATATGGGAAGTCATATTTTGGCTACCGGAAAAGTTTTGGGTTTTGCCGGTATTGTACTGGGAAGCTTCTGGAAGGTTCCGGAATGTTCCGGAGGATTCCGGAGGAGTCCGGAAGGATCCCTCCAGCCCCTAGGGCGTGCATGGGCTGTAGGGGGGGCGTCCTAGTCTTATTGGGCCAGGGGCACCAGGCCCACAAGGCCCATGCACAAGGGAAGGGGAAACCCTAAGTGGGAGGGAGTCCACTTGCCTTGGGAGGCAAGTTTCCTCCCTAGCCGCCGGCCCTCCTTGGAGGAGGGGCCTAGGGCTGCGACCGAACCCTGCCCCTTGCCTCCTATATATAGTAGAGGAGAGGGGGAGTGTTGGACACAACAATCCCACGCCGCGGTGGCAGCCCTACCTCTCTCCCTAGATCGTTTTTCTCCTCAGATCGCATCTACGCTAGCGTTTGGCGAAGCCCTGCCGGGATTGCTCCACCACCATCGCCACCATGCCGTCGTGCTGGTTGAGATCACATCTACTTCTCCTCTCACGCTTGCTGGATCAAGAAGGAGGAGACGTCATCGAGCCGCACGTGTGCGGAACACGAAGGTGTCGTCCGTTCGGCGCTAGATCGGATCGGATCGCGATTGGATCGCGAAGAGTACGACTACATCAACCACGTTATATACGCTTCCGCTTAGCGATCTACAAGGGTATGTAGATACACTCCCCCTCTCGTAGCTATGCATCTCCATGGATAGATCTTGGGTGTTCGTAGGATTTTTTTTGTTTCCCATGCAACGTTCCCCAACAGTGGCATCATGAGCTAGGTCTATGTGTAGATGATATGCACGAGTAGAACACAAAAGAGTTTGTGGGCGTTGATGTTCAGATTGCTTACTTCCTTAGTCTTATCTTGATTCAGCGGTATTGTGGGATGAAGTGGCTCGGACCAACCTTACTCGTCCACGTACGAGAGACCGGTTCCATTGACTGACATGCAACTTGTTGCATAAAGATGGCTGGCGGGTGTCTGTCTCTCCCACTTTAGTTGAATCGGATACGATAGAGGTGGTCCTTGTAGAAGGTTAAATAGCAACTTGAATATCACCGTTGTGGCTTTGCGTAGGTAAGAACGGTTCTTACTAGTTGCTAGCAGCCACGTAAAACTTGCAACAACAAAGTAGAGGACGTCTAACTTGTTTTTGCAGGGCATGTTGTGATGTGATATGGCCAAAGACATGATGTGATATATGTGATGTATGATATGATCATGTTTTGTATAGATTATCACGACTTGCATGTCGATGAGTACGTCAACCGACAGGAGCCATAGGGTTGTCTTTAATTTATTTTCGCCATTCTTGCTTTACTTTATCGCTATGAGTTAGCAATAGTTGTAGAAGCAATAGTTGGCGCGACAACCACATGATGACACGATGATGGAGATCATGATGATGGAGATCATGGTGTCATGCCAGTGATGATGGAGATCATGCCGGTGCTTTGGAGATGGAGATCAAAAGCACAAGATGATGATGGCCATATCATGTCACTAATATGATTTGCATGTGATGTTAATCCTTTTATGCATCTTATTTTGCTTAGGACGACGGTAGCATTATAAGGTGATCCCTCACTAAAATTTCAAGATAAAATTGTGTTCTCCCCAAGTGTGCACCGTTGCGAAAGTTCGTCGTTTCAAAGCACCACTTGATGATCGGGTGTGATAGACTCTACGTTCACATACAATGGGTGCAAGCCAGTTTTGCACATGCGGAACACTCGGGTTAAACTTGACGAGCCTAGCATGTACAGACATGGCCTCGAAACACAGGAGACCGAAAGGTCGAACATGAGTTATATAATAGATATGATCAACATGGAGATGTTCGCCATTGAAACCACCTCATCTCACGTGATGATCGGACTTGGGTTGGTGGATTTGGATCATGTCACACTTAGACAACCTGAGGGATGTTGATTTGAGTGGGAGTTCTTTAGTAATATGATTAATTGAACTCGTTATCATGAACATAGTCAAAATATCTTTGCAAATTATGTTGTAGATCGATACCTCACACTCTAGCTCCCCTAGATCTTGATATTTTCCTAGAGAAAAAATAAGTTGAAAGTTGGTAGTAGCAACTATGCGGACTAGGTCCGCAAACTGAGGATTGTCATCATTGCTGCACAGAAGGCCTGTGTCCTTGATGCACCGCTCGGTAAGCCACCCCTCAAGCGTCGTCTGTGGGTGTTGAGAACATCAGACATGCACGTTTTTTATGACTACTTGATAGTTCAGTGCGTCATGCTTTACGTCTTAGAATTGAGGCTCCAAAGACGTTTTGAACGTCACGGAGCATATGAGATGTTCCAAGAGCTGAAATTGAGATTTCAGGCTCGTGCCCGTGTTGAGAGGTATGAGACCTCCAACAAGATTCTTTACTTGCAAGATGAAGGAGAATAGCTCAATTGGTGAGCGTGTGCTCAGATTGTCTGGGTGCTACAATCGCTTGAATCAAGTGGGAGTTGATCTTCCAGATAAGATAGTGATTGACATAGTTCTCCAAGTCACTGCCACCAAGCTACTAGAGCTTCGTGATGAACTATAACATGCTAGGGATGGAAAAGATGATCCCTAAGATATTTGTGATGTTTGACACCGCGAAGGTAGAAATCAAGAAGGAGCATCAAGTGTTGATGGTTAGTAAAGCCACTAGTTTCGAGAAGGGCAAGAAGGGAAAGTTCATGAATGGCAAGCAAGTTGCCGCTCCAGTGAAGAAGCCCAAGGTTGAACCCAAACCCGAGACTAAGTGCTTCTATAATAAGGGGAACGGTCACTGGTAGAGGAATTGCCCCAGATTCTTGGCAGATAAGAAGGCTGGCAACGTCAACAAAAGTATATTTAATATACATGTTATTGATGTGTACCTTACTAGTAATCCTAGTAGCACCTGGGTATTAGATACCGGTTCAGTTGCTAATATTGGTAACTCGAAGTGAAAGCTACAGAATAAACGGAGACTAGCTAAGGGTGAGGTGACGATATGTGTTGGAAGTGTTTCCAAGGTTGATGTGATCACCATCGCACGCTCCCTCTACCTTCGGGATTAGTGTTGAACCTAAATAAATGTTATTTGGTGTTTGCATTGAGCATGAACATGATTAGATCATGTTTATTACAATACGGTTGTTCATTTAAGTCAGAGAATAATAGTTATTCTGTTTACATGAATAATACCTTCAATGGTCATACACTCAATGTGAATGGTTTATTGAATCTTGATCGTAGTGATACACATGTTCATAGTATTGATGCCAAAAGATGCAAAGTTAATTATGATAGTACCACATACTTGTGGCACTGCTGCTAAGGTCATATTGGTGTAAAGCGCATGAAGAAACTCCATGCTGATGGAACTTTGAACTCACTCGATTTCGAATCGCTTGAGACATGCGGGCCATGCCTCATGTGCAAGATGACTAAGACCCCGTTTTCCGGTTTGATGGAGCGGGCAAGTGACTTATTGGAAATGATACATGTTGATGTATGCGGTTCAATGAGTGTTGAAGCGTGCGTTGGATATCGTTATTTTCTTACCTTCACTGATGATTTGAGTGGATATGGGTATATTTACTTAATGAAACACAAGTCTGAAACGTTTGAAAAGTTCAAGCAATTTCAGAGTGAAGTTGAAGATCATCGTGACAAGTAGATAAAATGTCTATGATATGATCATGGAGCTGAATATCTGAGTTACGAGTTTGGTATGCAACTTAAGACAATGCGGAAATTGTTTCACAACTCACGCCGCCTGGAACACCATAGTGTGATGGTGTGTGCGTATGTCGTAGCCGTGCTCTAGTGGATATATTACGTACTATGATGACTCTTACCGATTTGCCACTATCATTTTGGGGGTTATGCATTAGAGACAACTACATTCACTTTAAAATAGGGCACCATCTAAAGTCCGTTGAGATGACACCGTGTGAATTATGGTTTGGCAGAAAATTAAGCTGTCATTTATTAGAGTTTGGGAATGCGATGTTTATGTGAAAACACTTCAACCTGATAAGATCGAACTGTCGGCGTTCCGGATACCACGGTACCCAGACTTGCCTGCTTGCAGCCCAGGGTGTGGCCCACTTGACAGTCCATACGGCCCTGCGCGGCCTCACTCAAGACAAGACCCTCACGAGAGTCCCATCCTCGCGAGGAGGACAACGCCAAGATGGAAGGGGGAGGCCTCCCTAGGCCTCCTCGCGAGCGGCAGAGATCTCTATGCAGCGACCAGCCTCAGGAGGCCAAGGGTGACGACAGCCAGGCCAGGCGGGCGCCAGCGCGCCAGAGGGGACAATTTCCTCTTTGGTGCAAAGGAGACAAGGACGAGCGCAGGTTCCCAAGGTGCCCCGCCAAAGGTTTCCATTCCGGTGCAACGAGACCAGGCCAGTGGGCGCGGCAGGACGGATGTTACCAGCGAGCCCACCACCGCGTCACCACCACCTACTTTGCAGGCGAAGACCACCTTTCGTCTGGATAAGTTGTACCTCCTGTCCCCTTTCAAATTTGGCCGTTGTGGATCCCTTCCCGCCGTTGCGATAAGGGAAGAAGACCCGGGGAAGCTATAAATAGAGGCTAGGCTGCCCGGTAGAAGGGGGGAGACACCACCCGCAAACACTTTCGCGAGGCAACTCACCACTATACAAGTTCATCCACAAACCTCCTCGCGAGGCAATCCACCAAAAGCAGGAGTAGGGTTTTACGCTTCGTAGCGGCCCGAACCTGGGTAAACTCTCGTGTGCTATCTTCTTCCTTGCCATCGTGCGGGGTTATCGTGTTGAGAGCTTGGAGAGGGTGAAGCTGTTGGGGATCTTCGCACACGCCCCTGGGTACGAACTTCTTAATGTTTTGCGGAGCCCGAAATCCGACATTTGGCGTGCCAGGTAGGGGGCGCGTCGGAGTTTTCCGCAAGCTTTGCTCTTCCTCCGCCTCACCGCCCTCATGGCTGACGCTCGCCGAGCTCGCACCGAGCGCCGTGCTGCTCGCGTCGCCCAGACGGCGCCGGTGGGCCGCACCGCTGCGCGCCGGTCCGCCTCCCCTGTGGCCAACGCTGCCACGGGCCCGGAAGCCCACGAGCAGCAGGACTCGTCACAGCCGGTCACCGCGCGGTGTGACGGCCGCACCGCCACTCCATCGATCGTTCCAGCTACTGGGTCATCCTCCCACACTCGCCCCGGGCCAACGCGTGGGTCGGGCGCACTCCTCATGGCACGCGAACTGTTGCTCTACCGCCCTGCCCCCAACCGCTACGACGACTGGCTCGGGCGCATTGCAGAGCTCATCAGCGCCGCCGACGACGCATCAGCGCTCTCCTACTCATTCCGGCCCCAACCCTCCTTGGCAGGCGACGAGGCCCATGATGTGCCGCCTCCTCCTCCCCAGCGCGACATCGACCCCGAGCCCAGGCGTGAAGCGCGCCTGCGCGACCAGCCGCGCGAGCCCCCGGCGAGGGTGAGGGATGAAGTAAGCTGTCAGGTGGTGCCGTGGCCGCGCACTGACGCGCGTGCGCTCCCTGCACCACATCTTCAGCGCCGCGACCGGGCCCCCCTAGAGGCAGCCGCGCAGGAGCTTCAAGACCAGGCCCCTCCCAAGCGCGCGGCGCCCGTGGGCCCAGTGGGCTGCCGCGCCATCGTCCTGGATCTCCATCCGGCCGTGTGGCCCTCCAAGTTCAAGCCTGACCTATCTCCTCGCTACGATGGCACCCCAGATCCCGTGGAGTTCCTACAGCTCTACTCGCTGAGCATCCAGGCGGCCGGCAGGGACGACAAGGTCATGGCAAGTTGGTTCCCCATGGCGCTCAAGGGTGGTGCGCTCTCCTGGCTCCTCAACCTCCCGGAGGGATCGATCACTTCCTGGGAGGGCATGCGCGAGCGCTTCATCGCCAACTTCCTGGACGCCCGCGACCGCGCCCTTGGAGTGGGTGACCTACGTCGCGTGAAGCAACAGCCTGAAGAGACCTTGCACAAGTTCATACAGCGCTTCACGACTGTTCGCCTCAAGATCCCGAGGGCGTCTGATGAGGCCATCATCTCGGCATTAACCGACGGTGTCAGGGACCTTGGGATGAGGGAGGAGCTCGCTATCCATGATGACTTGAGCTCGGCCCTGGAGATGTTTAACTTGGTGAACAAGTGCGTGAAAGCGGAAGAGGGTCGCCTCTCGCTCCGCGAGCTTCCGGAGGCGGAACCCGAAGACAAGAAGACCAAGACCAAGGAGTCGAAGCGCAAGGCCCCTACGGTGCTGGCGGCTGAGCCCGAAGCAAATCACAGTCAAGACGAAGAACCCCCTGCGGGAGGACGACCATTCTGCATCTTCCATGGCACCAATAGCCACAACACCATCGACTGTCAGGAGCTCAGGGTGGTCCGTGATGAGCATTTCGGTCGGCGCCCTGGGCGTAGCGACCGAGGCTATGGACGTGGCGGAGGCCACGGCGGAGGCCGTTGGGACAGTCGAGACCCACGTCAGGAGTGGCAAGATCAGCCTCGGGAGGACCGTTGGCGCAATCAAGCTCGGGAGGACCGCTGGCTCGACGAACCTCCGGAGGGGTCACGTCGAGGCCAGCCTCATGAGGTCCGCCCTCATGAGGCCGGCCTTCCCCCGCGGCCGCCGCCACCCAGGAGGAAGGAAGAAGACAGGCAGAACGACGGGGCTAGGGGCTTCCAGGAGGTCAGGGCAATAGCTTGCATCCTGGGCGGCGCCCAAGCCCCGGCATCGAACCGCATCTTCAAACAGTTTTCGCGGGAGGTGAACGCGGCTCTTCCGAAGCTCGAGGTTGCGCACCCCCTCAAGTGGTCCCAGTGCGCCATCACCTTTGACTCCAAGGATCAGCTCAGGTGCTCGGCCATGGCAGGTGCCCTCCCCATGCTGTGCACGCCCACCATCAGCAATGTCCTTGTCACCAAGACACTCATCGACGGCGGCGCCGGGCTCAACGACCTCTCCATTGAGACGTTTGAGATGCTCCAAGCACCCTATGACCAGCTCATGCCAACCAAGCCTTTCTCTGGTGTCACTGACGGCTCCACAGTCCCCATCAAGCAAGTGTGCCTGCCCGTCACCTTCGGCGGGCGCAACAACTACCACACTGAGCTCATCGTCTTTGACGTCGCCCACATCCACCTCCCGTACAATGCGATCCTTGGGTACCCAGCCCTCGCCAAGTTCATGGCGGTGACCCACCATGGTTACAACGTCCTCAGGATGCCGAGGAGTGGCGGCGTCATCACTGTCGCCTGCGATGAGAAGGACGTCGTTTGTTCCCTCGAACACGCCTACCGAGCTACGGCGCCCGAGCACTCTGACGACGAAGAAGGTGTCCTGCCTCGCGAGGACATCCCCAAGAAGAAGAAGCAGCTCCTTTCCAAGGGACGCCAGGGGGCTGAAAACTCTAAGGACGGTGCCTCAGGATCCGCGCCCGGGGCCAAGGCCCCTTCCTCCCTCGCATAGGAAGGCACGCCCGGCGCCTCCCTTGGGTCGGGCTTGGGGGCTTCCACCCAGAGGACTACCGACCTGACCAGTGAGACAAGGGAGGTGCTCGGGCACAACTTGGGGGCATGTGTCGGCACACACCCATCCAAGCAAGGAGCACGGCGCGAGGCGTCAAGTTCGCAGGAGTTCGTCACCAGAGCAATCGAGGAGCTTCAGGAAGCACAGGCCGTGCGAGGTGGGCGCGGCCCTGCACCACCGAACGCGATCGCCGTCGTCGACCCGGGCAGCGTGCCGCGCATCCGCGTCAACGTACTCGGCATCAACAGGGCCGCATCACAGGATGTCTTCTGCCCGACGCACATCAGTCACGGCAGGGCCTACCCATGCAACTACGTCTGCATGCCCTTCGGGCTGGCGAATGCGGGTGACACGTTCTAGCGCCTTGCTCAGGCCATGCTCGTGCCATACCGGGCCAGGCACCGTGAGGAGTTGGAGGAGGTGCCGGGCCCGAGCGGGTGTCCCGAGCCTCCTGAGGCGCCGGGCTCGTGAAGGCTAAGCTCGCGAAGGCGCAATACCAAGTTCCTACGACTACCTCCACGCTTTAGCGGCACTGCCCCCAGGTGATCCTTTTTGGCCCGTACCAGGTAATTTTTTGATTTGCGCAGTTTGAGGGCACTCCTCGGGCTGCGTTATCCTCAGGCGATCGGGGCTCATCCCAGCCGTGTCGTTTTCGCATGTATCAGATCCTTTCATGCATTTGATCTATTTCCTAAATATTACAACCTGCATGCTCGGTGCCTCGCCGCCATTAAAGTCGCCGCGCCCTAATGATTGCCCCCGACTGCCTCATGATTAAGGGCTGGCACGACGTCTGTGCTCGGGTCCGTCCCTGCAGCGTCGACAAATCCGAGTGGTCGAGCTCTATCTCGCGGGCCAGTCCCGTGTACGTCACCTCCCATGGCCCTCGGTGCTTCGCTCTCGCATGAGCTAATCGGGAGTGGGTGAGTCAGGGCGCGCGGCATGGTTCCTGCAACCACAGTCGGCCTTTCACCACCGTGGGAGCCGCGCACCGGGTGTTTCCTCCTTGGAGTTGTCGCATGAGAAGACTGGGCACGGCGTCTGTGCTCGGGTCCGTCCCTGCAGCGTCGATAAATCCAATGGCTGAGCTCTGTCTGGCGGGCCGGCCCCGTTCACGTCACCTCCTGGGGTCATTGGTGTTTGGCCTTCTCATGCGATGGCCCTTGGAAATCCGCTCGGCGCAGGTTCCTCAAAATGTACAGGACTTCAAGCGGCGCTTTCCACCAGAAGATTCAGGCGCAACCCGCCTTTGAGGTAGGGCCACGTGAGACCTAATCTCTCTCGCGTTGCCCAGATACACCTCCCAGTTCTACCGTGCAGGCCACACGTACGAACTTAATGGGTTGTACACGCCCGGGGGGCTCAGGAGCCAGGGCCCCCCATTCCCACGCCCAAGTGGAAGCCCCATGCTCCGCGCTGGCGAACAACACTGCCCTCCAATGGCTATGCCCATGCAACGTGGAAGCCCTATGCTCCGCGCTGGGGATAAACAACTGAGGGCGCCTTAGCGGGTGCATTCAACCTCAGGGTGGTCCCTCGCGGCTCCATCTCGCAGCATTCCCTTGGGATGCCCGCATGAGGGGGCTGCATGGGGGTTGCGCTTAAGACAGGCCTGGCGCACGCCTCCTCCCCAGGTCCCTGGTACCTGGTCTTCACGCATCCCTCTCAGATGAAAGCTAGCGAGGAAAGGTATGGAAGCCGCTCGTACGTCAAGGGGGACCCCTGAGCATTGCGACTCAGGGGCCTCACTGGTCTCGTAGCCCCTCACCCCTTGGCATCGTCCTGGCGATCCGGACGCCCCAACGGCGGTTGAGGTATGCGCGGGACCGGGCCCTGCCGACGCAGAGCTCAAGGCGCTCCAGATCTCCAAGTCAACCCCGTCTTCGCCGCGTTCCCTTCGTGAGGGCTGCTAGTACGTCAAGGGGGACCCCTGAGCATCGCGACTCAGGGGCCTCACTGGTCACGTAGCCCCTCACCCCTTGGCACCGTCCTGGTGATCCGGACGCCCCAACGGCGGTCGAGGTATGCGCGGGACCGGGCCCTGTCGATGCAGAGCGCTATAGCAAGCAGGAAGTAAATGAAGCGAGGAAATAAAACCACACAGCTTAGCAATCATTACAAGCATTAAAATGTCTCCGGAAACGCAAAAACGCAAACAAGTCTAACGCCTCCACGAGGCACGATGAACATTACAGGAGAGGACCCAGGAAAAGAAGCTAGGAGGAGCTGGCATCACCGCTCGCCCCGGCCGCGGGGAGCTCGTCGTCGACATTGCTGCCGCTATCATCGTCATCACCAACCATCGCAGCCGCAGGAGGAGGTGAGGGAACGGAGACGCAGGCGAACTTCTTCATCAGCGCCTTCACGGTGCCCACCACGGTTGTCGCCGTAGCGGCGCGGACCCCAGGATCAACCGGGCGGATCACGGAGCCAAAGTCGAAACTCGGCTCGCGGAGGTAGAGGTGGCTGAAGACGCGCGTCGTGGCCGCGGAAAAGAGATCGCGGCACTCGCTCTCCAAGATGTTCTCCACCCTGGCGACGGCACCCTCAAGCACCTCGGCGAGCTTTGAAGAGAGCCCCGCGAAACCGCTCCCAGGAGCCACCAAGGGCTCTGCAAATCCCCCCCCCCCAAGACAGATGGACTGCAGCGCTTGGCGAAGCCTGAGCTCGACGGAGGGGAGGGCGTCGAGCTCTGCAGCCTTCTCCTCGGCCGCGGAAAGGGTCTCCTCCCTGGACTCAAGCCGAGCCTTCTCTGCGGCCACTTCCTCCTTCAACCTGTCCAGCTGCTTGCGCTCTGCTGCTTGGTCAGCCGCCGCCTTGGACAACGCGGAGTCACGGTCGACGAGCTTGGCCTCGCAGGTCTTGAGGTCTTCCTCCCACTGACGAAGCCGCTCCGCGAGTGCGGTCTTCTCCTCCCGAAGATCCTTCAGGCGGGCCTCCGCCTCGTCGCAGCGCTTCGAGGTGGACGCTACATCGGCCAGCGCCGCGTCGCGGGCCGCCTTGGCTGACGCGGCCTCCTTCCTGCCCTCAGCCGCGGTGGCCTCGGCTTGGCTCCAAACCGCCACGGCTGAGGCGTCAGATTGGAGCCAACCAGAAAGAAGACCCAGGCGCACCCTTGCGAGGCGACCGTCGGCGCCACCGAGGGCGTCTCGGACCTGATCCAAGATGGCGTAGGCCCCGTCCAAGGCGCCTGACTCGACTGGAGGGCCACAAGTCGGTGGCACCTGGGCACAGCCCGGAGGTGGCGTCTGTGCGGTGGCAGAAGTCGCCTCCAGAGGGGCAGAAGCATGGAGGGCAGAAGACACCGGTGGCTGCGCCACTACCACAGACAAGGCAAGGGCGGACAGCCCTACACCCAGCTGGCCCTCGGGGGCTGGCCCCTCGTGCAGCAGCGCAGACACGCTCTCAAGGGCGGGGACGGCCTCTCCAATGGGCATCGGGGGCTCCGCGGCCGCGACAAGGAGAGTCGCCCCACGAGCCTCCTCGCTCGCGACATCCGGCGCCTCGTCAGGCGTCGGCAAGGCACCAGGAACGGGCGTCGCGTCGGAAGGCGCCCTCGGCTTGACGGCGGCCTTCTTCTTCTTTGACTTCGGCACGGCGGTGCTCCTGATTGTCAAGCAAAGAGAGGACCATCAGTACATAAACCACTAGAAGGCGGCCAGAAACCGAGCAAGACCACTTACTCCTCGACGCCCACCCACTTCCTCTTTCTCTCCACCTCGACGAAGGCGGGCAAGCCCCCGTCCTTCTCTTGGGAGGTGCCGCTGCGTGAAGGAGCAGTGGGACCACTCGTAAGGGCCACGGCCGGCAAAGCCGTGCTAGCCCTGGACTCGGCCGCCTCGCCTACAGGCTGCAGCTCAGGCGGGGCCGAGGCAGGCGCTTCGGCCACCTTGCTGGCGTGAGCTGGGCGCTCCGGAGGAGGCCCGACCTCGCGCTTCCTCGGGGTAACCCGGCAAGCAGATCGTGCGGCCCGAGGTGTGGGTCCTGACCCTTTGAGGACCCTGGCGAGCCGCGGAGGACTCGCAGCAGGGGGCTCGCCAGCGTCATCATCATCGAAGCCGTGGAGAAGCGCACTCTGCGACAGAGGGGACACTACCTTCAGATCGTCATCCGTCGTCTCCTCCGAATCTTCTTCGTCAGCGGTGTCATCGGAGGACACCGCCACAGGGGCGCCGGGGCTCTCGGCCGGAGAGAGCCCCAACTCGTCAAAGATGGGCATCGCTGCGACCACATTGGCCTTGTCGTCGCAGCAATACAGCGGGGCATAGGCCTCAAGAAGGTCCCGGGGGTCGCCGTTAAGCAGTGTCGCCATAACCCTGTTCAACTCCTCGGGGGTCAGGCGCGCAGGGCGGAGCCTCATGTTATCGCCACCACCCTGATAGTCCCACATGGGCCTCGAGTGAGACTTGAGGGGCACGAGGCGTTGCGCCTGGAACTCCTTCACTATCATCCCCCCAGTCAACTTCCTGGCGCTGATGTCTGGAAGGACCCGCTCCAAGACGGGCTTGGCCCAAGGGTCGGAGAGCTTCGCAAAGCTCCACGCGGGAGTCTTCTCCGGTAGCCCCTTTGGCAGCTCCAGGCGAGGGTTGACGCTCTTGAGATCCAAGAAGACCCAGCGGTGCCTGAAGTTCCCCACCTTCTTCCCGGCCTTGAAGAGCATGTTCCCGCTCTGGACCGCGACAAAGGAGACGCATGCTGACCGCTGAGCGCCGTCATGAAGCCGCAAGTTGAAGAAATGGCGGAACAGGGCCACCGAAGGCTTCACGCCCATGAAAGCCTCGCAGTAGAAGGCGAAGACGGACAGAAGCATGATGGAGTTGGGTTGAAGATGGAGAGCCTGGATCCCGTAGTGCTCGAGGATGGCGGTGAAGAACGCGGAGAAGGCCGGAATGAGCCGGAGAAGACACTGTGGAGGAAGAAAGGGTAGGCCGATTTGGCCAGGCGATGCCTCCCCGCGGAGCTGCACCATATCAAGGTCCGCCCCTGCTCGTTGGTGTCATCCGCTGTCGACGGAAGCACCGGGCAAGGTCCCCATCCTTAGCTATGGTGGACTCTGAGAGCGCCGGCGAGATGGGAGCGGAAGCTAAGCTCTGGGCTTTAGGTTTCGACTTGCCGGTGGGAGCCATCGAGAAGCCTTTGGGGCCGAGGAAGCAAGAAGGGGACGGTGCGGTGTAGAGATCTGGGGAGGTTCTCGTGAAGGATAGAGATCTGGAAAGAAAAGCAGGAGCGCGGAAGAGGAAAGCAATAATGGCTCAGCGCCGGACGTCAGGCTTTTGTCAGTTCGGGCAGTTGCCGAGGAGACACGGGAGCGGGGACGCCTGCGTCCAACCGGGCACCGCACGCCAAACCTGGCCCGCAAGCAATAAGGGCCCGCGGCGCTCCGGGCCCTCTTCTTCGGCTCCCCCTCGAAGCCAACTCGAGCGCGCCTTGGGCCCGGGGGCTACTGTCGGCGTTCCAGATACCAGGGTACCCAGACTTGCCTGCTTGCGGCCCAGGGTGTGGCCCACTTGACGGTCCATACGGCCCTACGCGGCCTTACTCAAGACAAGACCCTCACGAGAGTCCCATCCTCGCAAGGAGGACAGTGCCAAGCCGGAAGGGGGAAGCCTCCCCAGGCCTCCTCGCGAGCGGCAGAGATCTCTATGCAGCGACCAGCCTCAGGAGGCCAAGGGTGATGACAGCCAGGTCAGGCGGGCGCCAGCGCGCCAGAGGGGACAGTTTCCTCTTTGGTGAAAAGGAGACAAGGACGAGCGCAGGTTCCCAAGGTGCCCCGCCAAAGGTTTCCATTCCTGTGCAACGAGACCAGGCCAGTGGGCGCGGCAGGATGGATGTCACCAGCGAGCCCACCATCGCGTCACCACCACCTACTTTGCAGGCAAAGACCACCTTTCGTCAGGACAAGTTGTACCTCCTGTCCCCTTTCAAATTTGGCCGTTGTGGGATCCCTTCCTGCCGTTGCGATAAGGGAAGAGGACCCAGGGCCGCTATAAATAGAGGCTAGGCTGCCCGGTAGAATGGGGGAGACACCACCCGCAAACACATTCGCGAGGCAACTCACCACTGTACAAGTTCATCCACAAACCTCCTCGCGAGGCAATCCACCAAAAGCAGGAGTAGGGTTTTATGCTTCGCAGCGGCCCGAACCTGGGTAAACTCTCGTGTGCTATCTTCTTCCTTGCCATCGTGCAGGGTTATCGTGTTGAGAGCTTGGAGAGGGTGAAGCTGTTGGGGATCTTCGCAGACTCCCCTAGGTACGAATTTCTTAGGGTTTTGCGGAGTTCGAAATCCGACACGAACCCGAAGCGGACAAATGTGACTTCATAGGATACCCTAAGGAAACAATTGGGTATACCTTCTATCTCAGATCTGAGGGCAAAGTGTTTGTTGCTAGAAACGGGTCCTTTCTCGAGAAAGAGTTTCTCTCGAAAGAATTGAGTGGGAGGAAGGTAGAACTTAATAAGGTTACTGAACCGTCACTTCAGTTGGATGATAGCATGACACGAAAAGATGTTTCTGCAGCGACTACAACAAATGAAGAGGAAGCTAATGATGATGATCATGAAACTTCACATCAAGTTACTACCGAGCCTCGTAGGACGACAAGGAATCGTACCGCTCCTGAGTGGTACGGCAATCCTGTCTTGGAGGTCATGTTGTTAGACAACAGTGAACCTACGAGCTATGAAGAAGCGATGGTGGGCCCGGATTCCAACAAATGGCTAGGAGCCATGAAATCCGAGATAGGATCCATGTATGAAAACCAAGTATGGACTTTGGTAGACTTGCCCGTTGAACGGCAGGCCGTTAAGTACAAATGGACCTTTAAGAAGAAGACAGACACTAATGGTAATTGTCACCATTTATAAAGCTCGACTTGTCGCAAAGTGGTTTCTGACAAGTTCAAGGAATTGACTACGAAGATACTCTCTCACCCGTAGCGATGCTAAAGTCTGTTGGAATTATGTTAGCAGTTGCTGCATTTTTCGATTATGAAATCTGGCAGATGGATGTCAAAACAGAGTTTCCTTAACGGTTTCCGTGAGGAAAGGTTGTATGTGATACAACCAGAAGGTTTTGTCGATCCTAAGGATGCTAAAAGGTATGCAAGCTCCAAAGATCCTTCTATGGACTGGAGCAAGCATCTCGGAGTTGGAATGTACGCTTTGATGAGGTGATCAAAGCTTTTGGGTTTATACAAAGTTTATAAGAAACTTGTATTTACAAGAAAGTGAGTGGGAGCACTATAGCATTTCTAATAAGTATATGTGGATGACATATTGTTGATCAGAAATGATGTAGAATTTTCTGGAAAGCATACAAGGTTGTTTGAAAAGAGTTTTTCAAAGGAAGACCTGGATAAAGCTTCTTAAATATTGGGCATCAAGATCTATAGACTTTAGATCAAGACGCCTGATAAGACTTTCAATGAGTACATACCTTGACAAGATTTTGAAGGAGTTCAAAATGGATCAGTGAAAGAAGGAGTTCTTGCCTGATTTGTAAGGTGTGAAGTTGAGTAAGACTCAAAGCTCGACCACGGTAGAAGAAAGAGAAAGGACGAAGGTCGTCCCCTATGACTTAGCCATATGCTCTATGTAGTATGCCATGTTGTGTACTGCACCTGGTGTGTGCCTTGCCATGAATCTGTCAAGGGGTACAAGAGTGATCCAAGAGTGGATCATTGGACAGCGGTCAAAATTATCCTTAGTAACTGGAGGACTAAGGAAATGTTTCTCGATTATGGAGGTGATGAAGAGTTCATTGTAAAGACTTACGTCGATGCAAGCTTTGACACCAATCCGGATGGCTCTTAGTAGCAATCCGGATACGTATAGTGGAGCAGCCATTTGGAATAGTTCCAAGTGAAGTGTGGTAGCAGCATCTACATTATCACATGGAGATTTGCAAAGTGCACACGGATCTGAATGTTGCAGACCCGTTGACTAAAACCTCTCTCACAAGCAAAACATGATAAAAACCCAGAACTCATTGGGTGTTAATCACATGGTGATGTGAACTAGATTATTGACTCTAGTGCAAGTGGGAGACTGTTGGAAATATGCCCTAGAGGCAATAATAAATTGGTTATTATCATATTTCCTTGTTCATGATAATCGTTAATTATCCATGCTATAATTGTATTGATCGGAAACTCAAATACGTGTGTGGATACATAAACAACACCATGTCCCTAGTGAGCCTCTACTAGACTAGCTCGTTGATCAGAGATGGTCAAGGTTTCCTGACCATAGACATGAGTTGTCATTTGATAACGGGATCACATCAATAGGAGAATGATGTGATGGACAAGACCCAACCGTAAGCATATCAGTTGATCGTGTCAATTTATTGCTACTGCTTTATCCATGTCAAGTATATGTTCCTATGACCATGAGATCATGAAACTCCCAAACACTAGAGGAATGCCTTGTGTGTATCAAACGTCACAATGTAACTGGGTGATCATAAAGGTGCTCTACAGGTATCTCCGAGGGTGTCTGTTGGGTTGGCATGGATCGAGACTGGGATTTGTCACTCCGTATGACGGAGAGGTATCTCTGGGCCCACTTGGTAATACAACATCACAAGAAGCTTGCAAGCAATGTGACTAAGGAGTTAGTCACTGGATCTTGTATTACGGAACGGGTAAAGAGACTTGCCGGTAAAGAGATTGAACTAGGTATGGAGATACCGACGATCGAATCTCGGGCAAGTAACATACCGCAGGACAAAGGGAACTGCATACGGGATTGATTGAATCCTTGGCATCGTGGTTCGACCGATAAAGATCTTCATGGATTATGTAGGAACCAATGTGGGCATCTAGGTCCCGCTATTGGTTATTGACCAGAGAGGTGTCTCGGTCATGTCTACATGATTCTCGAACCCGTAGGGTACGCACGCTTAACGTTCGGTGACGCTAGAGTAGTATTGGAATATGTACATTGGTGACCGAATGTTGTTCGAAGTCCCGTATGAGATCCCGGATGTCACGAGGAGCTCTGGAATGGTCCGGAGGTAAATATTTATATATGGGAAGTCATATTTTGGCTACCGAAAAAGTTTTGGGTTTTGCCGGTATTGTACCGGGAAGCTTCCGGAAGGTTCCGGAGGGTTCCAGAGGATTCCGGAAGGATCCCTCAGCCCCTAGGGCATGCATGGGCAGTAGGCAGAGCGTCCTAGCCTTATTGGGCCAGGGGCACCAGCCCCACAAGGCCCATGCGCAAGGGAAGGGGAAACCATAAGTGGGACGGAGTCTACTTGCCTTGGGAGGCAAGTTTCCTCCCTAGCCTCCGGCCCTCCTTGGAGGAGGGGCCTAGGGCTGCGACCAAACCCTTCCCCTTGCCTCCTATATATAGTAGAGGAGAGGGGGAGGGCTGGACACAACAATCCCACGCCCCGGTGGCAGCCCTACCTCTCTCCCTAGATCATTTTTCTCCTCAGATTGCATCTATGGTAGCGCTTGGCGAAGCCCTACCGGGTTTGCTCCACCACCATCTCCACCATGCCGTCGTGCTGGTTGAGATCCCATCTACTTCTCCTCTCATGCTTGCTGGATCAAGAAGGAGGAGACGTCATCGAGCCGCACGTGTGCGGAATGTGGAGGTGTCGTCCGTTCGGCGCTAGATCGGATCGGATCGCGATTGGATCATGAAGAGTACGACTACATCAACCGCGTTATATACGCTTCCGCTTAGCGATCTACAAGGGTATGTAGATACACTCCCCCTCTCGTAGCTATGCATCTCCATGGATAGATCTTGGGTGTTCGTAGGAAATTTTTTGTTTCCCATGCAACGTTCCCCAACAGAAGCCTAGTCCTATCGAAGACTAGCATCTTCAACATCTTGCAACATTAGGAGAGAGTAGATTGGTAACTCATATGTAACAATATTATTGTAGCAATTTTATTAAGTAACCATGCCCAGAGATTCTTCCTCGACTCCCTGCGAGAAAACAATCTCGGAGCCAACATTCATTTCAATTTGAAGTCACAATTATAGTTGTAGTAGATCGAGGTACAACTCCAAGTCGTCCTGTTACTGTGGACACCGCTATTCGAATAGTTAAATTCATCCCTATAGGGGTGCACCACATTTCCCAACACGCTTGATAACTTTTGGCCGGACACACTTTCCGGGGTCATTCCCGGCCTCGGGAAATCAACACGTCGTCGCCCTACCTAGGCTCAACAAAGAGGCCAGCCCGCCGGTCCAAATCCTAAGTGCACATGGGTCATGGGCCCAATCACCCTTTGCACTCCTGCACGATGCGAGGGCGGCCGAGATCAGTCCTAGCACCTCTAATACAAGAACAATGCCGTCGCGGACCACTCGAGCACGCGCCGCTCCATTGCTGACGTCCGAAGAACTTCGGCTACAACGACGCCGAGTACCCATAACTTGTCCCACGTGAAGATTAGTGCGTAAAAAGGTCAATCGACCAACTCAGATCAAATACCCAACCCATTAGCATTCTATTAATGCGGTGACGAGCACGACCCATGATGTGCGGTCCCATCGCCCCTTCTCGAGGACTTGTGGCAAGGGCCTCACCTGCCCGGCCACGCCTCGTCGTCGTTAATCCGTGGGTACCCTTCAAGGCCGACCCATCACCAACATCTTTCCGTAACCAAGTCATAGTAACCGTGTGTATAAAACATTAAGGTGGGACCTGAGGAATCACCCTCAAGGGATCCCGCTCGATGTAACCGTCAAGGTGGACTTAGAGGAATCACCCTTGGTGGTCCCACACTGGAGGGGTTGCACGACAGAGTCGATATCGGAAGTGGTGAAGGAGGAATCACCCTCGATAACCATGACCGGCTAGATACACTACAAAGTTAGCATCATGAGTACTTCACGAGGTGTCACCCTCAGTACTCGATAGTAGCTCTGCAGAGTCATACAACTAAGGGGGTGTGCAGTGATGTGATGGTCTCTAGACATCGATCATGATGATCGAGTAACTGATAATTAAAGCGGGGCAACTGGGACTAAGGGGTCACAGGGGATTCACTGATCAACCTATACTAAGCAGTTGATATAACAGTAGGTACAGTAGCAGTTTAACAAAAACAGGCTATGCATCAGAATAGGAGCTATATACAACAGTAGCAAAATCTAATGCAAGCATGAGAGAGAAAGAATGGGCGATATCGGAATGCTCAAGGGGGGTTTGCTTACCTTGCCGCTCTACTGCAAAAGGCTGATCGTCAGTGGCGTAGTCGTACCCAATAGCAGCGTCAGTCCCGGGGTCTACCGGTAAGAAGAGGGGGGAGAAACAATAAATATAAAAGCAGACAGATGCATCACTATGCATGACATGGCAATATGCAGTGCTAGGCATGAACTAACGCAGTACTGCACGTCATAGACTCAGTGGGAAAATATCGGACGATATTTCCAGGGTCTCTGGCTTTTACCGGACAGATGAATCCGATGGAAAAGTTCCATGTTCGCCATGCTAGGAGCACGTGACAGACGAACGGATAGAGTATTCGGATTCCTGGGATTTTTCTGAGCAACTTTCATGTATAAATTATTTTCACTTGACTTACGGTTTATTTTATATTAATTCTGAAAGTTTTATTAATAATCTGAAATTAAACAGATTTAATTTAATCCAAAAATCATTTATGCCATCAGCATGATGTCATGCTGACATCAGTAGTCAACAGTCTCGGTTGACTGGTCAAACCTGACCAATGGGGCCCCACTGTCATAGTCATAGTATTAATTCAGGTTTAATTAAAATTAAATAGATTAATTAATAGGGGGTCCCACCTGTCAGTGACTTCGTAGTTCAAATTAATTATTAGATTTAATTAACAGATTTAAATAGTTCTAAATTTGACTGGGCCCACATGTCATAGGCTATTAGGTTAAGTGTGTGACTAATTAGGATAAAATAACTAAATTTCTAATTAATTTCTTAATTAATGAATTTATTTGTAATTATCATTTATATTAATTTTTTTAATTGTATATATATTATTATTTTTTATTTTGTTTAACTGGGGCGTGGGCCCCTGTTGTCATTCAGGGTGTGCAAAACCGAACCGAAAACCAAAAACCGAACCAAAAAAACCAAACCGAACCAAAATTTTGGTTTTTTCGGGTTACGGTTTTGGTTTCAGTTTCGAATTCTAGAAACCATTTAGCATTTGGTTTTTTCGGTTAGAAACCGAAAACCATATGGTTAAACCGAAAAAACCGAAGTTCGTTTTAGTGTGCGACAATATGAGTTGAACCCTTCACCACCCTTTCGTTTATAGCCATCCGCTCACTGCGCTCCCGCTCGATAGGCGAGGTGGTACTAAATCGCTGCAGCTCGAACCAACCAGGGCACATATGGTGCTTGTCTGGGCTCAAAGTATCCAGCCCATACGGCCAGCTTCTCTAGCGATCCACGCGAGGTGTCATCCCAGGCAGCCATTCGCTAAAAAGGGGAGCTGGTCGCAGTAAAAAAGTGAGTCGATTGGTTTTGTCGGGACTCTAGATGATCGGCCTGGGTCGTGGGCTCGTGCATGCGTATGATTTTTCTCTCATGCATGCGTATGATTTTTCTCTCATTCTTGTTCCTGCTTCCTCCCTCATGTAATCAATCATTACTACTTCCATTTAATCTAATGGCAAGAACAAATCACATGGACATCTAAAACCTACCTAATCTCTCATATGTGCTGCTATCTAATGCATATGACTAAATCATGTATGCCATCTAATGACCCAATCTAGGTACACAGTTCTCACAAGACAATCTAACCTAGCTACATACATGTCATGAACCAAATCATGTGACCAAAAAATTATTCGTTGCACACAAATTCGCGTCAACTTTGGTTATTTTGGTTATTACCGAAACCGAACCGAAATTAAATGGTTATTACCAAAACCGAACCGTATCTATGTATAAAACCGTATAAATCGAAGTATAAAAACCGTATAAACCAAAAACCGTATAAACCGAACCGAAAAAACCGAATGCGCACCATGAGTTGTCATTGGGTGGGGGGCTTAGTGGGTGGCCAGCCCACAAACCCATCGGGGCCGAAAGGCACGGGCAGTGGCGCCGGCAGCGGGGCTGGCCTCGACCAGCGCTGCGAGGCCAGCCACGGCGGGGCGACAGCGGGACGGCGGCGAAGGGCGCGGCTATAGCAGGGGCGCAGCGACGGCGAGTGTATGTGGAGGCGGGGCGCGGGCAGCACGCGTGTGCGGGCGGCGGCGTGGGCTTGCGCGTGTGAGCGCAGACTGGCGCGGCGGTCGCGAGTGTGGCCAGGGCGCGGTGGTACGGGGCCGAGCGCGTGCGGGATACAGGGGAGGGGTGCGAACACGGCGGCTCACCCTCGGTGGAGGGGAGTGTCAATAGGTACGTGGAGGCCGGCGGCCGGCGTCGGGGTGCAGGGGCGACGGGCGCGGTCGCCGTCGCGGCGAGCGGCTCGATCCCGACCCCAATCGGGACGAGAGTGGGGAGAGAGAGGTGTTCGGGGAGGGGGTGGTAGTTGTGACATCCCGGGCTTATGCTACAGTGATCATTGTAATTAAGCTACAGTAATGATCATGAACAGTGCCTAGTTATTTTGCTAAATGGAGTTTGCTTAAGTTTGATCAAGTTGATGTTCAAATTTAATTCAAAATTCCAACTCAAAATGTCATATGATTTGATGTGATGGAAATATTTCATCAAACACCTAAACTAAAATGTTGGATGTGTCTGGAATATTGCAAAACAAATGTGGGATAGGAGGATCACATCACCAAGCCTATGGATTGGACACTCCAACAAAACAGTGCCCCAAATCAATTAAAATTGCAATTTAAAATCATTTTGAAAATGGAGACAAATTCTAAAAATGCTCAAATTGTATTTGGCCCTCCACCACATTGCAGCTTATTTATTGGACACTATGCCACATTTTTGCTAAATGGAAATATAGCCTAAATAAAATAAAAAAAACAGAAATGGAAAAACAAAAACTAAAAGAAAAATAAAAATAAAAATAACACCCCCCCCAACCGGCCCAACTGGGCCAAAGCCCAGCCAGGCCGGCCCAGCTGGCCCACCCCGGCGCCCACCTTATCCCCCATCGGGGAAACCCTAGCCCCGACCCCGCCTCCACTCTCCCCCCCTCTCTCCCGCAAAAGGTGGATCGGGGCATCGGCCCCGACCGACGCCGCCGCTCCCTTGCGCCCGTCGCCGGTGCCCCTCCTCCCGCGGCGCCACCGCTCCGCCCCGTCACCCCCTCGTTCTCCGCCTCGCCTCCTCCCTCCCCAAGCCGGCCCCCTCGAGCCCGCGCCCGTCGTCGCCTCTCGCCGCCGCTCGCAACTCCGACGCCGTCGCGTCTCCGTCGTCGTCGGCCGCCGCGTCGCCTCCCCACGCGCCGCCTCCTGCCGCACGTCGCCGCCAGGACCGCCGCCCCGTCACACCCGTCGCCTCGCCGGCCGTCGCCCCTCCGTCGCGCCCACTGCCCTTCCCCTACACGCCGCCGGTGAGGCCCTCGGCCCTCGCCTCTCTCCATCTCGGCGCGCGCCCGCGGCCGCCCCTGACACCGTCGCGGCCCCGTACCCCCCCCCTGCTACGCCGCGCTCGCCGCGCCCGCACATCGCCGCGCCTCGCTGTGCCTCGCCGCCGCCGTCGTTGGCCACCGCCGCCGCCGGTCCACGCACGCCCCGTGCGCACCCACGGCCACGCACGCACGCACGAGCCCGCGCCGCCGCGCCCCGCGTTGCACGCGCTCGCGCCCCACATCGCCGCGGCCTCGCCCTGGCCGCGCCGTTCCCCGCGTTCCTTTGGTCACCCGGACACGTCCGGTGACCGAATGGACGCTCACGGACGTGTCCGGCCTCGCCTATGACCTGGGGGCCCCACCCCCCCCACACAGAACGTTAAAAAAAAGGAAATAATAATAATAATAAAAAAAAAGATAAAAGATAATTAATAATGAATAAAAATAAATAAATATTAGTTATTTAATTAATTAAATAAATTAGTTAACTTAATTAACTCTGTTAATTAAACTAATTAAGATTAGTTAATCTAACTAATCTGTTAATTAACTAATTAGGTTTAATTAACCTAATGATTAATAAGACTAATTAACTTCTGTTAATTAACTAAATAGACCCTGGCAGTGGGGCCCACTAGTAATTAATTTCGAATTTAATTAATCTGTTAATTCCAGAATTTAGATAAATCTTTAAAAATTAATATAAATTAATCCGTAACTCGGATCGAAAAACTTTATATACGAAAGTTGCTCAGAACGACGAGACGAACCCGGATACGCTACCCGCATATCCGGCTGATGCCTCTAAATAGCTGAACATGGAACTTTTTGACCGTTTTGGCTAGGTGAATAGTGCATAACTACTGACTAATAATTCCAACTTTAATCCTAAGATAGCTAAAATGTCCTTAACATGAATTTAGGCAACCCTGCACTGCATCCTAGCCGTCCCATGCCTTTGACACCGCGAACGCGCAACCGTCCCCCTCCGGTCATCTGACCGACATTTGACCGGGACCGGGAAAATATTCCCGGATGGGTTCCCCCCTTCTCGGTATCGTGTAGTACCACGTTAGTGCATGCCTAGCTAAACATTTTGCCATGTCATGCATCGTGTTGCATCCGTGTGCATTGTATTTATTGTTTCTTCCCCCTCTTCTCTTCGGTAGACCCCGAGACTGACGGAGCTGCCGGGTACGACTACGACCTTGCCGTCCAGCCTTTTGCCGCAGAGCAGCAAGGCAAGCAAAACCCCATTGAGCATTCCGATATCACCCATTTCTCTCTCTCTTATGCTTGCATTAGAATTTTGCTACTGTTTTAGATAGCTCCTATTCTGATGCATAGCCTGATTTCGATGAACTGCTACTATACTTGCAATTATACCACTGCTTAGTATAGGTGGATCACTAAACCCCTGTGACCCCTGAGTCCCAGTTGCCCCTGCTTGATCATCGACGACTCGACTACTCGACGACTCGAAGACCCGAAGACTCGGTCAACTGACCGATGAGCCAGACCCCTCACAGCACTACACACCCCCTTAGTAGGGCACTGCAGAGCTACCATCGAGTGTCGAGGGTGATACCTCAGTAGCACTCCTGATGTTAATTCTGTAGCGTAGTTATCGATAATGGGTATCGAGGGTGATTCCTCTTTCCCGTTTATCGGTATCGACTCTTGCCTTACTCCTACCTCGAGTGGGATCCAACGAGGGTGATTCCTCGGATCTCCACTGGGAGTATAACCACACAGTTACTGTGACCGGGTGACTGAGATACTTGTTAAAGTCGGGTCGGCCCCAAGGGCACCCGCGAGAGATATTGGTGGGATGCGCCGTAAGGCATCCGAAGATTTGGTAGGATGCGCCGCAAGGCATCCGGATACTTGGTGGAGTGCGCCGGAAGGCACTCGAGTGTTCTTGGCGGGGCGACGGACTGCAACATGTTCGAGCTTGCCCCGCACAACTAATAAAATTGCTAATGGGTTGAGTATTTAATCTGAGTTGGGTCTACGGACCTTTGTCGCACTAACCACCACGCGGGGTAATCAGTATGGGCTGCTCGGCGGCGTACATTCTCCCGAAAGCTCTTCAGATGCCACGGTTTTCGACTCGCGTCCGGGTGGTCTGGAACGCAGGGACCCTGATGGAGGGCGTGCTAGGACTGGTCCCGGCCGAGGGCGTAACGTGCAGGATGGCGAGGGCGATGGCCCAAGACCCCGAGCCATTAGGGAGTAGACCGGCGTGCTGGCCTCTCTGTTGAGCCTAGGTAGGACTACGTCGTGTCGATATGTCGAGGCCGGGTATTGACCAGAAAATCGTATCCGGCCGTAGCTTATCGAGCGTGTTGGGTAATTTGGTGCACCCCTGCAGGGAAGTAATCTATTCGAATAGCCGTGTCCTCGGTAAAAGGACGACTTGGAGTTGTGCTCTGACCTACCACAACTATAACTATAAACTTAAATAAAATTGAATTGTGGCTCCGGGATTGCTTTCTCGCAGGGAGTCGAGGAAGGATCTCTGGGCGTGTTACTTAATTAAAATTGTTCAACAATATGATTATATGCATGAGCTGCAGGTCTATTCTCTTCTCATGCTGCAAGATGCTGAAGATGCTAGTCTTCGATAGGACTAGGCTTCCTCTCTATTCTGGCATTTCTGCAGTCTAGTCCAAAGATATAACCCCCTTCTTTGAGAATGATGCATATCTAGCATAGATCTGATGTAAGTCTTGCGAGTACTTTGGATGAGTACTCACAGTTGCTTTGCTCCCCTTTTCCCCCTTGATACGTTGCCGCGATCAGACGATGGAGCCCAGGAGACGCAGGATCCAGCCTACCCGGTGGACGACTACAGCTATCCCGATGGAGGCCACTACTACTACCAGGACAGTGCCTACTACGACGTGGACTTCTCCGACGTTCAGGAGTAGTTTAGGAGGTTCCCAGGCAGGAGGCCTCGCCTCTTCCGATCCGTAGTTTATGTTTATGCTAGCCTTCTTAAGGCAACCTTGTCTAACTATGGCTGTACTCAGTTATGTTGCTTTCGCTGACTCTTGTTTGTGTCGGAGCTTTATATTCGAGCCCTCGAGGCCCTGGCTTGTAATATTAAGCTGTATGACTTTACATTTGTGTCTTTTGTCGTGTTGTGGTACTAATCAGTGAGTCCCTAATCTTGGTCGTACGCATTGCGTGATTGATTAGCGTACGGTTAAGAATGGGGGCGTCACAAGTTGGTATCAGAGCCGACTGCCTGTAGGTAGCCCCCTTTCCAACTCCTTGGCCGAAGTTGAGTCTAGACAAAGAAAACTGTTTTACTAACTTGGCTGTGTGGCTTATGGGCCCACGTTGCCATCGGGTGGTATTAGGATCTTTTACTCCTCGTCTATACTCTGGGATTCTGATCTCTCTCCTCTTCGGGCTAAAGATTTTACTAAATCTAACATTAGGTTCTCGTGATCACATCCACCGGAGAGTTGTCTCGCCGACAATTGTTTGCTCTTGAAGTATGATACACGCACTGTCATTTGACATCTTGAATCTTCTTGTTTCAGATGCGTCCTGCTAGGCAGATCGTCCGTCTGACCTATGCGCACGAGACATCTGGGTTCCCGGCCATTCTGAACGGTCTTTTGAAGACACTGGGTTATCGTTGGTACCCCGAGTACACAGTTTACGAGGATTACCACGAGTTCAACCAGGAACAGTATGAGGCTGAGATGGTTATCTGGGATAAACATACTCGTACCAGAGATGGGCTGCACACCTTCCGTGGCATTGGAGTGACTGTGGAGATGGCAGTACAGGATGCTGCCTATGCTGCGATTGTTCGTCTCCGTGCAGCGAACCCCAGCTTAGAGGATTCGGCATATCGGTACATTCCGTATGTCCCTGATGGAGTTGATACACCAGCTAACGCTGAGGTCTTGGTCCCTTTCGCTCCGCAACGTACTGATCGGACCTACCCTGCTGTTTGCACCCCTTTAGTGAGTCGTCGCTACGACCCACGGGTTCTGATTCAGTATACCGAGACACTGGATCGCACTGTCAGGGCTCTTACTGTCGAGCTGCACGCTACTCGAGCTCGTCTGTATCAGGCTATGGAGCATTTGATGCCAGCAGTTCGTGCGGGGATACATCAGGAGTACATCCTTTATCCGGCTCGGACTGCGTTTCCCCCAGGTCTGGAGTGGCCTGAGGTTGGAGGTCGTACTCCGGCACGTGGACCTGCGCTCCCGCCTAGTCTGCAGGTTCTGCATCGGAGTCTGCACGGCATGCAGGATCCCGCCATCGGCTTTCGCCACCGGGGTCATATGCGGCTCCCTGACTACCTTCGTTGAGTTGTCTCCGACGCTAATGCGTTGTTGTATCCCTCCACCGCGTGCCTGCGTGCCGCCTAGTTGTCTAGTTTAAATTCATGCCGGACCTATCGTCTATTTTGTAACGAACCTATGGTTTGTAATAGATTTATGTATGGATCTGTATGATGAAATCTGAACTGCTATGTTTTAATTGTGGCACTTCTTTTCTTGTGCAATTTACCTCATGAATGATTCATTGGGTTTGCAATTACAAAATACTGAACTACCACTGTTATTAAATTGACAGAATGGTTAGGCCAGCTGGACGTGGTCGTGGTACGCCTGAGCCACCACCACCACCACCACCACCGAACTACATGGCTGCTATGATGCAACAATTTGAAATGAACCGTCAGTTTATGCAAGGACTGATGGATCAGATGCCAAGGCCGAACATGAATCAGCCGCCACTCCCAGTGACACTGCAAGACTTCATGCGTCTCAACCCGACGAACTTCCGCGGCTCAACTCAGCCGCTTGACGCAGATGACTGGCTCCGTGACATCACCTATGAGCTGGAAGCTTCAGGCGCCCCAGAGGCTAGCTACGTCACTTTTGCCTCGTACTTTCTGAAGGGTCCTGCTGCTCAATGGTGGGAGAGCCACAGGCGCTCTCAGCCTGCTGGAACAATCATCACCTGGTCGGAGTTCCAAGCTGCCTTCCGTGCTCGCCACATTCCCCAAGGAATAATGGACCGGAAGAAGCAAGAGTTCCGCAACCTTATCCAAGGCAACAAGACCGTGGACGCTTATCAGCGGGAATTTCTGGATTTGTCCCGTTATGCTGAAGAGGACCTGCCAACTGATGCTCGCCGACAGGAAAAGTTTCGTGAAGGACTTCACCCAGACATTCACCTGGCCCTTCTGGCTCATGAATTCCCTAACTTCGCCACCTTGGTGAATAAGGCTATCCAGGTGGAAACAGGTCTGCAGAAGTACAGGGATCACAACAAGCGCAAGACTGACGTGGGTTCATCTTCGGGCCCTCGTCCTCAGAAGCAAAGGGTCTGGATTCCCAACAACTACCGTCCACCTGTTTATGCACCAAGGCCATCCTATGTGGCGCCTCGTCTGCCCCCTCCACCGCCAAGGCAGCCAAGAGTTGTACCGCCAAGAGCACCTCAGCCTCCACCGTCCCGTCCTGAGGATGGGCTGTGCTTCAAGTGTGGCCGTCCAGGTCACCGTGCTAGGGAATGCAAACAGGGTCAGAAGCAATTTGCAGTGCCAAACAACCAGCCTCACCACAGCAACACCCGAGCTCCATATGCTCGTGCTCAAGTCAGCAATACTGATATGGCTACAGCTGAAGGCCAGCCGTCTACTGTGATGGGTACACTTCTTGTTAACTCAATACCCGCATCCGTATTATTTGATACTGGGTCATCACATTCATTCATGTCGGAAGAATTTGCATGTAAGCATGGCCTTAGGACCGAGAACATGGACATTCAAGTAATGGTGTCCACCCCCGCGGGAAATTGCCAGACTTCTATGGTGTGTCCCAACGTCGCTGTAGAGATCGAAGGACTAGAATTCCTCGTCTCGCCCATTGTGTTGGCGTCTTCCAACATTGATCTACTCTTGGGAATGGAGTGGTTGAAGGCACATTGTGCTTCGGTCACTTGTGTCACTAATACCGTGCATCTTCTGCACCCGTCCAACGAGCTAGTGGTTCATACCGCTCGTCTCGTCCGTAATGCCGAGAACCAGATCCACTTCCTGAATGCATTGAATGCTTCACCTCTTGAAGGGATTGAGAACATTCCAGTGGTTCGAGATTTTCCAGATGTGTTTCCAGAAGAGCTTCCAGGCATACCCCCTGCAAGAGCAGTCGAGTTCGTCATCGACTTGAAACCAGGTACCACTCCTATAGCCAAGCGACCTTATAAAATGCCTCCGCATGAACTTCTTGAACTTAAGGAAGAAATTGACAAATCACTTCGCAAGGGTTTTATTCGTCCCAGTTCCTCCGCTTGGGGAGCACCTTCTCTCTTTGTTAAGAAGAAGGATGGTACTAATCGGCTAGTGCAAGATTACCGACCTATTAACCAAGCAACAATTCAGAATAAATACCCACTACCCCGGATCAATGACCTGTATGATCAGCTTGCTGGATCATCAGTGTTTTCTAAACTTGACTTGAGGTTGGGTTATCATCAAATCCGTGTTCGTGAAGAAGATATACCGAAGACAGCCTTTGTTACTCGCTATGGTTCATACGAGTACACTGTCATGTCTTTCGGCTTAACAAATGCCCCAGCAACCTTCTCTCGGTTGATGAATTATATCTTCATGGATTATCTCGACAAGTTTGTCGTAGTATATCTGGATGACATTCTGGTATTCTCCAAAACTAAAGAAGAGCATGAAGAACATCTTCGTCTGGTGCTTGAAAGGCTTCGAGAACACCAACTATATGCTAAGTACTCCAAGTGTGAGTTCTGGCTAGATGAAGTGACTTATCTTGGCCATGTGATTTCCAAGGATGGAATTGCCGTCAACCCTGAACGAGTCCAAGCTATTCTTGACTGGACTCCCCCGAAGAACGTCAAGCAAGTCAGAAGTTTTCTCGGTCTCGCCAGCTATTGCCGTCGATTCATCGAGAACTTCTCCAAGATTGCAAAGCCCCTGACCCATTTGCTTCACAAGGGTGTTAAGTTTGAATGGACAGACAAATGTCAGGAAAGTTTCCAGACTCTCAAGGACAAACTGACGTCTGCCCCAGTGCTTGCTCCTCCGGATACTCGTAAGGACTTTGCCATATATTGTGATGCTTCCCGTCAAGGATTAGGCTGTGTCCTAATGCAAGAGCGCAGAGTAGTTGCTTATGCGTCAAGACAATTGCGTCCTCATGAGGAGAACTATCCAGTTCATGATCTTGAGCTAGCTGCAGTGGTCTATGCTCTGTTGAATTGGCGACATTACCTAGTTGGTAATCGTTGCGAGATTTATACAGATCATCAAAGCCTGAAGTACTTGTTTACTCAACCGGACTTGAATCTTCGCCAACGAAGATGGATGGAATCTCTTACAGATTATGACTTTGGTATTTCATATACCCCTGGCAAGGCTAATGTAGTGGTTGACGCCTTGAGTCGTAAGTCATACTGCAACCACCTTCAAGTTCACAAGGTTCACCCTCAGCTTCAAGAAGAGTTTCGCAAGCTGAACCTCCATATTGTTCCTCGAGGTTATCTCGCTCCTCCTACTGAGGAGTTCTTCAAGATGAACCTCCACGTTGTTACTCGGGGTTCTCTTAATAATTTGATTGCTAAACCAGATCTCGAGGACGTCATCAAGTGGAACCAGAAGTGTGACGATGAAATCAGGAGGATTAAAGTTGGGCTCTCTGAAGGAAAGCCCTCGCCCTTCACCACTACTGAAGATGGCACTTTATACTTCAAAAACCGGCTAGTTGTATCAAGAGATGCGATTTCGGAGGTCATGAAGGAAGCGCATGACACCCCACTCTCTATTCATCCGGGAAGTACCAAGATGTACCAAGACATTCGTCAGAGGTACTGGTGGTCTAACATGAAACAAGACATTGCCCGCTATGTTTCAGAGTGCGACGTCTGCCGTCGCGTCAAGGCAGAACATCAGAAGCCTGCTGGCACTCTGCAACCTATCTCTATCCCTGAATGGAAATGGGATCATGTGGAAATGGATTTCGTTACTGGATTTCCCAGGTCTCAGAAAGGTAATGATGCTATTCTTGTCGTCATTGACCGATTGTCCAAGGTTGCGCATTTTCTGGCTGTCAAGGAAACTATTACTGCTAGTCAACTGGCAGATCTTTACCTGTCCAGGATTGTCTCACTTCACGGTATTCCACGGGTTATCAGCTCAGACCGTGGCAGTTTGTTCACTTCAAGATTCTGGACAAGTTTCCAGGAAGCCATGGGAACTCGTTTGAATTTCAGCACCGCTTTTCACCCTCAATCTCAGGGACAAGTGGAAAGGGTCAATCAGATTCTCGAAGACATGCTTCGAGCTTGTGTCATTTCTTTCGGCAAGAAATGGGAGGAATCTCTTCCGTTTGCTGAGTTCTCCTACAACAATGGCTATCAGGCTAGTCTGAAGATGGCTCCTTTTGAGGTATTATATGGACGTAAGTGTCGGACCCCTCTGAATTGGTCAGAAACTGGGGAACGTACACTTATCGGTCCGGATATTATCCAGCATGCCGAAGAACAAGTTCGCATCATTCAAGCAAATCTTAAGGCTGCTCAGTCTCGTCAGAAGAGTCAGTATGACCGTCATCACCAAGATATGGTCTATCAACCTGGCGACAAGGCTTATCTTCGAGTCACACCTATGAGAGGTACTCACCGATTTGGAATCAAGGGCAAGCTGGCTCCTCGATACATTGGTCCTTTCACTGTTCTCGAAAGGCGTGGTAAGGTGGCATATCAACTAGAACTACCGCCGAACCTTTCTCAGGTTCACGACGTGTTCCACGTGTCACAACTCCGTCGCTGCTTCAAGGATCCTATCCGAGCAGTGGACCATGAAGTGCTGGAGCTACAGCAAGACCTTACCTACAAGGAACAACCAGTCCGCATTCTCGATGAAACAGAACGTCGGACTCGTCAGAAGGTTACCAAGTTCTTCAAAGTGCAATGGGCAAATCACTCTGAAGATGAAGCTACTTGGGAACGCGAAGATCACCTTCGTGCAGAATACCCCGGACTCTTCCCTTCTACTTCTTAATTCTCGGGACGAGAATTCTTGTTAGTAGGGGAGAATTGTGACATCCCGGGCTTATGCTACAGTGATCATTGTAATTAAGCTACAGTAATGATCATGAACAGTGCCTAGTTATTTTGCTAAATGGAGTTTGCTTAAGTTTGATCAAGTTGATGTTCAAATTTAATTCAAAATTCCAACTCAAATTGTCATATGATTTGATGTGATGAAAATATTTCATCAAACACCTAAACTAAAATGTTGGATGTGTCTGGAATATTGCAAAACAAATGTGGAATAGGAGGATCACATCACCAAGCCTATGGATTGGACACTCCAACAAAACAGTGCCCCAAATCAATTAAAATTGCAATTTAAAATCATTTTGAAAATGGAGACAAATTCTAAAAATGCTCAAATTGTATTTGGCCCTCCACCACATTGCAACTTATTTATTGGACACTATGCCACATTTTTGCTAAATGGAAATATAGCCTAAATAAAATAAAAAAAACAGAAATGGAAAAACAAAAACTAAAACAAAAAGAAAAATAAAAATAACACCCCCCCCAACCGGCCCAACTGGGCCAAAGCCCAGCCAGGCCGGCCCAGCTGGCCCACCCCGGCGCCCACCTTATCCCCCATCGGGGAAACCCTAGCCCCGACCCCGCCTCCACTCTCCCCCCTCTCTCCCGCAAAAGGTGGATCGAGGCATCGGCCCCGACCGACGCCGCCGCTCCCTTGCGCCCGTCGCCGGCGCCCCTCCTCCCGCGGCGCCACCGCTCCGCCCCGTCACCCCCTCGTTCTCCGCCTCGCCTCCTCCCTCCCCGAGCCGGCCCCCTCGAGCCCGCGCCCGTCGTCGCCTCTCGCCGCCGCTCGCAACTCCGACGCCGTCGCGTCTCCGTCGTCGTCGGCCGCCGCGTCGCCTCCCCACGCGCCGCCTCCTGCCGCACGTCGCCGCCAGGACCGCCGCCCCGTCACACCCGTCGCCTCGCCGGCCGTCGCCCCTCCGTCGCGCCCACTGCCCTTCCCCTACACGCCGCCGGTGAGGCCCTCGGCCCTCGCCTCTCTCCATCTCGGCGCGCGCCCGCGGCCGCCCCTGATACCGTCGCGGCCCCGTACCCCCCCCTGCTACGCCGCGCTCGCCGCGCCCGCACATCGCCGCGCCTCGCTGTGCCTCGCCGCCGCCGTCGTTGGCCACCGCCGCCGCCGGTCCACGCACGCCCCGTGCGCACCCACGGCCACGCACGCACGCACGAGCCCGCGCCGCCGCGCCCCGCGTTGCACGCGCTCGCGCCCCACATCGCCGTGGCCTCGCCCTGGCCGCGCCGTTCCCCGCGTTCCTTTGGTCACCCGGACACGTCCGGTGACCGAATGGACGCTCACGGACGTGTCCGGCCTCGCCTATGACCTGGGGGCCCCACCCCCCCACACAGAACGTTAAAAAAAGGAAATAATAATAAAAAAAAAAGATAAAAGATAATTAATAATGAATAAAAATAAATAAATATTAGTTATTTAATTAATTAAATAAATATTAGTTAACTTAATTAACTCTGTTAATTAAACTAATTAAGATTAGTTAATCTAACTAATCTGTTAATTAACTAATTAGGTTTAATTAACCTAATGATTAATAAGACTAATTAACTTCTGTTAATTAACTAAACAGACCCTGGCAGTGGGGCCCACTAGTAATTAATTTCGAATTTAATTAATCTGTTAATTCCAGAATTTAGATAAATCTTTAAAAATTAATATAAATTAATCCGTAACTCGGATCGAAAAACTTTATATACGAAAGTTGCTCAGAACGACGAGACGAACCCGGATACGCTACCCGCATATCCGGCTGATGCCTCTAAATAGCTGAACATGGAACTTTTTAACCGTTTTGGCTAGGTGAATAGTGCATAACTACTGACTAATAATTCCAACTTTAATCCTAAGATAGCTAAAATGTCCTTAACATGAATTTAGGCAACCCTGCACTGCATCCTAGCCGTCCCATGCCTTTGACACCGCGAACGCGCAACCGTCCCCCTCCGGTCATCTGACCGACATTTGACCGGGACCGGGAAAATATTCCCGGATGGGTTCCCCCCTTCTCGGTATCGTGTAGTACCACGTTAGTGCATGCCTAGCTAAACATTTTGCCATGTCATGCATCGTGTTGCATCCGTGTGCATTGTATTTATTGTTTCTTCCCCCTCTTCTCTTCGGTAGACCCCGAGACTGACGGAGCTGCCGGGTACGACTACGACCTTGCCGTCCAGCCTTTTGCCGCAGAGCAGCAAGGCAAGCAAAACCCCATTGAGCATTCCGATATCACCCATTTCTCTCTCTCTTATGCTTGCATTAGAATTTTGCTACTGTTTTAGATAGCTCCTATTCTGATGCATAGCCTGATTTCGATGAACTGCTACTATACTTGCAATTATACCACTGCTTAGTATAGGTGGATCACTAAACCCCCGTGACCCCTGAGTCCCAGTTGCCCCTGCTTGATCATCGACGACTCGACTACTCGACGACTCGAAGACCCGAAGACTCGGTCAACTGACCGATGAGCCAGACCCCTCACAGCACTACACACCCCCTTAGTAGGGCACTGCAGAGCTACCATCGAGTGTCGAGGGTGATACCTCAGTAGCACTCCTGATGTTAATTCTGTAGCGTAGTTATCGATAATGGGTATCGAGGGTGATTCCTCTTTCTCGTTTATCGGTATCGACTCTTGCCTTACTCCTACCTCGAGTGGGATCCAACGAGGGTGATTCCTCGGATCTCCACTGGGAGTATAACCACACAGTTACTGTGACCGGGTGACTGAGATACTTGTTAAAGTCGGGTCGGCCCCAAGGGCACCCGCGAGAGATATTGGTGGGATGCGCCGTAAGGCATCCGAAGATTTGGTAGGATGCGCCGCAAGGCATCCGGATACTTGGTGGAGTGCGCCGGAAGGCACTCGAGTGTTCTTGGCGGGGCGACGGACTGCAACATGTTCGAGCTTGCCCCGCACAACTAATAAAATTGCTAATGGGTTGAGTATTTAATCTGAGTTGGGTCTACGGACCTTTGTCGCACTAACCACCACGCGGGGTAATCAGTATGGGCTGCTCGGCGGCGTACATTCTCCCGAAAGCTCTTCAGATGCCACGGTTTTCGACTCGCGTCCGGGTGGTCTGGAACGCAGGGACCCTGATGGAGGGCGTGCTAGGACTGGTCCCGGCCGAGGGCGTAACGTGCAGGATGGCGAGGGCGATGGCCCAAGACCCCGAGCCATTAGGGAGTAGACCGGCGTGCTGGCCTCTCTGTTGAGCCTAGGTAGGACTACGTCGTGTCGATATGTCGAGGCCGGGTATTGACCAGAAAATCGTATCCGGCCGTAGCTTATCGAGCGTGTTGGGTAATTTGGTGCACCCCTGCAGGGAAGTAATCTATTCGAATAGCCGTGTCCTCGGTAAAAGGACGACTTGGAGTTGTGCTCTGACCTACCACAACTATAACTATAAACTTAAATAAAATTGAATTGTGGCTCCGGGATTGCTTTCTCGCAGGGAGTCGAGGAAGGATCTCTGGGCGTGTTACTTAATTAAAATTGTTCAACAATATGATTATATGCATGAGCTGCAGGTCTATTCTCTTCTCATGCTGCAAGATGCTGAAGATGCTAGTCTTCGATAGGACTAGGCTTCCTCTCTATTCTGGCATTTCTGCAGTCTAGTCCAAAGATATAACCCCCTTCTTTGAGAATGATGCATATCTAGCATAGATCTGATGTAAGTCTTGCGAGTACTTTGGATGAGTACTCACAGTTGCTTTGCTCCCCTTTTCCCCCTTGATACGTTGCCGCGATCAGACGATGGAGCCCAGGAGACGCAGGATCCAGCCTACCCGGTGGACGACTACAGCTATCCCGATGGAGGCCACTACTACTACCAGGACGGTGCCTACTACGACGTGGACTTCTCCGACGTTCAGGAGTAGTTTAGGAGGTTCCCAGGCAGGAGGTCTCGCCTCTTCCGATCCGTAGTTTATGTTTATGCTAGCCTTCTTAAGGCAACCTTGTCTAACTATGGCTGTACTCAGTTATGTTGCTTTCGCTGACTCTTGTTTGTGTCGGAGCTTTATATTCGAGCCCTCGAGGCCCTGGCTTGTAATATTAAGCTGTATGACTTTACATTTGTGTCTTTTGTCGTGTTGTGGTACTAATCAGTGAGTCCTTAATCTTGGTCGTACGCATTGCGTGATTGATTAGCGTACGGTTAAGAATGGGGGCGTCACAGTAGTGGGGGCTAGAGTTTCGGCCCACCGGGGGGGTATAGCCCCCAGGGTGGGCCGGTTGGTCAAATGGGCCGAGGCCCGGGGGGTTGGGGTTGGGCCGGCTCAACCACTTAGGCCCAGCCATAGAGGCCCTTTTTCTTTTGTTTTATTTATCTGTTTGTTTTTCCTTTCATTTGTGTTTCTGTTTTCATTTGTTTTAGTGACAAAAATACCCTTGTAAAAATAAGTGACTTGGCCCAATATTTGTAATGCAATAATTGGCACAGCCATAAAAGGTTTGAAGGCCTTTGAAATTATTTGAAATTTTCATAATCCAAAAAGGGATTTAATAATTGTTTTGACCACTGTAAATTACATTTGAGGCACTAAAACACTTGCAAAATTGTGGATTGCAATTTTAGAAATGCCTAGTGAATATTTGAAACCTATTCAGGATTTTTATTTCCTGATTTGCAAAACTTTTAAAACCACCTTTCAAATGATTTTGAATTGCAAAAGAAATTTAATAAGAAAATGATTTCAGAAGTGACCACACATGGATTAGCAAAAGCATTAGTTTAATCTTGGCCATAACTTTAGCTAAATTACAATGATCACTGTAGCACTTAATCCAGGGTGTCACAATGAATTTTGATGGAGCCCTGGCTCTGACTCTAAGTGTGGTAGCACCCCACACTTTTTCGATTAATGGATTTGCTAGAAGACCCCCCAAACCCTAACATTTTCTTTCTAGCCTCTTCGAATCTCGAGGACAAGATTCATTTTAAGTGTGGTAGTTTGTAACATCCCAAAATTCTAAATTTTGGAATGTTATATTAAATAAATAGTTATGATTGTTTGTTTGATTTTGTTGTGATTGACTATGTGAAATTGAGTGGAATTTGATTTTTTTTTTAAAGTTGAATGAGAGGGAATGAAATGACTTTCCCAAACTTTCACTTTGCATTTTGACCTCTACGAATTCAATTCAATTCATCACAAAACCCTAGAGTGAAGATGATATGACTTCTTCCATTAAAAGAAATGAAAAAGGATTTGAACATGATTTGAATTTCATTTGAAATATTTTCCAACCATAAATTTTATCCAACTCAATGAGTTTCATGAGAGAAGATAAAATGACTTCTCCAAATTTAAGAAACAGAGTTGGAAGTTTCACAGAAAACATTTTTGAAAGCCACGTTGAAGTTATTTGAAAGCTCACTTTCCCTTTGAAGTTATTTGAATTTCCAAATTTCAAATTCTCTGAAAAGTTATTCAAAATGAGAGAAGTAATATGACACTTCAACCTCAGGGGCATTTGAAATATATTTGATCACGGGGAAAGTCAAAAAAGATTTGGAAAAGAGTTGAAATTCAAATTCAAAGCAATTTTGGAGTGGTTTTCAAATTCTTTTTCTCCACAAATTAAGTATATGGAAAATAGGGTAAAATGATTCCCTTCAATATAAAAATGGAGAAAAATGAATTAGAAATCATTTTGGTATTTTAAAAATAGTTTTTATTGGGTTTTATTGCAACAGTAGCACTATTTGAATTTTCAGATTTTCTGTGGACTTAACTTGACTTTGAAAATATGTTCATATTTTAGGAAATTTTATTCTGAAAATTTTGATATATTATATGCCTATGAAAATTCTTCATTCCATTTTATTTTATTAATTTTACTCCTCTGTTTTGTTTTTAAAAAAGAAAAAAATGCTCGAAGCCTTGGCCCATCAGCCACCGCGAGGCCCAGCCCCAGCGCTGCTGCCCCGAATACTTCCTTTCGGCTGCCCGATTCGCTTACGGTTTTGCCACAGCCACCGACGTGTGGGACCCGTGCCCGTTTACTTTCCTTCCCCCGACCACTTACCAAGGACCTGTTCGGATCCACTCCACTCCATAACTCCGCTCCGGGAGCGAGAGGAGCGCGCCGAACGCTGCAACTCCACGGAGTCAAAAGAGTGGAGCGGAGCCGATCGTAGTTGGATCTGGCGGAGTCGCTAAAGTCGGGCTCCTCGTGACTCCCTCTCCTCTTCCCTCCCCAAAAGTTACCGGTTCGATCCAGAGCGACCTCGCCATCTCCTCGTCCTCCCCTGCCATGAAACCCTAGTGCTGGACCACCGCTACCCCCGCCGCCGGTGCCCCCTCTGTCGGTGCCCCCTCTGCCGCGACCTCGCCATCTCCTCGCCCCCCTCCTCAAGGCGGCTGCGACCTCGCCATCTCCTCGTCCCTCTCCTCAAGGCGGCTGCGACCTCGCCATCTACTCATCCCCCTCCTCAAGGCGGCTGTTCTGTTCGGCTTCCGGCGGCTGAGATCAACAGGGCCCCGTCCTCGTCCCCGGCAGCTTGGATTCTTCGTCAGCAAGGTCTACATCCATGCCAACGTCACATCCAGCATGGTGAGATCCATATCCCCTCTGCACCCTTGTTCTTCCATATGTTCTTGATTCATATCCCTGATTTGTTCTATGTGTTCTTGATTCCAGAAAGGATTGGTGTATTCTTGATTCATATCCCTGATTAGTTCTATGTGTTCTTGATTCCAAAAAGGATTGGTGTGTTCTTGATTCCAGAAAGGATTAGTGTGTTCTTGATTCCAGAAAGGATTAGTTCTACATGTCCACAATTCCAGCAAGGATTAGTAGTGAAAGTAGATAAAAAAAGAATCAGTTAATTATTGTGGATGCTGTGAACATATATGAACATACAAAAAGAATCATATGTATATTATTGCAACTATTCTCCTTCTTTTGGCGAGTGAATGTGATATGATATCTGCTCCAATGCTCATAACACTAGTGCTGCTCTATTTTTTTATATTTGCCCATTCGACGAGTTCGCATTCCATCGAGTTGTGTGTATCCACTTGAGTCAATATTACTTGGCTTTGAAATATGTTAGTATTGATATATTATTAAGACAATATTATTTGTTTTGGGATTTTCTCAAGACATTATTATTTGTTTGTACTACAGTAGCTTTGCTAATTCTTTTCACCATGGTCTTTACCAGTATGTAACTAGGAGCCTGGTTGATGATTGTTCATCGATATGTGTTAAATTGTAATGCTTGCAATTAACGTGTAATTTTCTTGAAGGATGTCTGTCGATTGGAGTGACGATAACACTACGATCTTGACCGAGCTCTTTGTCCAACAAGTTCGTGCTGGCAATAGGCCAGACAAGCACTTGACTCCAAATGCTCATGAGGAAGTTGCAAAGGATTTCAAAGTCAAAACGGGTATGGAGTACACGAGGCTCCAACTGAAGAACAAGTGGGATAAGTTGAAGACTGATTACAGCAATTTCAGAAAACTCAAGTTGAAGGAGACTGGTGGTGGGTGGGACTATGAGAGAAACACCGTCAAACAAGATGATGAATGGTGGAAGAAAGCAAAGATAGTGAGTCGTGACTTTTCCTATTTGTTCTTACTATGTAAGCAATTGTTCCCTGAGTAGTGATGCTAATCATCTTTGTTTTGTTTTATTTCAGGACATCCCTGGCTGTGGCAAGTTTCAAAAGCGTGGACTTCGAAATGAGAATAACTTATCTATCATGTTTGGTGATATCACGAGTGATGGTACAGACCATTGGAATCCCGCTTCAGGCACCATTCCCCAGTCTAGCAGTGCAACTTCAGTTTTCAATGTGGACAACATACACGATGTTGACCTGGAGGAGACACAAACAGGTGAGTCACATGCTGATGGAAAAGGGAAGAGACTTGGCAGGGTTGTGGATGGCAATAACAAGAAGCAGAAGACCTCACTTGTTATACAAGAACAGATAACCAGGGTTGGAGATATAGCAGAGAGGACCCAATCTAGCTTTGAGTCATACATGAAGAAAGAAGAAAGTTCATCGGTTACTTTTGTGATGGATTTGGTTGTTGAGTGTGGTGCAATAGTAGGCAGTGATGAATATTTCATTGCTAGCGAACTATTTGTGAAGAGAGAGCAGAGAGAGATGTTCCTACACATGACTGAAAGTGCTGCTCGTTTTGATTGGTTGCGTAGGAAATACAACATCAAGTATGGGCATTAGATGCTAATGATGTTGTTTCTACCTATTGGGATGTAATACTAATTTAAAGTTTGAACTTCATTATGTACTCTATGGTTTACCTGTAAGATTATTTGGGTTGTAACATGATACGTCTCCAACGTATCTATAATTTTTGCTTGTTCCATGCTGTTATATTATCATTCTTGGATGTTTTACATTCATTTTATAACTACTTTATATCATTTTTTGGGACTAACCTATTGACATAGTGCCAAAGTGCCAGTTGCTATTTTTGCTTGTTTTTTTACTTCACAGAAAATCAATACCAAACGGAGTCCAATCGCGACGAAACTTTTTGGAGATTTTTTCTGGACCAGAAGACACCCAGTGGGCCAAAGAAGTACCGGAGAAGTGGGCCGAGGAGACCACAACCCACCAGGGCGTGCCAGGGGGGCCCCGGCACGCCCTGATGGGTTGTGCCCTCCTCGGGACCCCTCTCCACCGCCTCTGATGCCTATAAATTCCCAAATATTCTGAAAACCCTAGGGGAGTCGACGAACACAATTCCAGCCGCCACAAGTTCCAGAACCGCGAGATCCAATCTAAACACCATCACAGAGGGGTTCATCTTCCTCATAGGTGCCTCTCCGATGATGCGTGAGTAGTCCACCATAGACCTACGGGTCCGTAGGCAGTAACTACATGGCTTTTTCTCTCTCTCTCTCTTATGATTCTCAATACAATGGTCTCTTGGAGATCTATTTGATGTAAACTTTTGCGGTGTGTTTGTTGGGATCCGATTAATTTTGAGTTCATGATCAGTTTCTATCCATGAATAGTATTTGAGTCTTCTTTGATCTCTTATATGCATGATTACTTATAGCCTCGTATTTCTTTTTCGAATCTTTGGTTTAGTTAGGCCGACTAGATCGATTTTGCTTGCCATGGGAAGAGGTGCTTTGTGATGGGTTCGATCTTGCGGTGTTCTTTCCCAGTGACAGAAGGGGCAGCAAGACACGCATGTATCGTTGCTATTAAGGATAACAAGATGGGGTCTATTCCTACATGAATAGATCTTGTCTACATCATGTCATCGTTCTTATTGCATTACTCCGTTTTTCCATGAACTTAATACACTAGATGCATGCTAGATAGCGGTCGATGTGTGGAGAAATAGTGATGAAGAGCGAACCTCGAGACGACGGTCGATCCGTTGTTGGTCCGATCTTTCATGACACAAACCTCCATCGCAACAAGTAATCTTAGCAGGTTTACGAAGATGCTCGCAAATCCCGCTGAAACAACACGCCAACCCCTCGATCCGAAGGAATAACGTGGATGAACTCTATAGGCTCAGCCTGTAATCTCCGACGCGTCGCGTCGCAGGAACTCACACGCCAGTAGAGAATTTTTACAAGGTTTCTCTAAACTTAATAATGGCCGACGGCCAAAACACGCATAGTGTCTAATTCATCTCAAAATAACCTGCCCTTTACATCACGTATTGACTTGCCTTATATTGTGGCCGGACGACCTAAGCTGGCTTGGAAATCAAACCATGAAAATAAACTAATCTAGACTCTTTATAATTGATATTGCCTTTTACATCTCAGCAAATATCTTAACTACCAAAACAACCTAAACTATAGATACGATGGAGTTTGTGCATGAGCCACCTTATTCTCTTTGGGCTTGCTCCGTGTGGCGGCCCCTAGCCTAACACACATAAGCAAAGGAAATCCCATGATTTGACCAGCCTGATTACATCGTTAATATTTTCCTTACGAGGTAGGAACAAAAATAGAAAATCAATATGCACTTCCACGTGTTTAAATTAACCAGCCCGGACACTGTATATCCGGATTATCTCTTTTCTTTTCTGGCTCAAACGTACTAGTGTACAGGTCGCCTCTTACATGCATGCACATGCACCTCTCCCTAGGCCATGCATGCACGTTAAACATCCCTTCTTTCTTACGTGAGTGCATCTCCATCAAGGTATGCATGTACGTACCTTCAACTAGAGCAACCTTTTCTTCCATCTCTTCCTAATGCACGGCAACAACAAATATATGGTCTCCTTGAGCAGCAGTAACATTGGTAATCTTAGAGAGACTCATGGCCGTATCAAATAGTGGTAGATGCAGGCAGGAGTCGGTCTACTTATCTTGGACGTGATGCCTATATAATGAATATCGCCTTGGATATCGTCATGACTATTTGATTTTCTATCAATTGCCCAACAGTAATTTGTTCACCCACCGTGCGCTATACTCATGAGAGAAGCCACTAGTGAACCCTACGGCCCCCGGGTCTACTTTTCCAACATATTGCTTTCAGATCTATCTTTTTGCATCTTTGTTTTCAGATCTACAAAACCAAAAACCCAAAAACATATTGCGGCATATTTTATTTTCCTTTTCTATTTTGTGTTCTTGAGAGATCTATCTCTCCTATCTATCACTACCTAATCTATCTTTTTACCGTAGAGAGATTGACAACCTCTCTTTCGTGTCGGGTTGCAAGTATTTGTTGTTTGTGTGCAGGTGCTACTTATTGGGTGGTGGTGATCCTCCTACTGGTTCGATAACCTTGGTTTCATAACTGAGGGAAATACTTACCGTCGCTGCGCTGCATCATCCCTTCCTCTTTGGGGAAATACCGACGCAGTCTCAAGCCACATCAAAGGAATTTCTGGCGCCGTTGCCGGGGAGGAAGCGGTCTCTTCTACGTGCCTATCGTAGGCGCTGAGGGGACTCCATCATCATCTACCAGGTTCCTAATCACAAATCTCATCTCCTTGCAATTACATTATTTTCCATTTGCCTCTCGTTTTCCTCTCCCCCACTTCACCAATTTGCCGCTTTATTTGCCCTCTTTTTCGTTTGCCTTTTTCTTGCTGGATCTCTTGCCTTGTTATTATGGCTAGTTATTGTTTTATTGTGTGTACCCCCGATAATGAGGTTCTTAATTTTAAGCAAAGGGAGGGGAGAACCTAAAAGATGCTTGGTATAGGATTTGCAATGCTCATAATAGATCTATCCATAAGCAATCTACCATTGTTCTTCTTCGCAGTTTTTATGTTGGCATCACAATTTGGTATAGATTTGTCCTTGATACGATTACCGGTGGGAATTTCTTAATGTGTCCATCTTTGGATGCTTTTAATGCTTTGGGAAGTTTAGTGGGATCACCACCTATCATGATCAATGAAACAACTTTAACTCTCGAACACGTTATGGAGATATTAGATGCAATTGAAAAAGAAGATGATTACCCAAGAACATCTTGAAAGTTTGGATAAGAAGATACATAATCTTGCTAATAAAATTGGATCTAAGGCGGGAGATGCTTTAAAATTGCTAAAGGAAAAGGAAACCATAGTTAACGAAAGGGTAGAAGAAAGTCCTTACCGTATTGATAAGTTGGAAGAGATTTTTAGTAATTTGGGTTCGGCTTTTTCTTCTATCAAATATATTGAAAAAATTCCCGTAAAGATTGGCAAGACCACGCAAGTCACTAAGAACAAAGTTGCTACACCTAGTGGCCACAAGGGAGATCTTAAAATGATTAGTATTCATCCCGACTTTGTTGAAATCATAAGAGATCCTATTTACAAGAATGAATTTTTTGGTTTTCTTCCTAGGAGTATTATCGTTAAGGATATGCATGCTAAATCTTTGAAGAAATCTAGTTGTGTGATTGAAGAGTTGAAAACCAAGGATGACAATACTTGAATCTATGCGTTATGCCTAGCTAGGGGCGTAAAACGATAGCGCTTGTTGGGAGGCAACCCAATGAATAAATAATTTTTTGCTTTTTCCTTTCTGTTTTTGAGTGTTGACACAATTATGCCTCTGTTATGATTGTGTTTTTATGGTTTATTTAGTGTTTGTGCCAAGTAAAGCCTTTAGGATGAGTAGAAGTGATGCTGAATCCGAAACAGAAACTTTGCGTCCAGTATATGAATTTTCATTTTTTTGTTGGAATGTGGTCTGGAGCTGAAATTTTAACACAGTGTTTCTATACAAATTCCTTACGTTGCCCTAGTTTTTCAGAATTTTTAGAGTTACAGAAGTATGGTTAGAGTATAGATTACTACAGACTGTTCTGTTTAAGACAGATTCTGTTTTTGTTGCATTGTGTGCTTGTTTTGATGAATCTATGATTTATATCGGGGGGGGGGGGTATAAGCCATTGTAAAGTTAAAATACAGTAGGTATAATGCAATAACAAAATATGAATGGGTTTGCAACAGTACCTAAAGTAGTGATTTGCTTTATTATACTAACAGATCTCACAAAGATTTTGTTGAGTTTTGTGTGATTGAAGTTTTAAAGTTTTGGGTGAGATCACGATGGATGAAGGAATAAGGAGTGATAAAAGCCAAAGATTGGGGATTCTACCACACCCCCAAGATATATCCAAAGAGAAACAAGCAACTAAGTTTGGGGATGACCCCGAGTGGCATCCCCTCTTTCTTCCAAAAGCCATCGGTATTTTACTTGGAGCTATATTTTTATTCGTCACATATCATGAGTTTTGCTTGGAGCGTCTTCTATCTTTGCTTGCTTTGCTTGTTTGTTTTTTCCTTTGTATCCTTGCTGTACACACCTACTTGGGAAAGCCAAAATCATGCTATGATTTGTTAGAATTGCTCTATGTGCTTCACTTAAACTTTTTGAGCTATAGAATTGCTCTAGTGCTTCACTTATATCTTTTTTGAGCACGGTGTTCTTGGAAACTTTTGTAGAAATACTCTCATGCTTCACTTACATTAATTTGAGAGTTAGTAAATTTTGAAGAAATCCTCTCATGCTTCACTTATACCTTTTTGAGAGATGAAATCTTTATGCTCATGTGCTTCACTTAAATTTGTTTGAGCTTGTCAAAAAGCAATGACAATATATGAAACTAGTCCCAAAGCAATAGATATCCAAGGAGGATATAATAAAAACTTTCATGAAGATCATTGGGCAAATTAAACTTGATTCTTTGTAATAGTTTTGAAACATGATGATAGTAATATGTGAGTCATGCTAGTGAGTAATTATGCTTTAGTAGGAATATTGGTGTTAAGGTTTGTGATTCCCTATGCATGCACGAAAGTCAATAGTTATGCAATGAAATTACATCCTACTTGTGGTGCATTATTCGGTGTTAGTTATACTCAATGCTCACTTATGTGAATTTTTGTTTTTTGGTTTGGTTGCTTCTCGGTCTATTTCCTAGCCTCCAGTTGTAATAAGTAGAAATACTACTTGTGCATCCAAAATCTTTAAACCAAGTTTTGCTTTATGAGTCCACCATACCTACCTACATGCGGTATTTCCATGCCGTTCCAGGCAAATTTGTATGTGCCATCTCTAAATTTTCAAAATAAAATTTTCTCTTTTGTGTGCCCGTACCGCTCATGAAACGGTGGGGAGTTTCCAATATTTTTCCATGCTAGATGTGTTATTCTCAAGATGAGTGTTTATTCACTTGTCCTTGCACGAGAGTGCGGTGGTAATAAGGATGCCCATTCTCAAAATGAAAAAGAAAAAATATTTACTTTATGTTGTCAAATAATAAATTCCTTGGAAAGTGTTGGTATGAAAGGTAACCGTGGATACGGCCCGCCATGGAAAGTGAAAGTTTGGTGGAAAAAGGAATAAACTTTATTTTCTGTTTGGGAACTGCCTATGATATATCTAGCATGGAAAGTATTGTGAGCTACTTTGTCGTTTTCGTTGACAGGAAAAGCATGCCACCCAAATATTTCTCTCTCTCAATTTAAACCTTGAGCTATGGCACCTCTACAAATCCCTACTTCCCTCTGCGAAGGGCCTACCTATTTACTTTATGCAAATTTTTATTACTTTGAGTCTCCATTTTCTCTTATAAAGCACCAACTAGGGGGCACTATGATCGTACTTGAGCATTGGGCATAGCTAATATTTGAGTGTGTTTCGTGAATGGATCAATGATTGAGCATGATGGGCTAGGGATAACTTTCTTTAGTGTTGATATTTTGAAAGACATGGTTGCTTGTTGACATGCTTGAGTATTGAAGTCATTATGTTAAAACTAGACTATTGCTATGAATCATTTACAAGTCCAAATGTCCATGCTATACAAAAGAAAAGAATATGAGATGAACATGTTAGGCAGCATTCCACATCAAAAATTCTGTTTTTATCATTCACCTACTCGAGGACGAATAGGAATTAAGCTTGGGGATGCTGATACGTCTCCAATGTATCTATAATTTTTGGAGTTTTTAGTTTTTCCGAAGAAAGCAAATTAACGAAGGAAAAACAAAAGCGAGAAAAACTATTTACACGGGAAAGCTCTCAACAGGTAAAAGAAGAAACGAGAAATCTTTTTGGGTTTTCTTTTAATTCTACGAACTAATGAAAAAAGAAAGAAAAACAAAAAAGAAGCGAGAAATATTTTTGGATTTTCAAAGTTTTCCAAACACACGAAAAGAAAGCAAAAATAAAACTAACATAGATATACAATGAAAGAGGGTGAACACCGACAATTAAAATGAAATGTGTGAACATGAATGTAGTGTCGGTGAGAGATACGTACTCCCCCAAGCTTAGGCTTTTTTCCTAGCTTGGTAATCACCATCCGTAGTAGCCATCAGGTCCAGGTGGGAAGTAATTAGGTTGGGTCACTTGAGCATCCCAAGCCTGAGCCTCGGCCTCCGCCACAACCAACTCATTCCGCTAAGTGATTATATATGATGGCATGATGACATATACATGTGCCATGATAGTTAAACAAAGAAGGTGCACGCAACACAATAACATCACGAGTCCTCACGCTATATACCACATTATAGCGAATGTGGTGCAGAGGCTCAGGTTCATCTATAAAATGATGATCTATCCTTGCTTGGTGATCTAGATAAACCTTACACAGCAAGTAATCATTAGGGCGTATAGCGCCATTAAAGTGTTTTGCTAAGAGAGTGGCGTAAATACCACCATGGACCTTTCCCCTAATCCGGTTACTATGCAAGCGACGTGCAACAATAGCTCCTAAGGTGAATGTTTTATTGTTAAATAATGCACGGTGCAAGATAGCGAGGGTAGGAGCACTGAATTGCCACCTTCCTCCATATCAGTTAAACACTTCCCTATAAATAACGCAAAGTAGTGCACAACAGGAAAATGTAAACTAGTGGATCTCGCTTTCGACACACGTCTACGTTCTCCCACAGTTAAGGTAAGGAGGAATTCCTCGAACTCCTCAGGTATGGGTTCATTTAAATGCCCATCAGAGGGAATCAAACATATTTGACGGAACTCGGTGAGTGGCATTTCATAATTTCCACGATATAGATCAAAGCGTACCATGGGAATATCGAGCCTATTCATGAAATAGAAATTTTGCACGAAGGAATTTGTAAGGAGGTAACATTGATCACACTCATCTGCGAGGAAGTTGGTCAGCCCGACATTCGCAATAAACTGCATGAACTCTTGGTAGAAACATGCTTCGTTCATGAAGGCATTATGTGACCATTCCACGGCCGAACTTCCTTGTTATGAAAGATGTTGATATCCCGATCTTGGGTACTCCCAGCAATTCCCTTGGGACTCCGGCTCGAAGAACAAATTTTTGAAATTTTTGGACCACAAAATGACGTCAACAAAACTTTGTAAGGTTGATAGCAACTACTCATAGGGATGCCTAGAGGCCATATCAAGCATTCAAACTACTTGGAACTCAAAAATTCGACATCCAAGCTCATTTTCAGTAGCACCAAGAGAAACAAAATATGTGAAATACAATCCACTAAAGCAAAAACTAATCGGAGTAATGGAGGAGTCACATACCAAGGGTCAATCCCTCATAACAGTTTCGGAAACGGAGCTCCGAGCAAAGAGATCGAAAATCTCAGGTTTGGGAGCAAGAACATGAGGGATAGAGCAACCAGGAATTTTCTCTAGAGGTAAGAGATGAAGTGGGCTAAATGGATAAGTGACGCGGTGCCTGTGAGGCCCCCAAGGCATCTAGGCACACCCTAGAGGGGTGGCGCGCCCTGTTGCCTTGGCAGAAACAGGTGCACCCCCCTAGGGTGTTTTCATCTCCACAAATTCCTAAACATTCTAGAAAAATTCATGTAGAAATTTTGCAACATTCTGGGCACTTCTATTTTTGGGTCATTTTTTTATTGCATGGATAATTTAGAAAACAAGATAATCATGACATTTTATTTTATTTAAACTATAAATAGCAGAGGGTAAACTATGGATACAGAGGGTTGTGCTTACTAATTCATCGACCACATGCCTCTCAAAAAGGATCCATTAATAAGGTTGATTAAGTCTTATTAACAACCATTTTCATTTGACATGAAACAGAAGAATCTTTGTATAACACTAGGTCACCTCAATGGGTATTTGCATCTCCCCAACAATAAGAATATCATACTTCTTCTTCGCGGTAGGAAGAGGAAATTTAAACTCCCCAATAGTCATTGTGGCCACTTGCTCAATAGAATTAATATTATTAACAAAAACTTGTTTCGTTGGAAAGTATACCATGTGCTGATTTCCATTAACATGAAAAGTAACCTTGCTTTTGTTGCAATCAATAAGAGCCCCTATAGTATTTAAAAAGGGTCTACCAAGGATAATCGACATGTAGTCGTCCTTGGGCATCTCAAGAATAACAAAGTCTGTCAAAATAGTAGCATTTGAAACAACAACGGGGACATCCTCACAAATTCCAATAGTAGCAGTAAATTTATCAGCCATTTGCAAAGATATTTCAGTAGGTGTGATCTTGCTCAAATCATGTCTTTTATAAAGAGAGAAAGGCATAACACTAACACTAGCTCCTAGATCACATAAGGCAGTTTTAACATAACTTCGTTTAATGGATCAAGGTATAGTAGGTAACCCGGGGTCTCCTAATTTCTTTGGTACACCACCCTCAAAAGAATAATTATCAAGCATGGTGGAAATCTCAGTTTCAGACATCTTTCTTTTATTAGTGACAATATCTTTCATATACTTTGCATAAGGAGGCACCTTTAGAATATCATGCAAACGTGTGCACAAGAAGACTAGCCTAAGAATTTCAACAAAGCGCTCAAAATCTTCCTCATCCTATTTTTAGAAGGCTTTCTAGGGAATGGCATGGGTTTTTAACATAGTTTTAAATAGCCGGATATAGCCCCGCTATAGCCTTTGGCACATGCTGCGGCTAAGTGCATTAGCCCAGCTATGTAGTGTTAGAACTTTTAAATAGCCGGCTATAGCCAGGCTATAGCTGTTTTCACAGGGTGCGGCTATTTGGCTTAGTCGGCTATTTAAAACTTTGGTTTTTAATCCATGGCTCTTTTTCTTTACCATGTTTTCTAGCAATGAAATCTCTCTTATCATAACGTTTATTCTTAGGCGGGTTATCAAGATGAGCAGCAGGTTCTATTTCTACATTGTTATCAGTTTTTATCATTATCTGGTTAAGCATCAACATGAACATCATCATTTTCATTATCACTAGGTGAATTTTCATTACTAGATTGTGTCTCAGCATCAGAAATAGAAACATCATCATGATTCTCAGATGGTTTTTCTATCAAGGGTTCACTAGAATCATGCAAAGTACTACAATTTTTCCTTTTGTTTTTGTTTTTCTTCTTAGATGGACTAGGTGTATCCTTATTTATATTCTGATAGTCTTGTTCAATTCTTTTAGGATGTCCTTCAGGATAAAGGGGTTCTTGTGTCATTCTACCCCCTCTAGTCACAACTCTAATAGCATGATCGTCCAGTTTAATATTCATTTCAGCAAGGAAATCATTTTGTGACGTAGCAACTTGTTCTAACTGAGTTTGGACCATGGATGAGTGTTTACCTAAACCTTTAACATCATTAGCAATTCTAAACATCAAGTCACTCAAGCGATCAATCATCATTTGTAATTGATCCTTAAGATAATTATTAAAATTTTCTTCCTTAACAATGTAATTATCAAATTTGTCCATGCATTGACTAGGAGTCTTAGTATAAGGTATATCACTTTCATCAAATCTACGGAGAGAATTTACCTCTACCACCTGTGTAGGGATATCAAGTCCATGTATTTCTTCAATAGGTGGTAAATTCTTGACATCTTCAGATTTAATACCCTTTTCTTTCATAGATCTCTTGGTTCTTGCATATCTTCTGGACCGAGGAATACAATACGTCTATTCTTCTAAATAGGTTCCGGCGGTGGTTCGGGATGTGTCCAATCATTAGCATTTTTCAAAATATTATTCAATAGTTCTTCAGCCTGGCTAATGGTCCGATCCTTGAAAACACAACCAGCATAACTATCTAGGTAGTCCGTAAAAACATCGGTTAGTCCATTATAGAAGAAATCAAGTATTTAATTTTTCTTAAGAGGATGATCAGGCAAAGCTTTAAGCAGCTGGAGAAGCCTCCACCAAGCTTGAGGGAGATTCTCTTCTTCAATATGCACAAAGTTAAATATTTCCTGTAAAGTAGCTTGTTTCTTATGAGCAAGAAAATACTTTTCAGTAAAGTAATATATCATATACTGGGGGCTACGCACATAACCAGGAGCAAGTGAAAGGAAATAATTCTTATCATCACCTTTTAGTGATAAATAAAAAACACATAAGTATGTAAAAGTAGCGAATCTTTTCCTCATGAGCAAACAAGGTGCCAATATTAGCAATTTATTAAGGTGTTCCACAGTAGTTTCAGTTTCATAACCTTGGAAAGGATCGGATTCTACTATAGGAATAAGTTGAGGATCAACAGAGAATTCATAATCCTCATCAGTAACACATATAGGAGAAGTAGGAAATTTAGGATCATGTTTGATTTTCTCCATCATAGATTTTTCTTTCGGCTTACATAGCATTTTCTTTAAATCAACCCTATCACTACAAGCAAGACAGTCTCTAGCTATCGCCCCATCCATAACATAACCATCAGGTACCTCAGGCATATCATATCTATTAGGAGAGCTAGGCATAATAGGTGAATCAAGGTTCTCATCAACTTGAGCATTTTCAGTTTCTCTAGACTTAGCAATATGAGCACCAAGCAAATCACCTAGTGGCACAAGTTCAGTTTCGTCTAGCATAGTAGTAGCAACATCATAATTATCATTCAAAGCAGAAGTAGCATCATAATTTACTTGCGACATATCATATTGAATAGCAGGTGGTGGTGTTGCAAGCTTACTCAAAACAGAAGGTGAATCAAGTGCAGAGCTAGATGGTAGTTCCTTACCTGCCCTCGTCTGAGAGGGTATGATCTTAGTTTTAGCGTCTTTCAGATTCTTCATAATGACAATAGAAATCCTTGGTGAACACAATAAATAGAGCTATACTCCCCGGCAACGGCGCCAAAAAAAGGTCTTGATAACCCACAAGTATAGGGGATCGCAACAGTCGTCGAGGGTAGTATTTCACCCAAATTTATTTATTCGACACAAGGGGAGCCAAAGAATATTTATTGGTCTTAGTAGTTGAGTTGTCAATTCAACCACATGTGGAATTTCAGTATCACAGTAGCAAAAGCAATAGGAACAGTAGTAGCAGCAGATTTGTAATGATTGTAATAGTAGCAGTAGCAAAAGTAACTTAACAGAAAACAATAAGCGAAAAGCATTGACCATGGATCAGTAATGGATTGATATGGATGATATTCATCATGTAACAGTTACACACTAGAGCGACACAGAACTATCTCCAATTCGTCAATATAATGTAGGCATGTATTCCGTATATAGTCATATGTTCTTATAATAAGAACTTCCATGACATCTTTTGTCCTACCCTTACGTGGAAGCGGGGTCCATATGGAAACGAAGGGATATTAAGGCCTCCTTTTAATAGAGAACCAGAACAAAGCATTAACACATAGTGAATACATGAACTCCTCAAACTACGGTCATCACAGGAAAGAATCCTAATTATTGTCACCTTGGGGTATGCAGATCATAACACATAATCGGTGCATACAACTTGCAATATAGGATATAAAACACTCTCATATTCATGGAAACATAATAGGTTCAGATCTGAAATCATGGCACTCGGGCTCTAGTGACAAGCATTAAGCATGGCAAAGTCATGGCAACATCAATCTCAGAACATAGTGGATACTAGGGATCAAGCCCTATTAAAATAACTCGATTACATGATAAATCTCATCCAATCCCGTCACCATCTAGCAGGCCTACAAACGAATTACACACTCCCGGTGGTGAGCATCATGGATATGTTGATGGAGAAGGGTTGGTGATGACGACGACGACGATCTCCACTCTCCGGAGCCCCAAACGGACTCCAGATCAGCCCTCCCGAGGAAGAACATGAGGTGGCGGCGGCTCCATCTTGTAGAACGCGATGAAAATTTCTCTCCAGTTTTTTCTCGGGAAATAGGAATTATAGGACTGGAATTAGGGTCTGCGGGGCCACGTGGCCTTCCCAAGGCAAGAGCGCATGCCTTGTTGCCTTGGCAACCACTGGTGGCCCCCCTCTAGTGGTTCTTCAATTATATATTCCAGAAAAAATCTCCAAAAAGTTTCGTCCAATTCTGAGAACTTTTTTTTCTGCACAAAAATAACAGCATGGTGGTTCTGCTGAAAACATCGTCAGTCCAGGTTAGTTTCTTTTAAATCATGTAAATTAGAGTCCAAAACAAGAGCAAAAGTGTTTGGAAAAGTAGATATGTTGGAGACGTATTAATGAGCAAGCCCATGATGATGCTCAAGATGATCAAGATGTAGCTCCTCAAATTTCTCTTGAAGAGCAATTGGACCATCGGGCCGCCAAAATTGCTTCCAGTCTACAACGTCAAGAACACGTGTTGAAGAACGTCATTGGAAGCCTAATAAAAGGGGTAACTACTCGTAAACAATTAACGGACTTTTGTGAGCATCACGCATTTGTTTCTTGTGTTGAACCCCAAAAGGTCTATGAGGCGCTTGAGGACCCGGATTGGCTAGAAGCCATGCATGAAGATCAACAACTTTGAGCGGAACAAAGTGTGGCAGTTGGTGGCAAGACCAAGGGAGAACCATAATGTCATTGGAACCAAATGGATCTTCAAGAACAAGCAAAATGCACATGGAATCGTCATTCGTGACTAGGCAAGATTGGTTGCTCAAGGCTACTCCCAAGTCAAGGGAATCGACTAGGGTGAAACCTTTGCACCCGTTGCTCGTCTTGAATCTATTCGCATGTTTGTTCCTTATGCTTCTCATCATGATTTTAAATTGCAACAAATGTATGTGAAGAGTGCTTTTCTAAATGGTCCTTTAAATGAGTTGGTATATTTCAAGCAACCCCCTAGGTTCGAGGAACCCAAGTTCCCCAATCATGTATATAAGCTCGATAAGGCACTCTATGACCTTAAACAAGCTCCACGTGTGTGGTCTGAGCACCTTACCGAATTGTTGCAAGACTGTGGGTCTGAATTTGGGAAAATCGATCCCACTCTTTTTACTAAGAGGGTTAAAGGGGAATTGTTCATATGCCAACTATATGTTGATGATATTATCTTTGGTTCTCCTAACCAAGCTTTCGATGATGAGTTTGCCGCACTAATGACAAAGAAGTTTGAAATGTCTATGATGGGAGATTTGAAGTTCTTTCTTAGATTCGAAGTCAAGCAACGTAGAGAAGGAACCTTCATCAACCAAGCCAAATATACCCAAGGCATGCTCAAGAGATTCAAGCTAGATGATGTCAAGCTGGCCAAGACTCCAATGCCAACCAAGTGCCAACTTGAAATTGATCCCAATGGTAAAGTGGCAGATCAAAAGGTATATCGTTCCATGATTGGATCCTTTCTTTACCTTTGTGCATCTAGGCTGGATATTATGTTGAGTGTGGGAATATGTGCACGGTTTCAAGCCGCGCCAATGGAAAGTCATTGTGTGGCGGTCAAGCAAATCTTTCAATATTTTTATCATACCACAAACTTTGGCTTATGGTACCCCCAATGGAGCAAGCTTTGATCTCATGGGATATTCGATTCGGATTGGGCGGGAGACCGTGTGGAGATGAAGTCCACTTCTGGAGGGTGCCAATTTCTTTGTCGCTCTTTGGTGATTTGATCTTCCAAGAAACAAAATTGTTTCTCTCACATCCACCGAAGCCGAGTGTGTAGTCGCCGCAAGTTGTTCTGCACAATTTCTATGGATGAGGCAAACTTTAAAGGATTACAATGTCACTTCTGACAAAGTGCCTCTTCTATGTTACAATGCAAGTGCAATCAAGATCTCCTACAATCCGGTGCAACATAGCAAGATGAAGCATATTGAGATTCTTCATCATTTCATCCAGGATCATATCAAGCGTGGAGAGATTGATCTTATATATGTCAACACTCATGAGAAACTAGTGGATATTTTCATGAATCCATTGCATGAAGCAAGATTTCGTGAGTTAAGGCATGAGCTAAATAACATTGATTTGAGTAATGTAGCTTAAGGCAATGCATACCACCGCACTCAACATTCTATCTTGTTTTAGATGTAGGCATGGACATAGGGGGATTGTTGTTCTTCTCATGAACTCACACTTATCTTATTATGCATAAATAAAAACAATCTTTCACATTAGCTATTTTTATGGTACTTGTGCTTCAAAGATGAGTTTTGGTCATGGGACCACGGTTAAAAGCTTTGCGGTGCCATACAAATTGACTCAAGCAAAGGTGGCTATGGCCACCGCCCCTCTCCCCTTTGAAGAGATTTGATTCCCGGTTCACATTTCACGATTTGGATTACTCCAAGTCTGCTCTTATTTTTTTTGTCATTTGAACTTGGAGTGTTCCTTTCCGTTTGAAGTTTTTATGGTCTCGAACCCAAGCCTATCTCAAATGCAACCCCTTAGTTTTGCATCATCCACCTCTTGATCAAAGGAAGTTTTTGTTGCATGTGAGCGGTACTACCGCTGGCTATGAATGGTACTACCATTCCTGGTCACCGGTACTACCGCTGGGGGGGGTACTTTTGGCCTCCTGCCAAATCCTAAGTACCCAGGCGATATTACCGTTGGGCCCTGGCCGGTATGACTGCACCAAGGGGTACTACCGCTTAGGCATCATGGGGGGGGGGGGTTAAGTGCACGGGCACGGGGAGTTCTAACTCCTCATACCCATTCACTCCTTCTCCCCATGACCCCTCTCCTCACAGGCGACCAAAACTATCGCGGCGGCCGCCCCAGGCACACAATCTCTGTGTCGTCTTCCACGATTCCGACCGGTGGGATCGTTCCCCCCATCTTATCTTGCCATGGAACCCGGTATTGCCCCCATTCATCTCTTTGACAGTTCTCTCTTTTGAATCTAGGTTTCTTAGGGCAATGCGGTGTGTTCCCTTGATTTTTGGCTAAATCGAGACATGAGTAGGCCGTGGAAGACTGCTAGGATAGGAGAGTCGAAGTTCTTTTGGAGTATTTTTTTTATTTTGTCATCACCGGTACTACCGGCTCTTGCCGTGGAAGTACATCTGAACTTCCAGTGGTACTACCGCTCCATCGGAGTGGTACTGCCGCTTCAAGTTGGCGGTACTACCGCTTGTGATGACTTGGTCCAAAATTCTCCAAACTTTCTTCTCTCTCTTGTTTTCAATTCCTTGGCTTATGCACTTTATTCATTAGCTTTCCTCGTGGCTCTTGTGTTTGTTTCAGGTGGTAGTTCCTCCGGTCCCCATCAGGCACGCCGCTAGAATCCCGGTCACGCTGGCTCCAAGCGAAACCTCCCAAGTGATGTTCCAGCCAGTTCAACCACTCAAGCAAGTCAGCAGCCGAGGAAGAACATCAAGACCGTTGCTTCCAACCCCAAAGCGATGGCCAAGCCTCCCGCTCAGATTACTAGCAAGGAGTTCTGGGCATATCGTCAGCGCAATCCCTATCGTCATGATCAGGATTGTAGTCTTGTCAACCGTCCGTTCTGTAACAGGGACAAGATGTTCGTTTACAATGACATTCTCAAGGCCAAGAAGAACCTCTATGTGTCCACCAAGACCATTGATGTTGACCATATGGAGAGGGATCTTGCTTACTTTGGAGAGGCTCTCGCTCTTTGTGCTCAGTTTGACATCACCAGGATCATCACCTTCAACAAGGACTTTGACTCGGAGCTTGTGGCTCAATTCTATGCCACGGTTCACTTTGACATTGATGCTACGAGGAAACTTACTTGGATGACCCGTGGGAGGGTATTGCAGGCTAACCAGAAGACCATCATGAACGGTCTTGGTTACAATGATGTGGGCCTGGAGAGTTGTCCTGGACTTTGCCCTCATAAGGCTACTGCTGCTACTCACAAGTCTGCCCTCCTTCCCCACTCCAGGATTAGGAAGACTGCAAATGGTGAGCTGACTGAGTTGGTTCCATTCCTTGACATCATGCACTGTATCTTTAGGAACAATCTTTTCCCTCGGGTGGCGAACCTGGATCAGGTTCATTCCTATCCGCTGGATCTGCTTCTTATGTGTCACAAGCAGAAGAACAAGACTTGCACTATGGATGTTTCCAATGTCATGTGAAATGAGCTTCACTCTTCTCTCTATGATTGCAAGTGCCCCATCTATGGCTCGTATCTTGTGAAGCTTATTGAGGACACCTGGGTATACCAAGATGAGCATCTTCTGACTGGTGATCTTGTGGTTCATGAGGTGATCAAGCTGAGGTAGAAGGAGCGCTGGGGAGCTCCTCCGATGGGTCCTGAGGTTGAGTTTCATCCCGTGGACTCTGATGATACTGTTGAGCCCGATTGTGATACACCCACTGAGCAGCCATCTTGGATTGTCAAGCTCAATAAGAAGGTCAAGAAGTTGTTATGCTTCTAGGATGACACTCAGGAGAAGATGACCAAGGCATATGTTGTTGAGAAGGTTTCTCATCAGCGTCAGGTCCTCATGATGAGGAAGATGGATCTTTCTGTGGACAATGGTTCTGAGAAGAATATTGAGACCAGGGAGGAGAGGATCTATACGCACAATACCTGAACTAATTCTTATGATTCCGTTGGTGCTACCTCTGCTTGCCGGGCTACAGGGAGTGATGAGGAAATCATTAAGGAGGTTCTTGCTGATGATGAGGAGGAAGACTACTAATGGTGAGGTGACTGAGTTGGTTCCATTCCTTGACATCATGCACCTTATCTTCAGGAACACTCTTTTCCCTCGGGTGGGGAACTTGTATCAGGTTCATTCCTATTTAGTGGACCTGATTCTTATGTGTCAGAAGCAGAAAAACAAGACTTGAACTATGGATATTTCTAATGCATGTGGAATGAGCTTCACTCTGCTGTCTATGATCGCAAGTGCCCCATCTATGGCCCGTATCTTATGAAGCTTATTGAGGACACCTGAGCATCTCAGTACCCAAATGAGCATCTTCTGACTAGTGATCTTTTGGTTCATGAGGTGATCAAGCTGAGGCAGAAGGAGCACTGGGGAGCTCCTCCGGCGGGTCCTGAGGTTGAGCTTCCTCATGTGGAGTTTGATGATACTGCTGAGCCTGATTATATTCCACCCACTTAGCAGCCATCTTGGACTATCATGCTCGAGAAGAAGGTCAAGAAGTTGTTCTGTTTCCAGGCCGACACTCAGGAGAAGATGTACAAGGCATATGTTGTTGAGAAGGTTGCTCGTTGGCGTCAGGTCCTCATGATGAGGAAGATGGATCTTTCTGTGGACAGTGGTTCTGAGAAGAAGATTGAGACTAGGGAGGAGTGGATCTATAAGCACAACACCTGTACTAATTCTTATTATTCCGCTGGTGCTACCTCTGCTCATCGAGCTACAAGGAGTGATGAGGAGATCATTGCGTAGGATCCTACTGAAGATGAGGAGGAGTCTGAGGAGTCGATGGATGAGGACTCGGAGTGATACTTCCACCTCGAGGCATAGTTGTCACTCTGTGCCTTTTTGGTGTCTCGATGCCAAGCAGAGAGTTTAAGACCGAGATTTGCTTTCTCAGGGTTGTTGCCGAGTCACAAGCTTGTTTTATCGCCATGTTTTATTGGTTGTGAACTATTTATCCTATTTGCTTTATAGTGTGAGACTTGGAGATCTTGTGTGTATTGTGTGAGACATATGTGATCCCCGTCTATCTTATTATATCATATTATGTTATCTTAGTATGCGTTGCCATGATTAGTCTATGCCTGTTCTATTATTCTCACATATTTTTCTTGCCTCGTTCATTACTCTTATTTAGTTGATTGAGTGTATTGCCTCGTTTATAAAATATAGGGGGAGTGTTGATCCGAGTGTGTGCGTCTTGAATTCCAAAAGCATTCTTGAATGGGGCACACATCTATGGGGAACCCTTTTATATTTTATGAATAATGGGGTTTGCATATTATTCATTTCTATTCATTGTGTAAATCCCACGTTGTCATCAGTCCACCGAAAAGGGGGAGATTGTTAGTGTCAGTGTAAAACCGGCAGACCTCGGGTACGGGGCCCGAGCTGTGAGATCTGATCGATGGTAACAGGAGATAAGGATCACGAAGCTTTTACCCAGGTTTGGGACCTCTAGATGGAGGTAAAACCCTACATCCTGCTCTTGTTATATTGATGGTGTAACGAGTACATAGTTGATCTACCTCGAGATCTTATGTTTGTGGTCTAAATCCTAGGGGTGATGATGATGTGTATGGGTATCCTCTACAGGCTAAACCCTACGGTTTATATAGGCACCGATACTTGTGATCTGCGTTGGGTTTTTCTGCTAAGAGGAGCGGATGATGCAGCATAGTATAGATAAGTATTTCCCTCAGTGAGAACAAGGGTTAAAGAACCAATAGGAGGACCACACAACTCCCGTCTTCAGCGCCTACGCACAAAAGAGCAAACACTTGCACCCAACGCGGGCAAGAGGGTTGTCAAGCCCCTTGAACTCGTTACTTGCAAGCAGATAAATAGTGTAGTTGATAGTTGGATAAATATAAATCACAAAATAAATAAAAATGAAATAATGGCAGCAAGGAAATCATAGTGTTTGTAAATTTATATGTGAATAGACCCGGGGGTCATAGTGTTCTCTCGTGGCATCTCTCTCGAAGTAGGCATACAGTGGGTAAACAAATTACTGTTGGGCAATTGATAGAAAAGCGCATAGTTATGCAATATTTATTCATGGCAATGATCACGTGTATATAGGCATCACGTCCATAAGCAAGTAGGTTGACTCTTGCCTGCACCTACTACTATTACTCCACCCATCGAACGCTATCCAGCATGCATCTAGAGTATTAAGTAAAACAGAGTAATGCTTGGAGAACAATTACATGATGTAGACAACTAAAATCAAATAAATATGAATCAACCCATCGTTTTATCCTTAGTGGCAGCAATACAAATATGTGTCATGTCCCTTTCTGTCACTGGGATATAGTGCACCGCAAGATTGAACCCACTACAATGCACCCCTCTCACTGAAGATAGATCAATCTAGTTGGCCAAACCAAATCAATAGATCGAAGAGATTTACGAGGCTATAATAATCATGCAAATAAGAGTCATATAATTCAAAAAAGACTCAAATCTTTTTCATGGATAATCTGAACCTAAACCCACAATTCATCGGATCCCAACAAACGCACCGCACAAAGTGATTACATCAAATAGATCATCGCAAAGATGCGATGAACTTTTTATTGAAGAACATAGAGAGTGAGAGAGCCATCTAGATACTAGCTATGGACCCGTAGGTCTATGGAAGACTACTCACATATCACCATGGGAGTAGAAAGGTTGATGAAGATGCCTTTGTGATCAATCCCCCCTCCGACAGGGCACCGGAACAGGGCTCCAGATGGGCACACGGCGGAACAGAGACTTGCGGCGGCGAAAAAAAGTGTTTCGGGAGCTCCCCTAGGGTTTTCAGAATATATGTGAATTTATAGGCCAGAGAGGGGCGGCCACAAGTTAACAGGGCACGACCACCCCCTCGTGCGTCCCCCGGACTCCTCCCAAAGCTTCCACATCTTCTTTTGGTCCAGAAAAAATCATCAAAATGTTTCGTGGCAATTGGACTTCGTCTGGTACTGTAAACCTGAAAAGCCAAAAACATGTAGAAAAAAACAACTGGCACTGGGCACTAGGTTAACAGGTCAGCGCTCAAAAATAATATGAATTGGCAAATAAATGCACAAAAAGCATCCTAGAATGATAATATTATAGCATGGAACAATCAAAAATTATAGATACGTTGGAGACGTATCAGCATACCCAAGCTTAGTTCTTGCTCGTCCTCGAGTAGGTAAATGATAAAAACAGATTTTTTGATGTGACATGCTACCCAACATGTAATCTATTGTAGGTATGATCATTGGGAAATGATGAATCAATAAACAATAACATAGTAATATCCATAAACATAAGTAACATAATCATCAAACTTTCAAAATATATGATCCTTAAAGAATGTTTACCCCCATTCATTTTATCATATTGGCATCGCATGACTCCGTCTTCACCACATAAATACAAATGCCAAGCACCATGGTGTTAAGCCACGCAATTGGATCGTACTTTTTAATGAGCTTCAACTTTTTATTACTCACTCAATACATGAGCGTGAACCATGCATATAGCATATATGTGGAATAGAATATGGTGGTAGGTATCAAAGGGGTAAAAGGGGGAGAAGAAAGTCTCGCATCAACTTGGCGTATCAATGGGCTATGGAGATGCCCATCAATAGATATAATTGCGAGGAGTTGGGATTGCCATGCAACGAATGCACTAGAACTATAAGTGTATGAAAGCTCGAATGAAGCTAAGTGGATGTGCATCCAACTTGCTTGCTCATGAAGACCTCAGGCATTTGAGGAAGCCCGTCAGTGGAATATTCGAGCCAAGTTCTATAATGAAAAATTCCCACTAGCATATGGAAGTGACAAAACATGAGACTCATTATATGAAAACATGGTGCCACTTTGAGGCACAAGTGTGGAAAAGGAGGTAGTAGCATTGTCCCTTCTCTCTTTTCTCTCATTTATTTTTAATTTTAATTTTGTCCATTTGTTTTTCTCTTTTTTTCTTTTTTTCTTTTTCTTTTTTTTCCTTTTCTCTTTTTTTCATCTGGAGTCTCATCCCGAATTGTGGGGGAATCATTGTCTCCATCATCCTTTGCTCACTGAGACAGTGCCCTAATAATGATGAACATTACACTTTTATTTACTTACAACTCGATATGAAAAACTACTAAACAATATGACTCTATATGAATGCCTCTGGCAGTGTACTAGGATGTGCAATGATCTAGTGTAGCATGTAAACAATGATGAATGGTGGCTTTGCCACAAGTACTATGTCAGCTACATGATCATGCAAAGAAATATGACAATGAGTGTACTAGTCATATGATGTAACAGTGGAAGTTGCATGGCAATATATCTCGGAATGGCTATAGAAATGCCATGATAGGTAGGTAGGGTGGTTGTTTTGAGGAAGATATAATGAGGCTTATGTGCAACTAAGAGTATCATGCCACGGGGTTTGGATGCACTGGCGAAGTTTGCACGATCCTCGAGGTGAGAATGGGCAATGCATGGTACCGAGGAGGCTAGCAAATATGGAAAGGTGCGAGTGAGTACATCCATGGATTCACATTAGTCATAAAGAACTCAAATACTTATTGCAAGGTTTTATTAGCTATCTTGAAGCAAAGTACTACTCGGATGCCCCTAGGGAGGAGGTTGGGAGGAGTTAACCATCACGTGCCTCCGACCTAAACAACACTAGGATTTCAACGAGGAATAAGAATGCTCACACATCATCACCATGCGATGACCAATATTTAGATGAACAGCAAATTAACATCGTTTAACTATCGATATTTCTACTAACCAACAACCATGCACTCACGCCCTTTCATATTACCACATCAATATCATTAATCCACAATTTCTCTTTTGTGTGCTACATGAAGGTTTTGATTATGCACTCCTTGAATACCTATTATTCTTGGACTAGTCTTATAACCCATGCAAATTACCGTCACTATTTATTAACTCTCTGAAAGTGCATTATATTGACTAGAGGGGGGTGAATAGGCGATTTTTACAAATTCATCACTTGAGAATTACTACTTGAGGAATTTACTAATGAAGAAATACGAGCAGCGGAATAAGTACTCAAGTGCATGCATAACATGGCAGTGGCATAGTCATCATGATGAAATAAAACATACACAAAGCACAAGTAGCGTGTAAACAGGATAAGCAGGCGAAAGACAAGGTGACTGAAGAATTTGAGATGAGGAAATTGAGAAAGTCTTCAGTCAAAGTCTTCAAACAATAACAATCAATTTCATCATCGATTTAACGAGGAAATGAAGGTGTTGAGGAAATACAACCAGGAGCTCGGTGAAGATCGACAATGATTTGATGACCAGTTCCAACTGTTGTGATAGTCGTACATCTGGTTTGGAGCGGCTTGGTATTTAAACCAAAGGACACATAGTCCCAGAACACACAATCCTTACCATATTCTCCTTGAGCTAAGGTCACATAGACCTCACCCAACACTCGTGGTAAGTCTTCAAGGTAGACTTCCAAACCTTCACAAACTCAGTCACCCGACGATCCACAATTTACTCTTGGATGCTCTAGACCATGAGGCCTAACTGTCTGGAAGATACACAGTCTTCAAGGTAACAAGCGTTGATTCCACACAGGAACAATCTCTTCAGTGATGCTCAATCACTTTGGGTTTCAGGTGTTTGGGTTTTGGGTTTTTCCTCACTGATGATTTTCTCTCAAAGTCCTCAGAGGATGGGTTGCTCTAAATGACCCTTGTCAATCTCTCTCGGAGCAGCCAACCAGCTAGTGGTTGTGGGGGGCGGCTATTTATAGCCAGGGTGCAACCTGACATGATAAGACATAAATGCCCCTAATGATATGACCGTTATGTGGATAGGATATTTGGACAGCTGCCGCGAAGCACAGCAATGGTCAGAATTTCGAACTATGAAAGACCTCAGAGCTATCATGTTCCTCAGTGTAGGCAATTCGCACTAGCGAAATCCTAATTCTTCAGTCAGACCAATTTCCTCAGAGACCAGAAGAACATCGTCTCTGTCACTGAAGAACTTGACTGAACTGTAAGAGATTTCCAAAGGCTTCACTTGAAAGATTGGGTATGTGTAAGCTTTGAGATTAGCATCACTTAGAAATTTTTCTTTAGTATTACCTCGACCCCCTTTAACAGTACGGTGTTTCCTATGACTCAAAAGAAAGGAAATGAAACAAGAGAACTAAAGTCTTCACGCTTCATAGTCCTCGCATCAATATCTTCAAGGTCACACCAATTTCTTCATTTTCAAAGTCTTCAAGAAAGCATCAAAGTCTTCAGTTGAAGACATTCATTTTTAGGGGTCGACATTCATCGGATATCTCAAACTCCTCAGGGACTTATAGGACATGTGTACACTCATAAACTCATTAGTCCCTGAACCTATAAGTCTTCAATACATCAAAATCACTAAGGGGCACTAGATGCACTTACAATCTCCCCCTTTTTGGTGATTGATGACAAATAGGTTAAGTTTTCAACGGGGGTAAACATATGAAGTGTAAGTACTGAGTTTGAGGAATTTGATTGCAAGATACAGAAAAACTCCCCCTTAAGATGTGCATGTTTGAGGAATTTGCTTTGGACTGCAAATGCACATGGCAGGATAGAATCTTGGAGATCTCCTCTATATCTTGTAATTCATACACGCATTTAACATATATCATGAGGAAATTGAAATGCATGACGGAAAATGGTGTCTAACAAAATTCAGCATGCATGCATTAAGGAACTTGAGGAGATAAGCATGCAGAAAGAAGTTCAAGAGAGTCAGACCACCATCGGACTTAAGCTTACAACTAAGCAAACAAACTCTTCAGAAGAGCGAGAGTTGTAACTTAAACAAAAAGAACCCATATATAGAGACCCGCATGAAGACTAACTCAAATTTCTCCCACTTTGTCATCAAGTGACCAAAAGGGACGAAAAGGAAGACTAACACCCTTGAAGAATTTCATCCTGAAGTTGGTGGAGGAGCGCCAGCGTTGTTGTCGGGGTCGTTTGTTGGTGCAGGGCCCGTAGCAGTGTCGTCAAGGTCCTTAGCTTCATCCATCGCGCGCGATGAAGAATATGAACTTGTGATGACCAGAGGAACTTTGACCTTCCTGGATTTCTTCTGAGGAGGGTGATACCAATCAAAGTTCTGCTGAAAATCCATCTCCTTGAGTTCTTCAAGAGTCTTGAAGTGTGAGAGGATGGCCCAGGTATGGTCAAAGATTTCATGCACATAGTAGTGGTTCTTCCTCATAGAATTCTACCAAACTGACGCTTGACCCACTTGTGATTATGATCGATTTTCTGATGAAGACTTAGAAGAAGTTCACGATCAGTCATCACACGAGGGACAGAGGCTTGAGGATTTTGACCTGCGGCTTTTGCAGCAGAGTCATGTGTGGCAGAGTCATCCTTGGTGGAGTAGGATGCAGCCTTACAAAATTGGTCATCCAATGGACGAGTGCCTTCATCAAGTTTTGCCTTTTCCTTCAGCTGAGGAAAATGTCCTTTTGAGGACTTCGATCGGAGGCAGAAAGCTGAAGTGATTCTGAAAGTCAGCCTTGTATGGAATTGAAGACCTTGATCTGATGAAACTCATGATCCAGGGAGCATAAGGCTTCAAGTCAAAAGGTGACAGTGCAACATTAGCCAAAATCCTCATGAAGAAATCGAGAAAGTTGATGGGAATCCCATGGATGATGTTGAACAGTAGATTCTTTATGATGCCAATAACTTCTTCTTCTTCAGAGTTGTGGCCCTTGATAGGACTGTGGCTTTTGGTCAAAATGCGGTAGACGGTTCTGGGCACATAAAGCCAATCCTTCACAAGGAAGGTTGTTCTTGGAGGTTGTCCTTGAGGCAAAGGATTCATCAACACTTCCATGAGATGATTTGGAAGTTCAGATTCCTCATAAATGAGCCTTGCACCTTCTGACGGAGGACTGACTGGGACATCATGAAGAAATTCAGAGGCTGGAGCTTTGTAGTGAGTATTCTCAGTCATCCAGTCCAATACCCATGAGTTGATGTCTGAGCCATTTCCAGAAATGTGCAGGGTTGCATAGAATTGAAGAATTAGCTCTTCATTCCAATCACATATGTCAGAACAGAATGGAAGGAGTCAAGCTTCGTGAAGAACATTCAGTACTGGAGTGAAGCATGGGATAGACTCCATATCCACATGAGAAATTTGCTAGTACTAGAAGACTCTATTTTTGTCAAACAGAACAGAGTCGTGGAAGTTTGCGTGTGTTGAAGTCCAGAACCTCTTCCGTCTAATTCTTGCCGAGTCATAAGGATTTTCATCAATGAAGAAGTGATGTTCAGCAAAGAAGTTTGCATTGTTCAATTTTAGCCTCTTTGTGCCAGAGTATGGTGCAGAGGGCTTGGGCTGAAGATTTGGTTTGAAGCGGCCCACACTCTCCTTAGGCACGGCTTCAGTTGCACCAGACTGAGGAATTTGAACAGCAGTTTCCTCAACAACAGTCGGGGTGTTGATTTCTCTTTAGCTGATGCAGCTGGAATTTCTTCAGGAATGGATTTGAGAGGGGTTGGACGCCCTTCAGATCCAGTATGTATTTGTTCAGTCTATGCAGGGGACTGAGGAACTTGAGTGAGGGGAGTGGTCATTGGTGAATTTGGGTGAGCTGCTTCCCAATATTCATCATTGATAAGAGGAGTTGTAGATCCAATGCCCACGTCCTCTTCAATTTCTTGAACTCCAGCCTCTTCAGCTGTGAACTAAGGCTGGGGCGATGATACCTGCAGGGGCGAAGCATTTGCTTCCACCTCAATTTCTTCATCAATCTGCTCTGAGGAAGCAGCATAATGAGTTTCTTCATCATCTTCGTCATCTGGAATGACATATTCTTCACCAAATGGGACTATCTCATATGATGGCACTGCAAAGATTGGTGTTGCATTTATTGGCTCATCTGAGGAACTTGGCAAAGTTCTCATTTTCTTGGCAGCTGAGGGTTCTGCGGTAGATGATGCCTTCCTTTTCTTTGCGTCTTCCTTCTCCGCAGCCTTAGTTTTCTTCACTTCTGATGCAGAAGGAAGTGTGTCTTTCCTCACTGTGACGCCCCCATTCTCGACCGTACGCTAAACATACGCGCAATGCGTACGACCAAGATTAGGGACTCACTGATTGATATCACAACACAACACTAGACACAAATTTAAAGTCATACAACTTCATATTACAAGCCAGGGGCCTCGAGGGCTCGAATACAAAGCTCGACAAGCACGAGTCAGCGGAAGCAAATAATATCTGAGTATAGACATAAGTCAGACGAGTTTTGCCTTAAGAAGGCTAGCACAAACATAAGCAGCGGATCGAAAGAGGCGAGGCCTCCTGCCTGGGAACCTCCTAACTACTCCTGAGCGTCAGCGTTTTCCACGTAGTAGTAGGCTCCAGCGGTGGTGTAGTAGTCGTCTCCGGCGAACTCCATCTCCTGGGCTCCATCGTCTGAACGCAGAATCGTATCGAGGGGGAAAGAGCAAGCAAAGCAGCGGTGAGTACTCATCCAAAGTACTCACAAGACTGACATTAGAACTATGCTAAGTATGCATCAGTATCAAGGAATGGGGTTATATTTGGGCTGACTGCAGAAAGCAAGAGTAGGGGGGAAGGCCTAGTCCTATCGAAGACTAGCATCTTCAGCATCTTGCAGCATTAGAAGAGAGTAGACTGGTATCACATATATAATCATATTATTGTAGCAATTTTATTAAGTAACCATGCCCAGAGATTCTTCCTCGACTCCCTGCGAGGAAGCAATCTCGGAGCCACATTCATTTTAATTTAAAGTCACAATTATAGTTGTATAAGGTCAAGGTACAACTCCAAGTCGTCCTGTTACCGTGGACACGGCTATTCGAATAGATTAATCATCCCTGCAGGGGTGCACCGCATCTCCAACACGCCTGATCACCTTCGGCCAGACACACTTTCCTGGGTCATGCCCGCCCTCGGGATAGCAGCACGTCGTCGCCCCACCTAGGCTCAACGAAGAGGCCAGCCCGCCGGTCTAAATCCTAAGCGCGCAGGTTCATGGGCCCACTTGCCCTTGCACTCCTGCATGATGCGAACGCGGCCGGAAGCAGACCTAGTACACTCCAGTCCAAGAGCTGTACCGTCCAGTCCAATCCGGCACGCGCCGCTCCATTGCTGACGTCCGAAGAGCTTCGACTGATACAACGACGCTGAGTGCCCATAACTTTCCCACGTGATGGTTTGGTGCGCAATAAGGCCAACGACCAACTCAGATCAAATACCCAACCCATTAGCATTTTATTAATGCGGGGCAAGCGCGACCCTCAAAGTGCGGTCCCGTCACCCAGACTCGAGGATGTGTGGCAAGGGCCTCTCCTGCCCGTCCACGCCTCAACATAATCCTTTGGATGCCTTACCGGCGCATCCCACCACATCTCACACACGGGTACCCTTGGGGCCGACCCGTCTCAAGACTGTCGGGAACTCAGGTCCACCTCAACCAGGGTGGTACCGCCTGTCCCTCCAGTCCCGTCCTTCCCATGTAAACAAAGTCAAGCAGAAGTAACTGTGTGTCTATACACCAAGTGGATATCCAAGGAATCACCCTCGATGGATCCCACTCGAGGTATGTGTATGACAGGAGTCGCTAGCGATAAATGGGAAGGAGGAATCACCCTCGATACCCACGACCGATTAGCTACGCTATAGAATTAACATCGGGAGTGCTAAGTGAGGTATCACCCTCGGCACCCGATAGTAGCCCTGCAGTGCCATACTTAAGGGGTGTGCGGTGATGTGAGGGGCCTGGCTCGTCGGTCGGTTGACCGAGTCTTCGAGTCGTCGAGTCGTCGATGAAGAAGCAGGGGCAACTGAGACTAATGGGGTCACTGGGGATTCATTGATCAACCTATACTAAGCAATTGATATGATTGCAGGTATAGTAACAGTTTATCAAAAACAGGCTATGCATCAGAATATGAGCTAACTAATACAGTAGCAAAAATCTAATGCAAGAATAAGAGGGAAAGGAATAGGCGATATCGGAATGCTCAAGGGGGTTTGCTTGCCTTGCTGCTCTGCTGCAAAAGGCTGATCGTCAGTCGCGTAGTCGTACCCGGCAGCAGCGTCGGTCTCGGGGTCTACCGGTAAGAAGAGGGGGGAAGAAACAATAAATATAAAGCAGACAATGCATCATGATGCATGACATGGCAATATTCAGAGCTAGGCATGCACTAACGCAGTACTACACGTTGCAGACGGAGCGGGAGAATATCTGACGATATTTTCCGGGTCTTTGGATTTATCGGACAGGCGATCCGGAGGGGAAAAGTTCCATGTTCATCATGCTAGGAGCATGTGACAGATGAACGGACAGCGTATTCGGATTCGTGGGATTTTTCTGATCAACTTTCATGTATAAAACTTTTTCATCTGAGCTACGGATTATTTTATATGAATTTCTAAACTTTTAATCAATTTCTGGAATTAACAGATTATTATAAATTCGAAAAATGCTATTATGACATCATGCTGACATCAGCATTACATCAGCAGTCAACAGTCTCAGCTGACTGGTCAAACCTGACATGTGGGACCCACATGTCATAGACTCATTTTTAAATCAGAGTTAAATTAAACTAACAGAGACTAATTTAGCAAGTGGGCCCATCTGTCATAGACACATTAGGCTAAATTAATTATTTTAATTAACCTAATTAACTAATTAGTTATCTGACAGGGGTGGCCCACCTGTCATACACACAGGGGGGACTGGGACCCACCAGTCAGTGACTGGACCAGGCCCAGTCAGCACGTTGACATGGTCAACGGGGTCGGGCTGGCCCACTGGCAAGTGACCCTGCGGGTGGCCCCGACTGGGCCACGTCGGCGGCGGCGCCGTCCGACCGCCGGAGGAGCTCCGGCGAGCTCCCGAAACGGTGGCGCGGCTCGGAAATCCTCTACGGGGCACCAAATCGTGCGTTATTGGGCGCGTTCGAAAGCTGGCGTTGCCGCCGTTCCATTCCGGCCATCGGGGCGAGCTGCGGTGGCCAGAGCTGAGCGCTATGTCGACGGCGGTGGAAGCAGGCTTCGGGCGGCGATGGCAAAAGGCGACGCAGCGCGTTAACGAGCGAACCAAAGGTGTTGGGCGATCCTACGCGACGCGGCGAGCACGATGGTGGCACGCCCGGGACCATTTGGTCACCGGAGGCTCGTCGGCGAAGAGCTCAGGCGGAGGAGTGTTTGGGCGCGCGTCGGGGGTGGCGCTAGGAGGCACGAGCGGGCGCGTGCGTGTGTGCGTTGTGCTCCTGGGAGCACCAGGAGCACGGTGTTGCGCTCAGGCGAGCACGACGGCGACGGTGGCGACGACCACGAGCTCAAAGGCGGCGACCAGAGCTCGGGTGCGGTGAAAGCTAGCTACGGCGGCCTAGGGGAGCAACCAGAGGAAGAGAAGGACGCCGGGGAGCTCACTTGCGGTGATGGGAAGGCCCGATGCAGTGGTGGTGCGGTACAGACGGCGGATCGACGGCGGCGAGCTTCGGGTCCAGAGGAAGAAGAAGGGTCGATGGCGACGGCGCAGGGCTCCAAGGGCTTGGTCCAGTGGTCGAGGAGGAGGGGCTCGTCACGGCGGTTCTTCTGGACAGGCTACGGAGGCGGGGGAGGGCTGTGGCCACGAGCTCAGCCGGGCGCGGCCATGGCTGCGCTCGGGAGGGAGTGGAGAGAGCGAGGGAGAGGGGGAGAGGCGAAGCAGAGGCGTCCAGGAGGTCGAGGGGGCTCGGCCTTATCCCCTCGCCCACCTGCTCCCGTCGGCGTGGCGAACGACGACGGCGCGGCGCGGCTCGGTCCACGGCGGGAGCGACACGGAGGGAAGAAGGACGGTGGGCAGGTGGGAGTGGGCTGGGCCAGCGCAGCCCAGTCGCCAGGTAAGTGGGCTTCTGCCCGTTTTTCTTTTGTTTCTTTTCTGTTTTCTTTTCTCCAGAGAGCAAAACAATTATTTGAGCCACCGTTTCATTTGCAAAAAATGTGGGAATTGGCCCAACAATTATGTTGCAATATATGGCAGTGACAGAAAAAGTCTGGGGCCCAATTGACTTTATTTGAATTTTTTTACAAATGGAAGAGCATTTAAAATGCCTCCTTTGCACTGTTTTAAATTGCTATGGCCCACCCTAGCTTGATGGTATGTTGTTTTCCCTAACAAATAATAGTTAGGGAATTTCTGTTAAATGATGAACATTTTTGCAGAAATATTTGAGCAACTTCAAATTTCACTTGCCAATTGAATTTGATTTCAAAGTGGAATTTTAAATGATATTTGAATCAAAGGTGATCAAGCACTGTTTAGCAAAAGATTAGCTTAATCACTTGGCCATTACTGTAGCTTAGTTACAATCATCACTGTAGCAAAACCCAGGGTGTCACACTCACCCTTGAAGGGTTTGCGGGAGGGGCAAAGGATGAAGTTGGTGCAGTTTCTTTAGGCACGACTGATGCAGTTTCCATGAGACTCTCAGATTCTTCAGGCGCAACAGATTCTTCAGCTGGCCTGGATTGTTCTTCAGGCGCAACATTGGGGGTTGTCTTGGCAATTTCTCCAGGAGCTGGAATTTCTTCATCAGCCCTAGCAGTTTCTTCAGAAGGCTGAGAAGATGTTTCAGCCTGAGGAATTTGTGGTTGTGATGGTGCATCAATCCTTGTGTTATGGTCCTTGATGACCGTGTTCACCACATTGACGAATTTGACCTTGGCGCCTTGCCAATCTGCATAATAGTGGTCATATTCGTCACTGAAGCTCTTGATTTCAGCTTGCACATAGACGAGTTTGTCAGGAGTGAGGTTTAGAACATTGTTCGTCAGGAATCTCTCCTTCTTGTACTGATCCTTCTTGGCCTTTTTGGACTTCTCGAATTTCTACTTTGCTTCGGGTATGAAAGCTGTCAACACATGACTTGGACCAGGAGGCAGCTTCAAGTCATCAATTGGGGTATGAGGATCTTTGTGCCAGATGTCAATGAAGTCGAGCACAGTCCTCGGATCCAATAGAAGAAGAATTTGAGTCCCCTTTACCTGAGCAACTCTCTGTTGCTTGTTTTTGATGATTTCAACAAGTTCATCATCACCAACTTCATCATCCTCAGATTCTGAGGGAACATGGAAAACCACTTGCTTCTTCCGAGGACTTGGTCTCTTGCCACATCCAGCAGTGGCCTTCACCTTCAGTAGTGTGGGACTGCTTGAGGAATGTGGGTGAGCTGAGGAAGTTGCTGATGCCCCTGAGGCAATTGAGAATCTAGTAGTCCGCTGACACGTGGCAAGATGCATAGGTGTTGAGGATTTTGCGGCAGCAATTGAGGATTGTGCAGCCACTGAGGGCATTGGTGCAACCTTTGAGGAATTTGCTTGAGGAATCTGCTATGAGGACTTAGCAGACGAGGAACTTGGCCGTGAGGCATTGAGCTTGAAGATTTTGGCTTTACGACTGATTTCTTCGGCATGGCCTTCTTTGAAGCAGTTCCACTAGTAGAGGCCCCACCAGCGGCAGCAGCAGCAGCAGAGTCTTCATTGAATTTCCTCACTGCATCACACGCAATCTTCTTTAGCTTTGCTTGGCGCTTGGCCCACTCCCTAGGAAATTCCTCACCCATCCTGATGCTGGTAGGGTCAGCCCTTTGACCAGCAGCCAGAGGAGCTCTTGAGCATGGAGGGTTGACAGCGAATTTCTTCGTGTACTTAGGAGTGACATATCTGTACTCCTTCCATTCCTTATCCCATCTCCTCTCGATTTTCTGAATGCGTGTTTTGCGCTTCTCTTTTGTCTCTTTGCCATAGATTTCCTCATCAGGGGTACAATATTCATCATATATTTCCTCTGGAATTTCAAAGGTAGTATTTTCTTCAGGCTTCTTCCTTCCCTTCTGAGGTCTTTTTCCTCCAGCCATTTTCTTCACTTGAGGATTTTCAACTTTTGAAGATTCTAACGATGTATGCAATTTTTCTTCGAGGAATGCTGCAAATGAGTTAAGTTGATGAGAACCTAGAGATTCATTAGCAGACATTTGTACCTATGAACAGAGTATAGGTGCGAAGAATTTGAAGAGGTCATATGCGTTCTCAGAAATTTTCAAAAATATATCAAGTTGAGGAATTTGATCATAGATGTCTTGAAGAATTTCACTAAGTGTTCTTGACTTAGGTTCTAGAGTTGTGCAGGTTTGAAAATCCACACAATTGAGGAATCTTGAAGAAAATCATAGCTTAGAGAAATAAATCAAGGGATAGAAGCTTTACAATGTTTACAGAGTGGATTTTTGAGGAATAAACACCTTTGAGGATTTTGTGGCAAATCTAAACGATCAAATAAGGTAATAAAATGAGATTTTAATTACCCTTTATGAAGAACACAACAAAATGGGAGTTAGATTGAAGAAGTTTGTCGGCCCAGATCTCCTGTGCCCTAACTTGGCGACAGAAGACAGCTACGACGGCGGTAGAGTGAAGATTTCCGCGGCCGGCGCGAGTGCGACGACGAGGAGGTTGAGGAAGTGAAGCTCTTCCTATCCGGTGGTGATGAAGCTTAGCGGCGATGCTAGGTTAGAGCTCGGGAGCGATGGGATTGAGATGGAGTAACTTTGAGCAATGAAAGGGAGAGGAGTATTTATAGAGGGAGTGAAAAACAGAACGCTCGAAGAATTTGGACATCCATACCCCTAACCCTTGCTATCCTATGGACATGTGGCACTCACATATTGAGTTTTTGAGATAGTGGGGGATCATGGGTGATTATTTTAATCTAATCGTGGGAAGTGGGATAGGTTTGAGCGGCAACCGCCAAAAAATTGAATTTTAATGTTTCGTTCGCAAATTCTTTAGCTGACAAGGACAAAGTGAAGACTTTGAATGGGTTTCAAATAGAACGTATAGGAAGAATTTGTGAACAGACTGGGTTGAGTTTAGCATGAAGGGGGAACGGGTCCGATCACATTCACTTAGAAGAAAATCAACTTGAAGAATTAGCATAAGTGGATGCTGTTGAGGACATTGCAAACTCAAATATATATACATAGGAACGAGATTCTTTATCAGAACGTACCTAGATCACAACTATCAGAACCGCTCATAGGTGCATCAAGATCTGAACGTTTCATTCCCATTGGTTTCTTTTTCTCTCTCTTTTGCTTCATTTTCCTCATGCATTTTGACTGACCATGCCTGCCACGCTCAGGTAAAGTTCTGGACCAAACCTGCCAATTACTTGGCCCGATGCATGTTCCCATGCGGTTGTCACATGCAAGCCCATCAAAAGGTTCCAGGTTGTTTTTTCTCTCCCGATTGACCCCGTTTTACGTTTCACTGTTTCCATTTTACCACTTTGAAATTACAGGACTGTATACTAGGGTGATGTGGTTCCTGTATCTGCTCCATAGCGAATCCTACGCCTCCCCCCCAAAAAAATCATATTTGTAGAAAGTCTATTCAATATACGGCCCAAGGAAGTTTTTCATATTCTCACGTACGGTTCTCACTTATATACAACAAGTTCTTCAGAATAAATCTAAACTACATTTAGATTTCCATCCTATCAAAATTCTTCAAAATGCGTTCATAGAGCCATGATAGAAAGTTCGAGACAAAAAAACACAAATTGTATCTGTAAATTAGTACAAATCTACGAAACAAAACTTAGCGCTAACACATGCACAAACTTGCACCAAAAACTAGCACAAAAAATTGGCGACCACGGAATCAAAGCACCAAGCCAACCTCTCACATCCTCAAAATGCAACAAAAATCTCAGAGCATCAGCCCACTCGCAGAGGGTCGCCTGCGGCCCTCGTCTCATGGCGATCCTCTGCTCGTTGGAGGCAAACATGCCCACCGACGAGGAACTCGCAGAAGAGGATAATGTTGTCGTGGTGGCCAAATCTAGCAGAAGCGACCACCGCGGCGGTGGTGATCGCCGTCGGTTGACATACTAGCCACCCACCTGCTCGTCGTTGTGCATCTGCTCCGCCGTGTTTTGGCTCCACCATGAATCTTGATGCGGAAGTGTGATCGCCGCAGAGGTTCATGAATAATTGGTGGTGGTGAGGCTTGATAGGGACGAAACACTGGTGGAGAGAGAGAGGAGGAATAGAGCTCTATACAGCGCTGGTGGCGGTGCTAAAATCCATGTGTGAACGGAGTCGGGGCCGGCTGCATCTAGCAGGAGAGTTTGGCATGGAGCTTCTTGACCTCATCCAGAAACAATCACAGCGGGAGAAACCCAGGCTCCTCAGAGTTTAGCGATTCCTGGCCGTCGGATCTGGTTCTTGATGCGTTTTCGGCCGTTCGATCTTCCACCAAAACCACCTCGACCGTCAGATCAGAAGAGGCGACTGTAGATCGAAACAGTGTCGAAACGACCATGCCACCGCCAGTTATTCCAGTGCCCCACCGATGGTATTTTTGAGATTTCACATGGTTGGCAAAGTGCCCAATAGCGACAGGGGTGAGGGCTAGCCCCCTCCCACACACTCTCCTCTCTTCCCCTCCCCCTCCCATGAAAACCCTAGCCGCCACTATCCGTCGCGCCCTGCAGCCGCCGCCGCGCTGCCAACCCCTCCACCTGAGCATGACGCTGCCGCTGCTCCCCCCCCCCCCCCCCCCCCCATCAAGGTCGCCCCTTGCAGCTCCTCCTGATCCACCGGTTGGCGCTCTTCCTTTGCAGTGAGGCGAGGAGCACCGGCAGATCGAGCGGCCGCTGGTCCTCTGCCAGGAGCACCGGCAGATCGAGCGGCCGCTGGTCCTCTGCCCCAGGCCCTCATCGTATTCCTCTCCCCTTCCACGCCGCCTCCTCCGCCGCCGCCTCCATCCACGGTCCCTCTTCGAACTCCAAAGGTGACCCTCGTGGCCATGAAGGACGACGGAGCCATCGGTAGCGGCGGCGGTCGGACTGATGCGGACGTGGCTGCGAGCTCGACGTGAGAGCAGCGGGAGCGACGAGCTCACCAGGCCCTCCTGCCGCGCCTGCTAGACCTCCAGGTCCATCTCTCTCCCCCCACCCCTTCCCCTCTCCCTCCCCAAAGAATCTGTAGCTGGAGATTTCAGACTGCTTGGCGTGGAATTCAAAACCCTAGCGATTTGGTTTGGTGTTCATAGAGAGGAAGATCAGGCTTTACATTTGTTTACTCATGATGTCGTGTTCTTCAATTTTGCAGGAACTGCTCAAGTATCTAATTCCAATTGTACATTGATCTATTGTTGTTCTCACGTTGCCTCCTCCGTGTCTTTATAGGTTATTACCCGTCTTTTTTTGTAATATATACTGCAAGTCCATACATACTGCAAGGTCATGTGTATTTGGAGTCCATATATACTGTAAGGTCATATGTATTTCAAGTCCATATATATTGCAAGTCTGCAACCTGCATTTTAGAAAGCTCAAACTTGAATTGCTCTGTTTCAGGATTTAAATAGAAAGAAACTTGAATGTTCTTACTCATACAAAGGTGTTTTTTTACATGTAGGTGTATTCTTTTAATCTATGCATGAGCCAGGTTTTTGTGATGTGCAGTTTGGCGCATGAGCTCGCGGATGCTAAAGAAATTCCTAGGTGGCCTTTTGTTTTCCAAGATTATTGTTGTACATTTGCCTATTTAACTTCCTGGATGGCCTAATTATGAGCTTGCGGATGCTCAAGAAATCTCAAAGATCTGTTTGCTGATCTACAAATGTGTTTCTCTTTTTTACATTGATAGACAAACTTTTGGTCGTACTGGCCAAGTATAGTTCTAGGATCAATGCTTATAGTTTGTTGTCAACTACTACCACTGATGGCTGATATATTTATATAGATTGTGAGCATTTTGGCAGGCCCGTCGCTGGATAAATATACCATAGACTGGACTGGTGGATTGAGTACAGTTGATGAATACAGATTCTGTTCATCAATATATATGTTTCAAATGATATTTTATTTTGTGTTCTTTTCTCAAATGATATTTTAAGCGTAAGGTTCATGTTGAAGTGTCTAAAAAATTAGGTTTTGCAGATAGTAGCCTTACAGGTGTTGCACCATATGTTCTTACAACTAGACTTGCTAGCATGTGGAATTTGGATTATTTCATTGTGTATATGCTGATATCAAGTCACGCTTCTTTAATATTTGCTTGCGTGTCATTAGTCCTTATTCCCTGCTATTTTTCTTAGGTTATGTATAGATAATTACCTAACGTGGTGTACACATCATGCTCTTAGAATTGGATTGGAATTTGAGGTGTTTCAGTGTGATCAGATATATAGTTGACCCCTTTTCTATCCTTAGCTGATGTGTTGATAATTGATCCTTTTTTCATGTTCTCCTAGGTTATGCAGGTAGTAAAGGAGAAACCTGTACTTTTGAAGGTTTTGTGTGGATTCATGTAATTTGTGTATGGGCTATGCTGTTTTAGTTCCAACACGTGTAGTTTTTTGGTTAATCGCTTTGGGTTCTAGATGCTTAATTAGCTTGGTATTTCTGTTGGTTAATCATGTTGTCGATTATTTTTTACAGGCCTTGCCTTCAGCTTTGTGGGTCCTGTAGTTTTACCTGATCTATTGACTCTCGCCAGGTCAGGTAGGATATATTGTCCCTCTCGTGTCTTGTTATATGTATGTATTCCTCTGTCTAACACTACCTTGCCTTCCATGTATTGATACTGTTACTTTTGTTACTTTATTATTTTGCTCGAAGGGTAACCATATGCATGAAGAGATCCCATAAAATTTTGTTGCCCCGTTCGTGGGCTTTCTCCAAGATGGAAAGACCTATGATATTTGAAAGTTTCTGGTTTTTCTGAAGAAATATGTCTTCAGGGCAGTGAAGGGTTTCTGGTCTTTCTGAAGAAATATGTCTTCAGAATCATATACTGAAAGATACGTGATTAAATTCACAAGGTACACAACTCTTACTGAAGTAGAAGGCCTTGAGACAGAATGCCCCTTTATTTACCTTCCCTGACTCTGGCTATCAGCTTCCGAGGCCCACGGATCTGCCTAAGAACTTGCCCATTTGCATTTAAGCACCTTTCTTAGTGTTCGGTATAGCAGGAAACTATCATTGATGTGATTAAATCGACTATAACCATTAATTTTGGATGTTTTTACTGATTTTGAAGATCCAGTTCACTTAATAATATCACGGTGTGATATTTACTAATTTTGATCTGTAGACTACAATTTAGAATTATAAGAATTTGTGTTCTCTATTCAATCGTTGCTTATGGCATGAGCTTTTGGTTGCATCAAGGACTTGTACGTGCCTGTTTCTAGGTCAGATTACTTGATAGTAACCATGCTAAAGAAGCAATGTGTCTATCTTATCACAGCCAAATAATAGTTTCTACATACTTATAATAGTTTCTACATACTTATAGGCAGTTTATGGATCAGCATTACATAATGCGGTCGTTTTGATGTACGGTAATCTTTATTTTTGTGCAGACTGGGAAGGCTTTCTTGAAGCAGCCAAAGGGCTATCTTTGGCAAGGGATTTTCATCTACCTCTTATTTTCATCTACGAGGGAAGCACAAGCTGCTGGTGGATCGGGGTTTCTCGCGGCTGGATCAAGGTCTGAGTGCCGTCCTTAGTCGTCGTCGTCGTCTTCGCCTCACCTCAGGTGCCTCCTCATAGCTCTTTCACTCACAGCCCTCCATTCCTTGCCGCTAAGCGTGTTGGGTCGTTGATTCCATCCGTGTTTTCCAGGTGAACCATGATTTTGGTTGCTCTTGGCCTCGCTGTCGTGTCTTAGGCTCGCCTCAGGTTCGCACAGCTCCGCTTCCGCCATGTCCATGGAGCTCCGTTCCAGATAGCATCTCAGAGGAGGAGTGGTGACTAAGCCTAAGAGTTTTGATTTCAGCTGCTTATGCAGGAGAGGTTGGTAAGGTCAACTTTTACCTTCCTCTTATGCTTGTTTCGTTATGCAGATCATGCGGATCTGATCCATGTCTACCTATTTGATGCAGCATTGTAGTCCTCTTGGTGATTCTCGGTGTGTGATGGGCTCTTGTGCGGAGGAAGCTGTTACGGCGACCGTCGGAGGAAGGGCACGCCGTGAGGCAGTCCCAATGGACAAAGTAGCAACCGTCACACCACTGATTCAACTGCTCTTCTGCTCTCTGTTTTTGTGTGACTTTCATTTAGTTGTGGACAACCTTTATAAAACGAAGGCTCTAGGCTCTAGGCTGTAGCTAACCACTCTTAGACGCTCTGTAGATTTGGTTCTGTTTATAGATTGTGATTTATCCAAAAGGCTGTTTAGTTTAAGAGTCTCTGACTTTCTTTAAAGATATCTACTTATGTAGTTACACAGTTTGAGGTACATCATTACATGTTGAATATAGGCACATGTTCGTTACATGTACACTGATAATTAAAGCGGTGTTGTGCTCGCTTGATGTAATAGAATAGGAGGGTAAGTAAGTGAATCGAAGCTGAACTATTGTAAATTCCCAATTTTTCTGTGAAACAAAATACCATATTGTTTCAAGTATTACTGAGTCAGAATTTGCAGTAGTGTACTATCCCACCATTCTGTTACCCAGACATTGAGTTGGATAAAACTATCATTGTTTCAGTATACCATCATTCTGTTAGCCAAATATTGAACTTGACGTGGAATTTATTGTTATTATCATGTATGTTTAGTTTCGAACTTCTATCCTGTATAGTCAACATACAAGATAATCAAAAATGCATGATTCTTCACTCTATTGTTACTTTACTGTTATTATCATGTATGAATGCATATGTTAAACCTGAATTACTACTAACTTAACATTACCCGTTTGACCAAAATGTCGGGACCGGCACCCTCGCCCCAAGGCGCGGTCCCGATCTAGTATGGATGAATTTGGGGAGAGTTGAGGCAGTAGTACCGCACAAGGCTGGATGGCCATCTCGTTCTGTGTGTGGGGACCAAAAAAGAAATATTAATGCAAGTTTTGCCTATTTTTGTCGGTGGAGGCTCATGTGTGGCAAGGACACGTCTGCCACTAGTGGCCATGCGTCTATATATACGATCTCCAACTATTTCCATACCAAGAAATTTTGTGGTCTCCCATATGCCCCTCTACCAAACATCATTCTGGCATCCTGCTGCTCGCAGAAGATCCTCCACTGAAGGGGAGGAATCTCTTTTTTGTGTGGGGAAGGGGATGAATCTCTTTGACTTGTGCTTCACCCACGAGTATATGTGGCCATCTCAGGCCCGGCCCGGCCGGCCCTCCCAGGGCCTAGGCCCGACGGGCTTGCCTGTGGGCCGGGCTTGGGCCTGAGTTTTGAGCCCACCAGCAGGGCCGGGCCGGGCTTGGGCTTGGCTAATTGGAAATTTAAGGAAGAGGCCCGGCCCACGACCCGAGGCCCGACGGGCTTTTCAGGGCTTGGGCTTCGAAGTAGGCTTTATGGCAGGCCTGGGCCGGGCTTGGGCCTCAGTTTTCTGCCGTGGGCTTTTTAAGGCCAGGCCCGGCCCGGCCCATGGCCAGGTATACCCACGAGCCAACCCATGTGCTTCTCGTAGAGTCTCGAAGACAACGATGATGAGGTTTAGCAATAATAATATGTCTCCTATAAAACATTTAAGAGCAACTTGAACCGCGCGCGATCCAAACATTTAAGAGCAACTTCAACCGTCAGCCAAAGTCCACTTAAAACATAATTCAACATAAATTAAAATAATAAAAAGTCCGCGCCCACCCGCACGCTGCTCTAGACGCCCACCTTGCCCTTGCCCTTGCCGTCGCCGTCGACGTCGTCGTCGGTGAGGTCGATGAAGGCGGGAGGCGGCCCAGCTGATGTGACGACGGCCCGATCTTTCGATAAGAGAGGGGATAACTATCGATTTGGTGGATTTTGACCTTGACGATCCGGCTATACCGTACCCGACGATACGCCTCGACAATTGCTAAACCAATCTCCAATGGTTATTGACCTTGCCGTAGGCACGATCAACCTGAACAACGAGGTTCGAGTTCCTGCAAGCAACCGAAGAACCAGCAAGAACAATGGTAATTGTAATCTGAAATTACGGATAATAAACTGAGCACACGAACTAGATGAAAAGTTAGGGATTCATTGTGGATCTGACAAGGCGGTAGTCTTACACGTCTCGTAGATGCGATTTGTAGCAATAGCTAAACAATACAATAAAACCCAAAGTCTAAACCTAAAAGTAGCTAACTATTTATTACGTTCGGCGGACCGCCGTTCACGCTGTGCGACAACGTGTCCATATCGGCTACGACTGCCTGTAGTCCATGTTAGGATTATCTCTTCCTTTAATTGATTGCTAGATTGACTTGTGTGTACGTGGCTCCCTGTAGTCCATGCAGTCTAATTCTCCTTCTCTTTTAATCACGTACATGCCCCATGAGTGGTTCGGTTGATTCTGCATGCACACAGTGTTGTTGCTTATTGGAATCAACATGCAACGTTTTCCATCCTTTAACTTCATGTGGCTTTCTCTGCTCACCCATGCCTTCGTTCTTAAGTACAAGTAAATCGGAATATGAGTGTAATAGCATATTCTCATTAGTTAAATAATATGTACAAAAAAGCGATAGTACCTGGTCATTAATTTGTCTCGCTCGCGCTCTAGTAATAGGACCAAGCGGAATAAGTGATGTAGAAGTCCCGACGGGTGTAACAGTAGAAGAGATGTCCTCATCATCCCCCCTTTCTTGAATCGAAGTCGTCCTCGACGGTATCTCCTCGTCCTCACCCAAATAGGGTTTTAAATCTGCATTGTTAAATGTAGGACTAACCCGAAATTCTGCAGGCAGGTCAAGCTTGTATGCATTGTCATTAATTTTTTCTATCACTTTAAAAGGTCCATCCGCACGCGGCATTAATTTTGACTTCCGTAAATCTGGGAAACGGTCTTTTCGCAAATGCAACCATACTAAATCACCCGGTTCAAATACAATACTTTTTCTACCCTGACTACCAGCAAGTTTATACTTGGCATTCATGCGTTCAATATTTCTCTTAGTCATTTCATGCATTTTTAATACTAGCTCAGCACGTTGTTTAGCATCAAGGTTTACCTTCTCCGAAGATGGAATAGGTAATAAATCAATTGGCGCACGAGGTATAAATCCATAAACAATCTCAAAAGGGCATAATTTTGTGGTAGAATGAACTGAACGATTATAAGCAAACTCTACATGAGGTAGACATTCTTCCCACATTTTTAAATTCTTTTTCAAAACAGCCCTAAGCATAGTAGACAGTGTACGGTTAACCACTTCAGTTTGACCATCTATTTGAGGATGACAGGTAGTACTAAATAAAAGCTTAGTCCCCAATTTTGTCCATAACACCCTCCAAAAGTGGCTAAGAAATTTTGTGTCACGATCGGAAACAATTGTATTTGGCACACCATGTAGACGGACAACTTCTCTAAAGAACAAATCGGCAATGTGAGTAGCATCGTCACTTCTATGACAAGGTATAAAATGTGCCATCTTAGAGAATCTATCGACCACAACAAATATACTATCCCTCCCTCGTCGTGTCCTAGGCAGTCCTAATACAAAGTCCATAGATAAATCTTCCCAAGGAGTGCTAGGAATAGGAAGAGGCATATATAAACCATGTGGGTTCAATCGTGACTTAGCTTTTTGGCATGTCGTGCAGCGTGCAACATATCTCTCCACATCCCTTCTCATTTTCGGCCAGAAGAAATGACCAGCAAGGATGTCTTCTGTCTTCTTGACACCGAAATGTCCCATAAGTCCTCCTCCATGCGCCTCCTGTAACAACAAAAGACGAACAGAGCTATCTGGGATGCATAGCTTATTAGCACGAAAAACAAATCCGTCATTAACGACGAACTTGTTCCAAGTTCTACCCTCTCTGCAATTGAGCAATGTATCTCTAAAATCAACATCATTAGCGTATTGCTCTTTTATAGTTTCAAGTTCAAAAATTTTAAAGTCAAGTTGTGATAACATGGTATAGCGTCTAGACAAAGCATCGGCAATAACATTCTCCTTCCCTTTCTTGTGCTTTATAACATAAGGAAAAGATTCAATAAATTCAACCCATCTTGCATGTCTACGATTCAATTTGCTTTGACTTCTAATATGCTTGAGTGATTCATGATCAGAATGTATGACAAACTCCTTAGGCCCTAAATAATGTTGCCATGTCTCTAAAGTCCGAACTAGTGCATAAAGTTCTTTATCATATGTTGAGTAATTCAGACTAGGCCCACTGAGTTTTTCACTAAAGTATGCTACCGGTTTGCCTTCTTGCAATAAAACACCGCCTAAACCAATGCCGCTAGCATCACATTCTAATTCAAACATCTTATTAAAATCAGGTAATTGCAGCAAAGGGGTGTGTGTGAGCTTATCTTTAAGAATATTGAAGGCTTCCTCTTGTGCGTCGCTCCAAACAAATGGCACATTTTTCTTTGTGAGCTCGTTGAGCGGCACTGCGATGGTACTAAAATCCTCCACGAACCGCCGGTAGAACCCCGCAAGTCCGAGAAAACTCCGTACGTGTGTGACCGAGTTAGGGGTCGGTCAACTCTGGATCGCTTCAACCTTGGCTTTATCAACTTCAATTCCCTGCGCTGTCACAACATAGCCAAGAAAAGAGACTCGATCCGTGCAAAAAGTGCACTTCTCGATATTACCAAATAAACGTGCATCACGTAGAGCAGAAAAAACAGCACACAAATGGTCGAAGTGTTCCTCTAGTGACTTACTATAAATCAGAATATCATCGAAGTATACTACCACAAATCGTCCAATAAAAGCCCGCAAAACTTCGTTCATTAGCCTCATAAAAGTACTAGGTGCATTAGTTAATCCAAAAGGCATACCTAACCATTCATATAAACCAAATTTAGTTTTGAAAGCAGTTTCCCATTCATCACCTAGTTTCATACGAATTTGATGATAGCCACTACGCAAGTCCACTTTAGAAAACACAACTGAGCCACTAAGTTCATCAAGCATGTCATCTAATCTAGGAATAGGATGACGATATCGAATTGTAATATTATTAATGGCTCTACAATCAACACACATACGTGATGTACCATCTTTTTTGGGAACAAGTAAAATGGGTATAGCACATGGACTTAGGGATTCGCGAATGTAACCTTTGTCGAGTAGTTCTTGAACTTGTCGCTGAATCTCCTTGGTCTCCTCTGGATTAGTCCGGTACGGCGCACGATTGGGAAGTGAAGCACTAGGTATCAAATCAATTTGGTGTTCAATTCCTCTCATAGGTGGCAGCCCCGGTGGTACTTCCTTTGGAAAAACATCACGATACTCCTGCAAAAGGTTAGCGACAACAGGAGGCAAAGAAGAAGGCATATCCTCAAATGAAAACAAAACTTGTTTGCAAATAAGAGCATAACATTCATCAGTGCGAGCATCTAACTCAAAAAATTCAGCACGTGTAGCTAAGAAAGAAGCACCTTTCAATTTAATTTCTTTAGATATACTAGGATCAGATTTGTGCATCTTATTAAATTGTTCTAACTCATCAACGACTTTCTGATTTTCAGATTTAGTACGCTCGGTATTTGTGTTTCTACTAGCCCTAGCAAGATCATCTTTTAAAATCTGCTCAGGAGACATAGGGTGTAGAACGATTTTCGTTCCTTTATGTGTAAGAGTGTACTGATTAGTTCTACCATCATGTAAACATTGTTTATCATACTGCCATGGCCTTCCTAGTAACATTGAACAAGCTTGCATAGGCACAATGTCGCAGTCAATAGTATCATGGTATGAACCTAAAGAAAAAGGAACTCTCACCATGCGTGTTACCTTTACTTTCCCACCATCATTAAACCATTGAATGTAGTAAGGATGTGGATGTTGTCGGGAAGGTAGGGAGAGCTTCTCCACCATGTCAATGCTTGCTAAATGGTTACAACTCCCTCCATCAATGATTATGCGAACGTAACGCTCTTTGACGACTCCTTTGATGTGGAAGAGGTTGTGACGTTGATCTTTCGTTGCTTTGACAATCTGAGCACTAAGTACACGATGTGATATAAGACTCATGTACTTATCGGCGTCGGCGGCGGTCACATGTTCTTCCTCTTGCGCCGGTCTTGTGTCATCGTCTTCATGTGCAGCGAGCAAAGCATATGTTTCCTCATCAAAATCACTAGCAGAGTCGTACTCGCCGTCTTCACGAATGATCAAGACACGCTTATTAGGACAATCCTTCATGACATGGCCAAAGCCCTTACAAGTATGGCACTGGACATCCTTTGTTCTTTTGGAGGAAGCGGACGATGATGACAAACTTTTTCGTGGGGTTGGTGGAGTACTTTTCATTGGTACCGGAGTGTGTGATGCTGAATTTGATGAAGTATGACCCGATTGGGAGGTTGCAGGTGTTGTTGTAGAGGTGCGAGTGGACGGGGCAGCAGGGGTGTGTGGCGCCCATGTGGAAGTACGACCTGCAGAAAAATTAGAACGCATTCTCGAACGACCCTGCACTTCATGTTCAGCATGTATAGCAAGATGTAATAAACGGGTCATTGAATTATAATCCTTATAAGCAAGTATGTCATAAATTTCTCTATTCAAACCACCCAAGAACCTAGCCATAGAGGCTTCCTCGGTCTCAACTAAACCACAACGTAACATGCCCATTTGCAATTCTTGATAATAGTCTTCCACAGATTTAGATCCTTGGTTCAAGCGTTGTAGTTTATTTAACAAGTCACGTTCATAATATCCGGGAACAAACCGGTGACGCATTATTAATTTCAAAGCATCCCAAGTGGCAGGAATATTATTAGGATGTTTGCGACAATGTTCCCTCCACCAATCAGAAGCAAAATCACCGACAAAAAAATGAATCTATAGAAACGAAAGATGCAAAGCAACCGTACAAGATGCTACTACGAGAAGCTAGCTAGATGTGCTTTCGGAGTTAAGATGACCTAGTATTACTAGCGTACAGGATGAGCCTGATGGATTGTTGACGCGTGAAGACACGGATGGTGTGCTTCCTGATGACTCACGTGCGTGTAGGAACAGCGGCGCGGAGGGCCAGACACTCGATGGCTGATGTCCGGTAAAACGCGCGAGAGCCTGCACGTACCCGCAGATTGACCTGTTGTGGAGCAGTCTCGCGAAGCAATGATTGTACGCGTGTAAAACGATGCAGCTGCCTTTTTTTTCAGATTACGAACGAACTTGGGGCGAAAGATATGATGGACAAAAACAAAGTTCGATCTAGTAGACAAGTTTTTTCTCAAAGTAATCTAAACCAGCACTAATTTTAGGATGAATGCAACCAACAATTCAACGACGCAAATACTAGATGCAAAAATTGCTAAAGGCTAAAAAGATAGGTGTAAAGGATGAACTAATCTAATTTTTTTTTGGCTTTTTCGTGGGTTAATTATAGGACAGAAAAATAAACTAATCTAATAAAATTGTAAATCTCTCACCGATGAACCTGAAACTGATACCACTTGATGTGACGACGGCCCGATCTTTCGATAAGAGAGGGGATAACTATCGATTTGGTGGATTTTGACCTTGACGATCCGGCTATACCGTACCCGACGATACGCCTCGACAATCGCTAAACCAATCTCCGATGGTTATTGACCTTGCCATAGGCACGATCAACCTGAACAACGAGGTTCGAGTTCCTGCAAGCAACTGAAGAACCAGCAAGAACAATGGTAATTGCAATCTGAAATTACGAATAATAAACTGAGCACACGAACTAGATGAAAAGTTAGGGTTCCATTATGGATCTGACAAGACGGTAGTCCTACACATCTCGTAGATGCGATTTGTAGCGATAGGTAAACAATACAATAAAACCCAAAGTCTAAACCTAAAAGTAGCTAACTATTTATTACGTTCGGCGGACCGCCGTTCACGCTGTGCGACAACGTGTACTGAAAGAAATAAACCACCACGGGCCGACCCACGTGGAGACAAAATACTGTACGGCCTTGTTAGGATTATCTTTTCCTTTAATTGATTGCTAGATTGACTTGTGTGTACGTGGCTCCCTGTAGTCCATGCAGTCTAATTCTCCTTCCCTCTTAATCACGTACATGCCCCATGAGTGGTTCGGTTGATTCTGCATGCACACAGTGTTGTTGCTTATTGGAATCAACATGCAACGTTTTCCATCCTTTAACTTCATGTGGCTTTCTCTGCTCACCCATGCCTTCGTTCCTAAGTACAAGTAAATCGGAATATGAGTGTAATAGCATATTCTCATTAGTTAAATAATATGTACAAAGAAGCGATAGTACCTGGTCATTAATTTGTCTCGCTCGCGCTCTAGTAATAGGACCAAGCGGAATAAGTGATGTAGAAGTCCCGGCGGGTGTAACAGTAGAAGAGATGTCCTCATCACCAGCCCACCCGAATGCAGCCTCGTAGGCTGCTAGGACAGCCTCCTCCAGCGTCTGCTACGACGGGGGCAGTGCGGCAAGCCGGGCGCGCTCCTCCTCCTGAAGGCGCAGCGCCTCCTCCTCCTGTTCCCACCGCGTCTGCAGCTGGCCCTCCTCCTCCTCGGCGAGCCAGTGCTGCCTCCATTGCTCGAGGTGGGTCGCCTCCTCCTCTGGCGTGGCGTCGTAGTGGACGGGCGGCGTGCTCGCCCACTCCCGGACCATGCCCACCCATTCGTATTGCTCCTCCGGCCAAGTGGGTGGAGGTAGCGAGCGCTTCCATGACGACGTTGGCTCTGGCTCCGTCTTGGGCTCGACGGTGGGCGGCGGCGGCGGGCGAGGCTCTAGGATGAAGAGCGGGGCGTGGACGGAGTCCCCCGCAACCGACAAGGCGAGGGCGCGGTCCAGGGCGTCCTCCTCGATCCCGCTGGCCAGAATGGGGATTCGCTGTGGATCCAGATGCCAACCATGGGGCAGGTTGACGTCTGGATATTGCAGCGGCCGGCGGTACTGCCAGTGCTACTGCGCCTGGTGGACTGGTATGCCCGGAGGCGAGCCGCGTCTAGCAGGCAACGGCGGCGAGCACCCGCGGGAAGAGCTCGCGCCAGCACTGAGCTTGGCCTTCCCCTTCTCCTTCCCGTTGAAGAAGTCCATGGCTAGCTAGGGTTTGTGGTCGCTAGCGAGGGAGCAGGCGTGGCCAGTTGTGGACGGGCGTTTGGAAGTGGATGAGGCCGGCCCCGCCGCACGCTTCCATTAATATGACGCGGGCGGTGGTTGAGGGGCCAACTGGGGGACCCGTGACGGACGCGGAGAGGATGCGGGGCGCGTCCGGTTCGTGTCCGTGATAACGCAAATCAGGCATAAAATTGCATCATTTGGGTTTGGGTCGGCGCGTTAGGCCATCGTTTTTGTCCGCAGCGACCCAAAAAGACACTCGCGGACGAAATGGGTCACCCGGTTGGAGTTGCTCTAAGAAATCCAGATATTTATACAATCAAATATGGGGTGTAATTTCAACACGAACATCAATCGAAGGCTCCAACTGCAAGGCCGCACGACCAACATGAACAGCATGGGCAGCATGGCAATGAAGGGTATGTATAAAAGTCTAAACTACAGAAAAAATAAACATTAAGATATGATATACTAGCCTACTTTAGTTTTGAACAAATTATTGAGACATTTAATGTTTTTAGAGTTGCATTTTCTACTTTAATTTTAAATTATAAAATTGCAGCTCTTCTATTGTATCACAGTACTGTTGTATCGGACTATAAGCATTAAGGGTATTTAATATACTATAAGAATGCAATGTATATACATTCTTGTATATATAAGACTTTTTTTATTTTCGTCTTGTATAAGACTGTTAGAAGGGATACAGAGGGATTGGTGGAATTGTTGATGTATTGCTTGAGCCTTGTGGGCATATATATAGGAGTACACGATCAACTTGAAGAACAAGACAAGCCAGAGCAAATCCTAGTACAAGACAAGTGGTAGCCCTTTGTGCTAATGTCTAGGTAGCCGAGAGCGTAGGGTGGTGTAGTCGTCGTCGAGGTAGGCGTGCAAAGAACGTTGGGGTCGATGTCGAGTTGGGGTGGCCGGTGTCGAGGTAGTCACCGTGGAGCCGCGGGCTCAAGGAGGCGCCGAGTTAGTCATGGGCGCAGTGATGTCGAAGTAGTTGTGCGCCGGGAAGAAGATGTTGTTGACGATACGTCACGCTAGGTTTGCCAAGTCCGGGGACAATGCATGGACGAAGGCACACATCGGTGTTGCCAGCACTGGGCATGCATAAACGGACGAAGGCGATGTTGACGATGCGCCGCTCCAGGTTTGCAAGGCCTGGGAACACACTGGGGACGAAGGCACGGATCAGTGTTGCTAGCACCGGGCATGCATAGACGGGGACTTGCACAAGCTGGTACGCCATGTCGAGGAGGCTAGCAGAGAAGAACTCGATGACGGTTGCGGCGCAAATCGGCCTGGGGCCGATGTCGCCCGCGGTGGTCGGAGTAGATGAAGTGGTCGGGGAAGACGACGGCGACGCTGACGATGAGCTGGTGCTGGACGGAGATGCAGGGGGTGAACGGACAACACGACTCGGGGGAGCGAGTTGCAACGACACCGAAGAAAAGCGCCGGCCGCGGCCGGACGACGGCTGGTTAGGAGCGCGACGACGATGCTCGAAGTAGGCGAGGAAGAACCCGACAGCGTGACGAAGACCGGCGCAGACGGTTGCGTTTCGGCTCTAAGGGAGGAGGTGAGGCGCATACCACATGAAGTCGACGCACGGGGATGGCGGAATGGACCGCGCGCCGCAATGATACGGCCTGAGTAGGTTTGATGTCTGTTCATCATAAAGAATGTTTCGGATCCATGTGGGCGCGACGTCGGTTCTTCGCAAATCTAATTTCGGTTCCTATGTAGTTTTGAAGGTTCTTCATGGTTTCACCCATTGTCATGGTAGGCCTCTCAGTAGGTTGGATGTCAGCTAATCATGAAGAATGTTTCGGATCCGTGTGGGCGCGACGTCGGTTCTTCGCAAATCTAATTTCGGTCCTAGTATAGTTTTGAAGGTTCTTCACGTTGTCACCCATTGTCGTGCCATAGGACTCCGAGTAGGTTGGGTGTCAGTTCATCCTGAAGAATTTTAGGATCCGTGTGGGTGGGACGTTGGTTATTCACGAATCTAATTTCGGTTCCTAGTATAGTTTTGATGGTTCTTCATGGTGTCGCACTTTGTCGTGTCAAAGGCATCCGAGTAGGTTGGATGTCGGTTCATCATGAAGAATGTTTGGGTTCCGTGTAGGTGGGACATCGGTTCTTTGGAAATCTAATTTCGATTCCTAGTATAGTTTTGAAAATTCTTCGTGGTGTCACTCGTTGTCGTGTCATAGGCCTCCGAGTAGGTTGGATGTCGGTTCATCATGAAGAATGTTTCGGTTCGTTATAGGTGGGACGTAGATTCTTCGCAAATTTAATTTTGGTTTCTAGTATAGTTTTTTGAAGGTTCTTCATGGTGTTGCCTATTATCGTGTCATAGGTTTCCGAGTAGGTTGGATGTCAGTTCATAACAAAAAATGTTTTGGGATCCGTGTACATGGGACGCCGGTTCTTCCTAAAATCTAATTTCGGTTCCTAGTATAGTTTTGAAGGTTCTTAACGGTGTCACTCATTGTCGTGTCATAAGCCTCCGAGTAGGTTGGATGTCGGTTCATCATGAAGAATTTTACAGTTTCGTGTAGGTGGAACGTCAGTTCTTGACAAATCTAATTTCGGTTCCTTGTATAGTTTTGAAGGTTCTTCATGTTGTCGTCCTTTGTCGTGTGATAGGCCTCTGAGTAGGTTGGATGTCGGTTCATCACGAAGAATGTTTCAGTTCCGTGTAGGTGGGACGTCGGTTCTTGACAAATCTAATTTCGGTTCCTAGTATAGTTTTGAAGGTTCTTCATGGTGTCACCCGTTGTCGTGTCATAGGCCTCCGAGTAGGTTGGATGTCGGTTCATCATGAAGAATGTTTTGGTTCATTGTAGGTGGGACGTAGGTTCTTCGCAAATCCAATTTCGGTTCCTAGTATAGTTTTTTGAAGGTTCTTCATGGTGTTGCCCATTGTCGTGTCATAGGCTTCCGAGTAGGTTGGATGTTTGTTCATCACGAAGAATGTTTTCGGATCCGTGTGGGCGGGATGTCAGTTCTGCCAAAGTCTAATTTCAGTTCTTAGTATAGTTTTGAAGGTTCTTCACAGTGTCACCCATTGTCGTGTCATAAGCCTCCGAGTAGGTTGGATGTCGGTTCATCCTGAAGAATGTTTCAGTTCCGTGTAGGTGGGACGTTGGTTCTTGACAAATCTAATTTTTGTTTATTGTATAGTTTTGAAGGTTCTTCGCGGTGTCGCTCTTTGTCGTCTCATAGGCCTCCGAGTAGGTTGGATGCAGTTCATCATGAGGAATGTTTTGGTTCCGTGTAGGTGGGACGTTGGTTTTTCGCAACTCTAATTTGGTTCCTAGTATACTTTTGAAGGTTCTTCATGGTGTCACCCATTGCCGTATCATCGACTTTCAAGTAGGCTTGCTCTTCGATTCATCATGAAGAATGTTTCGGTTCCGTGTCGGTGGGACGATGGTTCTTCACAAATCTAATTTCGGTTCCTACTATGGTTTGAAGGTTCTTCATGGTGTCACCCATTGTCCTGTCATAGGACTCCGAGTAGGTTGGATGTCGGTTCATCATGAAGAATTAATGTTTTGGACGTCGGTTCTTCGCAAATCCAATTTCGGTATCTAGTCTAGCTTTGAAGGTTCTTCGTGGTGTCACTCATTGTCATGTCATAGGCGCTGGCGAGAGTCAAGGAAACACTAGTGCCTTGGTCACACGAGGCTGGATCTAAGGGGTATAGAGTCGTGTGGCATATAAAAACGTTTGCTAATGACATAAATGCTTCTTTCGATTGAAAAAACAGGCAAAAAATTATTTCTTTTCTTATAGCTATAGATTTTCATGCGCCGACCAAACCTCATTGCATCAGAACATCTACAGTCGGACCAATAACCGCCCCCAAATGCTGAGATGGACTGCACGGTTGACCGGATGAAAAACCACCACCCAATCGGGGTCCCCATTTTTGACCCAAACGCGTGGACTAACGGGCACTCCTAATACCCTAATCATATGTGGGGCGGATAGGGAACGCCCGGGGGCGCTCGGACACGTTCGCCACGTCGGATCCGACGCATTGTGGGCCACCCAACCCCATATAAATTGACCCATATCCGCACTTCGTAGGAAACCCTAGCCGCATTCCACTCCAGTCCACTCCCCTCTTCCCACAAGCTCTCGTCTAGCAATCTCCCCTTATCAACATGGCGGGTAGTGGATGCGAATCCTACACCTCCCAATCCGTTGAATCGGAGCTCGTCCCACGCGGCCCCGGGAAGGAGATGGTCGTCCGCATTGTGCTACGCCATTCCCGAGAGGAGTCCACCCGACGACGACGGTCAGACTCAATCCGACGGAAATCCACTGTCCGCCCAAATGGTGCATGGATCGGGCTGGAGGCGTGTCCTAGCCGACTCCTTGGAGGCACTGCGGTCCATCCGTATTACGAACGAATTTTCACATGTTCGTGCGGAAACAGAGGCGGAGGCAGTGGGGGGACGAGCGGGGGCCAGACCCCGCTGTGGTTTGGCCACCCCCGACTAATTTCAACGGGGGCTAGGCTTAATTATCCAGCCATAAGTCCATTAGCAAAGATATGTATGGGCTAAACTTTTGTCAAGCCCAAAACGACAAGGGCCAAGGCTGCACGTTCTCAACGTATGTAAGCATCCATCATTGGCTGGATATACCACGTACTCGGTAATCGATCGAGGATCGACGCACACGCACGCACTCACGCGGTTGAGGCGACTAGCTTATGGACTCTTTTCTCCGCGACGCGCTAGGTCATCACTGCCGCCGTCCGCCAGGCGTCGCGCGTGTTCCGCCGTCGTTGCATGGTGATTCGTGAAGCTGCCACCGGCCGCGCATCAATCGATTACAAGAGTACAACTAGCCGGACGACACCGCCACAATCTAACACCCAAATCTTAACTAGATCTTGTCCCGTGATCAGAGAAGGAGGTATTAATGTATATTGCCTATACAGGTTCATATTATTGTAGTTGTCACTTGTCAGCTTGATTCAACAAATCAATTAATCAACTGTTAGTAGTTACTCCCTCCGTTCCGAAATATAGTGCGTCCTCGGTTCCCGTGCTTCAAATTTGACCATAAATTTAACCAACGAGACCGATTGCGGCGGGAGCAAAAATTATACCGGTGAATTCGTATTCGAAAGAAGTTTTCAATTATATAATTTTTGCTCCCGTCGCAGTCGGTCTCGTTGGTTAAATTTATGGTCAAAGTTGAACCTCGGAAAGCGCGGACGCACTATATTTTGGAACGGAGGGAGTAGCATATTTTATCACTTGTCAGATCAATTACAGATTACATATTTACTTTGTACTAATATTAGAACTGCATAGGTCATGAAGAGGAAGACACCATCAATAAGTAATTTTTTCAAGCCAATTGCTGCAAACTCAAACCCTACAGTTGAAAATGCAAATGCAACTGTGGAGGTAGGCGTCACAGAGCAACCCATGCCATGACGCCAAGATCTAAGGTATGCTATATCACTCTTAGATTTATATGAATTAAAAGTTAATAATTTTGTTAGATTGACAGAAGTAAAAATTACATTCTAGTAGTAGTTAGGAACTTTCATATCATTAATCCTCATATATGAATGCAAAATTACACAAGGAAAAAACCAAACGAGGTACTTCAATTTAATTAAGTTTATACTTTTGTTTATGTTTCAATAATGAATACAAATAAGGGCCACTCTATCATGTTAAATGCAAATTTTACTAAAAAGATAGAGCAACTATCGAACATAATAGCCGAAATCAATTTAGTTGATATTCAAACTTCGATCAATATACTACAGTTGCAATACAAATTTCGAGATGTGGAATGTAAAGGACACCCTATAATATAGGTTCCAATTACCTTGCACCTTCAAGTGCCATTTTGCCGTCATAGTCTTCTTCGCCCCCCCCCCCCCCCCCCCCCCCCCCCCCAATGCTCTAATCCTGGATCCGCCCCTGTGCGGAAAGTATATAGGTTTCCATGAAAAAAACTCGATTTTTTTAAAAACCGTTGAATGGACTTTTTTACTTTTTGAAAAACCGTCCAACGTGACGGTCGTAGCGGGCCACTGAAAAAACTGTCCTCTCAGACCAAGTAATTCTGAGACACGCGCACACAGCCTACCCAAACCTAAATCGTGCCTATCGGCTGGCGGCTGGTGCTTCCCAGCGGTTGCGCGGCCGACGCCGGACGGAGAGAGGGGCAGAGCAAGGCTCACCGGATGTCCGGATGGTGCACCTCCCTAACCCCCCTTCCCCTACCGGTCATTCAGGCAGAAGGACGGCCACCTCTGCTCGACGTCCTTCCATGGTCGACGACGGCCGACAAGGCAGTGCACTTCTCAACGCACTTTTCGCTGCCCCCATCTCCTCCTGCTCGACGCGCCCATCCCCTCGCTGGCTCATTGGTCGATCTCGACGCCACCTTGCTCCGCCTCATGCAGTTCTGCTCATCCAATCCGGCGACTCCGCACCCATCTCGGTGGCTACTTCAGTCCAACAGCTCACCACGCTCTACTACCTCAATCCTCAAGGTATATGTTTTTCACTGTCTTTTGTTTATACACACGACGCAAAATTATATGTTACGTTTCTTTTTCAGTCCAGCTAGTGCTCTGAACTTTCTCTTGAGCTAGCGATGTTGCAGGACAGCTAGTTCTGTCAGCTATGTATTTATGTTTTTGGAGCTAGCGCTGTTGCGTCGGAGCTGTGAACCAGCAGGGTCAAATACAGGGTCTCGTGATCGGTTTACCAAATAGGAAGGGCAGACTCAATCTTTCGAAGCGTGGATAGAGAAAACGGCAAACTGTTGCCATCGTTCAATGCAGCCATATATTTGTACAAAACGTCCAAGTTTGACAGACTGAGATTTGAAAAGGTAGGATTCTCCCATTCCATTTTGGTATGTCGCATCTCCTCATTGCTGTGTGGTTGAACACCACACGGACTCACGGAGGGCAGCTGCTCTTAGCAATGGCCTCGACCTTGAACTCTGGTATCATCTCGGAAACTTGTGGTGACCTTCCTACGTCGAAGGACTCGGCCGTTGATAGTAAGTCTCCTTATGATGCTTTGTTGCCTGTGCAATCATTTTGATTGGTTGTACATTCTTACGTGATTTCTCTTCGACAGAGACGTCCACTCGGAAAGATTTTGAGGATACAATTTCAGGGATGAATTGTTCTTCCCCGTCAGAGATCAGTCGGAGTGAGGAAGCCGTCAACCTCGCATCAGGGTTCTCCAGCGATACTTGTCATCCATCTGCTGCTGGAGCAAGATTTGCGGAGGAATCTATTACGGAATGCTACTTGGATGTTCAAAGGTTAACAACTCATCAAAATTTCCTCTGTGTATCTTTTGTTCGTCAAACTGTTTTGACACCACGCTAAATATTGTCAAGGGCCCGTGAGACACAGCCTCCCTATAATCTCACGCCGAGGATGGACGGCCGTCCATCGGAGCGATCTGCTCTTCCACGGCCGATGTCATTTGCTTCCGCGCAGCATGGCGAAGGGTCCAGCTCAGATCCATATTGCGTTGACGAAAGGTAACCAAAAATAGTTCATAGATTGTAACTAATCTTTCTTGGAAAAATTTCTTGACATCACTTAAAAGATCTGCATAAAACAGTAGGGACGTTCGTGCCGTCAATCTCAAAGCTGCTTTGGGCTGTCGCTCCTCCGCTCCATTCACCGTGCCACATCCGGCGACCACTGGCTTCGAGCAGTGTGCTGAAGATGGTTGTTCAGAGGGCTACGAGCGACGTCAAACGGTCAAAGGTGTTTAATCCACCGAAAAAAGTGTTAATATTTTTGACATAAACTGTTTGACAAACTGCCTGGATGTTTGTTCAGGGGTCGGGCCGGCAAAAGTCACAGCCTAGAACCTGAAGAAGATGGCTCTAACTATATCAAGAGGGCGTTCGATAGAGCTGCTGAGTGAGGTTCACACATCGTCTTCGAGTCTGCTGAAGGCATGATTTTTTCAACCGAACAAGAAGCCTATCAGTTTTACAACACATACTCCTGGGAGATGGGTTTCGGTATTAAACACGGCAACAAGTATGAGATAAAAAAACTGGATACAAGACCAATCAGGATTTACTCTGCTCGTGCGAGGTATCCTTGTTGTGCCATTCGAGTTTTTACTTTTTTTTCTAGTGTGATCAACTAGCGAGCTCTACTATTCATTTGATACTAAAATTAGTTGCTACTTGTTTGTCTAGGGGCGGAGCAATGTAGGAAATACAAGGTCTGCGCGAACCAAATGCCCGGCAATGGTTCGAGTGAAGAGGACATCCACTGATGGCTGGTTTTTTTCTCGAGTTGTTTTGACTCACAACCACGAGCTGGCAGAAACTGTTGGTGAGAAAAAGGTCTGGAAATGTCATAATGCCATCGATTCTTCGATGAGAGATCTCATCAAACATATGCGTTCAAACAATGTGCAAATTAACAAGGTGTTTGGGGTCATGGCTGACATCCATGGGCGTGCTGAAGAAGTCCCATTCGGCAAGAGGTGTCCGAAAAATCTTTGCGCATCAATTGCACATGAAGCTAGCCAGGACGACATCGCGAAGACACTTGAGCTTTTTGCAACAATGCAATCCCAGAACCCTGATTTTTTCTATTCAGTTAAGATCGACGGAGAAAGGAGAGTGTCTGGTCTCTTGTGGTGCCACTCGAAGAGTCGTGCTGATTACTGGTTGTTTGGTGATGTTTTGACATTTGACACAACCTACAAGAGCAATTTATATGAGACTAGTAAACGTGCACGTGCAAATGCACGTCTCACTAATATGACAAACATATGTGAGAATTAACGAATTTTTGTCTAAAAAGACCATCTGCCCACTCGAATTGTCAAAAGAGACCACTTCTGACTGAAATTGCCAAAACAGACCCCCCTGCCGCCAGCAGCGGAGGCGGCTGGGCCCTGCCGCCACCACCGCTGGCGGCCGGCCGGTGCGTGTGGGACCTGCCGCCAATAGCCTCGGCGGCAGGGGAGAATCCCGTTTCGCTGCGCCCGCGACGGAACGGACGGCAGGCGCGGGCCCTGCCGCCAGCAGCCGAGGCGGCAGGCGGGCCCGGCCGCCACCAGTCCCGGCGGCACCTGCTGTAGCCGACGCGACTCCCTGCGCTAGCCGACGCGAATCCCTGCGCTGAAAACGAGATTAACTACGCTGAAAACGAGGCACGCATGCGCGGGAAACGGCCGACGAGATGCTGATTCCTGCTGTCTACGTGCGACACTGATTGCGAAATTTGCGTGATTGCTAGACACTGCTGCTGATTGCTAGATACTGCCGACCGACACTACAGTGCTACCTGGTGCTGCTTTATATGTGAGGCCGCTGCTCTGCGTGCCTGCTCTCTCCCGACACACGACTGCTGCCTCTCTCGTTCTAAGTCTGAAGGACACAGCTTGGTATAGACTTTTAGTCGCGATTTAGGACGGTTTAGAGTAAGATTTTGAAGATGTTGTAGTTGACGAAACGAAAGATCAAGGTAAGAGCAGTCCATTTTTGTTGGTTGTGTTCGCATGCATGATGTTTTTACTTTGTTTCATTAGTTTTTAAGTATGTATTATCTGTTGTTTTAGGTAGTATTTCAACACTTTGTGAAGTAATTTGGAGCTTCAGGAGTACGATTTGCCGTGGGAAGTGAAGTACTTAGTGGAGTAATTTGATCAAGGTATGATCTTTTCAATACATGAATTTTTTTGTGCATGCACGTTGGAAATTAGTTAGCATTTTAGCCCGTTATTAGCTATGCGATGTTTATTTCTTGAAAGTTATAAACGTTTTCATATGAGATATTTTTTAGCCCGTCATTTGCATTTATAGTAATATTTGTTAGAATAGTATGTTGAAGATGTTATACATCAATGTTAGCTATGTCCATTAGTACTATTTTTGAACATGCAAGATGTTGTTAATGTTCTTAGTAAGGCGTAATTAGGACTTATGTTAAACGTTTTGGTTGCGTTAGAGCCGGAATCTTGATAACAAATATTTGACTGTATTGTCAGTCAGCGTTAAGCCTTTAAGATGCATCATTTTAGTTAGACATGCAAGAAGTTCTTAAAATTTTAATTAAGAAAATGAATGTACTATAATTAATTTGTGCTGTTATTTCATGTGTTATGTTTTTTAATAAGTGTTGTAGTAAGGAAATCATACGTAGACTTTATTAGCTAATTTGATAGAGTAGAAAACCGTACATGAAATGCAAGATAAATGCTAATATCCTTGATGATGTATGTAATTAGGTAAAGAAAATATCGTCTGGGTAGCAAACTAGGAGGAGATGACGTGATTGATGAAATTGTTTTCCGGTCTTCGGTTTCTCTTTATATGTGATGACCACATGCATGCTACTGCTATTTTGAAACTCTTGGCAGCAGAAAAAAATTATGCGTCTAATTTTTTTTTCATGTGATCATAGGTCGACCCCGTTGATATATTACCGGTGATATATTCACGCTAACGGATTTTTCTATTCGGAAGGATATCCTTATTGAACAAGAGGTATAAATGCTGTGGTGTAATTTTCTGAACAATTTTTTTGTGTTGATGTATTGCTGTGAATGATGTTACTGTTGTGTTGTGAATATTAGTCGGATTATTATATGTAAATAAACGATTATTACCGTAAGTTATTAGAATATAAATTGACTAACGATGTAAATATTGCTGCTCGTTAGGTACTATGGAAAATTTGTTAGTGTTCTATGGGGACATCGTACGCGACGGTCCTTCCGGTGTGGATGTATCTAGGTGCGGGATGACTACGGTTGTAGTGAGAGACATGGTTAATGTAGGGTATGCGGCAGTTAGAAGGTGCATCCGATCGGTGTTTGGTTCAGCGATGGATGGGAAAAAAATGACCTTGGAGGCTTTCGTGGTTGACGGAGGAAATTATGGGACAGTTTCCCGTTGGGTTCTGCGGCGGGTTACTGGTGAAAAAGCCTGGGCGTCGTACATGGGGTTTGCAAGCAATCCCAATAACTCCATGTTTGGACAGCCCATGGTGTATGTGGAGTTCATTTCTGTCACTGATGTCGCCGAGTGCAGTAGCGGGGCTCGTGAGGCCGAGTTGGCAATCACTGTAGCCCCCAGCGCCGGTCCATCGGAACCGACAGGCGGCTAACAAGTGTATGACACAGGATACTGGTCTGCGGTCGTTGACATGAGCGAACACGTGGAGGGATTGCCGGAGGCGCTAGATGATGACGATGATGGTCATTCTTCTGCCTCTTCGGAACCAGATGATGATGAAGTTGTTCCTCCTGAGAAGGCGGTCGCTCCACCAATGAACCCTGAGTTTTTACAGGTTATGAGCATCACCAATGAATTTCACTCTGTTTCTGGCCTGGAAGCGGGAAGTCTGGCCGTTGGGCAGATTTTCCCAGATAAGAAATCTGCTTACCAAGCAATGAATAACTATGCAATTGCCATTACACCGGCAGCATAAAGTTATGCAGTCTGATAAAAAGGAGTTGAAGGTCATATGCATCCATCGCGAGTCGAATGGTTGCCGCGGAAGAGTTATTGCTCGCCGGAAGCCTGGGGTATGTCAGCCATGGCATGTCACAAAAATAGTGGAACATGGCTGTGAGCAAACCGGCACTCTTCCAGACCACCGCAATGTGACTGCAGAATTTGTGTCACAGATCATGCAAACGACTGTGCAGGAAAGTCTTAATATTAGTATTAGGGCTTTGCAAAAAACTGCAGCTGGTCAGATTGGCTTCCCTGTCAGCTACAGCAAGGCAAGGCATGCAAAGGAAAAGATATTCCAGAGGTTGTATGGAACCTATGAGGAGGCGTATTCTTTTGCCCCTAGAATGCTGCACCAGATAGCAACTGCTAACAGGGGGACTCAAGTTTTCCGGAAACAACGTCCAAACCCAATGAACCGAGACGAGCTAATCCTGGACCGCTTATTCTGGGCATTCGCCCAGACTATACAAGCATTCAAGCATTGTCGTCCGGTTTTATCAATCGATGGTATATTTCTCACTGGAAAGTACAAGGGCACACTCTTGGTGGCAATTGCTGCAGATGCAAATAATCAGCTTCTACCTATTGCGTATGCAATAGTCGAGAGCGAGAACAAACATAGCTGGCTGTGGTTCCTGAGTTGCCTGAAGATGGGGGTCGTCAAAGATCGCGAAGGGGTTTGCATCATCTCTGATCGCAACACTGGGCTATTAAGCGCGCTGGACATAATTAAGGCTTCAGACGATCCAACCTGGAAGTGGCCCGATCTGGAGACAAGGTGGTGCATACGGCATTTGGCAGCTAATTTTTATTCCAAATTCAAAAACAAAGATTGGTTCAAGCTATTCAAGAGGATGTGCATGCAGAAAACTGAAGCCAAAATGAATGCTATCTGGGCAGGTATCAATGGTGAGATCGAGCGCGCATCCCTGCCGGAGAGAGAAGACCGGAGGGGCCGTCGGACAGCAATAAATTTGAGCTAGTGGATCAGCGAGAATTGTCCCGATTTGTACAAGTGGGCGCAGTCTCACGACAGTGGGGCTCGGTACGGTATAATGACAAGCAACATGTCAGAGGTGTACAATGGTGTTCTTAAAGGGGTGAGGGCCCTACCTATCACAGCCCTAATCGATGAAACTTGGAACCGGACTGTGTCATACTTTGCAGACAGAGTCACAGTCGCCCAGGCACTGGTTGATTTGAACAAGCCATGGTCTGAGAAGATGCAAAGACATCTTGATGAGAAAACAAAGAAGTCGCAAAGCCATGGTTGCAGGAAGGTAGATGCACTTAGGAATAAATGGGAAGTCAATGTGCGAGCCAAGTTTGTTAAGGGTCACCACAGAGGATAAAAAAAACAAGATGTGACCCTTGGCACAACCTCGTGTGAGTGCACTTGCAACAAGCCCAAGCTTCTGGGATACCCTTGCAGTCACGTACTCCGGGCAGCTGCTGATCAAAAAAACAGTGTCGAACCGTACGTATCGCCGTTCTTTAACATGCACAATTTATACAACACTTGGAACGGTGAGTTCTGGGCATGGGGCATTGATATGAACTACAAGCTATTGTGGCCAGACAGGTCCAAATGGGTTCCTGATCCCAAGTTGATGAGAACCACCTCGGGACGGCGTCAGTCTAGGCGTCATCGCAATGACATGGACCATAGCCAGTCGGGAGAAGAAAGGCGATGTCGCGTTTGTAGGTGCCCTGGACACTCGCGTAGGGAATGTCCGTATCGTACCAACAACACCGCATGATATTTAATCATGCTATGTATTTTAGTTTCATTTAATCGTGATGTAATGTAATCTTCGGATATTTAATTTCATTTCATCGTGATGTAATCTTCGGATATTTAATTACATTTAATCGTTATGTAATGTAATCTTCAGATATTTAATTTTATTTCATCGTGATGTAATGTAATCTTCGGATATTTAATTCTATTTAATCGTGATTGCAGGTTATGGCCGAATTGCCAGCGCTTTTGCAGCGCCATCACGACGCCCAACACCGTTGCCACCTTTTCTTAAACCCGAATCATGAAAATCCTCCTCAGACCTTCAGGCTTCGAACCGTAAAGAACACATGGCCAATACACAATTATTTCCGTGAACACCTCCAGGCTTATGGACTCCTTCATTTTGCTAACCTCGCAACTCGTCCAGGCACTTTCACTTCTGACCCATCGCTTTTGACATCCCTCGTTGACCGATGGAGACCTGAGACCCACAGCTTTCACTTTCGCTGCGGAGAGCTCGCACCTACACTAAAAGATGTGTCAATGATCACAGGTTTACCAATTAGAGGTGAGCCAGTGGTCCCTCCACTAGTTCCTGCAACTTGGCTAGAATATGTCTCGTTCCGTCTTGGGCTTACAATGCCAAAATCAAAACGTCCTGGTCCGCCTCGGGGTGTCCCACTCAGCTGGCTTTTTGATAACTTTGAAACGTTATCTAGCTACGCTGATCTTGAGGCGAGGAAGAGACACTTATTTGCATATTTTTTGTGGCTATTTGGTGTGATGTTTCCTAATTCTCATGGTGAGGTAGTCCTCCCTGGTCTCATCTACTTTGCCGCAAAGATAGTGGACGAACCTTTACCCGCGGTTCCAACATACAGCTTTGGTTCTGCTATACTTTCTCACACATATAGAGGGTTGTGTGATGCCACTCAGAAATCTTCATTCGGATCTAAAGCTCCATTACTTTGTGTCTCGTACGAGTTTCTACAGTTATGGTCATGGGAATACCTACCTGTTGGACGACCACAGATAGTAAATCCCGTAACCCCATACGACTGTGGTGAGGGCATCGTAACTATGTCCAGCCGGTGGACGCTCGGTCGGAAACAATGGGCTACAAACATTGTGAGAAGTTGTTACCCCATATACCATGATCAGTTTGAGCTTCTTGAGGACTCACTAATCACATGGAACCCGTGGACTGATCAACACATTAACATGGTATTTGGTTCGCAATCCATCCCAGTGGAATGCGTGAGAGATAGTGGCTTCTGGATGACTCGTTGCAATTTACTATGTCTGTGGTTTGTTGAACCGTACAATCCTGACCGTGTAATGAGACAGTTCGGTCTACATCAAGATATTCCACCACCTGTTCCAAGATGTATCGACGAACGTACTCATAAGTAAGATGCGACCTCCCTAAATAGTTAATGTCTTTTTAATTCATAAAACTTACGTTCTGTTACGTAAATTTCAGGATAAACAATAGTGGCAGAACTGGTGTCGATTACCGTGAAAAAAACATTCAATGGGTAAACCAGTGGAATAATGAAGCACTGGAAATGATAGTGCTTGAACATAGGTAAATTTTATTTACGGTAATTTATGTACATAAACAAGTTGATCTAATTATTTAATTATGCAGACCGTACGACGCGACTACAACACAAGCGTATTACGAGTGGTACTGCATGAGCACGCGTACTCGACTGGCGTATCAACCGCCTACGATGCCAACACATCCCACACATGTGGAACAGTTGCGGAGACGGATAGACACATCATCAGCTTACTATCGTGACCACACGGTAATCATCAACAACTTACTATTCAAGTCCATCATTTCATGAATAATTCAAGCAACCAATAACCTATTTTTTTAGATTGATATTTGCAACGAAGTAGGGGAGATGGCGAGGGAAGGCATGCAAGCCCGAGACACACCAGGTCGAACGTCTGCCTTAAAAAAAATTGGTGAATTCGTCGCCAAAACGATGAGATGCGGTAGACGGAACGATATTGACACTGGAGCGTATAACATGCCGGAACCGAGGTCAGCTAGAACGAGTGCAGCGCCGTCGTCATCCAGGCGGTGGGGAGAGGGTCCAAATACTACAACGACATTTTCACGACATGACTCGTCTCTGCCATTACAGGGGCATACACCCGAGGTAAATGTTGCAGGCTTGGATTCCATGCCCGAGCAGACTCATTTCGTGGACCAAAATGCGGACACAGGATATGGCGCATACACCCAAGGCGACGGATCTCAGCCGTATCCCTCCACGCGAGGGATCAGGATGCCCGAGGAGACTCGTTTTCCTGACATAAACCAGCACATTAGGGGCGAGGGATCACAAAGCTACAACACCGCTCAGGTATGTTCAACCATAACAAGCAATTACAAGTGTACAACATTTACATGACTTTTATTTACATACGGTTTTTCTGTGCAGGAAAGTAATGATATATCATGGGAAGATGAAGAAACCCAGCGTGGCGTAAACAAAGACATACTCACGGAATCCCTTAATCCATACAATCTTGACCGTGTCCCAGGATTATTGAATGACTTTTTCGAGGAGGACGTTATTGGCCCATCTTTTATCCCTTTCCTGTCACAACCATACACCTATAATTTCGAATCATCATCTCAATATGGATTGCAGACTCCACCACCTATGCATGAGTCGCAGACACAGGAAGAAGAGGGGCAGTACGGTCGTGGTCTTCGTGAACACCGACCCCCTAATCGCTTGTCACCTTCCGGTCGTCGGGAGAGGCCAGCTGGCCGTCGTCGCGTAGGGTGTTTCGTCTATCTATGTGTGCGAACTATTGTATCTAGATATGTCAGTTTCCAACTTTCAGACTATTCTCATGTGTGAGGACTTATCTATGTATCAGACATCCTTCATGTATGTGTTACTATCTATGTAAGAGACTAATTTGTTTTCAACTTATGTATGAGACATATTCATGTTTTATTTCAATGGTCAATTGGTTTAGAGAGATAACACTTGTACTGCGAACTAAATGCATCCAACTGAAATTAAACATTACCACTGAATTAAACATTACAACTAAATTACACATTACAACTGAAGTAAACAGTACAACTGAATTAAACACTACAATTGAAATTAAACATTACTACATAAAAACAGTACTACATCGATGTAGAGCTCTTGCCCTTCGTCGATGTAGAGCTCTGGCCCTTCGTCGATGTAGAGCTCTTGCCCTTCGACGATGCAGTACTCTTGACCTTGCTGCTCGGCATGAAGAGGTCGTCTTCGTCCTCACTGTCTGCTGACCATAAATCTGAATTCTTCCTCCCAAGCCTGATGTAAGATTCACTCTTATGCAGTTTGACCTTCTGCCATCTGCCATGCAACCTGAGAAGTTCTTTCCGTATCTCCTCAAATGTCCTGGGAGGCCACCCACTCCTAGCTAATGAGTGAGCCAACTCATTCATTATGGTGTCACTACTGATGAGTTCCTCCCATGGAACTACTCTATCATCCATCTTGAAATTGGCGGCTAGTTTGAGAAGACGATCGGACATACCAGTGTGAAAACTACGATCAAAAGGATAATGGGACATCTCCACGAAACTACACTTGCCTGCTCACCCACCTTACTGCCGAGGGGGTTTTATAGGTTCAGAAGAGAAGATGGCGGGAAAGTAGGGCAGGAAATAAAATGGAGGGAGAGAAAGGCGGGAAAGTAGGGCGGGAAATAAAATGGAGGGAGAGAATGGCGGGATTTTTTTTTGAAAATAACATGCATAAAATAAGATACATTAAACTGTTGAAATTAAGATGCATCGAAAATAACATGCATAAAATAAGATATATTAAACTGTTGAAATTAAGATGCATCAAAAATAACATGCATAAAATAATATACATAAAATAAGATACATAAATTTTTTAAGATAATACAACTTGCTGCAATGCGAATTTTAGGATACAATAACATAAATCTACTGAGTCCAACATGGATATTTTCCTTTTCCATCACCAGCTTCTTCTGCTGCCTTGGCTGCACGAGTCCTTTCTTTCTTTATCTGCCTCTCAGCCTCATGGGCCTCCTCTCGCTGTCGGTAAACCTCCGCCAATCGAAGTCCCTCTTCTCGGTTTTTCTCCTGCATCTCATCAAGAAAAGCCCTCTGCTTAACACAATACTCTTGCCACACTCTCTCCTGCTCTGCTTTCTCCTCTGCTGCCACCTTCGCGCGGCGCTCTTCCACATCCAAACTTGCCCATGCACGACGACTTCTTTCACGAATCTCGGTCACCGCCCAGTCTGGTTTTTTCGTGCAATCCAACGATAGTACATGCACAGAGGCGGAGGAGACTACAACAAAAATAGAAATAGGAATATCAAATCAATAATAATATCAACAACGTCTTTATTCTTGATAACTGAAACATACCGGAGGCCTGACGTACGGTGAAATAGCAACGGGTGGATCTTTCTCATAATTGGCGCACATGAAAAACTTCATGCCCAACCAATCTGAAAAATCCGTCACCTCCCTCACCTTGCAGAGATCGCCACACCAACAACGAACTACTTCCATCCCCCGAGGCAAAGTCGCACTCTTCATTTTCTTAGGCCTAATGCTTTGATCCGAGCAAGGCAAACTCATGCTGACTATTAAAAAAATGACACATGAAATAACAACACATTTAATCATGCATGTTAAAAAACGTTTAATCATGCATGTTAAAAAACATGACACATTAAATAACATCACATGAAATAACAACACATTTAAAACCAAAACGTTTAACATAAATCCTAATAACAACATCTTCAACATACTGTTCTAACAAATATTACTATAAATGCAAATGACGGGCTATAAAATATCTCATATGAAAACGTTTATATGATTTCAAAAGTAAACATCGCATAGCTAATAACGGGCTAAAATACTAACTACTTTGCAACGTGCATGCACAAAAAAATTCATGTATTGCAAAGATCATACCTTGATCAAATTACTCCACTGAGTGTGTGCGCGCGAGAGAGTAGGCAGTGTGTCTGTGTGAGAGAGCAGACAGGGTGTGTGTGCGATAGAGCGCTGGCATCGTGTATAAATAGAATACGAGCACTGTATTGTCGGCAGAACAGGTTCCCGCGCGCAGCAGCAGCATCTAGCAAAAAATACTAACTGCAGTTCCCGCGCGCGCAGTCACTACAGTTTGTCAGCCTCGGAATCAGCGTAATCACTACAGTGCCGCACTAAAAAAAGCGAAAGCAGACGTCGGCAGTTTCCCGCCCGGCTCGGCCTCGTTTTCAGCGCAGTCACGCGGCGTCGGCTAGCGAGCGCTTTCGGCGTGCGAGCGAGCGCTTTCGGCGCGCGAGCGAGGGCCCACAGTGCCTGCCGCCGCGGCTGCTGGCGGCAGGGCCCACCACCTGCCGTCCGTTACGGCGCAGCACAGCGCGCAACGAGATTCCCCCCTGCCGCCGGCGGCAGTGGCGGCAGGTCCCACACACCGGCCGGCCGCCAGGAGTGGTGGCGGCAGGTCCCACCGGGCCCTCCGCTGCTGGCGGCAGGGGGGTCCTTTTTGACAATGCCACTCGCAGGTGGTCTTTTTTGACAATAGCACTCCGCAGGTGGTCTTTTTAGACAAAAATTCAGAATTAACATATACAGAAACATAATTTGATTGCACTAAAAAAATTACAAATCAAAAAACATGCTTATGACCAGTTCAATTTAGTTGGTTCAAATTACTTCACACATAGCATAATGCTCACTGCTTTCTTGCGAATCTTTGTTGCGATCGTACAAAGAAAATATTAAAATCAAGAAAACATGTTCATGGCCAGTTCAATTTAGTTGGTTCAAATTCGTGTAATTTCACACATAGCATAATGCTCACTGCTATCTTGTGAATCTTTGTTGCGATCATACAAAGATAAACCACACCTTATTGAATTTCATGCCATATATACAATGACAGACCAGCTCAGGTCACCACATAAAGCCACAACTAGCATGATGATTATCGAGTTAAACCAGTGCACTGATTATGTGTGAACGAATGCAAATTGATGCATCAAAATTAGGAGCTCATTCTAATGGCAATGGAGCAATGACCACAAGTTTGAGCTACACATCCACCACTAAACTGAATCATCTTATAGCGTGTTCACATTTATGTCTCGCCACTCGATGCTTACGCAGTCCACACACCTAGCTCGTGCGCAAGCAGCTCATACTTGCGAGAGGAGATGATGGGAGAAAGTCGCTCAATCCTGCAAGCGTTGCACCATGGTGGAGACGGAGACCCTGGGTAGCTGCGGTGAGTCCTTTGAGATAAGCGGAGAAGGAAGGCTGTCATTACAAGCTCCTGCAAAAGATCAGTAAAATAGGCCAAGAAAGGATTTAGTACAGCTTATAATGTACTTTCGTATACATCTGGACACTTTGGAATGATTTTTTGCAGTATGAAAATGTCATCAGAAGTTAGCAGATAGATCCATCTTCATAATACTTCCGCATATATATTTCCAACAGATGGTGATAAAACCTTGCAAGGTTAGATGAATATCCCAAGTGTATATTCTAGTGAAATAAGAAAGATAGCATGAGTACCCTACAGATGGTTGGTTAGGATATGCATGAATTCTCATCAGCTGCTGTAATAAGATAAAAATCTGACATGTGATTAAGGGAACATAGCAGTTCTCTGGTGACTAAGGCAACCTTGCAAGGTTTCGACTAAACAGTAGACTAATGCGTAATGGCCAATCAGGCAAATGTTCTATTCTTGGCTACACACACGAATGCACGCAAATTCTGGAATTCTTGGAGTCGTATAGATAAAGTAGGTTACGGACTTATGGTGAGGCCAAGTTGTTAAATTTTCTCGTTTCCCGACGTACTGTCAGATTTATCTGGAACGTTGGCACCATTATCATCTTCTATAGCACAAACCTGTTTCGATAGAGGGCTCCGTCTAATATGAGCTTGAGATGGACTTGTTCGAGCTGTCCAGGAGCTAACCAAGCAAACATCAGCAGGAAGATTGGATAAGGGTTGTGTCTTTTCTGTCCCATACGCTTTTGTCACATGCAAATATCCTCCCTACTGACCACATGCTTCTTGTGGTTAGCATTACCAACTTCAAAATAAATAAAATGCAGAATATATGTCAGCATAAAATTGTAAATGACCTATTCTTTGTCAAACAATAATTTAATTGAATAAGGGCTGCATTTAACAGAATATGCAGTGAGACTAACCTGGAGAAACTTAGCTTTGATTTTGGTGCCAGAGAGTATAGCAAGATCCTTCTGCCTTGTTTAGTTTCCTATGATCAAAAGCACACACTGTAACATACCCTGGTGTATAAATTTATTATAGTTAGATGTAAGAAATTCATTAAGCACTTCTGAGCATAGATCAAACATGAACATGTAGTTTGATCATTCTAGAAATTAATCAAACTCTGGGCCCCTCGTAATCAAAGATAGTACATACATATAGATGCCAGATAAGAATCTTATTGGATTTAGAACACAGTATTGAGCATAGTAGGGTACGAAGTGAAATTAGAACTCAGCTCACACATGATAAAACACCTGATTTGTTTTCCACATATAAGTAAATGTCAACCATGCCCAGCAACAATCTCACATTCTGCATCACTTTAATAAATCTAGTGTCACAAGGATTACTTGTGCAATTTGGATCCACAGTAAGCAAAAACTATGCAAATACATAAAAAAGGTACATACTGTAAAACACAACAATCGAAACTGATTGCATACCATAAAATTAGGTAAGACAAGAGGTAGTGGAGCATGAAAATAATGATCGGCAGTGGAGCTTACTGAGTATAGATCCTATATAGTGCCTTCTTTTCTATGCGGTTGGTACGCCGCTTCTGGTTCGTATTCCGCTCTTTTCTCATCGGACATTCGGACATACCAACTTTGAGCACATTCGTTTGTTGTTCTTCCAGATTTCACTCGTGGGATTTGCATTCCTATGAACAGGCGTGTTCATCAGGTCTTTAAATGGGGAATGCTCCCCTGATCCTAATGGAGATGCAGGTGGATTACACTTCTCCATCTGTAAATCAAAAATTTCCAAATGGATACAAACGCAGTCTTTCAAATATGCAGATATGAGCATATCACTTTATATAATCACAAAATGATGGCTCTGAAGCAGCAGAGTAGCTGATGACGTCAAAACTCAATTAGGAACATGTCACATATAGTTGAGCACATCTAAACTGAAGGTCTGGATAAACTATAAAGTATAGTTGTGCCTACACTCAAGCTTTCTAATAATTTTATTGGAACATCAGCAGAACAAGGCAGCTAATCTTACACTGATATGGCATGCTTGTCTGAAGCTCTCAATGTTTCCTGCTTATTAGGTTGTCTGGCATGACTCCTTGGTTAATATATCTGTTCATTGAGGGAACCGAGGGTGTCGTTATTAAAATATTTTCACTTTCTACCCTTATTAAATTGCTTCAGGAATCTCTCATTGATTGGTTGTACTGAAACAGAGGGTGTACTTAAATGCGCCAAAAATTACAAAGAATGTCAACAATAACAAAGGCAGACATAATTGTTATTGTGGAGAATGTGGAAGTAGCTCAATATAGAACAGATGAAGAATTGTTGGAGAAAAGTACATTAAACTGTAGTGTATGCAGTATGCAAAGTCTGGAAAAGAAATCTGGCAGTAGTATATTATTGTCCATATTTTGATGCAAAGTGTACGCAGTATGCAATATGCAAAGTCCAGAAAAGAACTGCCCATATTAAACTTTTGTCCTGCTCAAATAGAATACTATAGTTCTGTAGAAAGCACCGCTCATCCTACATTCAGTTTGTAACTAATGTAAAAGGAGAAGGAGAACATGCCGACTACAATGCAGGCAGAATGATGAAATGTCTAAGATTATAACTAATGTAAACGACACTCAACAAAAATGAACATTAGTTTAACAAGCCATAATCTAGGTACTAAATGTGGTCATTTTGGTGCACAAACATTTTAAAAAAAATACGAATAAGAATGCTAGTGAGTAATCATTCTAAAATATGAAAGATTATAGCAGCGTATGTAGCCAAAATTCAATACAAACTGCACACAACACTACTGAACAAACAGAAACGACGCACACCAATACTCAAATGACCAGCTCGTCTCCATCCTTCCATATGCAAAGGAGGTCTGCAAGGAGCAAGACACACTGAGCAAACAGGTTAACTTAGATTACAAATTTAGTGACTGGTATATTATATTACCTCTTATATGTTTCTTAACTAAGCAATGAAAGCACACTAAAAAGTCCATTAAATTAGCTTGCATGGTTCCTTTCCATCCCATATTATCTAAAATTAAAGTCTAGTAAATTAGCCTGCTATTTTGTATACAAATGATAACTCATAACTATTTAGCATATATTCAATGGTAGGATCTGTTCTTTTCTTGCCTTCTCATGCTTTCTATCCCACATATTCAGAAAGATCCAGCAAGCCCAAAGGCACTATTCATAAAGCAATACTTACTTGCCATACAATTGTGCATTTTTGTCCCATATTGGTCCGCACAACTTGTTTCCATGCGGACCTGTATAAGCTATAAGAGACGATTCTACATAATGGACATGGCAGACATTGGACGCTTTTAACAAAATAGATACATGCATAAGAGAAGTCCTCTATCGGACATCCATTCTTAACTTCTACATGCATCCAGAAATACATTCTTCCACCCATCCACATCAAGAACAGAAGATCAAGATATAAAGAAAAACACTGAAAAAGGGGGGTTAACCTTGCTGGTTGTTGCTGCAAGAACGGAAGGCAGTAGGTGCAGGGGCATACGGAATATGCAGTGGAGAACCCTGGAGTCCTGGAAGATAAATACACAAGATTTGACAAAATCACAATATCAGGGGAGGGAGTGGTGAACCTGAAGGTAGAGAGGGCTCCGACCGCGCCCCCGTGTATTCTCCTTGCCGCCGGCGGGGATGGGCTGCAGGGCGGTGTGGCTGGGCGTGGGGGCGGCGGCGTGGCTGGGCGGGCGGCGTGGGGGCTGGGCGGCGGCAGCGTGTGCGGCGGCATGGCTGGGCGGACGGCCTGGGGGGCGGCGGGGATGGGCGGGTGGCGTGGAATTTTTGTCCAAAAGGACCACCTGCCGAGTGGAATTGCTAAAAGAGACCACCTGCGACTGGAATTGCCGGATCAGACCCCCACCTCTCCTAGCGACAGGCGCGCCAGGTGACGCGTGGCACCTGCCGCCACCAGCGGAGGCGGCTGGGGCCTGCCGCCACTAGCGCAGGCGGCCGGCCGGAATGCCGTTTCGGCCACTGCTCACTACGGAACGGACAAGGAGCCGTGGGCCCTGCCGCCACCATGCCAGGCGGCAGCCCTGTGCACATGCACGCACGGAAAGCGACACTCCCGACGCTGATTCTGAGGCTGACGGCGCTGATTCCGCTGGTGCTTTATTTTGTGAAAGGAGATGCCGGTGCGCGCGCTGTGATTCCGCTGCTGCTGTTTTATTTGTGAAAAGCAGATGCTGCTGCGCTCGCGGGAGGCAGCGTTGCTGTTGCTGCGGCGGACGCAACATCACGTTTTAACCTGTTGTGCCGACACTACAGTGCTCCTATTCTTTTTATACGCGAAGCTGCTGCTCCGTGCGCACACACTTTGCCTCTGCCTGTGCCTGCTCTCTTGCTCTCTTGTGTAGCACACAGTTTAGTAGAGACTTTTAGTCGCGATTTAGGACGGGTTAGAGTTGGATTTTGAAGATGTTGTAGTTGAAGAAAAGATAGATGAAGGTAAGAGCTGTCCATTTTTGTTGGTTGTGTTCGCATGCATGACGTTTTTATTCTGTTTGAACAGTTTCTAAGTATGTATTATCTGTTGTTTTAGTGAGTATTTTGTCACTTTGGGAAGTAATTTGGAGCTTCGGGAGTACGATTTGCTGTCTGAAGTGAACTACTAAGTTGAAGATCAAGGTATGTTCTTTGCAATACACTAATTTTTTTGTGCATGCACGTTGAAGATTAGATAGTTTTGTAGCCCGTCATTAGCTATGCGATGTTTAGTTGTTGGAAGTTATAAATGTTTTCATATGAGATATATTTTGCATTCATAATAATATTTGTTAGAACAATATGTTGAAGATTTTATAGATCGATGTTAGCTGTGTCAATTAGTACTATTTTTTGGTCATGCAAGATGTTGTTATTTCTGTCATTAAGTCGTAATTAGGAGTTGTGTTAAATGTTTTGGTTGCGTTAGAGCCAGAATTTCGAGAACAAATATTTGACTGCATTGCAAATCAGCGTTAAGCCTTTAAGATGCATCATTTTAGTTAGACATGCAAGAAGTTTTAAAATGTTAATTAAGGAAATGATTGTAGTGTAATTGGTCGTTGCATGATTAAATGTGTTGTTATTTCGTATGTCATGTTTATTAATAAGTTCTGTAGTTAGGAAACCGTATATGAAATGCAACATAAATGCTAATATCCTTAATGATGTATGTAATTAGGTAAAGAAAATATCGTCTGGGTAGCAAACAAGGAGGAGATGACGTGATTGAAGAAATTGTTTTTTGGTCTTCGGTTTCTCTTTAGAGATGATGACCACATGCATGCTACTGCTATTTTGAAACTTTTGGCAACAGAAAAAAATTGTGCGTCTAATTTTTTTTCATGTGATAATAGGTCGACCCCGTTGATATATTACCGGTGATATATTCACGCTAACGGATTTTTCTATTCGGAAGGATATCCTTATTGAACAAGAGATATAAATGCTGTGGTGTAATTTTTTGAACAATTATTTTTGTGTTGATGTACTGCTATGAATGATGTTACTGTTGTGTTGTGAATATTAGTCGGATTATTATATGTAAATAAACGATTATTACCGTAAGTTATTAGAATATAAATTGACTAACGATGTAAATATTGCTGCTCGTTAGGTACTATGGAAAATTTGTTAGTGTTCTATGGGGACATCGTACGCGACGGTCCTTCCGGTGTGGATGTATCTAGGTGCGGGATGACTACGGTTGTAGTGAGAGACATGGTTAATGTAGGTATGCGGCAGTTAGAAGGTGCATCCGATCGGTGTTTGGTTCAGCGATGGATGGAAAAAAAAGACCATGGAGGCTTTCGTGGTTGACGGAGGAAATGATGGGACAGTATCCCGTTGGGGTCTGCGGCGGGTTACTGGTGAAAAAGCCTGGGCGTCGTACATGGGGTTTGCAAGCAATCCCAATAACTCCATGTTTGGACAACCCATGGTGTATGTGGAGTTCATTTCTGTCACTGATGTCGCCGAGTGCAGTAGGGGGGGCGGTGAGGCCGAGTTGGCAATCACTGTAGCCCCCAGCGCCGGTCCATCGGAACCAACAGGCGGCCAACAAGTGTATGACACATGATACTGGTATGCGGTCGTTGACATGAGCGAACACGTGGAGGGATTGCCGGAGGCGCTAGATGATGACGATGATGGTCATTCTTCTGCCCCTTCGGAATCAGATGATGATGAAGTTGTTCCTCCTGAGAAGGCGGTCGCTCCACCAATGAACCCAGAGTTTTTACAGGTTATGAGCATCACCAATGAATTTCACTCTGTTTCTGGCCTGGAAGCGGGAAGTCTGGCCGTTGGGCAGATTTCCCCAGATAAGAAATCTGCTTACCAAGCAATGAATAGCTATGCAATTGCCATACACCGGCAGCATAGAGTGATGCAGTCTGATAAAAAGGAGTTGAAGGTCATATGAATCCATCGCGAAGATGGTTGCCGCGGAAGAGTTATTGCTCGTCGGAAGCCTGGGGTATGTCAGCCATGGCATGTCACAAAAATAGTGGAACATGGCTGTGAGCAAACCGGCACTCTTCCAGACCACCGCAATGTGACTGCAGAATTTGTGTCACAGATCATGCAAACGACTGTGCAGGAAAGTCTTAATATTAGTATTAGGGCTTTGCAAGCAACTGCAGCTGATCAGATTGGCTTCAATGTCAGCTACAGCAAGGCAAGGCATGCAAAGGAAAAGATATTCCAGAGGTTGTATGGAACCTATGAGGAGGCGTATTCTTTTGCCCCCAGAATGCTGCATCAGATAGCAACTGCTAACATGGGGACTCAAGTTTTCCGGAAACAACGTCCAAACCCAATGAACCGGGACGAGCTAATCCTGGACCGCTTATTCTGGGCATTCGCCCAGACTATACAAGCATTCAAGCATTGTCGTCCGGTTTTATCAATCGATGGTACATTTCTCACTGGAAAGTACAAGGGCACACTCTTGGTGGCAATTGCTGCAGATGCAAATAATCAACTTCTACCTATTGCGCATGCAATAGTCGAGAGCGAGAACAAACATAGCTGGCTGTGGTTCCTGAGTTGCCTGAAGATGGGGGTCGTCAAAGATCGCGAAGGGGTTTGCATCATCTCTGATCGCAACACTGGGCTATTAAGCGCGCTCGACATAATTAAGGCTTCAGAAGATCCAGACTGGAGGTGGCCCGATCTGGAGACAAGGTGGTGCATGCGGCATTTGGCAGCTAATTTTTATTCCAAATTCAAAAACAAAGATTGGTTCAAGCTATTCAAGAGGATGTGCATGCAGAAAACTGAAGCCAAAATGAATGCTATCTGGGAAGGTATCAATGGTGAGATCGAGCGCGCATCCCTGCCAGAGAGAGAAGACCGAAGGGGTCGTCGGACATCAATAAATTTGAGCTAGTGGATCAGCGAGAATTGTCCCCATTTGTACAAGTGGGCGCAGTCTCACGACAGTGGGGCTCGGTACGGTATAATGACAAGCAACATGTCAGAGGTGTATAATGGTGTTCTTAAAGGGGTGAGGTCCCTACCTATCATAGCCCTAATCGATGAAACTTGGAACCGGACTGTGTCATACTTTGCAGACAGAGTCACAGTCGCCAAGGCACTGGTTGATTTGAACAAGCCATGGTCTCAGAAGATGCAAAGACATCTTGATGAGAAAGCAAAGAAGTCGCAAAGCCATGGTTGCAGGAAGGTAGATGCACTTAGGAATAAATGGGAAGTCAATGTGCGAGCCAAGTATGTTAAGGGTCACCACAGAGGATAAAAAAAACAAGCTGTGACCCTTGGCACAACCTCGTGTGAGTGCACTTGCAACAAGCCCAAGCTTCTGGGATACCCTTGCAGTCACGTACTCCGGGCAGCTGTCGATCAAAAAATCAGTGTCGAACCTTACGTATCGCCGTTCTTTAACATGCACAATTTATACAACACTTGGAACGGTGAGTTCTGGGCATGGGGCATTGATATGAACTACAAGCTATTGTGGCCAAACGGGTCCACATGGGTTCCTGATCCCGAGTTGATGAGAACCACCAAGGGACGGCGTCAGTCTAGGCGTCATCGCAATGACATGGACCATAGCCAGTCGGGAGAACCAAGGCGATGTCGCGTTTGCAGGTGCCCTGGACACTCGCGTAGGGAATGTCCGTATCGTACCAACAACACCGCATGATATTTAATCATGCTATGTATTTTAGTTTAATTTAATCGTGTTGTAATGTAATCTTCGGATATTTAATTTCATTTCATCGTGATGTAATCTTCGGATATTTAATTACATTTAATCGTGATGTAATGTAATCTTCGGATATTTAATTACATTTAATCATGATGTAATCTTCGGATATTTAATTTCATTTAATCGTGATGTAATCTTCGGATATTTAGGTTCATTTAAACGTGATTGCAGGTTATGGCCGAAATGCCACAGCTTTTGCAGGGGCATCACGACGCCCACCACCGTTGCCACCTTTTCTTAAACCCGAATCATGAAAATCCTCCTCAGACCTTCAGGCTTCGAACCGTAAAGAACAGATGGCCAATACACAATTGTTTCCGTCAACACCTTCAGGCTTATGGACTCCTTCATTTTGCTAACCTCGCAACTCGTCCAGGCACTTTCACTTCTGACCCATCGCTTTTGACATCCCTCGTTGACCGATGGAGACCTGAGACCCACACCTTTCACTTTCGCTGTGGAGAGCTCGCACCTACGCTAAAAGATGTGTCAATGATCACATCTTTACCAATTAGAGGTGAGCCAGTGGTCCCTCCACTAGTTTCTGCAACTTGGCCAGAAGATGTCTCGGTCCGTCTTGGGCTTATAATGCCAAGATCAAATCGTCCTGGTCCGCCTCGGGGTGTCCCACTCAGCTGGCTTTTTAATAACTTTGAAAGGTTATCTAGCTACGCTGATCTTGAGACGAGGAAGAGACACTTGTTTGCATATTTGTTGTGGCTATTTGGTGTGATGTTTCCTAATTCTCATGGTGAGGTAGTTCTCCCTGGTCTCATCTACTTTGCCGCAAAGATAGTGGACGAACCTTTACCCGCGGATCCAACATACAGCTTTGGTTCTGCTATACTTTCTCACACATATAGAGGGTTGTGTGATGCCACTCAAAAATCTTCATTCGCACCTAAAGCTCCATTACTTTGTGTCTCGTACGAGTTTCTACAGTTGTGGTCATGGGAATACCTACCTGTTGGACGACCACAGATAGTAAATCCCGTAACCCCATACGACTGTGGTGAGGGCATTGTAACTATGTCCAGCCGGTGGACGCTCGGTCGAAAAAAATGGGCTACAAAAATTGCGAAAAGTTGTTACCCCATATACCATGATCAGTTTGAGCTTCTTGACGACTCACTGATCACATGGAACCCGTGGACTGAGCTACACATTAACATGGTATTTGGTTCGCAACCCATCCCAGTGGAATGCGTGAGAGATAGTGGCTTCTGGATGACTCGTTGCAATTTACTATATCTGTGGTTTGTTGAACCGTACAATCCTGACCGTGTCATGAGATAGTTCGGTCTACATCAAGATATTCCACCACCTGTTCCAAGATGTATCGACGAAGAAATTCATAAGTAAGATGTGACCTCCCTAAATAGTTAATGTCTTCTTAATTCATAAAACTTACGTTTTGTTACGTAAATTTCAGGATGAGCAATATGGGCAGAACTGGTGTCGATTACAGGGAAGAGAACATTCAATGGGTAAACCAGTGGAATAATGAAGCACTGGAAATGATAGTGCATGAACATAGGTAAATTTTATTTACGGTGATTTATGTACATACACAAGTTGATGTACTTATTTAATTATGCAGACCGTACGACGCGACTACAACAACAGCGTATTACGAGTGGTACTGCATGAGCACGCGTACTCGACTGACGTATCAACCACCTACGATGCCAACACATCCCACACATATGGAACAGTTGCAGAGACGGATAGACACATCATCAGCTTACTATCGTGACTACACGGTAATCATCAACAGCTTACTATTCAAGTCCATCATTTCATGAACAATTCAAGCAACCAACAACCTATTTTTTTAGATTGATATTTGCAACGAAGTAGGGGAGATGGTGAGGGAAGGCATGCAAGGCCGAGACATACCAGGTCGAACAGTGTCTGCCTTAAAAAAATTGGTGAATTCGTCGCCAAAAAGATGAGATGCGGTAGAGGGAACGATGTTGACACTGGAGCGTACAACATGCCGGAACCGAGGTCAGCTAGAACGAGTGCAGCGCCGTCGTCATCCAGGCGGTGGGGAGAGGGTCCAAATACTACAACGACATTTCCACGACATGACTCGTCTCTGCCACTACAGGGGCATACATCCCAGGTACATGGTGCAGGCTTGGATTCGATGCTCGAGCAGACTCATTTCGTGGACCAAAATGTGGACACAGGATATGACGCATACACCCAAGGCGACGGATCTCAGCCGTATCCCTCCACGCGAGGGATCAGGATGCCCGAGGAGACTCGTTTTCCTGACATAAACCAGCACACTAGGGGCGAGGGATCACAAAGCTACAACACCGCTCAGGTATGTTCAACCATAATAAGCATTTACAAGCGTACAACATTTACATGAATTTTATTTACATACGTTTTTTCTGTGCAGGAAAGTAATGATACATCATGGGAAGATGAAGAAACCCAGCGTGGCGTAAACAAAGACATACTCACAGAATCCCTTGATCCTCGATGCACGGTCCCAGGATTAGTACATGACTTTTTCGAGATGGACGTTATTGGCCCATCTTATATCCCTTCCCAGTCACAACCATACACCTATAATTTCGAATCATCATCTCAATATGGATTGCAGACTCCACCACCTATGCATGAGTGGCAGACACAGGAAGAAGAGGGGCAGTACGGTCGTGGTCTTCGTGAACACCGACCCCCCAATCGCTTGTCACCTTCCGGTCGTCGGGAAAGGCCAGCTGGCCGTCGTCGCGTAGGGTGATTCGTCTATCTATGTGTGCGAACTATTGTATCTATCTATGTCAGTTTCCAACTTTCAGATGTATGTACGAGACATCTATGTATTATGACAAAATAAAAGTTCTCGGTTTATTTCGAGGCATTTTTTTAAAATTGAAAATAACATGCATAAAATAAGATACATTAAACTGTTGAAATTAAGATGCATTGAAAATAACATGCATAAAATAAGATACATAAAATAACATGCATAAAATAAGATACATAAAAATTAACATGTTCAAATTAAGATACAACTGGCTACGAATTTTAAGATACAACTTGCTGCAATGCAAATTTTAGGATACAATAACATAAATCTACTGAGTCCAACGTGGATATTTTCCTTTTCCATCACCAGCTTCTTCTGCTGCCTTGGCTGCACGAGCCCTTTCTTTCTTTCTTTATCTGCCTCTCAGCCTCACGGGCCTCTTGTCGCTGTCGTTGAACCTCCACCAGTCGAAGTCCCTCTTTTCGGTTTTTCTTCTTCATCTCATCAAGAAAAGCCCTCTGCTTCACACAATACTCTTGCCACTCTCTCTCCTGCTCTGCTTTCTCCTCTGCTGCCGCCTTCGCGCGGCGCTCTTCCGCGTCCAAACTTTCCCATGCACGACGACCTCTTTCACGAATCTCGGTCACCGCCCAGTCCGGTTTTTTCGTGTCAATCCAACGATAGTACATGCACAGAGGCGGAGGAGACTACAACAAAAATAGAAATATAAATATCAAATCAACAATAATATCAACAACGTGTTTATTCTTGGTGACTAAAACATACCGGAGGCCTGATGTACGGTGAAATAGCAACGGGTGGATCTTCCTCATAATTGGCGCACATGAAAAACTTCATGCCCAACCAATCTGAAAAATCCGTCACCTCCTTCACCTTGCAGAGATCGCCACACCAACAACGAAGTACTTCCACCCCCCAAGGCAAAGTCACACTCTTCATTTTCGTAGGCCTAATGCTTTGATCCGAGCAAGGCAAACTCATAATGACTAGTGCGTTCGTGTTTTGAAGTGCGGCTGGACGATGGAGAAGAGAGTGGGAAAGAGCAAGCAGTGTGGGCAGAAGCAAATAGAAGAGCGTGAGAGAGCAGGCAACGGCATCTCGTATATAAAGATGAGGAGCACTGTGTTGTCGGTAGAAGAAAATAAAACACGCGCGTCCACCGCAGCAACAGCACCGCACCGCACTGCTGTCTCCGGCGTTTCAGACAAAGCAGACAGCAGCAACAGTAGGAATCAGCATCCAGCAGCAGCATTTCAGCCGTTTCCCGCGCGGAATCTTTGCATAAAAATCAGCGCCGTCAACGTCGCGTCGCGCAGCACTGCGCTGGGACAGGGCACGGACAGGCCGCCTGAGTTGGTGGCGGCAGGGCCCATGCTGCCGCCTCGGCTGGTGGCGGCAGGGCCCGCGCCTGGCAGTCCGTTCCGTCACGGGGACGGTGCAACGGGATTCGCGGCCGGCCGCCTGCGCTGGTGGCGGCAGGCCCCAGCCGCCTCCGCTGGTGGCGACAGGTGCCACGCGTCACCTGGCGCGCCTGCCGCCAGGAGAGGTGGGGGTCTGATCCGGCAATTCCAGTCGCAGGTGGTCTCTTTTAGCAATTCCACTCGGCAGGTGGTCCTTTTGGACAAAAATTCGGTGGCATGGAGGCTGGGCGGGTGCGGGTGCGGGGTGGGTTGGGCGCTGGGCGAAGACGTGCGCCCATCAGCGAAAACTATGTGAGGACGTGGTGGGTTATCGTCGTCTGTGGACGATGGGCGAAGACGAAACCTACGAAGACGTGGTGGGTTATCGTTTCGTTAACGAAGACGTTTTGTTAACAACGTATTTAGTCCATTGATGATTTGATTAGACGGTTCAGATTTTAAGTTGGATTTGCCCTCTCGTCCTTTTATAGGGGTAGTAGATACCTGTTGGGCTTTTTGTAGGTGTCAACAACCATTATCAGTCCACTCTTTTCGGTTGTGTTGTTTTGCGAGAGGAGACTGTAGAGTCGTTCAAGTGGGCTTTTGCAATCTTCCTTGGTGCCAACGGCGGTAAAGCACCAAAAACTATTCTCACAGGTATATATTTTTTAAATGGCTAGCTTCGCGCATCTATATGTTCATGTATGCTCATACATGTCGGGTGCAAAATCTCTTATCTTGGCAATGTTTGCAGATCAATGCTTGCAGATTGAGCGTGCAATTGCTGATGTTATGCCTTCTACTGCTCACCGTTGGTGCAAATGGCACGTGATGAAAAACATCAAGGAGAAACTTGGGACCTTGTACAAAAAAGGTACACCGTTCCGTATAGATTTCAACTATCTAACCAACGAGATGATGACCATTGAGGAGTTTGAATCTGGATGGCAGTTTCTGGTTTCTAGCTATGGACTACAGGATAACAGGTACATGCAGGATGTGTTTCACTGCAGGGATAAATGGGCTAAGCCGTATCTTAGCTCTAACTTTTGTGTCAAAATGTCAAGCACGCAACTGAATGAGTGCATGAATAACGTTCTTAAAACTTATGTATCGCTATCAGCACCGCTCAACAGATTTGTGATGCAGTATAACAAGCTAATAGCCTCTCGTTGCGAAGAAGAGGACTTTGAAATGGCGCATACAAAAAAGGTTTTCTTCTTTCTTTTCGATAGTACAGTAAAGAATGACATTCATAAATTATTTGACTAGCAATAAAATTGTGTGCTTAGCTTACTGAATGCATTTTGGTCTGTAGGATGGTAAGGTGTTGCATAGTAATGTGCCCATCGAGCGGCACGCCTCCAAGGTCTATACTCGGGCTGTGTTCAAGTTGTTTTCCGCTGAGCTGTATGAGGCAGGCAGTTACGTCGTGAAAGGTCAGAATGTGGATGGTCGCGTTGTCGTGCAACATGTTGACTCAGATCGCCGCGCACACCGGTGCAAAGTAAGCTATGTGGTTATGGTTGATCGAGAAAGCGACACTTACAATTGCGAGTGTGCCATGTATGAGCACATGGGGCTTCTCTGCCGGCACGCTCTGAGAGTATGTGCAGATATTCATAGTGTACCTTGTTTTCTTTTTCCTTATTAATTATTTAATTTCGCTAGGTAATGATTCATGTTGGTGTTCTTCACCTTCCGGCTCATTATGTGATGAAGCGGTGGACTAGAGATGCCCGAGACATTCTACCTGATCATATCAAGAATTATCAGAGAGACTCGGACATTGGGGTTTCCAAAACTTTCAGGCATAATATTCTGTACGTGCGTGCACTGCAGGTGGTAAAGGAAGGTAACCTATCTGTGCCGCTTTTCAATCATGCAGTACAGAAGTTGCTCTCGCTGGAGAAAGAGTTGAAGGCCATGGCTGCTTCAGAATCTGGGACTAGTCAGCCAAGTACAAAGATTGGGAACAGCAAGCCTGCACCACAAAAGCCCAACGTGCCCAACTTGTGATGTTCAATCTGCTGATCACGTTACAGCTCTGTATCCAGAGAAGAGGCCATCGCGTGGCCGCCCAAAATCAAAAAGAATCAAATCGGTAGTTGAGCACGCGATGGAAAAATCTAAGGATGCATGCTCTGTTTGCGGATCAGAAGATCATTTTACTGAAGATTGTGAGTGCTTGAAACTACCAGATCAGAATGACGGCTCCAGCTCTGAAGATAACTATGTACCAAAATCTTGCTTGGATGCTTCCGATGATGATGGACAGGACCGATTTGACGAGGATCCAGTGCCCGTGGAAACTTCAGAAGCTCGGAGAACTCGCTTGATGGCATCTACATCAACTACACCTCTCACAGCTCATTTCACTAGTGCAACTGCTGTAGGGTAACGTAGCAGAAAACAAAAAATTTCCGACCTACGCACCAGCCCAGGACCACTATGGAGAGTGCATACAAGGTTTGATCATTTTCGTTACCGACTCGTAGCGCAGCGGAAGTAGAGTCGATGATGATCGGCGGTGCAGATCCCCGCAGCTAGGATTTTACAACCTCCCAACCGCGAGGATGTATACCCTCATCTGCCCCGCGGACAGCCCTCCGGGAGGCGGTCACACAGTCCCCCGGACGGTGTCGCGGACAGCCCTTCGGGAGGACCTCCGAAACTCGGACTGTCACTCGGACAGCCCTTCGGGAGGACCTCCAAAACTCGGACGGTCACACGGACAGCCCTTCGGGAGGCACTCTCGAACTAAGACCGAAACTACGATCTCTCTACAGAGTTGCACACATATGGTGTCATCTATCCGGCAGGGCTTCGCCGTCCAGAACTAGTTCCTGCCGGAACCCAGACAGCCTTTCGGCTCTACGAAACTATTTCGCTGCGAGGGAGAGAGAATGCCAGATCATGCATGGCTTGTGTATGAGAGTAAGGATGTGTGAGATGGCAGCCCACTCACCTCCTATTTATAGGAAAACCAAGGGGTAGGGTGGTTTTACAATAAAACCCAAAAACTCCCATGCACTAGCTCACACATGAGGGTGTTAAGTGCAAAATGGGATGCCATGTGGAGCTCCATGGAGGAGCTGCACATGTGAACGTCCCACCTTCATGGGGGCCCCCCAAAGGGGGTTGCTTAGCCTCCAAGTCCTTCTAGAAACCTTTTGGAAATATCCCAAAAGGTGACTTTCCATAAATATCCCAAAAAGCACTTTCACTATTCACGACGACATTTTTCAGCGTCTGATCGAACTGAAAATATTCATGTGGGCTTAGAACAATTCTAGTACCCACCAAAATAATTTTCAACGCGAGCCGGAATAATTCCGGTTTAGTGATTTCATCTGCGAAAAACATCTGAAGCGGTTTCGGCAGCTCCGGAACATTTCTGGTTTTTATTCAAGAAAATTCTAGAAAGTTTCCAGAATGATTCTGGCATCCTCCAAGAATTATCAGGCATGTGCCAAAACCAATTTGACTTTTTGGTATCCCCTGAAACAACTTTTCAGTTTCACCGAAACTCATCCGGTGACCTCTCTCTGCGGAACTTTTCCGCTGTCCGAAACTTTTCCGGCGTCCGAAACTTTTTCGGTGTTTTTCTCTCAGACTCCCTGTCTAGTATTCAATAGATAGATGACCCTTAAGCGTGTGACCCTATAGGTTCGGTGAAGCATAGACATGACCCGGAACCCCTTCCGATCAATGATCAACATCGGAGCCGTGGACACCCATATTGACCCCTATACCCACACGAATGAATATTCGAGTGAACCTCCAGTTGCCGTGAGCTATTCCTGTTGCTTCGCGATATGTTACAAATACCCGAGGTGAGACATGTAGGCATCCCCGTGAATCAACAACTTGTCCACTATGCCAGTTACCTCGTTGCCGGTATTGTTCTCTTTTCTCGTTCTGTGTTCCGGCATCCCTGTGATCAAATCACCCTGTGTCTGGCCAGACGATGATGGATACCGTAACACCGAGAGGGCCCAGAGATATCTCTCCATCGTCGGAGGAGCAAATCCCAATCTTGAGCTATCAAGTTACTTGACATACTTTTCCATGAACCCGTAAGCCGCCGTAATAGCCACCCATTTACGGATGACGTTTAACAAACCCCAAAGTTCATGAAGCAAGCATGAAGAAACTCGATACTCTCATGGTCTAAGGAATTATGCAAACATTAACTTCCTGTGTTATTAACCATTAACTTATGACGAATGTATCTCATAGCATAACATCAATTTGGGTCGATTCAACACAAGTGTTCTACCAACAATTGTGCCCTCAAAATTGCCGGCATAGTCATGCCCATGATCAGGAAAACAGGATCATCATGCAATACTTGAGCCAGTCAAAGAGGCTTGACTAGGAATACATTTTACCGTTTATTATCCCACACGTGCACATGAGTTTCCCTCCAAGCCTCGTTTTATTTGCAGACTCGAGAATCATTGCAGTTATAGCATGGAACATAAACCTAATAATGAACAGGGAGATAATCAATATCATTTATTATTGCCTCTAGGGCATATCTCCTACAGACTCCCACTTGCACTAGAGTCAATAATCTAGTCAATGCTAATGCACTTTACACCTATGGCATAATGGTGTAAAATATGCTTCGCATGTGGTATAGCCTGATGTCCAACGGATCTGACGACTTCAGTTCCGTGTGTAACTTTGCATATCCTCGCGTTTTCACGCTTTCACAAAATCCATATTTTGTGTGGACTTGGCTTTGCATATGTGTGAATCATTGGTCGAAACCTGATTCCTCAGACTGAGCTATGAGCAACTATCTGCAATAGTGTCCCATAGACCAAAGCCATCTTGGAACCATACTAAGTTCATGAATGAACTATATGATTCAACAACTTCTTTGTCGCTTCTTAAGCGTCAACATACTTAGCCTTTGTTATAGAATTCGCCACAGTATCTTGTTTGGAACATCTTCCAACTATTGTGCCACCACTTTGTGTATTACACAAAACCCTTAACTTAAATCGAAAATCGCATGGAGCATAGATGAAGACTGTATCGATGTAACCTTTTACAACGAACTCTTCATGATCTCCGCTTGCAAGAAAACATGTCATCAGTACTGCTCTAGTACTCAATGACATCTTTCACTGTTGTCCCATGATCAGTACTTTGATCACTTTGGTATCTATACTCGCAACAACTTTGGAGTATTGGACATATCTGGTTGTTTTACATACCATGGAATACATGATTAATCCAAATACAAGAGTATATGGAATCACCATCATGTATTTTGCTCATCAGTGTTTTGGGACACCGAGTTTTGCAAAAACTCTTTCCATGTGATTTCGGCAAGAATCACTCCTTGGCCTTTTTAAATGCCAAAAAGTTTTAGCATCTTGTCAATATGTATTCATTGCTTAGCCCCATTAGGTAAATCTATCTCCATAGATCATCATGCCTAATATTGAGGCTATTTAGCCTAAGCACTTCATCGAAAAACTATTTTCAAATGAAGTCCTAATTCGTGTCAAGAAATTTATTTCCAATTAACAATGTGTCAAGTACACACGGTTTTTAGAAATATTATTATGCTCCCACTTACTTTCTTGAATCACAAGCATCTTCGATACCCATTTGATGAAGTCAAAACCCTTTTGACCATTCAATCAAAAACGAAGATTCCAACTCCACTTTGCTCTCTTCTGTCCATCGCTGGAACTCTGAAGTCTGCATACTTACTAGCATCCTCTGGATCGACAAATTACTTTGGACTGTATCACATACAAGTCCTAGGTTTTATTTCCATCAGATGGAAATCCTTTTGTCATCCATGTTTCATATCTCATGATTGAAATATGTATTAACTGCTAGTTCAACCCGAACCGACTTCAAGCATCGCTACGGTGAAACAACCTCATCGTAGTCAACTCCTTGAACTTGTTATTGCAACAAGTCGAGCTTTATGGATAAAACATTTTATCCGTATCAGTTTTTAGTTTCATAAATATTCGTTAGACTCCAAGTCTTCCGAAAGGTGTATCAAGGTTCTAATCTTGAATCACATATATGGAAACTATCTCGGATTGTATTGGCATTTAGCCAATTCCGGAGTCAGGGCCCATCAACGTTTCCTTGTGTATCGTAGGTATACTGTTGTCCAACAACAATATCTCGTTTGCGCACCTGAGAGGTTTGCACGAGCCTTGCCTACGGGGTTCAGCTGCAAGTTCGACTGAAGTCCATACATTTTATTGTAGAGACTTCCGTATCAGTCGCAGTAGGAAACTCCGGAATCACTTCCAAGGTTCCTTTCCTTTGATCTGATGACGAAGATACCGGTTATCTCGTCGAGTTGCACTGTCCTCCCACTCAACTTTTGTAAGAACTATTCTCTTTAAAAGCATACCGTTTTGTGGCAAACCTATTTGCCTCGGTATAGTGAGGGAGGAATACCCAATGACTTGGGATAACCTTACAAAGTAGCACTTGTCTGATTTGGAATAGGTTTGTAACCTTTTACACAAGCCCCATATTCCAAATGTTAAGAAAAGATATAACATGGTTGGGCGTACCATACCATGGTGTCATTTCAACAGACCTGATGGATCTCTTTTCAGTGTAAAAGCCGCAGTCTCTAAAGCATCACCTTAAAAGTGATAATGGCAAATCTATTTATGTCATCTTTGATCTTACCATGTCATAAATGGTTCGATTACATCTACACGGACTCTCCACTTGCAGTGGTGTTCCGGGAGGTGCAAGTTATGAAACCCCTTTCACAACTCATCAGACATTCGCTAAACTTGTAACTCAAATATTCCTTTCTGCAATCGAATTGTAGAAACATAATTTTCTTGTTACAACAACTTCTACTTCATTTTTGAAAACCTTATGAATGAATTCAAAAGATCCAGACTTACGTCTCAACAAGTAAATTGAAAGCACATTTGCTCCCTTGGTGGTTTTGGTAATTAATAACAACATATAAGTCATTGAACTAATGTTTCTACCAAGTACGTTTCAGGAAATGTTCAATGATAGGGATGGCAAAAGGACTAAGGAGTTTGTGGAGATACCCCAAGATGCAAAGGAAATAGGTTGGCCAAGCTTCAAGCAAGAGGACTCTACATTTTATATTTGTGAGAAATCACTTTGAGTCCATAGGAAAGCCAATACTATTAAAAGGGGGTAAGGTCTTGATTGGTGAACAATATGCTCATACGTGCACAAGTGACATTCGCCGAAAACACCCACAAGCTCTTCCACCAAAGTCTGTCCAGAGCCTAACACTCAAAATCGGTGTAACCAACATTCCCACTTCGGTACCACCGATTCCATACCCTAGACAGACTCAGCCAACCCTAGCCACTTCGGTGCAACCGATTCCATACCGGTGCCACCGAGTTTAGGTTGCCAACTTTCTGTTACGCAAATTCACGTTTTCGGTCCCACCGAGAATGTTGGATCGGCGTCACCGAGATTGGAAATCTGACCGTTGGTCACCTTATCGGTGCAACCGAGATTTATATATCGGTCTCACCGAGATTCAAAAGTTGCCACCTTTTGGTCACTTCGGTACCACCGAGATTCACACATCGGTGTCACCGAGTTGGTCATTTTGTGTGTAACGGTTGGATTTTTGGAGATGCCTATATATACCCCTCCACCACCACCTACTCGAGAGTGAGAGCACTCAGAACTATTCCATACTTGCCCATCCAGTTTTCTGAGAGAGAACCACCTAGTCTTGTGTTGAGGTCAAGATCTTCCACTCCAATCATATGGATCTTGATTTCTAGCCTCCCCAAGTTGCTTTCCACCAATCCCATCTCTTCTACCCAGCCAAATCTGTGAGAGAGTGATTGTGTGTTGAGGAGTCTATCATCTTGAAGCACAAGAGCAAGGAGTTCATCGTCATTACCGAGCCTATTACCTTTTGGAGGGTGGTGCCTCCTAGATTGGTTAGGTGTCGCTTGGGAGCCTCCTACTGCGTGTTGTGGAGTGAACCAAGAAGTTTGTACGGGCAAGGAGATCGCCTACTTCGTGAAGATCTACCCATAGTGAGGCTAGTCCTTCGTGGACGGAAGCCGTTATGGAATAGTAAAGGTTGCTACTTCGTGGACCCTTATGGGTGGAGCCCTCCGTGGACTCTCGCGACCGTTACCCTCCGTGGGTTGAAGACTCCATAAACGTGGATGTACGATAGCGCCACCTATCGGAACCACGGGAAAAATCCATGCGTCTACAACTGCGTTTGATCTTCCTACCCTATCCCTTCTATACATGCTTGTTGTTATTTTCCGCTGCTATATACTCTTAGACTTGCATGTGTAGGGTGTACTTGACTTGCCATGAAATGCTAAAAACTGCCAACCCTAAAACTTGGTATAGGCAAAACTTTTATTTGGTCAAGTAGTCTAATCACCCCCCCTCTAGACATACTTTCGGTCCTACAAGTGGTATCAGAGCTTTGGTTTCCATTGCTTAGGTCTCACAACCTAGGAGAGTATGGCATCTAGTGAGGGAAGTTATCACCGTAGAGGTCCGTACTTTGATGGCACTAATTTTGCTAGTTGGAAGCACAAAATGAAAATGCATATTCTTGGTCATAACCCTGCCGTTTGGGCTGTTGTTCGTGTTGGCTTGCAAGGTGAGTTCTTTGCGGATGGACGGGAACCGGATCGTGAAGCGACCGCGGATGAGTTGAAGATGTTGCAACTAAATGCTCAAGCATGCGACATTCTATTCAACTGCTTATGCCCCAAAGAATTCAACAAAATCAGCCGTCTTGAGAATGCAAAAGAGATTTGGGATACTTTGGTTGATATGCACGAAGTAACCGAGTCCGTGAGAGAATCCAAGTTAGATGTTCTTCAAGGTCAGCTTGACAAGTTCAAGATGAAGGATGGTGAAGGAGTCGCAGAGATGTACTCTAGGCTAGCTCTCATCACAAATGAGATTGCCGGCTTAGGAAGCGAAGAAATGACAGACAAATTCATCATCAAGAAGATACTTAGAGCTTTGGATGAGAAATACGACACCGTGTGCACATTGATCCAAATGATGCCCAACTACAAAGATCTCAAGCCTACGGAAGTCATTGGAAGGATTGTTGCTCATGAGATGACACTCAAAGACAAGGAAGAGCTACATCACAAGTCTAGCGGTGCTTACAAAGCCACAAGTGATGCTCCCGCAACTTCAAACAACAACCTTGTCACCAATGAAGAGATAAGCCTCATGGTCAAGAAATTCAACAAGTTCTACAAGAATAGAGGCAAAGAAAGAAGCTCCAATTCAAGATACGATGAGAAGCGTTCGTCAAGTCGTGACCGCAATTGCTACAATTGTGGGAAGCCCGGACACTACTCAAATGAGTGCACGGCTCCCTACAAAAGAAGAGAAGAGTCACCTCGAAGACGAAGCTCAAGAAATGAATCACCTCAAAGAGAGAGAAGGAGTAGAGATGATCGTTATGAACGAAGACCCTCAAGGAGAAGCAGGGATTCGGAGAAAAAGGACAAGTACACCAAGAGCTACACAAGAAGAAAACATCAAGCTCATGTTGGTGAGTGGGTTTCCGGCTCCGACTCCGACAACAACTCCGAGAGAAGCTATCACTCCGACTCCGACTACAGTCAAGATGATGGTGTTGCCGGAATTGCTCTAGTGACTACCAACTCCTACGATCTATTTGATTCACCAAACGAAGGGAGTGGAAGTTGCTTCATGGCTAAAGGCCCCAAGGTATCACACCCCGAATATCTTGATTTTGATAGTGATGAAGATGATTTGCTTTGTGATGATGACTTGCTATGTGATAAAACTAGTGATGTTGATCAAAATGAACTTGATAATTCTCATGCTAGTCAAGATAAGTCAATTGATGATAAGATGAAAATAGAGGAACTAACTAAAGAACTAAACACTCTTAAGTTAGCTCATGAATCTACTCTTGAAGATCATAGAGAGCTTGTGAGAACTCATGAGAAGCTACGCTTCGAGAAGCTCAACTTAGAGCAAGAGCATGAGTTTCTCAAAGCTATCAATGACGATCTCCGAAAGAAGACTTCATCTTATCTAGCCAAACGACTACTCTTGTCTACATTCATGCCCCAAGTTAAATCTAAACAATCTAGTAACAAAGGCAAGAAAGATTCTTCATCTAGTAGCAACAATAAAAATGCTAAATCCAATAATGTTGCTCCTAGTAGTTCTATTGATTCCACTAATGATGTTTCTCTTAGCCAAGTTACACTTGAGCAAGAAAATGCTTTATTGAAAGGAATTATAGAAAAAGGTGTCTACAAGAGTCTTGCCGGATGTAAGCAATTTGAGGAAATTGTACGCAAGCACGGAGGATACCGGAAGAATCATGGTGTTGGCTACTTCAACGCAAATGGAGTTGAATGGGAAGAAGGTCAATATCCCAAGCCCAAGTTTGTTCCTCAAAAGGAGAAGTATGAAAATACTCTTCCCAAGGGGACAAGCACTCAAGATGACCTTCCACCACAAGACCACAAGCTCAAGGGCAAGAACAAGCTTCAAGAGGACATTGACTCATATGAAGACGAATCCCGAGCTTTGGTGGAGTGGGTTCCCAAGGCTACATCGAGCTCAACTTCTACAAAGGCTACTTCAACACCAAGGATCCCCATCAACTTGATGTGGGTTCCCAAGAAGAAGAACTAGTAAGTTCTTGAGGGGTGACTCCGCCAATGAAATTCACTCATATTCATTTTTGGCAAGAATTATTTGCAATCAACATCAACTCTATGCAATAGTTCAAGGAGTCACACATTCCCTCAAAGGTAAGCAAGGGACAAGGTAATCAACAAATCAATGGACATCATAACATATGCTTTGCACTCCATGTCCATAGATATCCTTGTATTTGTCTCTTGTGTGTCGGGACTAACCCATGTAGGTGAGAAGAGTAAGGAAAACAACAAGGATGTTCCCAAATTCTTGATGACCTTCATCAACCTTGAGCATCCACAACTACCTCACCAACATGAAGTCTTCATCGACAAAACCCAAGGTTAGTTTATCCCTCTTATGGGGGGATGTCACATCAAGGGGGAGCTTTACTCTAAGACTTGAGTTAAAGCATCTCTTAGTATGTGACAACATTAAATGCTTTATGTAAAAGTGGTAACCCCACTCGTGCTTAAACGATGAGTATGACCTATGATCAAGTACCCTTACTTGGCTCCTAAGTCAAATACTCATATATAGATGACTTCGTCATCGCCCAAGTGCTTGTTAGATGCTAGTGTGTTTGTGCATGTTTGTCATGATTTCATTCGACATCTTTATTGTGTGAGCATGTTGGTCTGCATTTATTTTCTCATTCGAGGACATCCAATTGTTGTTATTTGGCTTTTGATTTATCTTTTGACAATTGGATGGACAAGAATGCCTAGGACCACTCTTTAGCTATCTATGCTTTCTCACCTCATATTCTATTCATGCTGCATCACAAAATTTGAACAAGTACTTTTCGATCCCTCTGTGTGTGGAGCACTCGGAGTTCCGTATCGACGAGGACTGACCATTAAAACCTCCCAAGTGCATCTCGGTGGAACCAACCACAAAATCTCGGTCTCACCGAATGCCTAGGGTTGAACTGGTTTTCAATCTCGGTACTACCGATTTCATATTCTCGGTTACACCGAGTTTCCCTGTCAGCTGACAGTTGTGGAACTCGGTGACACCGAAAACATAAAATCGGTATCGCCGACAGTGGTGGGTATATATATGGTGGACCCCGACGCTTTGAAATTCATCCTCAAACCGTCGCGCCCCAAACCCTAAGCTGCCGCCTTCGAGACCCCTGGTCATCGCCTTGTCTTCCCGAGCCTCTCCGCCGCTGGGAATCCTCGCCGTCGACGGGAATCTTCACCGCCGTCGCCGCCGTAGCGGATCCGCACCGGGTTAGGGTACGGATTCGACCTCCTTTGCGCCTCCCCTTCTGATTCTTGCGCATTGGTACTGTTTTCTCGATAAGCCACTGATTGCACTGCTCCCAATCCACGAGAACGTCCTGTAGTTAGCGAATGATCGATTTTCTAGGGTTTGCAGTCCGCCCGATGGAACTCGGTGGAACCGAAGCAAACAAATCGGTGTCACCGATTTGCCTGTCTGTGCTGTTGAGAACTTTCTCAGTGAAACCGAGTACTTCTTTTCGGTCTCACCGAAAAGAGTGCCAAGTTTCTGTTAAGGAGAAAGTCAGTCTCGGTAGCACCGAAACTTCTGCTTCGGCTGTACCGATTTTCATGTGACAGAATGCAAAATCTTGAAAATCTTTTATTCAAACTTTCAAAAACCAGCTGATAATTTTGTGATGACTCATCTACTTCTGCTCATCTATATTCTATTCACAGGGTCAGTATGTCAAGTGCTGAGGACAGTGAGAACAACTTCAGAGAGCAAAGTATTGAGATGGATTCAGGCACTAGTCCTGAGCCTAGTTCCAGTTCTGATCCAGGCACTCCCAGTTCTCATGGGTTGCCCAAAGCTGCTACAAGAACTAGGAAGAAGCTAAACTCAGATGAAGAAGATTCAGACTTTGTGCCAGAAGAAATTCTTGCTAAGAAGCAAGAGAAAGCTGCTAATGAAGCCACCTCTTCAAGGAGGACTGTCAGCAAGGTATATGCTAGCTCAGAAGCTATGAGAGCACCTGAGAGTGCTAGGGCTAAGATGACTGTTGAGCCCCCAAAGAAATCACTGCCTAAGAAGGCAGGAGAGAAGAAGAAAGCAAGAAAGAGAATTATTCATGTTGTTGGCAGAAGGACTTCCATGTATGAAGATCCAGAAGAAGCTGCCGGTGCTGATGCTGAGGAGGAGGTAGAACATGCTGAGAAGGCCCCTCCCAAGAAGAAACAAAAGAAGCTCATGTCTGATGCTATGCCAAAGAGCGGTACTTCCAAAAGTACCAAGTCTGCTGGAAAGAAGGCTGCTGCTGAGAAGCCTAAGAGACTGTCTAGACACATTCCCGCATCTGAGAAGAACAAAGGGACTACCTCCAGAGTTGAGGATGATGATGCAATGTTAGCTTTGATGAAGCTTAGACCCCACCTTCCAGAGCACAATGCTAGCTATCCACTAGCTGAGGATATGAAGAAGAGGAAGGATACAGGTCTGAGGGCATGGAGAGCTGCTGATCCATATGCCCAGAGGAAGAAAACAGCTGTGGACTACAGATTTTTCACCAGAGAGCAACAGGATTTCTATGAGATTGTGCTCCTTGATAAGAGTCCAGCTGTGAGCGATATGCGCTATGTTGACTGGAAATTCATTGAGGAAAACAAGGATTATTTCCCAAGTGTCCAAGACAATTTTCACTGCATTGGTCTAGATGAGTTTGTTGGCAAAGAGTTCACTGCCTGGAATGATGAAATGATTATGCAATTCTACTCCACCGCTCATTTCTATGGAGATGGCAGAATTGTATGGATGACTGAAGGTGCTAGATATGAATCTTCTGTTGAAGAGTGGGCTACCATCTTAGGAGTCCCAGAAGCACAGGATGGTGACTTGGATGTGTACTCAGAATCCAAAGCGAGTCACAATGCTATGGCCAATATGTACAAGGAGATCCCTGCTGCTAATGTGAAGTCTCACAAGCTAGGATCCATCTACTTTCTTCAGGCTGGCCTCCGCACTATGAACACCATTCTGAGGCATACTTTGATGCCCAAGTCAGGAGATGACAAGATGATCCGAGGCTACTCCATCAATATGTTGATCCATCTTGACAGTCACACCAGGATCAGAGTCATGGATTTGATTGTTGAGACAATCAAGAGGGTTGCCGCTGATCAGAAGCGCTCTTGCTGTTATGCACCCTACATCCAGATGCTCATTAACTCCAAGTTGGAGAAGCACATTTTTGCTCTAGAACGTCCACATCTACCCCTACAGCCAGATCTCGAGGACAACGTTGTGGTGATGAACCCAGATCATCCCACTTCAGCTGCTGCTCAAGCAGAGGCAGAGGCAGCTAGAGCCGCTAGTGCTCAGGTCCCTAGATCCAGGAATGAGCAAATGGATCTTCTGATTTCATCTGTCCAGGACATGAAGAAGAACATCAAGGAGATACTGGACAACCAGAACAGTCTTGTGAGGATCTTTGAAAACAGAATCAAGACTCTGAATGATAAAGTTGATGGACTGACGAAGACAGTGACAGAGCTCAAGAAGGAAGTTGACTCAGTGCCTCTTCCTCAGACTACTTCTTCTGATGATGATGATGATGGATCACCTCTCAGGACAGGCACACAGTTTACCACTCAGGCAAAATCAGCCGCCGTGCCAGCGCCAGACTTGAGGCCTTCTTCATCAGCTCCTGCTGTTGTCACCTCAGCTCCTGCTCCATCAGTTCTAGTTCCTCCAGCTGCTACACCAACTCCGTCTACGACATCTGCAGAGATCTTCACCGACGCTGTTCTCTCGACTCCTTCATCAACAACCGGAGGAGATCAGCCCAAGAACGATTAGTTGTATGCCTTTGAACTTTTTGGTAACTTGTTGCCAAAGGGGGAGAAGTGTATATAGATCTTTAGGCTTCGAGCGAGAGAGAGCTTTGGTGTTTATTTGCTTTTCAAAAACATTTGATCTTTTGGTTGCTTGTGATACATGGTTCTTTGTGTTTGATCATGTGTGATGCTACTATTTCCTATCATCTTAATGCTTATGAGATGATTGTTATCCTTTGTTTGTTTGTGTTGTGCCATGATATTCATTCTAATCATTCTCGCACACCACCAAGTTGTATGTGACATGGAAGAAGTGCCCCATGTACCTAATCGATTGTGCATTTGCATTCAAACACAAATTCAAAATAATGCACAAATTTAGGGGGAGCTCTTGCTTATCACATACTTCTCAAAGCGACGATTATATTCACTGATTATATCATATGTCGAAGCTTTGATCTATATGTTGTCATCAATTACCAAAAAGGGGGAGATTGAAAGCACATTTGCTCCCTTGGTGGTTTTGGTAATTAATAACAACATATAAGTCATTGAACTAATGTTTCTACCAAGTACGTTTCAGGAAATGTTCAATGATAGGGATGGAAAAAGGACTAAGGAGTTTGTGGAGATACCCCAAGATGCAAAGGAAATAGGTTGGCCAAGCTTCAAGCAAGAGGACTCTACATTTTATATTTGTGAGAAATCACTTTGAGTCCATAGGAAAGCCAATACTATTAAAAGGGGGTAAGGTCTTGATTGGTGAACAATATGCTCATACGTGCACAAGTGACATTCGCCGAAAACACCCACAAGCTCTTCCACCAAAGTCTGTCCAGAGCCTAACACTCAAAATCGGTGTAACCAACATTCCCACTTCGGTACTACCGATTCCATACCCTAGACAGACTCAGCCAACCCTAGCCACTTCGGTGCAACCGATTCCATACCGGTGCCACCGAGTTTAGGTTGCCAACTTTCTGTTACGCAAATTCACGTTTTCGGTCCCACCGAGAATGTTGGATCGGCGTCACCGAGATTGGAAATCTGACCGTTGGTCACCTTATCGGTGCAACCGAGATTTATATATCGGTCTCACCGAGATTCAAAAGTTGCCACCTTTTGGTCACTTCGGTACCACCGAGATTCACACATCGGTGTCACCGAGTTGGTCATTTTGTGTGTAACGGTTGGATTTTTGGAGATGCCTATATATACCCCTCCACCACCACCTACTCGAGAGTGAGAGCACTCAGAACTATTCCATACTTGCCCATCCAGTTTTCTGAGAGAGAACCACCTAGTCTTGTGTTGAGGTCAAGATCTTCCACTCCAATCATATGGATCTTGATTTCTAGCCTCCCCAAGTTGCTTTCCACCAATCCCATCTCTTCTACCCAGCCAAATCTGTGAGAGAGTGATTGTGTGTTGAGGAGTCTATCATCTTGAAGCACAAGAGCAAGGAGTTCATCGTCATTACCGAGCCTATTACCTTTTGGAGGGTGGTGCCTCCTAGATTGGTTAGGTGTCGCTTGGGAGCCTCCTACTGCGTGTTGTGGAGTGAACCAAGAAGTTTGTACGGGCAAGGAGATCGCCTACTTCGTGAAGATCTACCCATAGTGAGGCTAGTCCTTCGTGGACGGAAGCCGTTATGGAATAGTCAAGGTTGCTACTTCGTGGACCCTTATGGGTGGAGCCCTCCGTGGACTCTCGCGACCGTTACCCTCCGTGGGTTGAAGACTCCATAAACGTGGATGTACGATAGCGCCACCTATCGGAACCACGGGAAAAATCCATGCGTCTACAACTGCGTTTGATCTTCCTACCCTATCCCTTCTATACATGCTTGTTGTTATTTTCCGCTGCTATATACTCTTAGACTTGCATGTGTAGGGTGTACTTGACTTGCCATGAAATGCTAAAAACTGCCAACCCTAAAACTTGGTATAGGCAAAACTTTTATTTGGTCAAGTAGTCTAATCACCCCCCCTCTAGACATACTTTCGGTCCTACATAAATATCCACATATCTACTTGAGTCATTTCTGAAGATAGATAAATCCACTATTTGCAACAACATTTATTGGACTACACACATCATAATGTATGATCACCAATATGTTCTTTGCTCGTTCCTTATGTCCTGTGAATGGTATTTCAGTCACTTTACTTTTCAGAGGAAAGTTGCAAGTGTCAGATGATTCAAAATCAAACGACTTCAAAATCCATCATAATGGAATTTTCCATGCGGGTTTCTCTAATGTGACCAAATGCAGTGCCACACTTGTGTGGTATTCTTTTAGTCTTGCGACATTTAGCGTCAGTGTTATGGATGTATCATATTTCCATCAATATTCATAGCATACATCCCATCCTGTATGGAAGCATGGCCCTTCATGTTATTCATAACACCGAACATCAAAAAGTTCTCTTATGAATAACCTTCTTGCAAAAATACCTTATGCAAAGGGCTAGAGTGTATGAAACTCTAAATGAATTATGAAAGTAAATACAGAGGTAATGTATTATTATCAATATTCATAACATACATCTCATTCATAATGAAATTATGACCCTTATGTTATTCATAACATCGAACATCAAAAGTTCTCTTATGAATAACCTTCTTGCAAAATACCTTATGCAAAGGGCTAGAGTGTATGAAACTCTAAATGAATTATGAAAGTAAATACAGAGGTAATGTATTATTATCAATATTCATAACATACATCTCATTCATAATGAAAGTATGGCCCTTATGTTATTCATAACATCGAACATCAAAAGTTCTCTTATGAATAACCTTCTTGCAAAATACTTTATGCAATGGGCTAGAGTGTGAAACTCTAAAATGAATTATGAAAGTAAATACATAGGGAATACACCGTTGGAAGGTATAGTAACATTTACTATGTTCCCTGTGTGTATCTAAACCTCATTCCTGGCTAGTCTTTTAGGCCTTAGTAGTTCTTACATCGAGTTGCAACAGAATGCAATCGAGCGGGTATCTTTGTGATTAACTCACAATACCCAAGAATTAGTGATTAACATGTTTAACCATAATTCCCAAGAACTATATTTTTGACCAGCCTTCTATACATCAAAAACCTGTATGACATTCATACATGAGCTGGATATTCCAGTCTTCTTTCTTATTGCCTTTATACTTCTAACAGTTTAACTTTCAGTATTTCTCCTACTTTCAGAAGAAGCACCCAACTTAAGAGTGGCGATAGCCCCGGACTTCCTAGGCGTGAAAGTTTCACTAACACCCTTCGGATACTTCCTTTCTCTTTAAGTTGTTGTTTTATTCACCATCATCATATGACAGGCGTTCTTCTGGATCCCTCTCTTATCAGTCTAATGCATAGTAAACTCCTTTACTAATAGTTTGCAAACAAGCATTGCTTTGGATATCTCATATCTTTTAGCCTTTGTCTGTCTCTGAAAATGTTTTTCAGATTCCATGAATATCACATAACTATCCAAACTTTCGAAGTTCGGGTCTCATGGAAGCAAACATATTGCACTTTGACTAAAAAGGAATTCTAGCTTTTGGATCGAAGGACGAGAGTCATATGATCCATAGCATTTAGCGGGAGAATACCGAAAGCATGCGATAGGACAAAATCCTTCTCGGCACTCTCGAGGACAATCCTCACATTACGTTACCAACCGTAAAGTTTTAACCAGATATTTAACAGCTATTCAATTTTAATAGGGAAGGTGGAAACGCGAGCCATTATTCTACAACTATTATGCAAACCACACTTAGACAGTGTTCAAAATTAATTGCACTGAGAATTAAACAAGTTAATTCTCCAGTGCGCTCCCACTCAAATCAATATCTCTCATAATTGATTTTGAGTGATACAAGATCCAAATTACAATTCAACTCCAAGGATGTATCCATCTCAAGTGACGAGAATTGCAATCGGTAGGCCAACTTGCCGATCACATCTCCATGTGACTCTTGTTCATCTTTCGATGCGTGTGTTCCGAGCTCATGACTTTCATGCCTGAACGTCAAGACAACCAAGTGATCTCGCTGCGAGGTCTCAACTCACCCGCCTCACACATCCCTAATTGTTCGTACCCATGTATCCATGTGATACCCCGAAAAGTTAGGTGCCGTGACGGTGCTACACTTGGGAGAACACTAACTACTTGATATTTTTGTGAGAGATCACCCTAATAAAAGCGACTACCGCGCAATCAAGAAGGGTGCATCATAAGGGATAAACATCTCAGGCAATTCATAATAGCATGATATGGTATAGCCCTTTCTGACGGAGAATTCTCATTTCTTCGTCTTCGGCATTCGCGTCGGTGTTCACCTTCGCGAAGATTGCCACCACCTTGTCGATGCACCAGATAATATTGCTATCTCTATAGCTAATAAAATAAGTGCATTACATAAGGTTGACACGCAGGTCATTAAAGTGCAATCATATGGCTCCAGCCATCATGCCGAATCATGACACGCAGGTCATGTTAATTACATCATATAGTCATCTCATACATGATCAAATTAATATGAGTACTGCTATACCACATCATATGCACATGCAAACCATCCTGCAAAACCAAGTTAGACGCCTCTAATCGGTTCATGCAAAATTTTATTTTTCGTGGCTTCTAAGGTTTCGAAACAAACCGAAGCTACCAACGTCCATCATCAAGCATGATAATCCAAGTCGCTAGATTAACATTCCAGGGTGTATGAAACACGAGATAATAAAATCTCGAGCCCCATACTAAACTTCGTCATACGCGTGACCCCCGTGCAGATCACATCTGCATTGCCCTTTCGTCTGCAAAATTTCATCTTTCTTTTTAACTACGGTGGAATTCAATGAACTGTTAGCACTTCGTTGATCAATCAGGATCGCGGATTGCCAGAACATTGAAACTCCACCATACTGTTATCAAGATCAGAAATATGCAAATTCTAGGGAAGCAACAAGGACATCGGGTAACAGACTTCATCTGCTACCCGCACAAATAATTTTCAGCAATAGATCTCATCTACTACCTAATTATATTGTGCAACACCCATACATCTCTATGTATTCTAGATCGCAACCTGCATCTACGCATAACCTGGCTCTGATACCACTGTAGGGTAACGCAGCAGAAAACAAAAATTTTCCGACCTACGCACCAGCCCAGGACCACTATGGAGAGTGCATATAAGGTTTGATCATTTTCGTTACCGACTCGTAGCGCAGCGGAAGTAGAGTCGATGACGATCGGCGGTGCAGATCCCCGCAGCTAGGATTTTACAACCTCCCAACCGCGAGGATGTATACCCTCATCTGCCCCGCGGACAGCCCTCCGGGAGGCGGTCACACAGTCCCCCGGACGGTGTCGCGGACAGCCCTTCGGGAGGACCTCCGAAACTCGGACTGTCACTCGGACAACCCTTTGGGAGGACCTCCAAAACTCGGACGGTCACACGGACAGCCCTTCGGGAGGCACTCTCGAACTAAGACCGAAACTACGATATCTCTACAGAGTTGCACACATACGGTGTCATCTATCCGGCAGGGCTTCGCCGTCCAGAACTAGTTCCTGCCGAAACCCAGACAGCCTTTCGGCTCTACGAAACTATTTCGCTGGGAGGGAGAGAGAATGCCAGATCATGCATGGCTTGTGTATGAGAGTAAGGATGTGTGAGATGGCAGCCCACTCACCTCCTATTTATAGGAAAACCAAGGGGTAGGGTGGTTTTACAATAAAACCCAAAAACTCCCATGCACTAGCTCACACATGAGGGTGTTAAGTGCAAAATGGGATGCCATGTGGAGCTCCATGGAGGAGCTGCACATGTGAACGTCCCACCTTCATGGGGACCCCCCAAAGGGGGTTGCTTAGCCTCCAAGTCCTTCTAGAAACCTTTTGGAAATATCCCAAAAGGTGACTTTCCATAAATATCCCAAAAAGCACTTTCACTATTCACGACGACATTTTTCAGCGTCTGATCGAACTGAAAATATTCATGTGGGCTTAGAACAATTCTAGTACCCACCAAAATAATTTTCAACGCGAGCCGGAACAATTCCGGTTTAGTGATTTCATCTGCGAAAACCATCTGAAGCGGTTTTGGCAGCTCCGGAACATTTCTGGTTTTTATCCCAGAAAATTCTAGAAAGTTTCCAGAATGATTCTGGCATCCTCCAAGAATTATCAGGCATGTGCCAAAACCAATTTGACTTTTTGGTATCCCCTGAAACAACTTTTCAGTTTCACCGAAACTCATCCGGTGACCTCTCTCTGCGGAACTTTTCCGCTGTCCCAAACTTTTCCGGCGTCCGAAACTTTTTCGGTGTTTTTCTCTCAGACTCCCTGTCTAGTATTCAACAGATAGATGACCCTTAAGCGTGTGACCCTATAGGTTCGGTGAAGCATAGACATGACCCGGAACCCCTTCCGATCAATGATCAACATCGGAGCCGTGGACACCCATATTGACCCCTATACCCACACGAATGAATATTCGAGTGAACCTCCAGTTGCCGTGAGCTATTCCTGTTGCTTCGCGATATGTTACAAATACCCGAGGTGAGACATGTAGGCATCCCCGTGAATCAACAACTTGTCCACTATGCCAGTTACCTCGTTGCCGGTATTGTTCTCTTTTCTCGTTCTGTGTTCCGGCATCCCTGTGATCAAATCACCCTGTGTCTGGCCAGACGATGATGGATACCGTAACACCGAGAGGGCCCAGAGATATCTCTCCATCGTCGGAGGAGCAAATCCCAATCTTGAGCTATCAAGTTACTTGACATACTTTTCCATGAACCCGTAAGCCGCCGTAATAGCCACCCATTTACGGATGACGTTTAACAAACCCCAAAGTTCATGAAGCAAGCATGAAGAAACTCGATACTCTCATGGTCTAAGGAATTATGCAAACATTAACTTCCTGTGTTATTAACCATTAACTTATGACGAATGTATCTCATAGCATAACATCAATTTGGGTCGATTCAACACAAGTGTTCTACCAACAATTGTGCCCTCAAAATTGCCGGCATAGTCATGCCCATGATCAGGAAAACAGGATCATCATGCAATACTTGAGCCAGTCAAAGAGGCTTGACTAGGAATACATTTTACCGTTTATTATCCCACACGTGCACATGAGTTTCCCTCCAAGCCTCGTTTTATTTGCAGACTCGAGAATCATTGCAGTTATAGCATGGAACATAAACCTAATAATGAACAGGGAGATAATCAATATCATTTATTATTGCCTCTAGGGCATATCTCCTACAACTGCTACTGCATCTCGTCAGCCCATAGTTCCAAGCTCCAGCGGAAAAACTCCTGCTAGACGCAGATGCAGCATATGCAACAAGCATGGACACTATAAGGTGTCTTGTCCGTTAAATGATGAACCAAAGAAACCCCCGAAGAAGGTTCGATGTGGCAAGTGCGGCATGGGCACACACTATGAATCAACTTGTGGCGGCAATACAACCTACAAACGACCTCGTCGTCTTCAGTAATGCAAAGTTATCAACGTTAGCCTATGATTTTCCTATTGTTGTTGTACCCTTAAAGGCGAACATGCCATGTTGTTGTACCCTTAAAAAATGTCTGTACCTCGGGGAGTTTGTTACTCTTACTCCAATCCTATTTGTAATGGTGATGTTTTCCAGTTGATCTGCTTAAACATTAAATCCGAAGAAGTTTCGCTTCCATTTTGGATTGTATAGTCATGATAGTGTTTCTCTTTAGGCTCTTGAATCCGATTAAACTGATCAATTACAAATCAAAACCCCGTTTTTTCTCTGTCTAATCATGTTACCCATTTTATCACAAAAATGCTGAGACTTTGGCTTGCGGATGCTTGCTAATCTTCTTTATATTTATGGGCCTCCAACTGACCTGTAAACTTATCCAAGGGCGTCTAAATTTTGTCTGATAAGTAAAGGCCATTGGTTGATCAGTCAAATATAAGAGATACAAAGTTGCCCTGCTTCATTATGTTCCTTTTTTTCATCGGACATGTGGTGCAGGATGGTCACTGAACAATTCTGTATAATTTTTTTGTGTAGTAATGCAGAAATGCTAGCCTTGTCAAACCGATGATGGATGGGCACTTGGGCAGTTTGATCTCCTAGTGTGGATGTGCTAGCGTTTCCACCGAAGATACCTGAATGGTTGTGCTACCACTTCCTTTCAGCTATATGGTTGTAACGTTCCTTGGCAAATCTTCAGTGAAGTTCACGTACCTGAGGAGACAATAGTTCTACCCCAAGCCGTAGTGGATGTTCCATCAAACAACACATGATTAAACGGACAGACAAGGCTGATAGGTCGATAGTTCATCGCGAAGCTTTTCACCAAGGTGCTATCTCTCAGGCTCGCGCCCCGTCTGGGTGCCATGGTGTCCACCAACCAGAGTGCGTTCATTGCAGGACGGTGCATCCACGACAACTTCCTTCTCGTTCAACAGACGGCCCGCCTTCTGCACAACCTAAAGGTTCCCCGTATGCTCCTCAAGCTGGACATTGCTCGGGCCTTCGACAGCGTCTCCTGGCCGTTCCTCCTGGAGACTCTCCAGCACCTTGGCTTTGGCACCAGGTGGTGTGACTGGATCTCGATCCTCCTTTCCACGGCGTCCACCAGGGTCATGATCAACGGGCACCCGGGCCCTCCCATCAATCATGCTTGCGGCCTTCGCCAAGGTGACCCGGTCTCCCCGATGCTCTTCACCATCGTCATCGACATCCTCAACTCCATGCTCCTCCGTGCGGTCGAGCTCGGCCTCCTCCAGCGCCTCACAGTGAGGCACGCTGCTTCGAGCATCTCCCTATATGCGGACGACGTCGTTATCTTTTATCACCCGGACCGTCACGACATTTCGACCGTCCGCGAGCTGCTTCGGGTCTTCGGGGACGCTTCAGGCCTACGCACCAACTTCAACAAATGCTCGGCTCCACCCATCCACTGTTCTGACGACCACATCGCGACCATTGCATCGCAAATGCAATGCCCAGTGAATTAGTTCCCTATCCAGTACCTCGGGCTGCCGTTGTGCATCCGCAAGCCTTCCACCGTGAGCCTCCTACCGGCCGTCCTCAAGCTCGAGCGGAAGCTTTCTACATGGCGAGCCTCTATGCTCTCCCAAGGGGACCGTCTTGCCCTGGTCAGGCACGTCCTTTGTGCCATCCCGACGCACTTCCTCATCGCCATTGCCTTCAACAAGTCTACGCTGAAGCAAGTCAACCGGATCATCCGTGGTTTCCTTTGGGCCGGGAGCAAAGAAGCCAATGGAGGCCAGTGTCGTGTCAACTGGCAGAGAGTCTGCAGGCCCCTCTCCCTTGGAGGGCTCGGCGTCAGAGACCTACAGCGCTCGGGCATTGCCCTGCGTACGCGGTGGCTTTGGCTCCAACGCACAGACCCCTCGCGACCATGGAGCCACTTGCACATCCCTCACGACCAGGACGTCAGCGCCATCTTCCGCGCGTCCACCGAGTGGATCCTTAGGGATGGTCTACAGTGCAAGTTCTGGACGGACCACTGGATTGATGGGCAGTCCATGGCCGAGATCGCGCCCCAGGTGCTCGCGCTTGTCCCTCGCCGCCTTCGCAAGCAGCGTTCTGTTCAGGAGGGCCTACATCTTTGATCCTGGGTGCGTGACATCCAGGGTGCGCTCGGTCCGGGCGCCACACTCCAATACCTCGACCTTTGGCAGCGCGTCCGCCACACTCAGCTATCGGACACGATGGATGTCCTGCGTTGGCGTTGGACTGCCTCGGGCACTTATTCCGCTAGCTCATGCTATCAGGCCCTCTTCCTTGGTTCCCAGGAAGACCCGAACTGGGAGCTGACGTGGAAGCCGTGGGCGCCACTGCGGATCAAGTTTTTCATCTGGTTGGCGATCCAAGACCGGTGCTGGACGGCGGACCGCCTTGCCCTTCATGGCCTTCCTCACGAGCCTAGGTGCGTCTTCTGCGACCAGGACGACGAAACGATGCATCACCTGCTGGTCGGCTGCTCCTTTTCCCGGCAAATTTGGCACGAGATCTTAGGTTGGGTCCGCTCCACGGCCGACCTTCTGTTCGGTGACGTGGATTTCCATTCCTGGAGGGCCACGTCATGCGAACGCGCTTCTCCGCCCACTCGCAAAGGGCTTGCCTCCCTCATCACCCTCACCGCCTGGTGGCTTTGGAAGCACCGCAATGGTTGCATCTTCGATGACGACCAACCCTCGGCCACCCGCTTGTCCTCCACCATCAAAGACGAGGCGCGCCTCTGGGCGAAAGCCGGCGCCAACGGACTTAGGAACATTATCCCGGAGAGTTAGTTCTTTCGATTTAGGGGGACGAGCAACCCCTTCTGTTTGCTCTGCACTCGCTACCATGCCCCTGCGCGTACATGGCTTAGCGAGTGTATGTAATCCCATGCTGTAAAAACCTCTCCTTCTATCAATGGAAAGATACGCAATCTTTGCGTATTCGTGGAAAAAGAACGGACAGACAAACAAGGGTATCAATACAGGATTCGACAGAGAGACAAACAGATTATCAAACAACACATGATTCGGTAGGCAGGCATGGGCGGCGAGGGTTGCATCGTTGCTCCTCTGGCCTCGGGGAGGAGAGAGCGCTGAGATGGTGCTGCTTGGAGTGGGCGACGTGAGACCGGCACATCGCGGATCAAGAGCACACACATACCGTGGCCACCAGCCATGGAGCCCCTGCTGTCCGTGGTATAATACATGTGTGTGAAATCTGACGATGAAATACATTAGGGTGAGAGCTACACAAAAAAGACAAAATCGTGTTTTTTGAAAGGGCGAACAGTACATTCACTGTTCACCAAAAAATGGAGGAATTTGTCTTTTTTGTGTAGCTCGCACCATAATGTATTTCATCGTTAGATTTTACACACATGTAAAACACATCCATATGAACGTGTACGATTTTTTTCAGAATTTTTTGAAACTTAAAAATATGATTTTTGAATTTTTCAAAAAAAGAGCTCCATGGAGCTCATCCTCCAAAACGCCCCACTCAGTAAAAGGCACACATATTTCTACCTCTCTCTCATGCGCACAGATCACGAGGCAGGCATGTGCGGCACCGATGGTTATGACCACAGTAAGTTTTGATATCCACAATTTCGCCTATATATATATATATATATATATATATATATATATATATAAACACTATTATGATCATGGGATGAGAATAATATTCTGATAACTACATAACCTGACGCAGCAGTAGCACTTGAACTCCCCCAAGTGCTAGGTTGAACTTCCCCCAAAAGTGTCCAAATAGGGCTATAGATATATCGATGAAAGCTATGGACACTAGTATAACAACCTAGGTCGAATTCTTGGCAAAATGTACACGGTTTAAGAGCAGCTTTGAAAACCGTTTTTCTTCATACAAAAAAAACGTGAATCATATTTTCGAGCATATTTCTAATCCGTTTATTGGAATGAGGCAAATGAGATGGCGTTGGGTAGTTGCTGCAAATCCTCTCATTTCAAATGTTGACCGTTTTCCTAAATTCCCTACGGTTAAAGAGGAATTTCAAAAATGGCGGAATTTTAGAAATCGAACAGCCGGGTTCGTATTTTTGGGTTAATTTTAAAACGGCTAGTCCAATTGATGCAAATGACATGGCATTGGAAAGCTGATGAAAACACGCTTCTTTTTCATAGAGAAAGTTTTTTCCAATTTTAAACTATTTAAACGTAATTTTGAAAATGGCCGAAGTCTCACTGAGTTCGTATTTTCGCGTTATTTTCTCAACGGTTTGTTGGAATGCCTCAAATAATATGGCGTTGGTAATCTTGAATTTATGCGAAACTTTTATATGTTGATTGTTTTTCCCAATTCCTTACGGTTTTAAGTCAATTTTGAAAATGGCGAATAATGTTTTTTAGCCGTAATTTCTACACACTTTATCGGAATGGGGCAAATAATATATAGTTGAAAAGCTACGAAAAATGCGAAACTTTTTCATGTAGATGGTTTTGTCTGATTCCTAGCCGTTTTCAAGCAATTTTGAAAACATCGAGATCACGCGTTCTGCCTTTATCGCGAAACAGAGTCTTCGAAAGTGCCCCGCGTGAAGAACTTGAACTGCTCGCCATGTCTAATTGAACTTCACTCTGTTTTTCATGTGCTGTTTTTTGCTCGTAGTTGTCCATTCACTCACTGGAATTGAGCAAGTGATATACCGATGGAAAGCTGTTGTAAACACGCAACTTTTCTGTGTTGACCATTTTTTCATACTCGCGACGGTTTAATAGATTTTCATTTGAAATTCATTCAGTGTTGTAGTTGAACTTTCCTCTGTTCTCACGTTGAACTTGTGTCACGTATTTTTGTTTGTAATTTCTCACCCATTCATTGATGTTACACAAATGATATTCCTTTTTGTACAAACATCTCTCACAATAATTTTTTAATTTCCTCCGACTGAGGACTTGAACTTATATCAACAAAAAAATTGGACATTGCCTTTTTATTCATTTTTCTCATAGTAAACACACACCATGTAGTACGTGAAGTTTCTCTGTTTTTATAATTTGAATTTTTTATTTTCTTTTTGAAATTGAATCGCTCCTAAATAATAACTGAACTTCTTTGTGGATCGAGAGAATTATTTAAAAATGTAAAAAACAATTTTTGTGTGTGTTTTTGAACATGGAAATACAAGGTGAATCTCTCTCGCAAGAATTTTTGAACTTCCCCGGACAGAGCACGTGAACTTCTTGCAACAACCATTTTAGGCTTTTAGTTTTTTATTCTTTTATTCTCATCTAAAACGCATACCGTTTGGTAGTTGAACTGCTCGTTTTTTTGAAATTGAACTTCGGTCACATATTTTTTGTTCATAATTTCTCACTCGTTTCTCGGAGTTGCACAAATGATGTATCATTAGAAACTTGTTGAAAAGACGCCAGTTTTTCTATGGTTAAACATTTCTTTTCGAACAACATATACGAATTTGTTTTTACCGTTTTTTTTGGAATAGAACAGTGAGAGACTTATTTTAAAACAACATCTTTTTGTGTTTTTTTAAACATGTAAATACACGATGAACCTCTCTCATAAGAATTTTTAAACTTACGGGCTGAGCACTTGAACTTCTAGCAACCAATTTCGAGTTTCGTAAAAAATATCAAACCACTCTACTATTATAAATGGAACTTCTTTGTTTTATTTTGTACTAATGAGGAAAATTTGAGTTTATTTATATACATTGAAGTACTTCGTTATTTTAGTTTGAACCTCTCGATTTTATTCTTTAAATAAGGAGGAAAATGTGAGTTTTAATATACATTGAACTATTCTATAATTTAGAATTGAACTTCTTACTTTTTATTTTTGCTAGGAGTGGTTTAACAAACATCCAACTGCTCTGCTATTTTAACGTGAATTTTAATTTTATTTTGTAGAAACGAAGAAAATTTTCTTTTCTTTCTTTAATAAACTTCGAACTTCTCTATTTATAAAATTTGAACTCCATAGTTTTTTTTTGTGATTGCCTCTTTATTTTTCGATACCCATTGTGTGTGTTTTGCCGTAAATGAACTTCACTTTATCCTTGAACTTAAACTTTTTTTATATATGAACTTCATTGCGAATTTACATTTTATGTCTATACACGAATTTTGTACTTAAACTTTTTATCGTTTTACATATTTTGAACCTTTTCTTTTCTTATATGTTAACTTCTTTCCTTTTCTCATAGATACACAAAAAGAAAATAAAACCACCCATGTTTTGCACGAACACACACAGTTGGGGGAGGGGGAGGGGTGCCGCACCGCCAACTAGCAACGGTGGTGGTTGAGGGGCTTTTCTGGAGCTAGGCCCGGTGGAAGGAGCCCGAGTGCGTCGATGGGGAACGAGCTCTCTCGCGGCGACGGGTTGAGGGTGGTTGTGATACCCTGGATTAAGTGCTACAGTAATCTTTGTAATCAAGCTACAGTAGCCTGGGGATTATGCTAATTCATTTTTGCTAATCCAATTATGATCATTGTTGGAATAAACCCTAATTCAAATTCATTTCAAAAGTGGATTTAAAAGTTTTGTAAACTTCAAAATAAAAATCATGCTTAGGTTGCAAATATTCCCTAAACTTTTATAAAATTGGAACCAACATTTTATCATATGATTAAGTGCCTCAAATCTATTTTAACAGTGGGGAAAATAATTATTAATTCCCTTTTTGGTTTAGGTAAATTCCAAATAAATTCGTAGGTGCTCCAAACTTTTTATGGAACTGTAAATTATTGTTTTATAAATAATTGGGCCATGTGGCATATTTTACAAAGGGATATTCTAAGCTAAAATAAATAAAAATAGAAAAGCAAATAAAAGAAAAAGGCTAAAAGTAAATAAATTTTAAAAAACTAGAAAACCCCTTCCCCCCGGCCCAACTGGGCCTTGGCCCAACTAACCCCCCCCCCCCACGGCTCAGGCCGGCTCCTATACCCCCACCCAACAGCAACCCTAACCACCCACGAACCCCACTCCCCCTCACCCCGATCCCCTCCCCGCCCCCGATCCAGATCGGGGCCTCGGCGACGCCGGCGCCCCCCCACCGGCGCTGCACCGCCGCTCGCCGCCGCGCCTCCTCCTCCCCACCTTGCCGCCCGCCTCCTCGAGCACACTGGCCGCCGCTACAGCCGCACGTAAGCCCACGCCGCTGCTTTTTCCATCGCGCACTCGCCCCTTCGCCGCGGCACCGCATCGCCCGCCGCGTGCCCTAGCCGCGCCCGCCTCGTCCGCTCGCCGCCGCTGCTCCCCGCGGCCCGCGCCTACACCCGCTACCCCGCGCCGGCCGCGCCCCTCGCTTGCGCGAGCTCCCCGCGCGCGCGTAGGCTCTGGCCGCGCCCGCTGCTGGCCCCCCCTCGCGTCACCGCGCTCCGGCCGCCGATGGCCCTCGCCGGGCCACCTCCACCGCCGTGCCCTACCCCCCTGGCCGGCGCCCTGGCCGACGTCGCTGGCCCCGCCGGCGTTCCGCCACCGCAGGCCTCGGCCTGGCCCTGGCCGATCCGGTTTAGTGGGGGATTAACCCCCCGCCCCCACTGCCCCCCTCCCGCTGTGGATGAGAGAGGGGGGCCCACGCCCCCTAAACGAAATAAAAAGAAAAAGAAAAATGTTTAAATAAGCAAATATGTAAATAGATAATTAGTTAAATTGATTAATTAACTAAGTAAGTAAGTAATTAGTTAATTAGCTTAATTAAGGTTAATTATATCAATTAACCACTCTGTTAATTAATTAAAATTGTTTAATTAATTTTGTTAATTAATTAAACTAATCACAATGACCTATGGGACCCACACCTATAATTAATCTGTTTTAGTTAGACTAAAACATTAATTAGCATTGTGTCAGTGACAGTGGGGCCCACTGGTCAGTTTGACCAGTCAACCCCCTGTGTTGACTGCTGATGTCAGCATGACATCATGCTGATGTCATAAATTTTTATTGAATTAAATTAAATCTATTTAATTTCTGAATATTAATAAAACTTTGAAAATTAATATAAAATAATCTGTAAGTCAGATGAAAATAATGTATACATGAAAGTTGATCAAAAAAATCCCACGAATCTGAATACGTAGTCCATTCGTCTGTCACATGCTCCTATCATAACGGACATGGAACTTTTCCATCAAATTCATCTGTCCGGTAAAAGCGAGAGACCCGAAAAATATCGTGAGATATTCTCCCGCTCCGTCTGCGACGTTTAGTACTGCGTTAACTCATGCCTAGCACTGCATATTGCCATGTCATTCATCGTGTTGCATTTATTTGCTTTATATTTATTGTTTCCCCCCTCTTCTTACCGATAGACCCCGAGACTGACGCTGCTGCCGGGTACGACTATGCTGCTGACGATCAGGCCTTTGCAGCAGAGCAGCAAGGCAAGCAACCCCCCTTGAGCATTCCGATATCGCCCAGTTCCCTTCTCTCTCATGCTAGCATTAGTTTTTGCTACTGTTATAAATAGCTCATATTCTGATGCATAGCCTATTTTTGATGGACTACTACTGTACCTACTGCTTCATTAAACTGCTTAGTATAGGTTGATCATTGAATCCCCTATGACCCCTTAGTCCCAGTTGCCCCGCTTTAAATATCAGTTACTCGATCATCATGATCGATGAGCCAGGCCCGTCACATCACCGCACACCCCTTAGTCGTATGACTCTGCAGAACTACTATCGAGTACCGAGGGTGACTCCTCGTAAAGTACTCATGATTTTAGCTCTGTGTTGTAGCTAGTCGGTCGTGGTAAACAGAGGGTGATACCTCTCTGCCACTCCCGATATCTTCTCTGTCGTACAACCCCCTCAAGTGTGGGACCCTCGAGGGTGATTCTTCTAAGTCCACCTTGACGGTTATATCGAGCGGGAACCATTGAGGGTGATTCCTCAGGTTCCGCCTTGATGTTTTATACACACAGTTACTATGACTTGGTTAAAGAAACATGTTGGGGATGGATGGGCCCTGAAGGGTACCCACGGTTTAATGACGACGAGGCGTGGCCGGGCAGGTGAGGCCCTTGCCACAAGACCTCGAGACGGGGCGACGGGACCGCACATCATGGGTCGCGCTCGTCACCACATTAATAAAATGCTAATGGTTTGGGTATTTGATCTGAGTTGGTCGATTGACCTTTTTACGCATTAACCTTCACGTGGGACAAGTTATGGGTACTCAGTGTCGTTGTATCAGCTGAAGCTCTTCGGACGTCAGCAATGGAGCGGCGCGCGCCTGAGTGGTGCGTGACATCATTGATCTTGTATTAGAGTGTGCTAGGACTGACCTCGGCCGCCCTCGCATCGTGCAGGAGTGCAAAGGGTGAGTGGGCCCATGACCCCTGCGCGCTTAGGATTTAGACCGGCGGGTTGGCCTCTCTGTTGAGCTTAGGTAGGGCGATGACGTGTTGATTTTCCGAGGCCGGGCATGACCCAGGAAAGTGTGTCCAGCCAAAGGTTATCAAGCGTGTTGGGAAATGTGGTGCACCCCTGCAGGGATGAATTCAACTATTCGAATAGTCGTGTCCACGGTAACAGGACGACTTGGAGTTGTACCTTGATCTACTACAACTATAATTGTGACTTAAAATTGAAATGAATGTTGGCTCCGAGATTGCTTTCTCGTAGGGAGTCGATGAAGAATCTCTAGGGGTGGTTACTTAATAAAATTTGCTACAATAATATTGCTACATATGAGTTACCAATCTACACTCTTCTAATGCTGCAAGATGTTGAAGATGCTAGTCTTCGATAGGACTAGGCCTTCCCCCTCTTTCTTGCTTTCTGTAGTCAATCCAGATATAACCCCATTTCTTGATACTGATGCATACTTAGCATTATTTTGATGTCAGTCTTGCGAGTACTTTGGATGAGTACTCACCGCTGCTTTGCTTTCTCTTTCCCCCTCGATACGATTACTGCGTTCAGATGACGGAGCCCAGGAGATGGAGTACGCCGAAGACGACTACTACACCACCGTTAGAGCCTACTACTACGTGGAGACTGCCCCCGACCAGCAGTAGGATAGGAGGTTCCCAGGCAGGAGGCCTCGCCTCTTCCGATCCGTTGTTATGTTTGTGCTAGCCTTCTTAAGGCAAAACTTGTTTAACTTATGTCTGTACTCAGATATTATTTTCTTCCGCTGACTTGTGTTTGTCGAGCTTTGTATTCGAGCCCTCGAGGCCCCTGCCTTGTAATATGAAGTTGTATGACTTTTATTTGATTCTAGAGTTGTGTTGTGATATCGATCAGTGGGCCTCTAATCTTGGTCGTACGCATTTGCGTGTATGATTAGCGTACGGTCAAATTGGGGGCGTCACAGTGGTGGCGCGGGGCCGTCGCGACAGACGAATCCGGGGACGGCGACAAATGGATCCCATGGCGGGGCAGTGAGACGGTCAAAGCAGTGGTGAGACCGCCGCCACACGATGGGACGGTGTGGCAAATATACCGATCAGAAATGAAATTTATGTCCAGAAGGAAGAAATTGTTCCATAGTATTTGTTCAAGAGGAAACGAGGCATAAACACAAGCAGCTTTAGAGAGAAAACTTTTTTTTGTTCTTATTGTATAAGAATTTCGAATTTCTACGATTGGCATATTTGAACTTACGACATATTCCCTTTGTAAAGAAATTTAAGAGCGTTTAGATCACTACTTTAGTGATCTAAACACTCTTGTATTTCTTTACGGAGGGAGTAATTGTTCTTGCATAGATCAAAACATGGATTACAAAATGTTACAAAAAGAAACAACAAGCCGGTATTGACGTGCAAGCCGGCATAGATCAAAACATGGATTACAAAATGTTTGCAAATAGCATGAGAACGTAACATGAAAAAAAAAACAAAAAAAAAAAACACTGGTACAGAAGTAGCCTGCAAGCCGGTATGTCCAGTAGACAGCAGCAAGTCACGCAAACCAACCTGATAGTTTGCTATTGACGTAGTAGGACCTTCAGGACCTAGCGTATAGCTATAATAGAACTTCACGGCTGCCGACGTATAGCCGTACTAGAACTTGGCGTATAGTCATACCAAAATATCATGGTTCGTCTCTAAGCGTCTCAGAAATTAGCTCATGACGCAAAAGGAAAAGAATGGATTTTTCAAATCCATCAAATACGCAGACACACACGTCTTGGACTATAAAATTAACGGAACGACTAAAACTCAGTCGACTGATTTCTTAGGAAGTCTCAGTCGACCCCTCCATCGTTTTTTATGCTAGCTGCTTGTCTTGTTTAATGGGCCTGCTAGGATGACGCGGCCGGCTTGTTTTTTTTTCTGTTGGGTTGTGGATGGAAATAGACCATTCAAAGTACAGAGTGAGCGTGTTGTCTTTTTTTACTAAGTACATCAACGTGTGTGTCTATCTTCCCCTATGTCTTTTAGCATGTCATAATCAATACACACTTTTATTTTCCTCCACGCCATGGGTCAAGGTTTGCTCATATAAGATTTGGTAATGCGATAAACTATTTATCTATGTGCCAAGAGTCGTGCAAATTTGTGTTGCATTTCCTTTTTCTGATTTCAACATTGTGTTTCAAAATGGATTGAGCCAATTCATTTTAGATTTCTAGGATAGTTTACTTTTCGATTTTTTGTGTTTTTTGTTAGTTCTTTTAAAATTATTAGCTATTTCATGTTTAGAAATCAAGCATTCTAATTTATTTATTTTATTATTTGTACTTGTCTCCATTTTTTGGTTATTTTTTTGCCTAGTAATTTGGCATTTTATGTGGTATTTTCCCCATTTCATTTGTTTGTCCTTTTTTCTTTTATAGTTTTTTTTCATCTTTTCTCATAATATTTTTTCCTTCTATCTTTATTTCATTTTTAGTTTTTTGTTGCATGTTATTCGAATTTTCTGAAAAATAGTTATGTCTCATTCATGTCTTTCGTCGTCTTACAAAAACACGTTGCGATTCATGGATTTGGTCACGCAACACTTAGTTGTGTCGTGCCAGCGGTGCAGATAGGCATCACAAGCCATCTTCTCTCTTTTTTAGCATGGGTGAGATAGGTTTATAGGCTTCTTATGTTGCATCCCGAATATTTTTGCAGTGCAGCCTGTTTGTCCCCTCTATCATGTTTTTTATGGGGTTTTTTGGGTCATCGGGTGTTTGTTTGCCCTTTTTCAATTTCATTTTATTTCTTTTTTATTTCCATTTCATTTTCTTTTTTAATGCATGCTATTGGGCGCAATTGTAAGTGTCTGTCATTGAATGTTATTTATTAGTCTTTTATCGAGAGAAGGGTGGTTTCATGTGTGTCACTAGGCATCCAACTGTAAGTGTCGCCCCCGACTGCAATTGCATGTCCACACACCTGACTACAACTAATATTAATTTTTTAAGTAAGCGGCGGGAGAAGGAGTGGGAGTTGCATGTGCGATACCAAGCTTGCAACTGCAAGCATTGCCTTCGACTACAACTGCATGTCCCCCTTCCGACTGCAACTGGCCTTGTGTTTTTGTCGGAGAGGGGGGGGGGGGGGATTGCATGTCCGACAATAGTCTTGCAATTGCAAGTGTCGCCCTCGACTGGAACTGCATGCCTACATACCTGACTGCAATTGAATGCCCACACACCCGACTACAACCGACATTTTTTGATTTGTTAGTGGGCGGCGGGAGAGGGGGAGTTGCATGTTTGATACTAAGCTTGCAACTACAAGTCTCACCTTTTTTTAAGAGTGGTGGGAGAGGTGGGTGGGGTGGAGTTGCATGTCCAATACTAGGCATGCAACTGCAAATGTCACCCTCGAATGAAGCTATGTGTCTCCCTCCCGACTGCAGTTGGTCTTGTGTTTTTGTTAGAGGGCGACAGGAGAGGGGTGGGGTAGTTGCATATCTGAGGTGGGGAGGAGGCGATTGCATGTCCAGTACTAGACATGCAACTTCAAAAGTCACCCCGACTACAATTGCATGTCTTCCAACATGGTTGCAACTGGACTTTTTGTCACGTTGGGAGGGGGGGGGGGGGAGTTGCATGTCTGACAATAGGCTCGCAACTGCAAGTGTCGCCCTCGACTCCAACTGCATGTCCGACACCTGGCTCGCAACTGCACGTGTCACCCTCGACCGTAACTGCATGTTCGACACTAGGCTCGCAATTGCAAGTCTCATCCCGGGCTGCAACTGACTTTTATTTTTGCAACCACACACCCGGCTAGGGCGGCCCGCTATGCGGGTTTATTATTGATCTTTTCTTTTTCTACTATTTTTCTTTTTTTACCCTTGTGTTTTGAATTTGTATTTTTTTATTTGTTACGAAAAACAACGCAACGCACATCGGGTGCACACATTTTCATGTCCTCCATTTGTATGCAATTTAATATTATTTTCTTTTGAAAAACAGTGTCACACTATTTAGTTTGTCTTGTTTCCATTTTATTTCTTTGTTACATTAAAGATTCATTTTTGAAAGAAACTATGAAAATGAAGAATAAAAAGAGAAGCAAGATGACGCATGAAGATAAGGACCGAACAATGAGCTACACCGGTGACAAAAAATGTTTTTTTATTTACTTCTCTTGTTGAACACTTTTTTACCGTGTCTAGAAAAAACATAGGTAAACAAACAAGCATCACAGCCACAAAAAACAAACAAATAATGTAGAAACAAAAAAGGCCCAGCTAAGAATAATACCCAACAACTATCGAGTAAACAAACGGGCCTAATCTGTCTAAGTCGACTGAGACCTAGACAAACCCTAAAATTAAAATAGATCAGAGGACGAAACAAGACCAGATTTTGTTCATAGACAGTAGAACATATAAAAACTAAATACTTAGAAATTGAAATCAAAGTATCTGTAGGGAGTGTTCAACTTGAACTGCTCATCTAGCCAGACTGTTGCTTCCTTTCTTCAGACAATTCCACATGGATGCATATACCGGACCTACCTACGTAAATGCATTTCATAATTTTTTACTGAAGAAGAATATAAATGGACTGATGGGATTTAGTCCTTCTCAAAGAAAATGTCTTACTGAAGAAAAGGGAACATCATGTTCGGACTTAGAGAATGTATTTCCTGAAGAGAAGTGAAAATGTCTTACACTAAATGTACCTAGCAACACCCAGAATTCAGTTTTCACCATGCATTCTAGCCATCGGCCGCCATGATGTCGTTGCCATTTTTTAATCGAACTGCCAGGAGAAGTCGACTCGACCTGCCATGTACCATCTACAGCCACACGATGTTGAACAACAACAGCATCAGCGAAAACAAAATGGAGGTGGGAACGAGGGGGAGGAAGCCGTCGTCGCCGCGCTGTGCTCGAGGACGAAGGAGCTCGCCGGAACAGCACCGCCTCCCATGCGTGAGCATCCGTTGGATCCAGTGGCCGGTGCTGAGATCCGTGGACACTAACGACGACTCAATGCAGTCGGTGGACGAGGGAGAAGACGTGGGATCTGGTACCCATTTGCAGGCGGCTATGGACAATGGAGCGCGGGAGCTGGGGATGCGGGCGTCACGGTGGTCGCCTCGGTCGTTCGAAGCTGGCGATGGGCCACGGTGGCACACTGATGGCTGTGCCGTCGCTGGTCGCAGGTGGCCACAGCTGCTGGAGAAAAGGCGATGACGGGAGGCGCGCCGGGGCTAGGGGTGTGGCGGTGGGAGGCGCGCCGAAGCCAGGGGTGGTGGGAGGCGCGTCGGAGCAAGGGGCGGCGACGGAAGGCAGTCTGGTGGCATGCCGGAGGTTGGGGCAACGATGCCTGGAGGTAGGGGAAGCGCGGGGGGGGGGGGGGGGGGGGGGGGGGGGGGGGGGAGGAGGTGCGCATGTGGCAGAGCGGGGAGGTCGGTCGTGGCGGCGGAGGTGCGCACACGCCGGCGCGGGGAGGTCAGTCGCGGTGGCGGTGGTGCGTAGGCGGCGACGCGGGAAGGTGGGTCGTGGTGGCGGTGGTTACAGAGAAACCTCGGGCGTGGGGAGATAAGTTTTTTTTGCATGGAACCGTGTATATTATTAAATCAAAGAAAGATTACATGAATCCACACAACGGAGACACTACTAGACAAACGGGGACAAGACAACTGCCGAGGAAACGATGCAGAAAAGCCCAAGAAAGAAACAAAATTACAATTAAGTCCTTTGGGCTCCCTGCACAAAACATAACCGTCGGCCGCCTCCAACCTCCAACTCTGCCGTGGCAATCACCGAAGAGAGAGGAGAAGAGCCTCCTTCGTTGCCATAGCCGGGAGAGCATCATCGCCACCAGGGCTTTCTGAACCGAAGACCAGGCCCGCCGCACGCGGCAAGGCACATAACGCTGTGGCATGTCGCCCGGGGGTCGTCCCCATGCCATCCTGACCACAGATCCGGCGCCGCTCATCAACAAAGTCGAGAGAAACCACCAGATCCGCCATCCTCGTGCCTCTTCCCATGGTCCAGGCAATCCATCTTGTCCCATGAGCCAACGCCACCACCAAGGGCAGCAGCCATCAGCCACCTCTGGACACAATCCACACTGCTCCTCAACGGCGCCAGAGGCCACGCCGCATCGACGGGGACAGAGCAGGAGGACACATACCTCCGATGGACTCGCCGCCGCCACCGCCTCGACAGCGACATCCAGGAAACATGATCCCGCCGATCTGAAGGATTGGCGAGCAAACGATGCAAAACGACTCCGAGACGACGCCCTCAGAGACGTCGCCAGTGTGGGAATGGAATCGCAGCAAAATTATTCTTGAGGTCGTCGCTCCCACCACCCCAACGACGCCCCTGGACACCCTATTCCTACGAATATTTACAGCCGTGAGAGAACCGGGATCCCGCCCCCCTCCCGTCGCGGAAGCGGCGGACGAAGGGAGGAGGGATCCACGGCCTCGCCGGCACACACAGCGGGGAAAACTGTCACCTCTTGTCCCCTGTTCATGGGGAGATAAGGTTGGGGGTGCTTTGGGGTGGATGCTTTTTGTTTTTGTTTTCAGAGTTTAGGAGCATCCCGTCGGTGCTTATATAAGGTGTGACGTGATCAGAATACTATTCTGATCTTTTATATATATATATTTTGACACCACCCCTTAAGAGTCTTATTTTAACACGACGGGCTTATTCTGACACCACCCTAAACGCATAGCCACCCGACCTGCACTGTCCGATCGAACCAACCAGCACAATAGAGACAAATTGTTCAACCCACAGACCCCCTCCCCGCATCCTACCAACATCCTCGACACGCACCCCTTCCCTCTCCTCCCGCTTGCCATGCCCACCCCTTCTCACCTCCAACCTTCTTCCTCCCTCAGCCACCGCCCCCTTATACCACCTTCTTCCGCGCCCCGGAGCCCCACCGGAGCAACCCCGCCGCCGACCACCCTACCCAACACACCGCCCCGAGCACCAACCCCCCCGATCCACCTCCTGATCCGGCCACCTGAGATCCGCCGCCTCTAGCTCCGGCGCCGCCCGCCTACGACGCGCCCCTGCCTACGGATCCGGCCAGCCACGCGCACCGTAGCGCCGAGACCCATCTGCTCGCCGCAACGCCACCCCACTGCGCCTCTCCGCCCCGATCTGCCCGGCCATCTTCCTCGACACCACACCCCCGCCATGGCCGGCGCCCGCCACCTACCCCTGCCCCCGCAAGCCACCCCCAGGGCCGGCCAACAACTCTGTCCACGCCTCCGCCAAGCAACCACCGGATCCAGAGGGATCCGGTTCGACCTCCCTCGTCTGCCCCTTAGAAGGTACCTACCTCGACGGCGACACATCCACCCGAGCTCTCCGTGCCTCCCCAGTGGCCATCCTTTTCCTATCGGGGTCGCCTCCTCTCGATCCCGTCCAGGCTGAGGCGCTCTCCCGGCGCGGTGGCTGCCACGGCTTCCCTTCGTCTGCTGCTTCCCGCAGTTCTGGCTGACGAGCAGGACGACGGTTGTGGCTCCACGCTGGCAATGATGAGGGAGCCTGGACATGTAGTCTTGTTCTTCTGTGACCCCTCCAATGGCCTGCAAGGAGATCCCCTCCTATCTCCAGGTCGTCGGTGATGGCTCTCACCACACTCTGCAGTACGGTAAGGCGCCGCGTGCGTGTGCAGCTTGCCGGCACATTGCGTGCAGCTCGCGTCGCGTGCGTGTGCAGCTCGCCGGCCCATTGCGTGCAGTTCGCGTGCACGGACGGCAGCGAGTGCCGCGCTGTCCACTAACTCCCTTCACATTGATTTTGCTATTTCTGCACTTTGAAAAGCATCATGTGCAGCTATATTATTTTGCATTTTGATGTGTAGTTCGCTGAGGATCTTCATGTGGTTCGGTCGCTCGAGGTGTTGCAGTGCGGTTACTCGGTGGGGGCATTTTGCAGCAGCTTCAACCAAAAATGTGTAGTTTACATTGGCGCATTGATGTGCAATTCACTGGAGCCGACAGTAACTTTGTCTATTGACCGGTTGTTGTGGTTTAGTTTTGTTTTGTTTGTAGTATTGATTGAAGTGCAGATTTGCTTATGGGATATGTCCAGTGCTCGTTTTGTTGGGGGATGGGAGTATACATGTATGTATGAATGATTTCGTTGCAGTTCGGGCAATGCACTCATGTGGTTTCGTGGTGGTGTGCTCGCAGTCCGGTGTGTGGGCACAAGAAGTGCTTTGTGGTTCACTCAATAAAAACAAATTGATGCAGTACACTTGCCTCGCCTCAGCAGTCAGGACGCATTCATAAAAAAATGAGAAGAAACAAAAATAATAATAGTGCAGTATACTAACCTCAACCATGCAAACTTAAAAGAGCGTTTTATAATTAAATGCATTACACTACCCTCGGTAATTCAGTTCTAACGTATTTATAAATTTATTTCTAACGTATTCATAAAAATAGTAGTTTGAAAACAACAAAAATGTCATTCAGTCCACATCGATTTGTGTAGCCGTTCACTTTCCCTCTGATGTGCACTGCACTCATCCCATGAGGTACTATGTGTTTCGTGTTTTCTTAAAAAGTTAGAAAAAAGACAAAAGATATCATGAAGTTCACTTGCCCTTCGGATGCAGTGCGTTTTTCGGTTTGAAGCAGTACGTTTTTCTGTCTGATGCAGTTTCCTCGTCGATTTTGGTGTCGCGAAAAACAGTGTCCGCATTTCGGTAAAATCAAAACTGCTCTCAAACCGTAAGGAATTTAAGCGAGTGTTCAACATGAAAAAGTTGCGCCTTGTCGATATCTTTCCAACGCCGTAACATTTGCATCGTTTCGACGAGCGGTTTGAAATATTTTACAAAAATACGCTCGCTGCCACTCGTTGGCAGCGACACTGTTTTCAAAATTCCTTTAAAACCGTGAGGAATCTCAACAAATGATCAACATATGAAAGTTGCACCTATTCCATAGCTTTCCAAAGACGTATCATACGTCTCGATCCGACAAACGGTTAGAAAATTACAAGGAAAATCATACCAAAAAAATCGAAAAATTTGAAAAGCAGAATTTCGCGTTTGAGTAAATTTGAAATTACTCCCAAAACATAAGGAATTAGAGAATGTAATCTACATGAAAAAGTTGTGGCTCGGCGATATCTTTCCAACGCGGTATCGTTTGCTTCATTCCGATGAGCGTTTTAGAAAAAAACGCGAAAATACGCTCGCTGTCTCTCGACAGGCGCCCACCGTTTTCGAAACTGCTCTTAAACCGTGAGGAATCTCAAAAAGTGATCAACATGACAAAATTGCGGATTTTTCTTAGCTATCCAACGGTATATTATACGTCTCGTTTCGACAAACGGTTTAGAATCTGGAGCGAAAATGGTGACGAAAAAACACGTGTAGTTTTTTCTGCTGATATTGCAGTGCTCGTTTGATAGGGATGCCATGCACTCGCGTTAACCGTGTAGTTCAAAAGTATTGTCAGAATAGTTATTCTAACATTGATGTCAGAATAGACGGTCTGTGTGTGTGTGTGTGTGTGTGTGTGTGTGTGTGTGTGTGTGTGTGTGTGTGTGTGTGTGTGTGTGTGTGTGTATATATATATAAACACTATTCTGATCACGGGATGAGAATAATATTCTGATCACAACCTGAACTTCCTGAGTTACACAACCTGAACTTCCCTCTGTAGGAACCCGACCTTCGGGCTATCTTCGCATCCGTGTCTCCCCGCGTGAATTCTTCTGGCCAGTCGTGTTCTTAGTGATGTAAGTGTAACCAGGAAACAGTTTTTAGCAACTAAATGCCTGTTAAAAATAGGAATCTCGCTCGTTGGCGGATTTCCTCTCGGGTCGTGATGAACGTGTGTCTGTTACAAGTTTAATGCATGCTCTGGATGTTCTCGAACCTCTAACACGATGGGAATTGGGTTTTGGTATGAGTTTCGTGGACAATTTGTTGTTATTTTTAATGTATTTGATTTCGGGTGTGTTCTTCGTCCGCAAGAGATGCATCGTCCACTTCTGTCGATTTCTCATTTTCTTGTGAAGATTGCCGGTGGATTTGCTTCCTTTAGTGAAATTAAAGGCTTCCTACGTCGTCAATTTCAATCGGGAGGGTCCATACGGTTTGAATTCTGGTGATTCAATGTTGGCACTCCCGCGACTGTTGCACGGGGTGTTTTTGCATTTTTGAGATTTGCCCTCTGTTCATTTTTTGTTGTAGAAAGGGAGTTGCCAGATCATTTCCATGGAGGTGCGTACGTGTTTAAATCTGGCACAGGGGATTTTATGCTTCAGACGAATTCGTTCGTTCAAATTTATTAGATTATCTAATGGTCGTTGTACAAGCTGGACTTCTGTGTTGTTCCTACCTGGACTTCTGCTTTTCCTTCTTTCCATGGTAATGCATCAAGTCCTCTGTATTTCTTTTTTTCTGTCATTTTTCATTCTTGCATTGGTTTTGATTTTTTGACTCAGTTCCGTGAGCAACCATGGAATTGGCCGATGGATATGCGTGTAGTTTTTATTTTTTCCAGTATGTTTTCGCACTTCTAATAGTTGTTGGACTTCACAGAATAACTATCCTGAACTTCTGTATGCTAATTGTTTTTAACATGTTAATTTGAGGTTTTACAAAACCCCGAACTTCTATATCTTCACTATTTGAACTTCTTATTTTAATTTTGTTTGTTATTTTTGGATTTAAATATGTGTAGACCTTGAAATCGGCATTGCTCCTATCGACCAACGCGGTAGCGCGAGGCCGAGTCGGGGGGGAGGGGGGTCCCTCCCCCTGCGAGGCCGGGCCAGGAACGAGCCGGAGCAGGCGACGACGCGGCGTGCCGTGTCGTCACATGCGGAGGCGAGTCCGTCACATCCGTGACCCCACTATCTATCTTAGGAGTGTGGCTCTAGGGTGCGTGCGGGTGGGGGTGGAAACAGAATAACCGCATTGCGCCTGTCAACCTAGCGTGCACTGCCGCGGTAGTGCGAGGCCGAGCCGGGGGGGGAGGGGGGTCGGGACCCCCTCCCCTCCCCCTGCGAGGCCGAGCCAGGAACGAGCCAGAGCAGGCGACGACGCGGCGTGCCGCGTCGTCGCATGCGGAGGCGAGTCCGTCACATCCGTGACCCCACTATCTATCTTAGGGGTGTGGCTCTGGGGGTGCGTGCGGGTGGGGGTGGAAACAGAATAACCGCATTGCGCCTGTCAACCTAGCGCGCACTGCCGTGGTATCGCGAGGCCGAGCCGGGGGGGGAGGGGGGGTCGGTACCCCCCTCCCCCTCCCCCCGCGAGGCCGAGCCAGGAACGAGCCGGAGCAGGCGACGACGCGGCGTGCCTCGTCGTCGCATGCGGAGGCGAGTCCGTCACATCCGTGACCCCACTATCTATCTTAGGGGTGTGGCTTTGGGTTGCGTGCGGGTGGGGGTGGAAACAGAATAACCGCATTGCGCCTGTCAACCTAGCGCGCACTGCCGCGATAGCGCGAGGCCGAGCCGGGGGGGGGAGCGGGGAGGGACCCCCTCCCCTCCCCCTGCGAGGCCGAGCCAGGAACGAGACGGAGCAGGCAACGACACGGCGTGCCGCGTCGTCGCATGCGGAGGCAAGTCTGTCACATCCGTGACCCCACTATCCAGCTTAGGGGTGTGGCTCTGGGGTGCGTGCGGGTGGGGGTGGAAACAGAATAACCGCATTGCGCCTGTCAACCTAGCGCGCACTGCCGCGGTAGCGCGAGGCCGAGCCGGGGGGCCCCGCGATGAGCGGATGTGAGTCCGTGGGGACCCTCGGTGAGGCCGAGCCAGGAACGAGCAGGAGTAGGCGACGACGCGGCGTGCCGCTTCGTCGCATGCGGAGTCAAGTCCGTTGAGTTAGTTATGGACTTCATGTGTTTTTGTATTTGAACTTCTTCTTTGTTTTTTATTGTTTATTTATTCATATGCCTTACTTCGCTTGATAGTGTACTTGAACTTCTGTTCTTTATTTTTTGAACTTCTTCTTTGTTTGTAAGTGCTTATTTGTGTGTATATTTTACTTCCATTGGTAGTGTACTTGAACTTCTATTGGCCATCCATTTTTGGTTTTAAGGGATACCAACAGATTTTTATTTGATCTTATCTTTTTAAACAGATGCATTCAAATGGTGCATTCATTTTTCAACACATGCATTTACTTTTTAGTGGTTAGGGGTAAAACTGTAATTAACCCCGGCGCTCCAACACCCGCTAGAGAGCCCCATTTACTGCCCCGTTGCCTGCCCAACACCTGTCAGAAAACCCTCTCCCCCTCTCGCTCGCTCTCTTCTCCTCTGTCGCTCCGCGCTCTTCCCCCAACTTCCCCCAACCTCCCCCGAGTTCTCCGCCGCTGTCTCCTGCGCTCGCGAGTGGAGTAACCGGCGCACGCCCCGCTCCTTTTTCTGCTCCACGCCCCGCTTTCCCTCCCTCAGACCGCTCTCTTCTCCTTCGAGGCGAAGCCGGCAACTGTCTGTGCGTGCGTGGCGTCGTGGGGGTGGAAGAACCACCACGGATTCGTGCATCGGGGTCGTTTGGGAAGGTACAAATGCTGCCTCCTCCTAATGCTTGCTCTTAGTTTTCGCCAGATCTGTCGAGCTCTCAGTATTTCTTCTGTGTGCTCTCGCATCCGCCTCCTCCCTTTTCTTCTGATGGTTGGATTGGAGATTAGGTAGGGTTCTTGTGCGTGTGGTGGGTGGATTCCATTTCCCCGTGGTTAATTTTATCTTGGAGATGCTTGTGTGTGCTAGTTTAGCCTTCAGACTTGTGTGGATTTCATTTTCCCGTGGGTAATTTCACCAGTGAGATGCATGTAAGCAGGGTGTGGTGTGTTGGTTGCTGTTGGATCTGATGTAGTTTGATCCCTTTGCTGTTATTGATTTGGTAGTCTAGATTGCGTCTGTCACATACTAGTTAGTTTCTAAGAACTGTTTTTAATTTGCTGTGCTTGCCTTGATGTGGTACTGTTCATCTTCACAGTTGTTGCTGTGATTTAGTTGTTTTATTCTAGGTTTGATTTAGTTGTTTTTGTATTGTTGTTTGATTTTCTACTTTCTAATTATGTAATTTCTTCCCTGTTTTTTGTAGGTGGATCTACAGTTTGTACTACCATTCATCAAGGCGTGGTGTTGTCATGGCTTCAAAACCTTCTTTAGGTATGTAAATGTATACGCATCTTGTATTTTAAATAGGAGTTTTCTTATATATTTCTGCCTATATCTTCACTTGGTTGTATTGTTGGACTGCCCATGTTTAAAAGTGTGAACTTCTTCCATAGGTTATGTGTATGCATTTAACTGTTAGTAGAGTGTTGCTTAGATTATTTTTGATGAATTGCTAGTGAACTATGTCACCAAGTGTGTTTGGACTTCCTAATGTTTCATATTTAGTGTATATCTTTGAATTTTGTGTTATCATTTTCATGGTATTGGGAAGTAGTTTGGCTGTGAAAAAGTATTTCTGCTCATGCTTCATCTTTTTTATGTAGTACTGCATTGGGTCACATAGCTGTACTTCTGGCTTTATTTATTTCTTTATAATGAAATTTGGTTGAACTTCTGTTTGTGCATTGTTTTACTGCTTTGTTAGGTATTGTTGAACTTCTGGACATTCATCTATATGTAGTACTTCCTTTGGTGTAGATTGTTTTATCTTTAGTATGTAGATTGTAGATTGTGCATTGTTATACTGCTTTGTTAGGTATTGTTGAACTTCTGGACATTGGACAATCATGTATATGTAGTACTTCCTTTGGTGTAGATTGTGGATTAAAACTGAGCTGCCTTTTTACTGCCATTTTGTAGTTGGTGATGAATTGAATAGTTCTGGAAAAAATGCCTGTGATCAAGATGGAGCTTTAGAAGTTAATACTGATGCTCCAAGATCTGATGCGGCTAAATCACCTATTATTCCTTTGACTGTAATTGCTGAGGTTGCTTCAAGCCTTGAGGAAAATTTAAGCCTCATGGATCTTGCTACTGCAGCTCTTGCTTCACCTAGTATGTGCAAATCCTTTCCATTATGTTTTTAAATTCTAGAGCCATGTTTTTGAACTTGTTCTTGTCATGTGTTTTGCATTTTGTTCCTGACTCTTTTCCTTTTGTTATGTTTTTGTGTTCTTGCAGATGTATCCACAGAGGAGGAAGCTGTGAACACCATCAACGATGTACTATCTGATTTGGGTGTGCCAGATAAGACTGCTGCGGCCGAGAAGGGGGCTCCATCAGTTGAAGGTTGTGATTCTGTTCTGGAGCCTTTATGCTCTCTTCAGTTGTCAGAGACGCAGTCCCAGTCTGTTGATGGCACTGAACCTGTCACGCAAGCTGAGGATGTGCCCCTACAGCTTCTTCTAGAGGATCAACGCAAGAGGAAGAAGCAAGAAGATTATGAGAAGAAGAAGGCGGCACGCCTTGAGGAAGCTGAGCTCATAGTTGGGCATGGCTCTGTTGCTGAAGAAGACGTGCCGCGTGCCACTGATGGCATGGCTGCCCCTGTGATGAAGAAATTCAAGAAGACCGTGGCTAGGAAGCATTTAGTTGGTGAAGTTACTCCTCGGAGGAGCCCACGTGTTTCAAAGGCTACAGGACCAAGTGTGGGTGAACTTCCTGAAGTGGAAGGCCAAGCCCGCGGTGGTACGCCACGTTGTAGTCCTCGTGTGCTTGCCACTGCGGCGCCTACACCTTCTCCGCTTGGTGCTGGTGCATCTGGTAAGGGCAAGAAATGAGGCGTTAAGCGCAAGGTTGCACCAGCAAAGGTTAACAAGGGTTGCAAGAAGCGTTCTCGTGTTGATCCAGACGACCAGGGTGATGCTGATTTCAACGCTGATGACGAGGATGACGACGATGATGATGCTGCTGCTGATCAGGTATGAATCTCTCATGTTTACTGTTTTTGAGAACATTTTAGAATTGTTGTTATATTTTGTGTATGTAGTACTGCCTTGGTGTACATAGCTGACCTTCTGCTTATATACATTTAGAGATTAGCTGAACTTCTTGGTTTATATGGTATTACTGCCTTTGTGTACATAGCTGAACTTCTGCTTATATACATGAAGATATTAGCTGAACTTCTTGGTATACATGGTTTTAATGCCTTGGTGTACATAGTTGAACTTCTGCTTTGTAAAGTTCTAACATTTAGAAAGCAGCTTAACTTGTGGTCATACATGGTTGTACTGCCTATGTAGTCATAGTTGAACTTCTGAAATGTACATTGCTAACATGGAGAAAGCAGCTGTACTTCTGGTCATACACGGTTGTACTGCCTATGTAGACATAGTTAAACTTCTGAAATGTACACTGCTAACATGGAGAAAGCAGCTGTACTTCTTGTATTTAATGGTTGAACTTCTGCTATATACAATTTTTTGTCCATGCTCTATTTGCTTATGTAGTTTTTCCAATTCAGCATTAGTGAACTTTTGGTTTAGTTTGTTTGACTCGTTGTTCTGCCTTTTTTTCCAGTCATTGCATTTTTTTGCAGTATCAGCTTGTGAAGCGGCCTGTTCTGAGGAAGAGAGGAGGCAAATCAGTGGAAGAAGCTGATGAAGGAGGAGATGATGTGAAATGTTTTAACAAGACGGTTCGCTGCTCACTGAAAGAGGTCAAGTTGTGCGCAAAATTGCTACAACTTAGGCACAAGGAGAGGGTTATCAAGGCTGGTTTTGGTTCTGTGTTTGATTTGACGATTGATTCCAACATCTCTCGTCCTTTGATGGGCCACATGTACACCAAGATTGACCCTTTAACTATGATTCTGGACATGGGTGAGGCGAACAAGGTTTTGCGTATTACAAGTGATGCTATTCACCATCTTTTTGGATTCCCTCAAGGTGATCGTACCCCTCCTAGGCCCTCGGATGATGGGTTTGATGATGCTGTTATGAGGCTGAAGGCCAAACTTGGCTGCAAGAGGAGTGATGATATCAAGACAAAGGATCTGCGGAAGATCCTCGAGGAACTTGTGAAGGATGAGAAGAATGATGACCTGGCTCTGCAGGTCTTTTACCTGATTCTTTTCATGAAGGTTATTATTCCTGGTACGTCTACACGAGTGTCCAGGGAGGCAGCAATGGTTGAGAATCTTGTTTCTGAAGATATGACAAATATGGACTATTGTCAGTTGGTTGTTGATGATCTTTGAAGGGCTGTTACTAGGTATCAGCAAGGGACTAGCAGAGGAAAAGCTGTTACAGGCTGCGGCATTGCACCGCTACTTATGTATCTTGACTGCCTTATCATTGGCAAGAAGCCTGTTGTTGATTTGAGGACCCCTCGCATCAACTACATGGACCAGGCCAAGATGTCTGAGCTTGCTACTGCTGACTTGGTTAAGAAGGGTGATGAGGACCCAGCCAACTGGGTGTTTGGGAAACTGCCTGTGAGTGTTTCTATGCATCATTCTTTCCTGTACAGTTTAACTTGAACTTCTGGTACTGTCTTCAATATTTGTTCCATGTTCCTTCATTGTTTTTTGACGCGTTGACTTTTGTTTTGTATGTAGTGGAAGACACATGCTGAGGTTGTGTTCTTTAGGGTTATCGAAGGTCCTGTTCTTACTATGCCTCGTGCCAGCGGCCTAGGGAGTGGAGGTGCCCCAAGATTTGAATTCTCCCGGGATGTCAATACTGGTGCTCCCCCTGTAGATCCTGGAGGTTCTTCTGCCCGTGTGAGTGCTGCAGGTGGCGTTTCTTCTAAGGGTTTCTTTGATGCTGCCAATGTTTCCCTTCTTAGGATTGATGGTCTTCTGGAAACTGTTTGTGGGGAGATGGCCCGTGTTCTGACAACTCTTGAGTGTCTTAGTCGCGTCGACGGGATTCATCCTCCCGGCCATGGTTTTGACGCTGAGTCTTCGAAGGAGGTTTTGTCAATTGAAGCTAGAATTCTTGCTGAGCTTCGTCAGAGCACTTCCTACCTCCGGACTAGCTTTGGGCTATTCACGAAAATGCAGGATGCTCATTGCAAGCCTTTTGAAGATGAGACTAGTGTTGTTGTCAGTCAGATTCAGAGGCAAGACGATTCTGTTCATTTGGGTCATGAAGGAGGCAACGAGGAGCGTAGTGAAGAGGTTTGTTTATGTTGGCTTTGTTAGTTCTTTGAATTAATGTTCATTGTTAGCTTTTCAGTTATTACTGTTTTTTGTCATAGGTGACCCTTCTTGATTTCATGTGTTCTGAACTTCTTTTTTCAGTATTTGTGTTTCATATTTGACCTTCTCTGTTTACAGTATCTGGACTTCCAGCCCTACAGTATGTGAACTTCTTTGCTTTCCATATCTGGCCCTTTTTTCCTTTGTATGATAGTAGTTTGATATCTGACCTTCTATGTTTACTGTCTTTGGACTTCCTCCATGTTTCAGTGGTCATAGCTGTCCTTCTTTAGTTATATAATGTGGACTTCACCTGATTAGACATTGTGTTCTACATGATTTTTGTAGGCTGTTGATGATGGTGCTAGGGTTGATGAGGATGTTTTACCTGAAAGTGCAACTGTCCCTGTGCATGAATCTGCTCCCGCGAGTGATTTATTTGTTGATGAGGTTCATGGCAGTGATCCTAAAGTATATTTTTTCTTGTCCATTTGTTTCCTTTTTATTTAACTTCTTGTACATTTTTTTACTATGTGCCCATTTTTATTGACTTTTTGTTCTTTACTGCAGAATGACGATGCTAGTGTTCCTTCAGAGAAGGTTGCAGACAAGGCTGTATCAGGCACTGGCTGCTCTGATGGGCTGGATCGAACTGAACCTCAGTCGTCCATCGGTGCTGGGGTTTCTGATGCTGAGCAGGGCAAGATAGCTGAAGATATTATTTCAGAGAAAGATCCCATCGAGGCTGCTGTTGATACTGGTAGTGCTCGTACAGGCACGGAGAAGTCTCCTGCAACAGAGCCATCAGTTGCTGTTGATGCTGGTTCTCCAGCTCTTCCTGCCGCAGCACAACCAATAGTTTTTGTTGTTTCAGATTCTCCAGCTGCTCCAGCTGCTACCGGTGTGCTTGCCGACGACACTGCAATGTCTACTGGAGATGATGATGAAGAGACTGAAAGTGATAGCTTGGGAAAGGAGGAGGATCTTTCCAGTGCTGCAACTGGTCTAGGCAAGAATCCATAAAGAGAGGAGCATGCTTCTCTCTTCTTTCCCCATCCCCATCCCTTTTGTTGTTGGTTTGAGTCTTTGATATCCCTATGTACTGTCTGTGTGGTGCAAGTTGAACTTCTGGTTTGTGGTTTGTCATGTGGTTTGTAAATAAAGTGAATTGAAGCTGTTTTTATGTGGGGGAAGGTTTGTAATGCATGGGTTGTGATGTTTTTAATCCTATGGTTTATCTTTCGGTGTAGCAGCTGAGATGTGCTTGTGTTGTTTGTTGCTCCTGTCGTGATCTATGTGTTTGTATGTTGCTCTTAATTTCTATTCTTTTGCTGAGCAGATAGTGAACTTGCTGTCGTCCGAAAGAAGGTTGATGACTTTTATTTCAGTGTAACTAGGCTTAAGAGTGATCGTTCTAAGAGGTGAGTGCAGCTGGTCAGAATTTATATGCATCTAACTTATGTACTGCCTGTGGTTTTATACCTGAACTTCTTTACTTTCTGTTGCTGAACTTCTTTACTTTCTGATGATGAACATCTAACTTTACTTTCTGATGCCTGTTGTTATGTAGCTGAACTTCTTTGCTTTATGTGTGATGAACTTCTTGAGTTTCTGATGCTGAACTTCTTTACTTTCTTTTGTTTGTTTTAGATCAAAGATTATGTTCCGAAACATTGAGTGTGAAGCTACTATTGAAGATGTCACAGCGTCTTTTTCTCCTCGCGGAATGCTTCGATCTAATGTAGCTGAGGTTGCACTGTATTGTCTACGTGCCAAATACCAGGACTCAGAAAAACTCATCCTGCCGTATTGGGTTTGTGTAAGTCAACCCTATAGTAATTTATTTTCTGTTGTTCTTTACCATATTAGTTAAAACTTGTTGGTCTCATTGTATTTCATATGTTGCTGTTATCTGCATTATATTAGCACAAGATTTACAGAGGGCATTTTGATTCCCGTGTGAGGAAGTACTTCTTAGCGACTGGTCCAGATAGCATGGATGCGCATGATTCTGTAAGCAATATTTGTTTCTTTGTCTCTGTATTTGTTTCCACTGTGATTCTCTCTGTTTATATTTGTTTATTTTTCTGTGCTCTTGATATTAATTTTCAGTTTTAATGATTGTGTGTTTATCTTGCGTCAGGTTATTTTCCCCACTTTTGACCCACCTGAACTTCCTTCTCACTTGGGTGGTGTTGGTCATTGGGTTTCCATATTTCTTGACATGAAGAATTCAAGGTTCCAGCTTCTCGACTCCTACTATGGACCAAATGATGACTATGCGGTACGCCTGTATCGGCGGATGACTGATAACATCAAGAAGCTTTGGAGCGATGCCAGCAATGATAGGGAGACACCCTTCGGTCCTCTTTCTATTGACCATTTCCCTTTTGATTGGATTGATGTCCCCCAACAGACTAACAAGTATGATTTCCACTTTTCTCTCTATCACTTTCTGTTTAATTGTAGTTGTACGTAAGCTGCAACGTCTTGTTATGCTTTTGGCTTTCTTTGTTTTAACACTGTTCTCTTTGTTTGATGGCAGTATCGACTGCGGATTCTTCATGCTTACGAATGTTAATTCGTATCATGATGGGGTTCTTGCAAACTATTCCCATGAGAATATCTTGGATATCAGGAAGACATGGTTGTACTCAATTGCTTCTTCTAACTTGTTTGAAACAGACTTCCATGGTCTGTTTGGCTACTATTCATGTAAGTCTTGAAACTTGGACTGCTTACTTGGACTGCAGCTTTTGTTCTACATGAACTTCATTGTCTTTTACTTGCTTGTGTTTTTTGTTTCAGTATTTATTCCTGTCATTGCTTACTTGGACTGCAGCTTTTATTCTACATGAACTTCAAAGATGATACCTTTTTATGCTTTTGTTAGTTGTAGTTGAATGTTTTCCATTTCATCAGTTTATCTTGAACTGTGCCTTGGGTTGTGCCTGAACTTCATTAATTTTTAAATGCAACATAATTTTTAGGTCAACTTGAGTAGTAATCATGACATCTATATTTGTTGGACTGTACATTGTGTTGTATCTGAACTTCAGTTATATTTAATGGTCTTTTTTTTGACAGTGGAGCCGTTGGACTTGACCGATTACCACTACTCATTCCTCGGGTCACAGGAATACCAGCCTAGGGAGGAATCGATGAGTTCAACTCTGAGAGAAGATGAGAGCTCTCGAGCCCTTATTCCTTCCAAGTTGGGGAAGCAGCCTGTCGGTATTGGTGCTGCTCCAAATACCCCTTGCTCCGGGAAGGTTGGTGCAGTCCAAGCAGAGGTGATTTCGTTGGATGATGATTTTGAGAAGATTGCTTACCCGAAGAAAGGTAAATCTGCTGCTGCTACTGTTGTTGGGAGAGGTGGGAAGAATGCTGTCATCACCAGGAGGAATCCGGCAGTTGAGTCTGGCAACATAACTTCCTCGAAGAGAGCAACAAGATTGCCTATGAAGTGGCGTTCTCCTGTCGCTCCCCTAAAGAAATACAGTTACCCTCATCTATCTGAGGCCCGGAGGTTGAAACAGATTGTGCTTAGTGAAGATGGTCTGAAGAAGTATTCTGAGTGAGTATTCTTCTTATGTTTTTGCTACCAAAAATGCTATTTTTTGTGAACTTCTGATGTTATAGTACCTGAACTTCTATTCATTCTCCTTGTCTTGGAGTTGCGCTTCTAATATTTTTCCCATCCTTTAAATCTGCAGGACAACCTACTGCATGTTTACCGTCCCTCCTGAGAATGTGATTGACCTCACAGGACGTGTCCTTTATACTATTTTCGGTGAAGGGCAGCAGATGGAAGGAGACGTAATGGACTTTCTCATAAACTTGTGGAAGGATAAGCCGGAGACCTCTGAGATCTTCTCTTGTGCTGACAGGGTTGTTCTGAGTCCCTACTTCATACAGGTTTTTGTTCTTGTAACCCTATCTCCCTATTTAGAGCTAGTTTTCGTGAAGTGGCATTGGGAGGTGTTTTTATTTTGTCGTGATTATTTCATGTTCTTAATCTTTGTTGATGGTCTATTTGTGAATGCAGTACTGCCTGGAGTATGATTTTTTCGGTGCATCAGTTCCAAAATTCGATGTAAAAAAATCGGCTTCACTCGTCCCAATGTTTGTTCGTAAGGAAGAAGACCTTCTTAACGCAAAGCTGTTTAGGTTTTCATAACTCTTCCTTTTTTTATTATGTACATCCATTTGTTGAGTTTGTCCAGAAGTTTTTGTTCATCTCGGCTGTTCAATACTTATTGTTTATAGTTTGTGTTAACCATTTTTTCAATCTTGGCAGGTTTTTTTGATACTTTTCAAGCCAATTAACAAATTAGCGCACTACAGTGTGTATGTGCTGAATAGATATTGTGGGAGCATTGACATCCTTGATTCACTCCCTTACTCTAATAAGGGACTTTCACGAACAAGTTTCCAGAGAGACTGCCAAAATATCGTGAGTGTTTCTTAGTCTAAACCTCCCATCATATTCTCTTTTTGACATGAATTTTATTCTGCCTTTCGTTGACAAAACATTTTTATCTCTGTTTGGTAATACTGCTTCAAAGTTGTGTGCTTGAACTGAATATCATTTGACAGTTGAACTTCAGATATCATTAAGTTGGATTTTTGTTTAAGATGTTCTTGATTATATCGTATTTTTCATGTCTAGCAGATCAAGAGATTCGTTGGGTTGCTGGAGGAGATGTACGGCAAGGCTGAGTACAAAGCGAGCAAGCAGCCAAACTGGGTGGCTATTGCAAAGAGGCTGACTTATGTTGATGTTCCAAAGCAACTGAATAACGAGTGTGGTTTCTTCGCTGTGAAGCTGTGCTCTACATATGATGGCGATGAGCTTGTTGAAGATTTTGGTGATGTGGAAGTATGTTTTTTCCTTGTTCCTTTGTCTCATCATCCTTTCATGTTTTATTTTGTTTTTGCCGACACACTCCTGCTGTGCTTTTAGTTATCTTTACTGTTTTTTTATTCTTCATTCTTTTTGTTTGCAGGCTGCTGTAGATGACTGGAAGGCCGAGTTCATGCACACTCTAGTCTTCAGCGAGAAGAATGAAATTGTGCGTGGAGAGCTTCCTGTTGAGATCCAGTCCTTGGGCCCGTGAATTCTGCGTGTAGAAACATTGGTTTTAGTGTAGATTTGATTTCGTAAAGACTTGGTTTGATAATGATTGGAACGATTTCGTAAAGATTTGGTTGTAAGAATGGTTTTGTAATTTGTATATCTATAGCTGCAGCACTGTTTTTATGTTATTGAGGACAAATGTATCTGTAATGAAGAATGATCGTCTTGTGAATTTAAATGTATTGCACTGTTTCAGTATTCCAGTGTTGTTTGTTTTTCCCCAACTTATGATCTTGAACTTCTGCCTGGGTTCTGGTTGAACTGCTGGTTTTTGTGGACAGTGTTTTTTGTCCACAAATCCAGTGTTGTTAATTTTGGCCCCAACATGTGAACTTGAACTTCTGCTGGAGATCTGGCTGGGCTGCTGGTTTGAGATGGAGAGAATTTTTGTGTTGTAGAATGTATTATTATTTTTCAACTCAATCAAGATGTAGCCTTTTGTAATTTTTGTGTTGTCCTATTTTTGTAAATTTTTAACTGCAAATAGTTTTCAACTAGAACTTCGTGTAAAAATATTCTCATACACTCCTTTACGTTTCTTGATCTTGTCGGGATTCTACGTGAACTTCTCCAGGTATCCAAACAGAACTTCATATGTCCATGCGTCGTCTTAGGATTACTAGCTTAGTTTATACGGCAATACTTATTTGTCAAGCATATTTTTCCTACATTAATTATTATACCAGAACTTCTTCTGTAAGCTTACTTGAACTTCATAGTTTATTCTTTATTCCTGCTTTCTCTTTTATGGAATACATCACCAGCGACCCCTCTCATAATATACCAGAACTTCTAAAGTAAGAGTACTTGAACTTCTCAGTGTATATTCAATTATTCCTGCTTGCTCTTTTATGGAATACAGCACCTGCACCTCCTCTCATAATATACCAGAACTTCTAAAGTAAGAGCACTTGAACTTCATAGTTTATTCTTTATTCCTGCTTGGTCTTTTATGTAATACAACACCTGCACCTCCTCTCATAATATACCAGAACTTCTACAGTAAGAGTACTTGAATTTCTACTGTATAATTTCTTTGAAACTTGTACAGTAGAACTTCTACAGTAAGCTTCTCCAAAAATACCGTTCAATAGTGGAATAACATAATATACACTGACATGACATAAGTTTGCTTTGTTTAATCGACCTAGTCTAATTGTTCATCAGCCTTGCGCTCCTCCTAGGCTTTGCTGGTAGTGGTTTTTGTTTGACATGTACCTCTTCCTCTTCCTCTTCATCTTCCTCTTCGTCTTCCTGTCCGTCTTCCTCTTCTTCGATGACGTCTTCATCTTTGTCTTCCTCATCCTCCTCTTCATCTTCCACCACTTTCTTGATGCTGGCTCTAGGTTTTGCTTTCTTTTTCTTTTCTGGCTTTTGACTTGTCTTTTCAGCCTCTGCGCGCTTCGGACATGTTCGTGCATTGTGTGGAGCATATTCCTTGCATATGCTACAAAGCCTGCTGCTAGCTTTCTCTAGGTGTGGTCCCTTGTTTTGTTTTTGAACTTTGGGCTACTGTTTTTGAGCTTTTGGTTGCTTGACCTCCTCGGCATTGTTTCTTTCTAAGAGTGTTGGACAAGTGAGTTTGTTGTGTCCTGCAACCTTTTTGCACACACTACATTGCCTGTGTCCAAGTGGCACTCCATTGTCATCCAGCACGATGACTCTATCTACAGATGGTGCCTTTATTTGAGCTCTCTGGTCACTTTTCTTTGCTGCAGAAAGTTTCTTCCTACCCTTTGTTTCAGAGTACAGCGGCAGTTTCATCATCTCTTGCTGCTGCTGCATCAATTGGCCAACATCCTCCTTGCATCGGTCGGCTTGAGCAGCGGTCTGGAGCATTTCAGCTTCATAATAATGAAGGTCATCTTCAATTTCAGCATCCTCTTTAGCCATCCTTTCGTCAGCATCTGCTTGATTTGCTGAATGTATTGCATCAAGTTCTTCCACGAGCCTCTTGAGAACATAGAAGGCTCTGTCATATTGCTGTTCACATCTCATTGCTTTCTTGTTAACCGTCAAATTTAGCTGCAGCAGGATGTCTTGCTTTGAGAGTTTTGAGCTGCCATCCGATGCAATTGTGTTGTAGTCCCTTGTATAAAATGTTGGTCGTGATTTTGCAGTCTTTGTGTACCGTTTCAGGATATACTTGTCTGGAAATTTGTCAGCCCTCAGGTAGTCCAGTATGTTCATTATGTGAAGGCAGAACAGACCTGAATTTGTGATGAATGCAGAATACATTGTTTGTGAGCCAGCAATGAGTTTCATATATTGATATGATACTACTAGTTTAACTATTTAATGAGTTTGTTTTTCCGCTGACCTGTGTGTGTCCAAAGCTTGCATTCACACTCATATATTTCATTCTCTGGGTCAGCTACAACCTGGAATTCATGCTTTGACCAGGCAAACCTTTCTTCATCATCATGGCCACCCTTGTTGTGGTAGTACACAAGGTACTTAGTGGCCTCTGCTGTCTTTTTTGCGCGAAATAGCGTGGTCTTTCTCATCCTATCCCTCATCTCGCTGTACACGGCTCTCGTGTACTTGATAGCCATGTCTTCCTCGTAGCCGTAATTTGTTTTTGTTACAGGATTGCTCTGCACATGTCAAAAAATAAGATATTAGTCGAGCAGAGTCATGGGTTTCATTTAAATACCAAGTGCACATGTTCAAGTAAGTCACAATACCATGATGGCCATTGTTTGCTCATTCTACTTCTGTAGCCGAGTTTGTATGCAAGCATTTACCCGCCTAGCAAACTTGTGTAGGTTCTGTGTCCCCTTGACAAACCCTCTCTTGAGCACGTGATTCATGCTCTCGCTTCGTTGTGTAGAAGTCATTCTAGCATAGAAAATGTTCTTGTAATATGCCGATATCCACATTTTCCTATCACTCCACAGCTACATCATCATCTGGTCATTCTGCAGGTTGTACTTCTGCACAAGTGCAGCCCAGGCAGCTTCAAACTCTGTTGGCATTAGCGGCCAGTTTAAGATTGCTGTGAACTCCTCTTTGAATGTTTTATTATACTTTTTGTACAGCAATGCGAGGTATTCCTTGAACTTCTTCAGGATGTGCCAACGGCATAGCTTGTGGACGGTATGTGGGAATGATTGTGGTATAGCTTTCGCCATTGACGGGCACTGGTCTGCATGAATTAAAAAAATGAAACTTGCTTCTTGCACTGACGGTGAACTTATGTGATACAAGTACTTGAACTTCACAGGCAGCAGTAGGACTATGTAGTAATGTCACAAAGTTTTTTCTTATAGTAGTGTTGTTGAACTTTTGTGGTACCAGTGATTGAACTTCACATGCAGCAGTAGGACTATCTAATAATGTCACATATATTTTCCTTATAGCAGTGTTGTTGAACCTATGTGATACAAGTAGTTGAACTTCACAAGCAGCAGTAGGACTATCTAATAATGTCACATTTTTTTTTCTTATAGCAGTGTTGTTGAACTTCTGTGGTACCAGTGATTGAACTTCACAGACATAACCATATTTTTCAGAACATGATACATATTTTTTTTCTTACAACAGTGTTCTTGAAGTGGATGACCTAAGGTTTATCAATCCGTGGGAGGCGTAGGATGAAGATGGTCCCTCTCAAACAACCCTGCAACCAAATAACAAAGAGTCTCTTGTGTCCCCAACACACCCAATACAATGGTAAATTGTATAGGTGCACTAGTTCGGCGAAGAGATGGTGATACAAGTGTAATATGGATGGTAGATATAGGTTTTTGTAATCTGAAAATATAAAAACAGCAAGGTAGCAAGTAACGAAAGTGAGCAAAAACGGTATTGCAATGCTTGAAAACAAGGCCTAGGGTTCATACTTTCACTAGTGCAAGTTCTCTCAACAATACTAACATAGTTGAATCATATGTAAATCCCTCATGTGCGACAAAGAGTTCACTCCAAAGTCACAAATAGCGGAGAACAAACGAAGAAATTATTGTAGGGTACGAAACCACCTCAAAGTTATCTTTTCCGATCAATCATATGAGCTATCCCTATAAGTATCACGAACAGCCCTAGAGTTCATACTAAAATAACACCTTAAGATACACATCAACCAAAACCCTAATGTCACCTAGATACTCCAATGTCACCACAAGTACCCATGGGCTTGATTATATGATATGCATCACACAATTTCAGATTCATAAAGTTCAATCCAACACAAAGAACTTCAAAGAGTGCCCCAAAGTTTCTACCGGAGAGTCAAGACGAAAACATGTGCCAACCCCTATGCATAGATTCCCAAGGTCACGGAACCCGCAAGTTGATCACCAAAACATACATCAAGTGGATCAATAGAACATCCCATTGTCACCATGGATATCCCATCGCAAGACATACATCAAGTGTTCTCAAATCCTTTAAAGACTCAATCCGATAAGAAAACTTCAAAGGGAAAACTCCATATGATTCATCTATATTAATAAAGCTCGCGGTACATCAAGATCGTGTCATCTCAAGAACACGAGAGAGAGAGAGAGAGATCAAACACATAGCTACTGGTACATACCCTCAGCCCCGAGGGTGAACTACTCCCTCCTCGTCATGGAGACCGCCGGGATGATGAAGATGGCCTCCGGTGATGGTTTCCCCCTCCGGCAGGGTGTCGGAACGGGCTCTCGATTGGTTTTTCTTGGCTACAGAGGCTTGCGGTAGCGGAACTCCCGATCTAGGTTTCTTTTCGGAGATTTCTATATTTATAAGAGTTTTTGGCGTTGGTCCCACGTCCAGAAGGTTCCCGAGGAAGTCACAAGCCAGGGGGGCGCGCCCTAGGGGGGGCGCCCCCACCCTTGTGGCTCCCTCGGCCTTCCTCTCCGGTGACTTTTCGCTCCAGTATTTTTTATATTTTCCAAAAATATTCTCCGTAAATTTTTAGCTCATTCCGAGAACTTTTATTTCTGCACAAAAACAACACCACGGTAGTTCTGCTGAAAACAGCGTTAGTCCGGGTTAGTTCTAATCAAATCATACCAAAATCATATAGAATTATTGTAAACATGGCATGAATACTTCATAAATTATAGATACGTTGGAGACGTATCACCCTCCGCCGCTGAGATGCTCCCTTGGCCGCGCCGTTCGCCGTACCTTGCGCCTTGGCCGTCATTAGCTCTGCTAAGCCATCGGGAGGAGGTGAGGATGGAAGGAGGAGGCCTCCGAAAGTCCATGGCGGCTTCGTTGCAGAAATTATGGCGGCTTAGCCGCCTCCAGGCGACGCGGGCTCCCTCGCGCCGGCGTCCGCCGTCGCTCGCTCGCCCGCGCCACCGGTCGGACGGGAGGTGGTGACGGAGGGGAGGCACTGGATCCGGTCGGCCGGGAGCTAGAGACGGAGGGGAGGCGCTGGATCCGGCGGAGGTTGGCGGCGAATCGCGGCGGAGGCCGACGGCGAATCGCGGCGGAGGCCAGTGATCGAGGGGAGGAGTGGCGAGGTGGGTGGCTGGGGCGAGGAGCGGCGAGGGAGGGGGCTGGGGCGGCCTCGATCGGGATCGGACCAGGTGGATCGTGTCGGGGTGGGCCGACAGTTCGGGAAGTTCAGGAGGGAGCCGTCGGGCCCTTATAGGGCTGGCAATGATCCAAATAGTTATTCTAATCCTGGGATTAGAATAATGCCACTATATATATAGGGTGGGTCCTGGAAGAGCCGCATGCCACAGTGGATGCTGCCCCGACGCACTCGCCATCAACCATCACCGTGCCCGCGCCAGCAACCATCCCTGTGGCATTGACGGGCTGGTCACCCAGCATCATCGCAGCGCTGGAAACCGCGGGCGTCAGGGAGGTCCCCGCCGACCCGCGTGAGCTTGTGTACGTGCATGCACCAGCGCCTCCTCCTGCCCCCGTGCTCGTGCGCGCCCTTGCACAAGCCACGCCGGTTCCAGTGCGCGTGCCTGCACCGACGGCGCCCGACCCCTTGCGCGCGCCTGCACCCACCGTGCCCGTGCCCATGCGCGTGCCTGCACCCATCACGGCCCCCTCAGCGGATTGGGCCGCCATCGTCGATAGCTTTCTCCCAGCGCCGCTAGTCGTCGTCCCCCAGTCCCGCGCCCGTCGATCGTGCGACGACCGGCTCTTTGATTGTGAAGTCCATAACATTCTGGTCTCGGTTGAAGAACTGTACAACTGCGCCCGAGAGCATGAGAACGCCGCCGCCGCCGCTGCAACTAGTTTTCTTTATATTGTATCTCGATTGTATGAATGTAAAGTGAAAGCTTGACTGAATGAAGTCTATGGATTGATGAACTAAGTATTTATCTCTGAATTCACGTAGCAAACAAAAAACCATCATAGTTTTATCTGAATGAACACACATCACAAACGGTTCAGGTTGAATACCCGTTTGAAGATCGACAACTATCTTTCCTTCACCCGTAAGCCCAGTCAAAATATTGGCGCGAAGGATTGGTCCAATGCGTCATCGCAAACGTTTCTCGAATATGATCCGTGTGCCTAGTACAGACAATCCGGGAAGATTTGCATCTATCATACTGGGTAAATTGCCATGTGTCAAATCGGAAACATTGGCATCTGTCGATCTAGTAACACTGGCATTTGTCAACATTGTAGCACTGGCATTTGGCAAGTATTACAGAAACAAAATAACAATTAAGGTGTAATTTTGCAACTGAAATTCACTTTAAACATGGATTTCATTCATACGTTAAGCACTGGTCTTTGTACAATACAGTTCAACTCGACAGCTGAACCGAACAAACTTTTCCCCAATTGTTGCCAACCACGTACTGAATTAGCTAGTTCAACTATATACTAGCTAATTAAAGTACGTGGTACAGTTCAACCATATCTATAGTTAGATGAACTGAACAAAATAGCCCCTAAATACTAGTACTACGGAGGGGCTTTGTACTACTTCCAGCAGAATCGAGCGCGCTCAGTAAGAGCAAGTGGAGGAGGAGCCTGCCGACGAGTTGGCGGAGACGTGTCCGTTGCCTGCCAGTGCTGCCCTCCGACGCTCAAGACTCCCCTCCTCGAAGCGACGAGACTCTGCGTAGATCTCCGCATTCCGTGCCGCCGCTGGAGCTTCTCCTCCGGCCATGGCGTCGGTGAGCTTCTTCGCGTGCGCGACCTGGCGCTCCACCTCCTTCTCTAGGAAGTAGATGTAGCGCGCAAGGGTTGAGACGCAGAAGCCCGGTGGCGGGCCTTTGGCGGACTCCACCTCCCGCATTCGGGCCTTGGTGACGGCGCGGGTTATGACCCCGCAGCCTGACGGCAGGATCGTGGCAAAGACGGACGACGGTGGGGTGGTGGCCCCGGCGGCGGAAGGTGTGGTGGCGGCCACGGCGGCCACCGGCAGCAGCTGCCTTCGGGCAACGGTGGTGGAGCGTGTAGTTGGTGGCGTGCGCACACCCACCAGGGACGCCACGTGCACTACACGCTTCAAAGGACTGCTGTGCCGATGCGGTGAAGCCTCCCAGCTGGAGCTGTCCTCTGGCGGAGTGGCTGGGTGACGACGAACGGCCGGTGCCATTGGCGATTGGGGGAGAAGCAAACTAGAGAAGCTACGGGGAGGGGGGGATGAAGGCAATGTGGAGTCGCTGGCCGTGAGGGTTTATATAGCAGGCCGGCAAGCATTAGGGATTTCAACGAGCATGGCGGGAAGCTAGAGCCGTAGAACGGTTTTGCGCGTGGGAACCTGCGTGGTTCTGAGCGGGAATGGGATCATCGAGCGGGCGCGTGGCCAAAACCCAAAAGCGGTGCCGAAGCGTGCACTGGAATACTCGGGCGACAACGCGGTGACAAGACGTGAGAGAGGAGTACTGGGACGCCCCCCCCCGTTTCGACCATACGCTAAACATACACGCAATGCGTACGACCAAGATTAGGGACTCACTGATCGATATCACAACACAACACTAGACACAAATTAAAGTCATACAGCTTCATATTACAAGCCAGGGGCCTCGAGGGCTCGAATACAAAGCTCGACAAGCACGAGTCAGCGGAAGCAAATAATATCTGAGTACAGACATAAGTTAAACAAGTTTTGCCTTAAGAAGGCTAGCACAAACATAACAACAGATCGAACGAGGCGAGGCCTCCTGCCTGGGAACCTCCTATCCTACTGCTAGTCGTGGGCAGCCTCCACGTAGTAGTAGGCTCCGGCGGTGGTGTAGTAGTCATCTCCGGCATACTCCATCTCCCGGGCTCCATCGTTTGAACGCAGAAACGTATCGAGGGGGAAAGAGAAACCAAAGCAGCGGTGAGTACTCATCCAAAGTACTCGCAAGACTAACATCAGAACTATGCTAAGTATGCATCAGTATCAAGGAATGGAGTTATATCTGGGCTGACTGCGGGAAGCAAGAATTGGGGGAAGGCCTAGTCCTATCGAAGACTAGCATCTTCAGCATCTTGCAGCATTAGAAGAGAGTAGACTGGTATTTCATATATAGCAATATTATTGTAGCAAATTTTATTAAGTAACCACGCCCAGAGATTCTTCCTCGACTCCCTGCGAGGAAGCAATCTCGGAGCCAACATTCATTTCAATTTAAAGTCACAATTTTAGTTGTAGTAGATCAAGGTACAACTCCAAGTCGTCCTGTTACCGTGGACACGGCTATTCGAATAGATGAATTCATCCCTGCAGGGGTGCACCGCATTTCCAACACGCTTGATCACCTCCGGCCGGACCTCGGGATATCAACACATCGTCGCCCCACCTAGGCTCAACAAAGAGGCCAGCCCGCCGGTCTAAATCCTAAGCGCACAGGGGTCATGGGCCCACTCGCCCTTTGCGCTCCTGCACGATGCGTGGGCGGCCGAGGTCAGTCCTAGCACACTCTAATCCAAGACCTGTGCCTTCCAGACCACTCGGGCATGCGCCGCTCCATTGCTGACGTCCGAAGAGCTTCGATTGATACAACGACGCTGAGTACCCATAACTTGTCCCACGCGAAGGTTTGGTGCGTAAAAGGTCCAATCGACCAACTCAGATCAAATACCCAACCCATTGGCATTTTATTAATGCGGGGCATGCGCGACCCATGAATTGCGGTCCCGTCGCCCCGTCTCGAGGATGTGTGGCAAGGGCCTCTCCTGCCCGGCCACGCCTCATCATCATCAAACCGTGGGTACCCCTCAAGGCAGACCCATCACCAACATGTTTCTGTAACCAGGTCATAGTAACTGTGTGTATAAAACATCAAGACGGAACCTGAGGAATCACCCTCAAAGGGTCCCGCTCGATGAAACCGTCAAGGTGGACTTAGAGGAATCACCCTCGAGGGTCCCACACTTGAGGGGTTGCACGATAGAGTCATCGTCGGGAGTGGTGAAGGAGGAATCACCCTCGATAACGATGACCGACTAGCTGCACTACAGAGTTAGCATCATGAGTACTTCACGAGGTGTCACCCTCGGTACTCGATAGTAGCTCTGCAGAGTCGTACAACTAAGGGGTGTGCGGTGGATGTGACGGGCATGGCTTGTCGGTCGGTTGACCGAGTCTCCGAGTCTTCGAGTCGTCGAGTCGTCGATGAAGAAGCAGGGGTAACTGGGACTAAGGGGGTCACAGGGGATTCATTGATCAACCTATACTAAGCAGTTGATATAACAACATGTGTAGTAGCAGTTTATCAAAAACAGGCTATGCATCAGAAATAGGAGCTAGCTGATACAGTATCAAAATCTAATACAAGAATGAGAGGGAAAGAAATGGGCGATATCGGAATGCTCAAGGGGGGTTGCTTGCCTTGCTGCTCTGCGGCAAAAGGCTGATCGTCAGGCGCGTAGTCATACCCGGCAGCAGCGTCAGTCTCGGGCTCTACCGGTAAGAAGAGGGGGGAGAAGCAATAAATATAAAGCACAAATGCAATCACGATGCATGACATGGCAATATGCAGAGCTAGGCATGCACTAACGCAGTACTACACGTCGCAGACGGGTCGGAAGAATATCTGACGATATTTTCTGGGTCTCGGGCTACTACCGGACAGATGAAATGGATAGAAAAGTTCCATGTTGGTTATGATAGGAGCACGTGACAGATGAACGGACCGCGTATTCGGATCCGTGGGATTTTTCTGAACAACTTCCATGTATAAATTATTTTCATCTGACTTACAGATTATTTTATATTAATTTTTAAAGTTTTATTAATATTCAGAAATTTAAAAAGCTTATTTTAATTCAATAATGAATTATGACATCAGCATGATGTCATGCTGACATCAGCAGTCAACAGTCATAGTTGACTGGTCAAACTGACCAGTGGGTCCTACATGTCATACTCACAGATTAATTAAGTTAAATTAATCTTAAACATGTCAATTAGGGGTGTGGGACCCACATGTCATACTCTATTTAGGTCAATTAATTAACAGTTTTAATTAATCAATATTAATTAGTATTAATTAACACGGGTCCCACCTGTCATACTCTGTTAATTAAACAGATTGGTTAATTAACATAATTAGTCTTAATTAAGTTAATTAACTAACTAACTAATTAATTAATTAATATAATTATTATTTATATATATATTAATTTTGTCATTATTATTTTTATTAACGTTTTAGGGGGCGGTGTGGCCCCCATGTCATTCATAGGGGAGGAGGGTTAGTGGGGGGAGCCTAATCCCCCTCTACAATTCGGGCCAGAGGCGTGCCAGGGGCCACCGGCGGCTCGCCGGCGGCGAGCAGTGCTGTGGGGGCTGGAGGGAGAGCGGCCCCGCGCGGTGCGAGCCGTGGCTGCGGCGGCGGGGACGAGCGGCGCGGTGGTGGCGGGCGCGCGGGATCGACGGCCACGGCGAGGCGGCGAGCGGGGGCCGGTGAGGTGGCCGCGGGCGCGGCAGCAGCGAGCGGCGGCTGGGCGCGGTGAGAAGGGAGAAGACGGGTGCGGCCCTGGCGCGGTGGCGGGCGCGCAAGCGGGCGCGGCGAGGGGGGCGGAGCGAAGGGAGAGGGAAGGGAGGAGGGGGCCTCACAGCTCCTGTAGGGAGGAGGCAACGGGCTCGGGGCGGTGCGACGGGGTGACGGGGCGAGGCGGGGAGGCGACGACGGTGAGGAGGCACGGCAGGGCGGTTGCATGCTGCGTCGGTGGGGGGGTCTCCGGGGCGACGCGGTGGCAGTGGGGCGACGGGCGACGGGCGTCGGCAGCGGCGGCGCGGGGTCGGGTCTCGATCCAGATCGAGACCGAGAGGGGGAGAGGAGGTCATGGGCGTGGTGGGGGAGGAGTGAGGCGACGGGGTGGATGCTAGGGTTCGGGGGTGGGGTTGTAGGCGGCCGGGGGTGGGCCGTTTGGGCCGGCCGGTTGGTTGGTTGGCCCAGTTGGGCCACGACCCAGTTGGGCCGAGGGGGGAAGGGGTTTTCTATTTATTTTTATTTTTATTTTTGTTTTAGATTTTGTTTTAAATGTTTCTATTTTAATAATGTTTTCTTTATAAAATACTTTTATAAAATTTAGAGGAAATGCCCAATATTACTATTGCAATATTTGGTAATAACACAAAAGTTCGAAGGCTTTTTGAAAACATTTGAAAAATATTATAATCCCAAAGGACATTTAATAATTGTTTTGGCATCTGTTAAAATAGTTTTGAGGCACCTAATCACATGATAAATTGTTGGCTTAATTTTTATAAACGCCCAATGAATATTTGGAAAATATTCATGATTTTTATTCAGTGGTTTGCAAAACTTTTAAATTTCACTTTTCAAAAGATTTGAATTGCATAGGAGATTGAATCAGAGCTGATTCCAATAGTGATCATAACTGGATTAGCAAAATGGATTAGCATAATCCTCAGATTACTATAGCTTGATTACAGAGTTTACTGTAGCACTTAATCCAGGGCGTCACAAGTACGGATTGATGCGGAGGCACACGCGTCAAAATAATAAAACGTCTGTGATATTAATATAGTCAAACGGCACTTCCCAACGTAGCGTGTGTAATGATCTCATCCATCACCGACAATTACTTGGCAGCAACCGTCTACCCACAACACACACAACGTGTCAGTACGAATCGTCTGTGTTATTTCTGGTGTTCGCACACGTTTCTCATTACTCACCTGTTTGCTGTATATCGCACACATTGTGTTATGCCGAGTCATTTGTGTTCTGTTGTATCAGCGCACACAGTTTATCCGAGTGAACTGTATGTCGTACTTCGCACGTATGTAGTTTTGGTAACCGTTTCTGTTATCTTCTCTAATCACAAACGGTTCATAAGAACAAACTGTCTACCGTAGATCGCACACGCAACTACTTTCTGAATCGTATTTGATGGATCCACCTTCGCACACAGTTCATGCCATTAGCGACGGAGCTTGCACTATACATTTTGCGATTCATGCATCGCACACAGTTTCGTCGAAGGGTCTCTGATTGATGTGTCGTGTTTGGACCATTATGTAGTAGTGCATGCAGGGTTTGGCACACGCAAAGGATCAACCAACAGCAAAAATAACTACATCGTCTGTTCCAGACAAGGGATACATATTGAGACAGTGCCAGATTATGAGAGGAAACGTGCAAAGACATCTAAAAGGACTGGTTGCCAAGCAGGAATAAGAGTGAAATGGAAGAATAATGAGCGCTACGTTATAGAGGAGGTGGAGCTGAAGCACAATCACATGATGATAGATAGCCTTGGGATGCTTTTGCACACGCGCTCTCACAAAAGAGATGATCCTTTGATTCATCAATTGGTGAAGTACATGCAGATGGACAACCACACTCACGCACAAGTCATGTCAACGCTATCGCGTATTTCCGAGGGTCTGCAATATATGGGGCATACTACCCGTGATTGGGTGAACAAGTAAGCACATCACTATGAACATCTCGCTTGAGTATTCTTTTTGTAACTATTTCCTCTTTTGACAATATATGTTTGCATTGTCTTTGAACTGCAGGAAACAACAGTTTGCAAGAGAGGAGCCTGAAGACGACGTCAAGAAGCTACTGGATTATTTCGAGAAGATGAAGAAAATAAACCGAGTTCTTTTATGATTGAGACAAAGATGTAGATAATCGTGTAAGAAACATCTTCTGGGCCAACGCAAGTTGCAGAGGGTCGTATGAAGACTTTGGAGACTGCGTCACATTTGATACGACATATAAAATGAACGAATTCCACATGCCTCTAGGGTGTTTGTGGGAGTGAACCATCATCTACAAAGCACGATCTTTGCTGTCGTCCTTGTCCGAGATGAAACAATACCATCTTTTGAATGGATTTTTGAAACCTTCTTGAGATGCATGAACTACAAAGCGCCAATTTGCATACTCACAGGTACAAATGCAAACACCTGCATGTTTACATTTGTTTAGTCCCATTCTATTTGTTCTGTCTTTTCTTGCACATAGCCAACTTCATAATAATACACAACCTCTGCCACTCAGATCAATGTTCCTCAATGAAGGAAGCATTAGAGACCAGCCTCCCACATACATGGCATAAGCTATGTCGGTGGCACATCATGAAGAAATACAAAGACCACTTAGCCTTACTGTACAAGGCGTACGACACATTAAAGGCTAACCTCACTTCTGTGCTGAACCATCCACTGATGCCTTCGGAATTCGAACGAGCATGGAATGACCTTATGCAGAAGTACAACCTGCAAGAGGATGAAGTGATGAAATCGCTATGGGCTGATAGACATGAGTGGATCTCGCCCTACTATTCTGTGCACGGATGAATTCCACACAGAGAAGCGAGAGCATGAACTGCATATTGAAGAAGAATTTCGTCAAAGAGAAACACGATCTACATATCTTTGCTCAACAAATGGACAAGTGCAGTCAGACCAGGAGGGGCGTCGAGCACGCAGAGACAATCGAAAACGTGGTAAAACAATAATGTTCATCAACAACCCAAAATTGATATTGTAGTTTTCCCATGTGTGTAATGCTGATTTTCTAATAACGCAGTCGGAGGTGAAGACAACAACACAAATTGGGTATGAAGTCCAACTGTCAAAAATATACAGAAGGGCCATTTTTGCTAATTTCCAGGAGACTCATTTCCGCAGTACTACATTCAGAGATGAAAAGTGCCCCGACAACCCAACAAAGTTCTTTGTACACCACTACAACCAATCATATTTGTTTGATTGGGCAAGGCATAGATTCCAGGTGGTCGCTGATAAGGAGAACGATGTCTATGAATGCGAGTGCAAACTGTGGACACACACAGGTGAGATTCGCTTGCATAAAAACCATAATTTCATCTTGTACTGCATGAAGTACATTTGAGTAAATAACCTTTCATGCACAAGTGAAGTTCACTTTCAATAAAGAAATATGCTCTGTAAATTTCATGTGCAGTTCACTCACAAACACGAATAAATCTGTTTTGTCTACATGTCTGTTTTGCGTCCATGTGATATTCATGCTTGATCTGTTGAGAGTGGACAAGATACCTGAAGTGTACATCAAGAAAAGATACACCAGGAACACAAGATCAAATCCGACATTTGACCATCGAGATTACGAACAAACAACACGAGATGAAAGTTCGTTATTCTGTCGTAGAAAAATGCTGGTAGAAAGAGCCATGGACCTTGCAAACAGAGCGGCAAAGTCCGACACTGGGTACCACAGAGCAATAGCTGGTATGAAGGCACTGTCAGACGAGGTTTATGTCCTGAACGAAGAAGAAGAAGGAGAAAAAAATTCAAGAACAAGAGAAGATTCTGCTTGACAACAGTACTAAGCAAACAGAAGAAGCAGGACGCAATGCTACTGGTCCTATCAAAGAGGAAATAATTCTTCCGCCTCCTGTTTCAAACACGAAAGGAAGGAAGAAGGGGGCAATAAAGCTAAACAAAAGGCTACATCCACGGAAAAAAATGCTAAAAGAAATACTAAGCCACAGCCTGAGCTGGACAGTGATGGTAAGCCACTAGGAATAAGAAGGTGCTTGACGTGTAATTCCATCAGCGGGCACAATTCCAGGACATGTAAGAAAAAACATGAACAACAGCAAATCCCTGGGCCTGGCAGTGCGCAACAAAACAGAAATGCTGCACAAACAAATCAAAATAAGAGCAAGACCAGTTCTGCCGACAACACTGAAAAATTGCCGAAAGCAAGACTTTGCAACATCTGCAATAAGTGGGAGAGACACAATGCAAGAACTTTCCCCGAAAGAACAAAAAAACAAAATGAAGCGGAGGATGAACAACAGGAAGAAGTAGAAGAAGAAGAAGAAGAAGAAGAAGAAGATGATGATGATGATGATGACGGTGAAGAAGATTATGAAGAAGCAGAAGAAGAAGCAGAAGACGAAGAAGTAGAAGAAGAGACTGAAGAAGAAGAAGAACCTGAACAAACAATGCCAACAAGACAACCAAACGAAAGACAGAAAACAGAGGAAAAAGATGTGCATAAAAAAGCAACGATGACACCACATCCAAAAAACCGGACTGGATCATGAAAGAATGCAGTTCCGAGTGGTGCAAAAGCAACACCAACATCAACCAGCAAGCGAGGAGCGATGAAAACTGCAGTTCACACCAGTGGAAAACAAAAACAGGCACCAACCAACATGCGAAGAACTACAAACACAACAGTGCGGAGAGAAGAAACTAAAACACCACCATGAACAACAAGGCAAAGTATAACAAAAGACACACTCCAGTCACCAAGAACAAGGAGTAGGTTAACATCAAAATAGATACGGTTCATATAACAGTTTGGTAATCTGTAATACTTATATAGCAGTTTGCATTTTCGTAAAGACTTGTATAACCGTTTGCATTTCAGTAAGACTTATATAAACACAAAATTTTCCACTAACTTAGAGCTTACCGGTGCAACATCTGAGTAAAGTGACAATGGATGTATGAACTGTACATTAAAGCACTTTGACCCTCAACAAAATACAAAAAAGTGTAGTTCGTCACTTGAAAGAATGAAGTTATGTTCTACAAAACAGGCAGTTCGGATTAGGTAAACAAACTGCAAATTGATTTAACAATCAAACACGCATGTCTCATAGATATTATTACAGACCACAAAGAGAATGCAATGTAACATTCTGTCCGCCAAAAGTACTTATTACAATCCACCTCAAAATATTAACCAATCATGTCAAACGTGATTTCAAACATATGATCCTCAATTTCGAAAATGTTAACAACGACAACTTGGCGATACTTCAAGCCACTCTAAATGACAAATTCCTTCCAACGTTTGTGAAGATACAACCGCCCATCAACACCAACACGATATTCAGCTGGTTGTGCGTAACCTTCATCGAGAACAACTTGGAGAATACTCTTCTTCCTAAGATGGAGATATCTAATAGCTCGATGAGGGAATTTCTGTAAAAATAATAAAAAAATTATTAGTTCACTTCTTATACTTTATGCAGTACTGATTCGAGCTATATGAAGTGCACAATCGGGACACAAGCAGTACAGAACAACATCACAAGCAGTTCATTACCATCTTACACGAAGTTCATCCAAAGGGGTACATGCAGTGTGCATCATGCTAACATACAGTCCACATCTCACTCACTTATGCTGCAGTTCATGTAGCTCTCCACACATGGAAAAACTAGAAACAAGGTACAAGAACATTGTGTCGTACACCTTAATAGATTAAAAAGGTGCACTTATACACTAATAGCAGTTCATATTAATGTACAGATTATACATCAAGATAAAACACACAAAAATAAATCAGATCAAACGAAAAATACCATCTTGTAATAAGTCTCCACGTCTATGGGCGTAAGGCGATGGACAAATGGCCTTGTGCGACCAAGGCCACGACAAAGGAGAGCAGAATAGAACACAACAACCTTGATCTGGTCCAGATCCAATCCTTGTGTGAAAACAGTGCCATATGCAAGCTGCTCTGCTCGCCCAAATAGGCACAAGACCTTGCCCCTTCAGCGAGCACGTCGGGCCTCTATGCAAGCTGAGTAGTCATAGTGCGTCACCACACGACAACCATGACCACAGCAGGATACTGTCGCGCAGGCTCCTGGCGCCATGGCAAAAAAATCTAGAAAATGAAAAGAAAGAGACTGCAGCAGCACATGACAGTAGTCCGGGCTACAATGTGTCGAACGTTGCGCTAATATATAGAAGAAGAATGCAAAAGGTCTAGGCGAGTAGATGCGGATGCAGAGGAGAGTAATTCGGGAAAATTAATGAAAGTTACGATACAAAAAGAAAAGGGAAGTTAATGAAACTTACGTTACCCAAACGATAAACTGCTTGGGTGGATTGGACGATTACTACTAATAAAGATCCTATTTTCCCGCATCACCACCCCAAACGCAGCCAATTACTATTTATAATTTATCATAGAATGTAGTTCTGTAGATGTTGTATGCAGTTCACAAGTGTATACCCATGAAGTCCATTGTCTGGATACATGAAGTTCGTAAAGGTAATCCACGTGCATTGCAAGAGCAGTGGACAACGCTGGTACATGCAGTACAGACCATGACAAAGGTGTTCATATGAAAAATAAAATAAATAAGATGACCACCCATGTGCGACCCGTCCACAGCCAGTCTCGTACTAGGGCAGCGCCCGCAGCTATGCGCAGGCGCACCAGTTCCGAGACACGATGCATGGGGACGGGCACTAAAGGGCCCACAGGTCATGGTGTGTGGTGCAGCGAGCGCCGTCTGTAAGCGCCCAACAATTGTATCAAGGAGTTCAGAAGTGCTGCCTAGCCAGCTCTTATAAACAGGTCGAGGTCGCCCTCGGCGGGCAAGCTGGGACTAAACATTGGCGATTTCGCACACCGAACTGACGGATGGCAGCTTTCGCCGGGCAAGGTGGGCCTATTTGGGCAGATAGTGATTTGTTGGCAGCAGGAAAGCACAACAACGTGAGCGCCATGGATTCATATATTTGGGCCGAATGTATTTTTTTAGTTTTCCTTCACATACAAACTGCGTGAAACTGAAAGCCACAACAAAAATGTAGTCCGCACCTTTTAGAAATGAAGTTCGTCAGGCTAAGGGAAGAAGTTCTGTTACGTTCGATGAGCAGATCGCTCTATAAAAAACTGCAGTGTAGAGCACAAATATGGACGTGATCCAATACAATAAGTTTAGAAAAATGTGTGCCCCCTCCCCAAGGCTATGAACTACAGTTATATCAAAAAACTGATGCAGCCCTCTCCCTGCCTGAGTGAAGTGCCGCAGTGTGAATAAAAGAAGTTCGGTAACATATACAATGAAGTTCGGTATCTGAATCACGTTCAATGTACCTACCGCCTACCTCATACTACAAACAAATGCGCGCCTGTGGATAACACGGTAGTTAACAAAAAATATTTATGAAAAAAAACACATGATCAAAATACCCATGATCACAAACGAACCCACGGTCCGATTGGTTGCATCAGTAAAACCCACGATCACAAACACAACACAACCCACGATCACAAACGAAGCACAACCCACGATCTCCACAACCACATCGTGAGGGGAGATCGTGCAGTTCCTCCCTTGCCGCCATCCCGCCCATAAATACAGACCTCAAGAACAACAACAGAGATCACAATTGCGCTACCATCACTTCCCTCCCCGCTCATTCATCTCCACCAGAAATCAACAAATCCTTTTCCAGGGCTCCCGGCGATGGGGTTCATCAGGGAACTCAGGGAGGTGCAGGCCCACGGCAACACCAAGTTGCACGTGATCCACACTAACGACATGCAGAAGGTGGAGGACACCGTCAAGCACTACGAGGTGCACCTCAAGTACCAGCGCAACAAGATTGTCGGAGTTGATGTCGAGTACACCAACGAGCAAACCCACAAGCAGTAGGCCGCCCTCGTCCAGCTCTCCGTCGGCAAGAACCATCCGGTGCTACTCTTCCAACTGAGCGCCGCCGAAGACAAGTGCACGACGTTCGACAACTTCCTCCAAAACCCAAGATACACTTTTGCTTGATTCTCCATCGACCAGGACATTGAGAAGCTGGAGCGTGTCGGCCTGGAGACCGTCCACTTTGTCGACATCCAGAAGGAATGGATGGTGCCCAAAAGCACCAAATACTTGGAATCCCTTGGCGACGTCTCCAGCAAGCTCATCGACGACTACCACATTGAGATGAAGCACAAGATGACCAACGATGATCACAAGCACTGGGACAGGATGCCCCTATCCAAGAAGCACATCGAGTACGCGGCAAAGGATGCTTACGCCGCGTACGAGATATGGAACCACATCATCCTCACCCAAGACGGGCTTCGTCGCGCAAAGATGGAGAAGTCCAAGAAGCGCGCCAGGACCTGGGGAGACTACGACCAGTGAAGATGGAGATGGTGCAGGCCAAAAAGTATCTTCAAGATTGCTCTAGTCATCTTAGATTTCGAGTTAAAACTTTCTTTGCTTTCGAGTTTGTAGTTTGCTTTAGCTAGGTGTGCTTGTGATGTAGTTACTTTGCTTTTGAATCATGTAGTTTGCTTAAGTACGAAACAAGTTTATTTCCTGTACAATATTGCAGTTATCTTTTACAACACTCTACAGTTCGCCGTAACATTATACCGCAGTGCACAAAAATGAAAATGTACCAAACTTACCATGTGATGCAAAGCACTGCATAAAAAGAACGTGTGCACGCCAGTACACAACAGACAAACCTGCGAAGAAGGGATGAAAAAAAAACACACAAAAATTAAAAGGCAAATAGATATGCAGTTCTCTCTAAAAGAGAAGTAGTGCACAGGGTTGACAACTGCAGTACTCGTCAGTACGTCGAAGCAGGTCAATACAGAAAAGACAAGTTGCACGCCAAAATATAAAAAAAATGATCGCCCAGCCGTGACCCGTCCCCAGCCAGTTACGTAGGCGTGCAAATTGTGCATGGGGACGGGCACACAAGGGCCCACAGGCCTTGGTGTGTGCTGCAGCGAGCGTCATGGGTAAGCGGCCAACAATTGTATAGAGGAGCTTGTCGGATTTCGGGCTCCACAAAACCCAGAGAGGTTCGAACTCAGGGGGGTGTGCGAAGATCTCCACCAGCTCCGGCCTCAAGCTCACAACTTCACAACCTAGCCTGACAAACTCACTCAATCGCGGGGAAGAAGGTTAGCACACGAGGATTTACCCAGGTTTGGGCCGCTGCGAAGCGTAAAACCCTACTCTTGCCTTTTGGTGGATTGCCTCACGAGGAGGTTTGTGGATGAACTGGTACAGTGGTGAGCGACCTCGCGAGGGCTCTCTGATGGTTTCAGATCCGTTCCTCTCTATGGAGCAGCCTAGCCTCTATTTATAGCGGCCCGGGTCCTCTTCCCTTATCAATGGCGGGAAGGGATCCCACAACGGCCAAATTTGAAGGGGGACAAGGAGTACACTTTATCCCGACGAAAGGTGGTCTTCGCCTGCAAAGTAGTCGGTGGTGATGTAGAGGTGGGATCGGTGATGATGTCCGTCCTGCGGGGCTCGTGGTCTTGGTCTCGTTGCGTCACAATGGAAACCTTTGTGGGATGCCTTGGGAACCTACGTACGTCTTCGCTTCCTTTGCACCAAAGAGGAAAATGTCTCCTCTGCGCGCGCTGGTACCCGCCTGGCCTGGCTTGCGTCACCCCCGACCTCCCGAGGCTGAGCGCTGCATAGGGATCTCCGCCCCTCGGAAGGCGACCTGGGGAGGCCTCCTCCCTCCGAGGGTCTTGGCGTCGTCCCCCTCGCGAGGGTCTTGTCTTGAGTGAGGCCGCACTGGGCCGTGCTTGGCTGTCGAAGTGGGCCACGCCCTGGGCCACAGGCTGGCAGGTCTGGGTACCCTCATTCCCAGAACACCAACAGCAGCCCCCGGGCCCAAGGCGCGCTTGGGTTGGCTTCGGGGCGAAGCCGAAGAAGCCGACCTGAGCGCCGCGGGCCCCAATCGCTTGCGGGCCCAGCCTGATGCGTGGCGCATAATGAGACGCGGACGCTTCCGCTCCCCGAAGACATCGGGAACAGCCCCGAGTCAGGCTGACGCGAAGCCTGCGCCGCGCCGGCCATCATTGCCCTTCCTTGAATGCGACTGTCTGCTTGTGTCTTCCCTCCTCGGTTCGCGCGGATGTGACCCGCCGTGGGCAGAGGAAGCGACGTGAAGCAGGGCTGCACGCCGACCGAGTCTGGCATGTGGCGCCCGGGGAGCGCATGGCGCCTCCACTCCCCACGACGCCCCATGGATAGCAGTTGTGCCTATAAACCCGCCCTGCCCGGGGGGTCATGTCATCCTGACGTGCCCTCTCGCTTCCCATCCTTCCAAAGATATCTTTCTCATCCTCCCCTCTTCCCTTACCTTCCATGGCATCTGGAGGGAGTGCAGCGGGTGCGGGGAAGCGCACGGGGTCTCCGGCTCCACCGCCGGCCTCTGGAGGCAGCGGCGGGGGCCCTTCGAGGCCGGCTCAAGCACGCCGGCGTTGGGCCATCATCGACGAGTAAGTGTTCCGTCGCCCTCCCCCTTTTCTTGCAACCATGCCCGCCGCACCGGACCTGATTGCCTCCTTCTCCCAGGGCGCCTGCGCCCAAGAGGTGCAAGCTCGACGAGCTTCGGGAGGAGGCGAACGCGCTGAGGGCCCAGCTAGCGGGCTTCGAGGCCGCCCTCCAGGCCACGCTCAGAGGCGAGGAGGAGGCCAAGGCGAAGCTGGCGTCCCTTCAAGCCCAGATCAAGGGAGCAGCTGACGCCGTGCAGGCTGCCCAGGACGAGGCGGCGCACACGAAGATGCTGGAGGCGCAGCGCACCAAGCAGTACCTGGACATTGCCCACCGTGCGGTTGGTGCGGTTGGCCATTTCGTCGGGGAAGCCCCCGCGCTGCCGTGCGCGCACGGCGACGGGGGTTACCTCAACTTCTTCGGCAAGGTGGTGGAGGCCCTAGAGACCGGCGTCTCCTGGGTGGACGAAGATAACGTGTCCAGCGCACGCGTCCTCATGGACATCGCGCTGACGCGCGTCTTCTCCAACCTGCGCTGCCACGTTCCGAAGCTTGATATCCCCCGCGTCATGGAACCGGTGCCCGAGGAGCTCCAGAGGCCCCTCAGGGTTGAGGTGCGCTAGCATGTGGAGTCCCTGGTGGAGCGGTTCATCCAGGAGCCTTCCTCCAACGAGGGCGACGACTCCGGCACCGAGGCTGGCGGAGGTCCGGATGGTGACAGCGGCTCCTCCGCCTAGGCCTCCCCTGTTTTCCTCGTTTGGTTCCTGTTACATCAACAAGCACTTGGCCCTTGAGGGCATTAAACTTTTGTGTTTTACCTTCGTCTTCCTCCCTCTTCTTTTAAACCGCCGGTTGCTTGTTTTGTGCGACGCGCCCTCGTCTCTTCTGCGGAGTTTTGTGTCAACGTTGGTGCGGCACCGTGCACCCCCTCGCACCTTCGCTCGTCCCGCTATGCCACTGCTCTGTGCCCGGCGCTCTTCGTGAGGTCCACGGAGGTGTCGCACGACGCCCGGCGATAGCGGCCTGCGGTAGCCTCACGAGGTGGACCCCCCTGAGGGGGAGCGAGCCGCCCCAGGCCTGGGTTTTAGTGACGATGCCTAGAGAGGCCGGATTCCTTCCCTTGCGTTGCCCTTCCTGTACTTCGAGCCACAGGAGGCCTGACGGGGGCACGTAGCAAATCGTAGCGCCTGCATTCTCACGTTAGCGTTCCCGTCTCATACCCCAGTATTTGGGCTATCATTGGATCAAGAAATTTCTGCTCCTTACGGTTGGGGTACTTATCTTCGCGGGCCGTGGCGAGCTCGCGCGTCGCGTGGCGCAGCTGTAACACCTTGGGGGCTTGAGGATCTCGTTAGGGGGGCTTCTTCCTTGCGAGCACAACGGTTTGGGGGCCTTCTTAGTGCTCTGCATCGACAGGGCCCAGTCCCATGCATACCTTGAGCGCCGTTGGGGCGTCCGGATCACCAGGACGAGACCAAGGGGCGAGGGGCTACGTGACCAGTGAGGCTCCTGAGTCGCGTTGCTCAAGAGTCCCCCTTAACTCTCAAGCAGCCCCCATACCCTTCCTTGCTAGTTCCTGCCCCGGGAGGAGCCTGAGCCTCTTGAGGCTCCTTGATGCCGCACCGGCCGTGGCCGAAGCCCCCGTGCGAGGGTCGGCCGCCAAGAGATGGGCGCTTCTGGGGCAACAGGCGCCTGCCGGCTTGCCTGGGGGCACCGCGTGAGGACCAAGGGGCCAGGGCTTCGGCGTGCTGCACACACCGATCCCATGCCGCCCCCGCTCGCGGGGCGCGTGAGGGGGAGGCCGACAAGTCCCGGTTGAAAAAACGAGATTTCAAGATCGAAAAGGATTGCAAACAGAGAAAATTCCCACCCCTTTTTCAAATAGAGCAGCGAAACTTCGAGTTTCATTTCAAAAAGTGGCAATTCGAACACGAAAAGGGGCAAGCAACAGCCGCGTCCGGCACCTAGGCTAGTCTTCGTCTTCCCCCCCAGCGCGGAGCATAGGGATTCCATTAGGCGTGGGCATAGTCATTGGTGGACAGTGTTGTCCGCCAGCGCGGAGCATGGGGCTTCCACTTGGGAGTGGGATGGAACCCCTCCGCGTCCTCGGGGGGCTCCGGGCGTATACAGCTCACTCATTATTATGTGAGAGTGTCACGGATGAAGATAGCTGGGCAAGCCCCCAGGCGCAAGGCCTAGGTGCTTACAACTCAGTCACGAGCCATCCCGCACATTTCTGCGCAGTTGCGCGCCCCTACAACCCAAACATGAGTGCATTGTTCCCCGCGTAGCCACGGGATTGCGCTCCCGTGGCCCAAACATGAGCGCAATGCACCCAGCGCAGCCATAGGGGTGTTGTGTCGGTGAAGCCACCTCGTGAGGCATCGGGGCGCCGGCCAGGCCACGACACGAGGGACTCGCGAGGCCCTGCCTTCTGAGGACCGCGCCGGCGCCCCCGTTGCCGTGCGTGGGCCGGGCTGCTTGTATCTTGCCGATCCCCCTATGCGGTTGCACGCTGCTTGTATCTTGCGGCCCAGAGGGCTCGGCTGCACGCTGCTTGCTTGCGAGGGCGGCGGCTGCACCGCGCCCCCGCGCATCCCGGAACGCCCCCTCGCTTGCACCAACCTGGCCCGGTGCTCCCTCAGTGGAAGCCCCCAGACCCGCCTTGGAGAGGGCGCCCGGGACATCTCCCTACTCCGGGAGGATGCTGGCACCTGCGGGGGGCGCGTGATCCACGGTGCCGTCCGCGGGTACGATATTGCTCGGAACATAGGCCTCTGTGTAAAGGCCTTGGCTTCCTCCTGAACCATCTCCGCGCGCCCCATGGGCAGCCTCCCTGGGTGGCAAGGCGACGCCGCTCAGGAAGCGCGGCCCACAGACCCTCCTGCGCCGAGCCTCCGCCCGAAGCTGCTTACCTTTGCCCTCGCCGCGAGGTTGGACACGCGCGTATTGACGTGGGTTGCCTCCTTGGTTGTCCTCCGCGCCTTCGCCATGGTTACCTACCTGCTCGGAAGCCTGAGCCGCCCGGTCCCTATGACGGTTGGCGCACTCGCGCCGGGACGACCCAGGTTGTTGATGGTCCACCGGGGTATGAGTGCGCGCGTTGAGGCGCGCGCGGAGCATCCCGTCACCTTCTTCGAAGGCACCAACGGTGGGGCTGGGTGGCGCCCCGAAGCCGGTCACCGGGATCTGGAGGAGAAGGAGCACGGCGTGCGGCGGGCCTTGCCCGGGCTCGCCCGGGCATGGGCCGGGCACGCTGTCTGCCGATGAGGTGATTGGTGCGGCGAGCGAGCCCCCGGCGCCCAATGTCGGGGGTCGAGAGGAGTGATGTGGAGCCCAGGCCCTCCTCGCGACGGTGACCAACTCAGCGATGTGGTCGGCCCAGGCGTCGAAGCCCCCGTGCGTAGGACGATGTCGAAGCAGCTCACTCGCCATCAACAGCGCATCATGCGCGTTGAGGTCTCCCACGTGGGTACAGGGTGATGGCTATCCCACGGGCGCCGCACACCCGCCGCGCGCCTGGCCTGTACGAGCAGCGATGGCTGTGGAGACGACGCTGGTGGCCTGATAACAACTGCCCGACACCGAGCTACCAGGGTGTGCGTCATGAGTGGTAGCGGCGAGGTTGGTGAAGGTGGATCCGCCGGGGCCGAAAGTGATTTGTTCAACCAATTATACTACATGCATCCTGATACTTTCAAAAAATTAATCCCAAAAAACGATTAAACAGTTATGTTCAAACAGCCTTGGAAAGACAATGGACGAATGTAAACACTTGCAGTATAGAAATAAAGAAGATGTAGTTCTAATACTGAAGAAATGCTGTGCAGAAGAAGTAGACGATATAGTGCAACAGAGAAGTCCAGACATCTATCAAAGAAGTGTAGTTCTAATAACGTACAAATGCAGTACCGAATAAGAAGAGGATGTAATGCATCAAAGAAGTGCAAATCTAACAATGAAGAACCGCACCCCCACGCCCGGCTCACCCTCGCACTAACGCGGCAGTGCGCTTGGTTGACAGATGTGTGTGACGGACTCGCCGGAGCATGCGACCCTGCGGCATGCCGCGTCGTTGCCTGCTCCGGCTCGTTCCTGGATCGGCCTCGCCGGGGTGGGGAGGGGGGGTCCAGACCCCCCTCCCCCACCCCCGGCCCAGCCTCGCTCTAACGCGGCAGTGCGCTTGGTTGATAGCCGCAGTGCGGTTATTCAGTCCCCCTTAGAAAAACTGCACCCTCCCCGACACCCCTAAGATATATAGTGGGATCACGTGTGTTATGGACTTGCCGGAGCATGCGACGCCGTGGCGGCACGCCGCGTTGTCGCCTGCTCTGGCTCGTTCCTGGCTCGGCCTCGCCGGGGTGGGGAGGTGGGGAGGGGGTCCAGACCCTCTCCCCCACCCTCGGCTCTGCCTCGCGCTAATGCGGCAGTGCGCTAGGTTGACAGGCATAGTGTGGTTATTCTGTTTCCCCCCAGAACAACCGCACCCCTCGACAACCCTAAGATAAATAGTGGGGACACGTGTGTCACGGACTCGCCAGAGCATGAGACGCTGCGGCATGCTACGTCGTTGCCTGCTCCGGCTCGTTCCTGGCTCGGCTTCGTCGGGGGTGGGGAGGGGGGGTCCAGACCCCCCTCCCCCACCCCCGGCTCGGCCTCGCGCTAACGCGGCAGTGCGCTTGGTTGACAGGCGCAGTGCAGTTATTCTGTTCCCTCCAGAACAACTGCACCCCCCGACACCCCTAAGATAGATAGTGGGTCACTTGTGTGAACGGACTCACCGGAGCATGCAACGCCACGACACGCCGCGTCGTCACCTGCTCCGGCTCGTTCCTAGCTCGGCCTCACCGGCGGTGGGGAGGGGGGGGTCCATACCCCCTCCCCCACCCCCGGCTCGGCCTCGCGCTAACGCGGCAGTGCGCTTGGTTGACAGGGGCAGTGCGGTTATTATGTCCCCCCCCCAAGAACAACTGCACCCCCAACACCGCTAAGATAGATAGTCGGGTCACGTGTGTGACGGACTTGCCGAAGCATGTGACGCCGCGGCATGCTGCATCATCGCCTGCTCCGGCTCGTTCCTGGCTCGGCCTCGCCGGGGGTGGGGATGGGGGCTCCAGACCCCCTTCCCCCTGCCCCGGCCCAGCCTCGTTCTAACGTGGCAGTGCGTTTGATTGACAGGCGCAATGCGCTTATTCTGTCCCCCCCCAGAACAACCGCACCCCCAACACCCCTAAGATAGCTAGTGGGGTCACGTGTGTGACGAACTCGCCGGAGCATGCGACGCCGCGTTGTTGCCTGCTCCGGCTCGTTCCTAGCTCGGCCTCGTCGGGGGTGGGGAGGGGGGGGTCCAGACCCCCTCCCCCACCCCCGACTCGGCCTCGCGCTAACGCGGTAGTGCACTTGGTTGATAGGCGCAGTGAGGTTATTCTGTTCCCCCCAGAACAACCGCACCCCACGACACCCCTAAGATAGATAGTGGGTCACGTGTGTGATGGACTCGCCAGAGCATGCGAAGCCACGGCACGCCGCATCGTCGCCTGCTCCGGCTAGTTCCAGGCTCGGCCTCGCCGGGGGTGGGGAGGGGGGGTCGAGACCCCCCTCACCCACCCTCGGCTCGGCCTTGCGCTAACGCGACAGTGCGCTTGGTTGACAGGTGTAGTGCGGTTATTCTGTGCCCCCAGAACAACTGCACCCCCCGACACCCCTAAGATAGATAGTGGGGTCACGTGTGTGACGGACTCACCGGAGCATGCGACGCCACAATACGCCGCGTCATCGCCTGCTCCAGCTCGTTCCTGGCTCGGCCTTGCCGAGGGTGGGGATGGGGGTCGAGACCCCCCTCCCTCACCCCCGGATCGGCCTCGCGCTAACGTGGCAGTGCGCTTGGTTAACAGGCGCAGTGCACTTGGTTGTCATAAATGGAAGTAGAGAGAAGTTGTGGCACAAAAAAGTGCAGTTCAGTCGTACACAGAGTTGTAGTGGAGTTCTTAAAAAAAGGCATAATGGGGTTCTAGTGAAGTTAAAAAACCCGGCATAATGTACCTCCATTTTCTAAGTTTTCAGGCACGGAAAAAAAGATGAGAAAAAAGTGTCGCCTACAATAGCACTGTTGCATTTAGTAGAAAAACACAGATGACGAACTAGATTTAACATAAAAGTAATATCATGGTCATATATAAACACACCATGTTTTCACCAAAGTACTGCACATCAGATACACACGACAGAAAAAGGTAGCCTTCAGACACAGATATTTTGAAACATGTTCAACCTTCGACAACACATAATACACACCACCTAAAACTATCTTTCATACAAATCATTGACACGACTCTACCTAAGGCTATTAATCTGAACGTGACTGGGACTGCGACTGAGACTGCTACAGGGAAAAAAGCCCAAGCTTTTTAATGAGATCACAGTGCTCAAGCAGCATGTCTTCGACACACAGTAGGTTGGAAGGATGGAACAACAGTTGGAAAAGGTACTCCGCATTCCAATCTTCGATAGCAGACCGAAAAAATAGAAAAATGTAGAAATTGATTGCAAGGACGTGATGAACAGCAGTTGGAAGGATGAACAAACAACAATAATGAATAGGAGATACAGAAGGCATTACATCGCACTTCGCCAATTTTTCAACCATACGGATACCGTCAAACAGATGCGCCATCCTTAGAACATAGTATCCACACTCATTTGTCCCCTATTCTGGAGCAGGAGAGAAAGAGGGCTTCTCTGACAATTTAACCCAGTCAGGTAGGTTCTTCGAGCTATAAACCTTTTCACCGTAATCCCTCTTCAACACTAGAGTCAACCTGGTCATCTGGCAAAGAGGGAAAAGACAGCCCCATGACAAAAACACACATTTCAGAACAATAAACAAATCTATAACAAAAATAGAACAAGTATATTAAATTATGTATCCCTACCAGACAGGCAACTGCATGTTCTTTACATAGTTTGAATCGTCCCTCTTTTTAATGCATGTCAAATCATCTTCATGGGTTTATATCTCTTTTAGCTATGGTTAGTGGTGGGATAAATGAAGTTCTTTATAACATATAATGCAGTGCACTGTACCAACAAATGCAGTGCTATAACTAGTAACAAGCGTATTAAAGACCTTACAGTTCACATATGCGGTTTAAAAATATGCCATAGATGTAGTTCAGTTATGAGGAACGATGCAGTACGAGAAAACAAGTTTTGCAGTTCACTAAAAGGTAGGCAAAAAACAGAAAAGGATTAACAGATGAAAACATGACGTGTCATTTCACCGCAGTCTGCATGGTAGTCATACCACCGTCACCTTGTCCTTTGATCAACAGGTCCAGTGTACCTCCTAGTGTCATGGATATCAATGGTCTCTTTATAGCGGTTCATCGTGTATACGGTGTAATGTTGGTCCTTCAAGCGCGGCATCAAAATCAACCGGGTGGAGAAACATTCAGGAAAAGGAAAAAACAAAACAAAATAAGTGAAGTTCATTTCTACACGTAGAACCAGGACAACTGCTGAAAAATAAATATGAAGGAAATGCAACAAAGAAATAGATGGAATGATGCAAAGCAGTGGACTTACTAGTTTTGTATCGAGGAGGTTATCATTGCCAACAAAAACTTAGAACTGATTGGCAGCATCCTCTAAAATAAACGGGGTATGCACAACCGGCAACACTGGGTATCTTTCTTCATTTCTCTTCACATTATATTCCATTTTAAAGAACATACTGCATAGAAACAGAAATAAATGGCTCATGAAAAAAAGGGTGTAAAAATTCAGTACGAAAGAAAAAAAATACACAGAAGCAAAAAAACAATGATAGCAAACACATTTACCGTGATGAATAAATGTGAAAGTAGCACGCGGTCGCCAGAACGATAAACTAAACTTATATCAGGATCTTGCTTCCAGTACGAAATGACAAAATCCATCAGATACGAGTCAAAGAAAGCTCATTTTCCAAATGTTTGAAACATATAGTCAACTGTGGTACTATCGACATCGCCAAATGGGGTTTTCACCATGAACAGCGCGTTACTGCGGTAAAGACAACACAAGATACATACACACATCAGATTAAAACAAAGATAAAAACAAAAACTAAGCACACAAAAGTATCAAGAACAGGCACGTGGAACTTACTCCTTGTATTTGGTCCTGAACTCTTGACTGAGAATGAGATCCATTATCTTCCTCGCCTCATATAGATAGCTGAATCTACAAGGATTCAATTTCTCTAGCGAACATCTATACTTAACAGGCCTCTCTACTGCCCTCTTGTTCGATACTACAGCAACCTGATCAACAGTGGGAGTATTGATTGCTACAGTCCTAGTTCTCCTTGGAACGGGGGCGGTGGCATCATGAAATCTTCATCGACATCAAATACCTCACGTGAAGAGCCAGCCGGGGCATTCGTGTTCGCACTAACTCCAGCAAGAGAACCGGACTTGTCAGGAGAGATTTCAACAACACAATCCTCCATAACCGTTTCAAAAACTTGGGTCTCAAAAAGCGATGTAGAGCCTCGATGAAGGCCATCATCAAAACCTAGAAAAAACGAGCAGGAACGACATGTGAACAATCATATCGTTTGTCCAGTGCATAAAAAACAATAAGTTATAAAACCAAAAATACGTTAGATGCACCTCACTTATGTAAATAACTGGAGTTCACTATAAACTGACATGAAGCTCACTCAGGTAAAAAAAAGTAGGTCATAATATAACGGGCATGCAGCTCACTTGTACAGTTTGCAGCAACTCACTTACACATAAAATGTAGCTCACTAACAAAAATAGAGCGTATGTCGCTAAATGCCAATAAACGCAGTTCACTAGCACACTAAAACCAAGTACATAAGCAGAGGTAGAAAGCAGTCCACAAAAAATAAAATAACTGGGAGCAAGCAGTTCACTAACACAACCTTTATCTTTAAAAATTAAAAGAGACGATAGATCCATGGAAAACTTGGCTGATGTAAGCCAGCTGTACAACATGGCCTTCCTGATATAACCAATGTGCTCCCCCGTAAACTGAGCAACACGAACCCCGTCCCATGTTTGCAAGAATTGAAACATATAAAACCCACAATCATGCCTGCCAAAGAACAAAAAATATTAGTTTCACATACATATAAGAAAGCATTTTTGCAGATAGGTGGGAGAGGGGCCTCCAAGAAACATACCCATTTGGCTGAAGTGTGACAATCACATGTTTCAAAGAAAATCCATCAAGTGTTGGAGGACTTAGAGGCTCATCACAACTATGGCAACCTTCTTTCCATGCACGCCTGATATTTCTAACCATCCTTCTAAAAACCCTAACTCCTTCATCACCGCCAGGTTTATTGAGTGAGTCAAGAAATTGAAACCGCATTTCCTTCAAATTCAAGGCAACTACACAATAATGTCCAACACATTCTCCTTGCTTCGTGTTTGGCGGATCAAATGTTCCAAACAGGACCTGTTGCAGGTAAAATATATGTTATGCTCTTAGCCATATATGCATTACAAAAAAAACCCAGCACAAAAACAAATGATTTTGACCACATAAAACATTACTCACCATATCCTTTTTATCCACACATTCCTCAGCTCTCGAAGAGAACATCAATTTCACCGTCTTGCCTATGCCGCCACCATTCCAGATGCTTGTCTGCAAAAAAACTTAGAAAACCAATTAGGCCAACGCAAAAACAAAACAATATATAGAAGCAAATCAAACAACAAACAAAAGTTCTCCATGCTTACACAAATATGGTAGGGCACAACCATTGTCGGAGATCCCTTAAACTTATCTGTCAGCAAACAAACCCCAAAATTTACAACGCGAGTCGTGAGCATCCCCTTTATCCAAAATGATTCACAAACTTCGCCAATTTGAACATCACCAAGGTCAGTTTCAAAAGCAATCATGCCCCTGGTTTTTTTTGTCAAAAGCTGCAACATAAGATACTACAAAGATACAAAGAACGAAAAATAACAAATAATGCGATTGAAAACAGATATTAACATAACAATTCACAAGTTTTTAAAAACATCATACTTCTTCTTACTGTCCTACGAGCCCTGGTAACAGCGTCGTACAACTCATTGTATCTTCTGAGAAGAGCTGAATCAATGCTCGACGGTGCCACAACAGGAAGATCATCATCTGCAATGCAAATACAAAATAGAGAAAGAAGTGAAAGATGAAGTTCAATATCCAGGAATAAACAATTACATACAGATGGAAACTTTAAAAAGAATTAAAAAAATTAAGTTCACTTTACGAAAAAAGGAAATGCACTACCTAACAAACAAATTTAAAAGGAAGAAGTGCACTTAACAGAAAACATGTGAAGTATCTACCATAGTGATTAAAAAAATGTCTGACAAAAAAATGAAGTTCACTTTTTGAAAAACAAAAAAAAAATGCTTGCCTTCGGTGTCAGAGTCTTTCTCCTATTGCTCTTCACAGACATACAAAATAGTATCACCAGTAGATTGCACTGAAAGCACCGTACCCTCACTGGACTGCCCTCCTGCATCAACATCAGCGTTGTCTGGAATTTCAAAAGTCTGCACATCTGCAATGTCCTGAGATGATTCATCTACACGAGGCTTCACACTGAAATCACCAGGAACATCTTCAGCGACTAGACAAATAGGAGAAATAGCAACACTGTCGATGGAAATGACATTCTCCTCCGGCTTTTCAATATCAACATCAACATCCTTGTGCCGGCTAGGAACATCAACATCCTCGTGCCAGCCAGAAGCGACAGCAGGACCAGATTCCTTAGCTACAGAAGCTTCTCCACTGCAACCAGCTGCTGATACAAACAACTTTACACTGTCATCACCAGCAACCGCACGACCCTCCTGCATCTCATCATCACGTACAACGCCAACCGGTTCATGCACTCTTTCTTCTTTATCTCCAGCCTGGAAAAGAAGTTGAAAAAGTCATCAGAACACAAACGACCGAGAAAAAGAATCAGCACAACAACACGCAGCTCACTTATGCAATACAACGCAGTTCACTAACACAACAACATGCAACTCTCTTATACGAAAGAACGAAGGTTGCTTATGTTAGACATTTCAGCTCCCTAATGTAAAATGGTGCACTCTACTGACATAGAACATGAAGCTCATCAATATTAGAGAATGCAGCTCACAAATGTTGAGTAAAAAATTGCATTTTGGGAAACAGAACAACATGAATCTATCTTATACTAATAAAAAATATAGATTACAAAACACCAATACAAAAATTCATTCCACCGTACCTTATTAGCTACAACACCAGGAGGGGACGACGCATCAGCCAAGATCTCATCCTTATTAACACACTCGCTCAAGTTCTGGGGCACATCACAACCTTCAACTCCAGCAACCTACAACACAGTACACCACATCACAAAATAATATGGTAACAAACAAAAGACAAACAAAACTTCAGCTACTCACAAGCAGTCCACACATTACAGTCATGAGGTACACAACTAGAAAGCAAAACATAACACGGGAGACACAAGTGACGGGACAAGAATTTATACATCATCAATGCCATCATCCCGAGATGCAACGACATCAGAATTTTCCACTCAACCCTACAACAAAAAAATAAATTCATAGGCACACGATAAGAAATATAAATTAACTAGGGAAAAACTACAAATTATGAAGTAGTGCACATGCTATACAAAAGAGGTACATATGAAAAAAAGGAAAAAACTTACAGTATTAGCGTCAGCAGCAGTGTCCGCATGGTCCATTTTATTGATAATGTGCTCAACATCCTTCTGAAACCGACCACACTTTTCATCCCGTGACTCCTTCAACTGAGAATATGAAGACCGAATATTCATCATTGAAAACTTCAAGCCCTCAAGCACACCACGATCAAAGTTGTGAGCAACCACAATTTCTTCTTCACATGGGCCATGGCCAGCAGGGAAAAATCCAGCAACTGTCCTCAACCGATCACCAAAGGTTGGCAAATCTTCAGTTAATTTGATAACCTTCTGAAGAAGCTCATCAATCTCCTTGTGTTTGCTACTAACAACAAATATCTCATCAGAAGACCTTCTAGTATTGAAATTCCTGCCAGCCGTGAAACCCCGAGTAGGCAGCGTCTGGTCATCACGGAAAGGAAGCTGGCTGCAGATAGGCTCATGGAACCTAGTAGGACTGCTAGGCCCTGCACCAGAGTTGCCACATAAAAGGGAAACAAGACGACCGTAGGCAATATCACCCGACGCCTTCCACATCAAAAAAGATGGAAAAAAGCAAAGAAGTCCAGATGTGAATACTAGGAGGTTCAGATATATTACGGAAAATTATAAATGAAAAAAACAATTAAAAAACGGATGCACTAACCGGCACCTTCCCAAATCTGTAAGTTTCCAAATAAATCTTTCCCTTGACAAGAATATCCTGATTATATATCTTAAAAAGGTATTCATTCGTAAGGTATGACGCGCGTGGCGTCAACGTGTGCAACACTGAAACTTTGTGAAGGTTCAAGGAATCTTGATACATAATCAAGGGAACAATGGCACAACCCTCAACGCAATTCTGCTTGCTACCTTCTGACTGTCACTTCACCACAGCTAACTGCAGATCATCAACAACAAGTTGACAAAAGTCCATCCCTGCCATAGCAAAATAATTCATATTCTCCACCATGGCAGCAACCCTGCCCAAACGAACAACAGGCCCGTGGCATAGCAAATTCTGATAAAGAATCAGGAAGAAAATCTTGACTGCAAGATCAATCGTCACGGCGTCCTCACTCTGCACCAATTCCTTCAATAGTGCAAGCAAGTCCTTAACACCTATACTACGTGAATGGTCAAAACCGAGCTCATCCTTGAGGACAGACAACGATTCACCATGGCCGCTGTTAGCAGGCATTGGTGCAGTGTGAGCTCCCATAGGAAAATGAAATATATGGTGAACAACAACACGATTGATTCGAAGAACACAGTGAGGACCCAAGTCGATTTTCATTGTCGCAGGGTCAATCTTTCCCATCAGATAACACATGACAATGCGAGACACATTCTTCTTTATGGTCAAGTTAAAGACAGCATGAAAACCAACATCATTCACACGAGCATGTTGTGGAGCTTTCAGTAAATCAACAGCCTTGCACACAGTGGGGAGTGACAAACGTACAGTCTTGTTAAATCGAGCATCATCGTCACCCCCGTCATCTTCAGTTCTCTTCCTCTTACCAGATTTCGTCTTCTTTTGTGTAAAGAAAAATGAAGTCCACATTAACAAACTAGGCAAAAAAAGAGACGAAAGAGGAAAATAGAATGGCAATGGAAGAAACAAAGGTAGCATTTCAACAAACCTTTGGAACAACATCCGCATCACCATAAACACGAGGGCACTTACGCTGACCCTTAGATGTACCACAATCTTTCCGTCTGCCACGAGACTGGGCATTCCTCACAAAATCAGCAAGCACAAAGTCATCGTCGTCAAACTCAGCCTCACCATCAACATCTGGTCGCTTCCGCTTCAGATCATCTGCACCAGTTTCAACAGTTCTCTTACCGAGGTTGTTATCCATGCAAGCAACACGAGGACTTCACCGAGGAGTACCACCTTGCTCAGCAACAGAACTCAGACTCTTCTTCTTCAAATCACGCTGCTTGGCTTTACCATATCTGGCACCCTTCGCAGCGTCAACAGTCCTCCTAAGCTTCTCTTTCTTCTCATAATCCTTTGAATCGTTCTCAAACCTCAACTCCTTATTACGTCTCTTAAATTCATATGCACGAAGCTGATCCGGGACCATCCACTCCTGTGTAACTTGCTCCGTACCATCAACACTCTGTGACTGTGTTTCAGACAAGACGAGACGGCTGAAGCCCTGCTCAGAACTCACACCAACGCCCCGGTCTGTGAAATAATGGTCAATCAAATAAGTAACCTTCACAAACCCAGCAACCCCAGCAAAAAATCAGACGCTGCGTCGAAAATGAAGTTCATATATGGTTAAATAAAGAAGTAAACAAAGGAACAAATGCAGTTCACATATAAATATAAGGCAGTGCCGTATGCATAAAATTCAAGTGATAACATTTTCTTCCAAAATACAATAAGCAAATGATTGCTCCCAGGAAAAAATGACTGACTAAATACAGAAAGCCTAACAGAACTTTGTTCAACATCTAGTAAGCAGCATACACAACAAACAAATCATGCGCACCAAAAATAGCAATTATATATATCAACAATGCAGTTCACAATTCACAAAATGTAAATGAAGTAAAACACAGTAATACAAAACAAGTTGGAAAACTAAAAAATCATGATAGAACAAAAACATACCAACAGGAGCGGCCACACTAATAGGGGAAGTTTCAATTGGTGAATTCATTTCAGGCATTGCCTGTCCACGATGATCCTTACCACCCGGTAGAACTGGCGAATTAAAAGCAGCATCACCATGGCCACTGCCATCAAAATTACCTAGTGGATTAAAAAACAAGAACAAAATTAATAACATCAAATGACAAAAAATGCCAGCAATGCTGAGATCTAACACATCAAAACGAAATTTGCAGGAAGAACAAATAAAATATGGATAAACAAAGACTGAAAATATACATGGGGAAGGAAGTAGTCCACATACCTTGATCTCCACCATCTGCTTTCCTTGGCGAAGACATAGCGATTATACGAGCGCGCGATTGAGGACGGTGTGACGAATAGCAGCAACAAAACAAGAAAATCCAGCGAAACCCTCGGTAAAATTTTCTATGCCCATGGAGCACGCGCGAGTACAGCCTTCAAAACAGCCAGAAATCAAATGCATCAGCAAAAAATCGCAGCCACTACAACAATTGAACAACTAGATTCGCGACGACCGCTAACGAAGGGATGAGAGCCGGACCCAAACGGAGGGGATGACGGCGGCGGTGGCGGGTTTCGGCGGTGCGGGGAGGGGCGCGGGAGCAAGGGAGAGCGCAGAGGGGCACAAAATGAACGAATCTCGAGCTAACATACTAATAAAAGGGATCTGGGCGCCGACGGATGCTACGGAGATGGCGGTTCCCGCGGGCAGCGCCGGTTGTTGCACGCGACGGCGGTTTCGACAAGGGTGGGGAGTTGCTCCGCGCGTTACTGGAAGACAGGGGCAGAGGGTTTTTTGGTTCACCCTATAAGTCTATGAGAGGAGAGCATATGCAAGGGACGCGTGTGCGAGCCATGGGGGAACAGCCACACAAACGGGCCAGCCCGAAAGAGCCGGCCCAACTAGATAGAGCACTGCCAAGCCGGAAAGTGCCGCATGAAAGTAAATGAAGCTCACTTATACGGAAGAGGCAGTTCATCCGTACACAAAGGGTGCACTTGCAGCTCACATTTCATAAACTAACACACTACAACCAGAAGAGACAACACATGTGATTTACCTACAAAACACACTCCGTGCTCACCCTAAAAAAATACAGTAACAAACAAAAAAAGTCCAAAAAACACAAAACATCGCACAAAATTTAAAGGCAAAGACATGTAGTTCGCTTTAAAAGAGATGTAGTGCAAAATGATCACAATTGAAGTGCAGAATACTGACAACTTAAGTACACATCTATATGTCAAAGCAGTACACTAAAGAAAACACACGAACAGAATTGAAAAAAAGTTGCCTGCAAAATCATTAAAAAAAGAAGACCGCCCAAGTACGACCTGGCCGAGGGAAGGAACATATTACGTACGCGTACGATGCATGGGGCCAGGTAAGAAAGGGCCCACGGGTCATAGGTGTCGCGCGGAGACCGCATGTGTAAGCGCCAACAAGAGTACAAAGGAGTTCAGAAGAGCTGCCTCGTCAAAGCTGAAAGCACAATATGCTCCCTTGGTGGTTTTGATAATTCATGACAACATACATTGTCTCTTGGACTGATACTTTTATCTAGTGTATTTCAGATACAAGTCCATGGAGAAAAGGATTGGCTAAGGAGATTGTGGAGATACCCCAAGATGCAAAGGAAATAGGTTGGCCAAGCTTCAAGCAAGAGGACTCTACATTTCATATTTGTGAGAAATCACTTTGAGTCCATAGGAAAGCCAATACTATTAAAAGGGGGTAAGGTCTTGATTGGTGAACAATATGCTCATACGTGCACAAGTGATATTCGCCAAAAACACCCACAAGCTCTCCCACCAAAGTCTGTCCAGAGCCTAACACTCAAAATCGGTGCAACCAACATTCCCACTTCGGTACCACCGATTCCATACCCTAGACAGACTCAGCCAAACCCTAGCCACTTCGGTGCAACCGATTCCATACCGGTGCCACCGAGTTTAGGTTGCCAACTTTCTGTTACGCAAATTCACGTTTTCGGTCCCACCGAGAATGTTGGATCGGCATCACCGAGATTGGAAATCTGACCGTTGGTCACCTTATCGGTGCAACCGAGATTCCTATATCGGTCTCACCGAGATTCAAAAGTTGCCACCTTTTGGTCACTTCGGTACCACCGAGATTCACACATCGGTGTCACCGAGTTGGTCATTTTGTGTGTAACGGTTGGATTTTTGGAGATGCCTATATATACCCCTTCACCACCACCTACTCGAGAGAGAGAGCACTCAGAACTATTCCATACTTGCCCATCCAGTTTTCTGAGAGAGAACCACCTAGTCTTGTGTTGAGGTCAAGATCTTCCACTCCAATCATATGGATCTTGATTTCTAGCCTCCCCAAGTTGCTTTCCACCAATCCCATCTCTTCTACCCAGCCAAATCTGTGAGAGAGTGATTGTGTGTTGAGGAGTCTATCATCTTGAAGCACAAGAGCAAGGAGTTCATCGTCATTACCGAGCCTATTACCTTTTGGAGGGTGGTGCCTCCTAGATTGGTTAGGTGTCGCTTGGGAGCCTCCTACTGCGTGTTGTGGAGTGAACCAAGAAGTTTGTACGGGCAAGGAGATCGCCTACTTCGTGAAGATCTACCCATAGTGAGGCTAGTCCTTCGTGGACGGAAGCCGTTATGGAATAGTCAAGGTTGCTACTTCGTGGACCCTTATGGGTGGAGCCCTCCGTGGACTCTCGCGACCGTTACCCTCCGTGGGTTGAAGACTCCATAAACGTGGATGTACGATAGCGCCACCTATCGGAACCACGGGAAAAATCCATGTGTCTACAACTGTGTTTGATCTTCCTATCCCTATTCCTTATTTCACATGCACTGTTCTTATCTTTCCGCTGCCATATCTTATGACTTGCATGTGTAGGGCTGTTAGACTCGCTATGCTTGTTAAAACTGTTAAAATCTACCAACCAATAACTTGGGAAAAGGTTAAGTTTTTAAATTACTGCTAGTAGTCTATTCACCCCCCCTATAGACACTCTTCTAGTGATCCCTCAATTGGTATCAGAGCATTGGTCTCCATTGCGTCGGTTTAATCACCGAGGAGGAAGATGGATGTGTCTAGCATAGGGAGTTTGAGCTGTAGAGTTCCCATTCTTGATGGAGAGTACTATAGTCAATGGAAAACCTTGATGCTTGAGCTGTTTAATGACTTTCATTTAAGCAAATATGTCAAGTGCCCTTATGTACCTCCTATTGATCCCTTGCATCCCACACACGAAGAGGAAATCGATATGCTATGCAATCTTAGAACCGTCAATCTTATTGTTAGAGCATTGCCTAGAAATGTGCTTAGCCAAATGAAGAATTTGGCGTGTGCGTACACTTTGTGGAATGATTTGGAGAAACGATATCCAAATTATTCATTGAGAAATCTTGATGAAATACTTCATAAAACTATTGCCTTCCATAAAATGAAGCCAAGTGATCCTAAATTTGATGCTTGTCTATTTGAGCTTAGAGACCTCATGCGTGCTAAAGGAGATGTCACTACTATCAACAATATCATTATAGAAGCCCTTTGTATTCATGAACTTGAACATTGTCATAATCACAATTCTAACGAATCTCTTGTCCTTTATGATGAGGATTTCCCACTTGATGATGACAATGTGGAACATGGCAACTATGATGAAGATGAGCTGTTCGACATCGAGTATGAGAAGATCATGAAGAATCTAAGTCTCATGGCAAACTTCAAGGATTACACGTCCGGAGGAAAAGAGTGGATTCTCGACAGTGGATGTACCGATCATATGACCGGAGATAGAGAGATGTTTGAAGAGATCACACCAAACCATGGACCACGAAGGTACGTAACGTTTGGAGACAACTCCAAGGGTAAGGTACTTGGTCTTGGTAAGGTGGCCATATCCCATGATAGCTCTATCCAAAATGTTATGCTTGTTGAATCTCTTGGATACAATCTTCTTTCCGTATCTAGACTTGCCAACTTTGGTTTTAATGTGCTATTCTCGAAAGTAGATTGCCAAGTGTTTCGTCAAGATAATCATAAAATGGTCTTTACTGGTATACGTAGAGGTGATCTATACATTGTTGACTTCACTAAAAGATCCAAACCTCGCACTTGTTTAATTGCTAAATCTTCTAAAGGTTGGCTTTGGCATAGGAGATTAGGACATGTTGGCATGCGTAATCTAGACAAGCTCATCAAAGGTGATCACATACTTGGTGTTAAAGATGTTATCTTTGACAAAGATAGACTTTGTAGTGCTTGTCAAGCCGGAAAGCAAGTTGGCGGAAATCATCCCGTTAAGAATATCATGACTACTAGGAGACCACTCGAGTTACTCCATATGGATCTTTTTGGTCCCAATGCTTACAAGAGTCTCGGTGGAAATTCCTATGGTCTAGTCATAGTTGATGATTTTTCCAGATTTACGTGGGTATTCTTTCTTGATGATAAGTCGCAGGTTCAGAAGATCTTCAAGAACTTCGCTCGCAAAGCGCAAAATCAGTTTGAAGTGAAGATCAAGAAGGTTCAGAGTGATAATGGATCGGAGTTCAAGAACACCCATGTGGATACCTTTCTTGACGAAGAAGGTGTCTCACATGAGTTCTCGGCTACGTACACACCTCAACAAAATGGAGTTGTTGAGAGGAAGAACCGAACGCTTATTGAGATGGCAAGAACGATGCTTGACAAATACAAGACTCCAAGACACTTTTGGGCAGAAGCCATGGAAACAGCATGTCATGCCACAAACCGACTTTACTTGCACAAGCTTCTCGGTAAAACGGCATACGAGCTACTCACCGGTAACAAACCCCAAGTTGGATACTTTCGAGTATTCGGCTCAAAGTGCTACATTCTTGATAAGCATCGTCGTACTAAATTTGCTCCTAAATCTCATGAAGGATTCCTACTTGGTTACGGATCGAACTCTCACACTTACCGTGTCTACAACAACTTTACTCGAAAAGTTGAAGAGCCGGTAGATGTGAAGTTTGATGAATCTAATGGTTCGCAAGTAGAACAATTGCCAAATGATGTAGGTGATAAGGACCCTTCGGAAGCTATTTTAGATTTGCCTATCGGCAAGATACGTCCCATGGAGGTGAAGGAAAGTACATCATCAACTCAAGTGGAAGCTCCTACTTCACGTCAAGGTGAACCACAACATGACATGGAGGCATCCACGAGCGGTACACGACATGATGATGAAGATGAGGAAGTGCATCATGAAGATCCACCACAACCTCCCTCACCACCACCTCAAGGGAACGACGCCTTCAACGACAACGAAGATGAAGAAGAAGCTCCACCATCCAACAATCGGAAGCTGACCCGAGTTCGAGCACAAGTGACCAAGAATCATCCCCTAAACCAAATCTTTGGTGATATACAAACAGGAAGAATCACTCGCTCTAAAACTCGTCTAGCTAACTTTTGTGAGCATTATTCTTTCATCTCTAGCATTGAGCCTTTGAAGGTAGAACAAGCTCTTGAAGACGCGGATTGGGTGAACGCTATGCATGAAGAACTTCACAACTTCGAAAGAAACGAAGTGTGGACACTCGTGGAGAAGCCCGAAGATGAGCAAAACATCATCGGAACCAAATGGGTATTTCGGAACAAGCAAGACGAAGACGGTCAAGTCGTACGGAACAAGGCACGTCTCGTAGCCCAAGGGTATACACAAGTTGAAGGTATGGACTACGGTGAGACTTATGCACCTGTCGCTAGACTTGAAGCTATTCGCATTCTTCTTGCTTATGCCAATCACCATGATATCACGCTTTATCAAATGGACATTAAAAGTGCCTTTCTAAATGGTGAAATTGAAGAAGAGGTTTATGTTAAGCAACCACCTGGTTTTGTAAATCCTAAGAAACCTAATCATGTGTACAAGCTTCGTAAAGCTCTTTATGGTCTTAAACAAGCTCCTCGAGCCTGGTATAAATGTCTAACGAAGTTTCTTATCGAAAAAGGTTTTGAAATTGGTAAAATTGACGCAACCTTATTCACAAAGAGAGTGAATGGCGAATTGTTTGTATGCCAAATCTATGTGGATGATATTATCTTTGGTTCCACTAACCCTCAGTTTAGTGAAAGATTTGGAAGGTTGATGTCCGAGAAGTACGACATGTCTATGATGTGTGAGCTGAAATTCTTTCTTGGTTTGCAAATCAAGCAATCAAAAGAAGGAACTTTCATCTCTCAGACTAAGTATACCAAGGACTTAATCAAAAAGTTGAACATGCAGGAATGCAAAGGTATGAAAACCCCCATGCCTACTAGTGGACACGTTGATCTCACTAGAGAAGATGAACCAGTTGATCAAAAGGTTTATCGATCTATGATTGGTTCTTTGCTATATCTATGTGCATCTCGTCCCGATATTATGCTTAGTGTTTGCATGTGTGCTAGATATCAAGCTGCACCTAAAGAATGTCATCTCTTGGCTGTTAAACGTATTGTGAGATATCTGATACAAACACCAAACTTTGGCATTTGGTATCCCAAGGGATCTTCTTTTAATCTTGTTGGCTATTCCGATTCGGACTATGCTGGTGACAAGGTTGATAGAAAATCCACCTCGGGTACCTGTCAGTTTTTGGGCAGATCTCTTGTATCTTGGTCCTCCAAGAAACAAAACTCAGTATCTCTTTCTACTGCTGAAGCTGAATACATTGCTGCTGGATCTTGTTGTGCACAATTATTATGGATGACACAAACTCTTAAGGATTATGGTATTCATGTCAAAAATGTTCCATTACTCTGTGACAATGAAAGTGCTATTAAAATTGGTCATAATCCTGTGCAACATTCTCGAACTAAACATATTCAAGTTCGACATCATTTCATTCGTGATCATGTTGCCAAAGGAGATATCAATCTTAAGCATGTCCGTACTAACAAGCAATTGGCTGATATCTTTACTAAGCCACTTGATGAGAAGACTTTTTGTCACTTGAGGAGTGAGTTGAACATCATTGATGTTTCAAACTTCAGCTAGACTCACTCGGATGCATGCAAGGGCATGAGCTTTTTATATGTCCCCATGTAGCCTTAACATGTTATCTTATGCCATGGAATTCTATTCTCCCTTGTATTGCATCTAATCTTTTGTAGGTACTTGGAAGAACTTCATTCCACGAGATTGCAACCAACTCAAATCCTAAGCAATCTTGTCTTGACCAAGTATCCACAACCCCTCTTGAGGATGGAAGGAAGAAGACTGCACAATCATATCCTTGACATATATTGAAAATTCTCAATTTGGTATCATGTCAATTGGATATATCTATTGCCCTTCCTTGCTTGACAATCTTTGTAGGAAACAAGTGAACTATATCGAGAAGGATTGCTCCAGCTCAAGATGATCTTCATCAGCCTCGAGCACCCTCAACAAGTTCATCTACAAGCTACGTCATCAACATCACTCAAAGGTATGTACTCATATCCTTGAAAAGGCTTTACTCCAAGAAATGAGCTAAAGCAACTCAAGTGATATGAAAACATTAAAATGCTTAATCTCAAAATGGTAACCCCATTCTGAACTTAATGTAGAGTATGACCTATGATCAAGTATTCTTGCTTGGCTCCTAAGTCAATATAGTCTAATATAGGTGACCTAGTCACCGCCCATCATCTAGTTAAGAATCTGGTGTGGTTTGCTTTCTATTTGCATGATTTCTCATAACCACTCCAATCTTCTCTAGTTGATGTCCTTTGTCATTTCCGTGAATATATTTCTCTTATCTCTGTGAAAACAGAAACTTGGTTTTTCTCTCGGAGTCGCCGACTCAGATATCTCGGTTCTACCGAAATTGCAGATAAGCTGCACCTCAAGTTTCGGTACCACCGATCTATCTTTTTCGGAGTCACCGATTTATTTCTTCTCTTATTTGTCATTTCTGTTTCTACTTCGATGATCCCTCCTTCTTTAAAAAAAAATTGCATCACTAAGGGAGAGAAGTACTAAAGATAAATATGAAAGAGAGAGTTTCCTTTTTCCAGGATCCCTAACTTCCATGAAGGAAGGGGGAGAAAAACAAGTGTTACAAACATCTTAAAGGGAGAGAAACGTTTTCAATGATTCCCTCAGCTTTCTTCTCTTTGAACCTTACATTCAGTGACCCTTGTTCTCAAGGATCCCTTCTCATTCAATGATCCCTGTATCTATCCCCGGTTTTGACCTTTTTGGAAATTAATGCCAAAGGGGGAGAGAAACAAAGCTTCATGCTAAAGAGGGAGATACATGCTTATGCAAAGGGGGAGATATGATCAAGGGGGAGAGCCGATATCAATATTTAACATTCATACTTACAAGGGGAGAAGACAAAGTTGGAAGTTTATCTTTCTCACTCTATCCAATCCCAATATCTACATGCTGAGATTCAGGGGGAGAGGATGATCTACCATTGCCATGCCTAAGGGGAGAAAGAAATGATTATTTTTGGAAACATATCAATCATTACCATCTTATATATGTTCTCCATATCTTGGCATTCTTGAGTTCTATCTGCCTTGTTGTTTAGTAGAATACTCTTGTGTTTCCTAACATTGTTTTCTCAAGTGTGTTTCTACTACTAGAATGCTCAAGATCTCAAGGTAAGTAAATGCATCATATCCTTGATCAAGATGATCTCTTGCTTCTTGCACATATTGTTTGCAAGAGTGAAGTCTTGAACAAAGGTACATCTCATTCATATACATTTGATGCATACAGCCTAGATATACATGACTTGCTGTATCCCTTCATCCTTACATGTGTCCATGCATTCCAAAGCAACTATCCTTTAAAGGACTGCACACATTTAGGGGGAGCAAGTTTAAGTCATGTATCTCTCAAAGTCTTCATTATAACCATGCATATCTTTATTTGAAGCTTTGATTGTATGTTGTCATCAATTACCAAAAAGGGGGAGATTGAAAGCACAATATGCTCCCTTGGTGGTTTTGATAATTCATGACAACATACATTGTCTCTTGGACTGATACTTTTATCTAGTGTATTTCAGATACAAGTCCATGGAGAAAAGGATTGGCTAAGGAGATTGTGGAGATACCCCAAGATGCAAAGGAAATAGGTTGGCCAAGCTTCAAGCAAGAGGACTCTACATTTCATATTTGTGAGAAATCACTTTGAGTCCATAGGAAAGCCAATACTATTAAAAGGGGGTAAGGTCTTGATTGGTGAACAATATGCTCATACGTGCACAAGTGATATTCGCCAAAAACACCCACAAGCTCTCCCACCAAAGTCTGTCTAGAGCCTAACACTCAAAATCGGTGCAACCAACATTCCCACTTTGGTACCACCGATTCCATACCCTAGACAGACTCAGCCAAACCCTAGCCACTTCGGTGCAACCGATTCCATACCGGTGCCACCGAGTTTAGGTTGCCAACTTTCTGTTACGCAAATTCACATTTTTGGTCCCACCGAGAATGTTGGATCGGCGTCACCGAGATTGGAAATCTGACCGTTGGTCACCTTATCGGTGCAACCGAGATTCCTATATCGGTCTCACCGAGATTCAAAAGTTGCCACCTTTTGGTCACTTCGGTACCACCGAGATTCACACATCGGTGTCACCGAGTTGGTCATTTTGTGTGTAACGGTTGGATTTTTGGAGATGCCTATATATACCCCTTCACCACCACCTACTCGAGAGAGAGAGCACTCAGAACTATTCCATACTTGCCCATCCAGTTTTCTGAGAGAGAACCACCTAGTCTTGTGTTGAGGTCAAGATCTTCCACTCCAATCATATGGATCTTGATTTCTAGCCTCCCCAAGTTGCTTTCCACCAATCCCATCTCTTCTACCCAGCCAAATCTGTGAGAGAGTGATTGTGTGTTGAGGAGTCTATCATCTTGAAGCACAAGAGCAAGGAGTTCATCGTCATTACCGAGCCTATTACCTTTTGGAGGGTGGTGCCTCCTAGATTGGTTAGGTGTCGCTTGGGAGCCTCCTACTGCGTGTTGTGGAGTGAACCAAGAAGTTTGTACGGGCAAGGAGATCGCCTACTTCGTGAAGATCTACCCATAGTGAGGCTAGTCCTTCGTGGACGGAAGCCGTTATGGAATAGTCAAGGTTGCTACTTCGTGGACCCTTATGGGTGGAGCCCTCCGTGGACTCTCGCGACCGTTACCCTCCGTGGGTTGAAGACTCCATAAACGTGGATGTACGATAGCGCCACCTATCGGAACCATGGGAAAAATCCATGTGTCTACAACTGTGTTTGATCTTCCTATCCCTACTCCTTATTTCACATGCACTGTTCTTATCTTTCCGCTGCCATATCTTATGACTTGCATGTGTAGGGCTGTTAGACTCGCTATGCTTGTTAAAACTGTTAAAATCTGCCAACCAATAACTTGGGAAAAGGTTAGGTTTTTAAATTACTGCTAGTAGTCTATTCACCCCCCCTCTAGACACTCTTCTAGTGATCCCTCAAAAGCTTATAAACAGGTCGCGGGCCCTCTCGGCGGGCGAGGTGGGACTAAATTTAGTGCAACAACCACAACGCAATGGGTATCACTCATGCGAGAAAGCTTATCTGGGCCAATTCAGCCTTACTCGCAATAAGGCCGAACATCGTAACCGCTGTGATATATATATATTTCTCCAATACCACAACCCAAAATTACTCAAAATAGGAAGATTGTCAACAAAAAGATCAAATATTTTTTATTTTTTGAATAATCACAACTAAAAAAATGTTGGGGGGGGGGGGGTGTCGGTTCTATTTCGGCATATCTCGTAGTAGGAGTCCTAAGCTAGGCATCTTGGAGCGATGGTAACATGGACACATGATTTTACCCAGGTTCGGGCTCTCTCAAGGAGATAATACCCTACGTCCTGCTTTTGATTGTATTCATATGGGGGATCGTACATAGTACAGGTGTCTACCACGAGATTGTTGTAATGAATATCCGATTGTCTATTGACTAGCCTGGCCTCGGTTTATATAATGTAACAGAGGCCAAGGGTTTAGAGGAGTCCTTGTCTTGTGCGCCAAGTCTTGTGGAATCTCCCTTGTATGCATCATGGATTGTCCGAACTGGCCCATTAGTGAACCACCATGGGGGTCCTTGGCCCGACCCACTAGTCGGGAGATGACGTGGTGAGTACCCCCTAGTCCAGGACACCATCAGTAGCCCCCTGAACCGGTGTTCAAGTTGGGAACGCCCCTCGGTTCTTCCGAACTGTTCTTCGTCTTCGGTCCTCGGTCTTGAAAACGGTTTCAACAAATCTTCCCATCTCCGATCTTGAGGATGGCCGAGGTGTATCCGAAGAGTTCACACGTCGGGCATCCGAGGAGCCCTTTAAGTTTTTGGCCTTTATCGATGCCTTGTTATCTTTTACGCCACACCTCGGGTTTGAAGTGTTTCCCGTGCGGCGGTATCCTCTTGCGTCCGAGCTCCAACGCCGAACTGTATCCGAGGTGTCTTTTTGCAGCCGAGCTCCAACGCTGGTCGGCATCCGGGGTGTCATATATTACCTTGGTTTCTGAAAATTTGATGGAGTTCATCCGAGCTTAAATGCCGGAATAGTCTTTTATGGAGCCAGCCATTCGCATCCGGGCTTTATGCCGGACTGCTTCCGAGGTGCCTTTTTGCAACCGAGCTCCAATGCCGAACTGCGGCCAAGCTTTATGCCAGACTGCTTCCGAGTTTGTGGACCACCTCCCTCTCTGGCTGTTTTTTTGTGGAATTTATTTCCGATTGATGTAATTTATTCTCTAACGAGCTATATAACCAGTAGCCCTCAAGGTGTGTGTCGGTCTAAAACCCGAGATGCACCCGAAGGATAAAAATAAAACCGTTGATCCCAGTTGCCCCTGAGACTTAGGTCGATTTGCGAAATCAGCCAGAGGATCAAGTTGTTGCTCGGCATCATACTTTAGGGACAAAACGCGGTGCGCAGTAGTTTCCGAGACTGAGGTTGGATGTGGCCGACCAACTTGAGGATCGAATCTCCTCAGAAACCGCATTGCACTTTGATTTTGCTGCATTGAATAGGCGATGCAGTAGCCCCTGAGCCTTAATTTGGGAACAGGTGGTCGAGTTAAGGATCGATATTTGTTTGACACAATTTATGTGTAATGATACTATGTATCCAAGTACTTTACATCATTACTGCTCGGATCCGCATTGTACAAGACTTTGTTGACCGACCATCGGCTTCAACCTCCTCGGCCAGTAGCCAAGGAGTGTTTGTCCTACTTTATAATGCCTTTATAAGGGCAAAGATTTACGGCAAACAAGGCAATCCGGCCATACGATTTTATAAAAAAAGGTTCGCGGAGAGATATGTTGTATATTACTTTTTAACGTACGAAACATCTTCTGGGAAAAATAGTTCATTTATAAGCTCCTTTTCCTAGGGTATCATGTTGACCATGATCGTGAAACCATAATTCCAATCAATGTGGGGGTAAAATATTGAGGATTTAGTTCGGAGAATGTTGCCGAACTCAGTGGTCTTTAATGAACCAATATTTTCACTTCCGTTGTTGCCGACTAATTATATTCCTAAGATGCCTAGATTTCGGCTTCACCCAGTGTGAGGTACTAACCCGGATGACCCCGAAGTAACAATCATAGAGGTGCTCCCTTTACCCTCTAGCCGAACAATCGGGAACATAGGGGGTAAGAACAGGAGCGAGGCAACCCAGCTTGGCAAAAATCTTAAGTCAAATTGATGCATATCTATGGCATTATAACGATCACTACGGAAATTAGCTTTCGTATATTAAATACAAACGCTGATGATATGTTGGGCTCTCCAGGGATCCCGACGTATCTATGCCGAGGTGCCACAAGGAACCCTCGGTATGGTTTATTTTGACTCCGTCGCGACTGTTTATAATCTCAAAGTGGCCTATCGTCACCTTACACCCCTTTGTAGATGCTACGTAGGGTGTTTCCGTACAAACAAGACAACCCTTAGCCGACGTCTCGATGCCCAGAGGCGGTTGTGTTAGTGAAAACGAGGCAATCAGATATTCAGGCATTATAACTTTCACTTAGTCACAGGAGCATATGTTTGGGGGAAACTTAATAGCCCCCGGTATACGTCGACTCCTCAGATCATTCGAGATCGAACCACCCACAACTTGGCTTTTTCAAGAAAGAGGGGCCCTTCGTTTTACTCGGATAACCTTGATTGGCTATATTTGGTTGAACACCTCCTGCGGTTCGCCGATCGATTTACACTTGTTGTGACAATCAGATTTCGACTTTCTCCAACTGAGGCACTTAACTAGTTAAACTAGAAGTGACAATCGCAGTGGTTCTCCCTTTACCCCTTAGCCGAACAAAGCGGAAACGTAAGGGGTAAGCACAGGAGCCGGGCAATCTAGCTATAGACCAAAGACACAACTCGAAATCAATGCATATAAATGCGGAAAACTGAGGACATTTTGCCGATGACTACATGGACTACCTTGGATTTTGGTGGGTTCTGCGCTAACCGTAGACCCCCTTTAATATTGCCGATGCGTGAAATGCATCTGGTGTTGTACTGCGAGAGTTATGCTCAGAAATACCAAAAAACTTATATAAAAAAACTTCATTAAAGAAAATTGTGCCAATCCAAAATTGGTCTAAAATTTAATTTGTGCTTCGGTCGTGCTTTAACATGATACATCCAATCTGCAGACTTCAAGCGGGCCAGCCTTTGGCTTCAACCTCCATATCCCGAAGGCGGAGTGTTTCTTCGAGGCATGTTTAGCGAACTAAACTCGAGTGGCTTTAGAAAGAAACCAGGCTATTCGGCTATTGACCACACACTAGTGTCAGAAAAAGGAGTAGTTGAAAAAGACTTTGCAACGACCAAGAAGAAAATTCATTTATTATAAAATGGCTCATATAAATTTAAGAGCCCCTCGTTAACTTTGGGGAAAGGAAGTGTTTTTAAGCAAACAACGCTTTTAACAAGCTAAGTTTTTAACAAAAAACTTTTTTGTTTAACACACATATAATGCTTGGTTGAACTGCACATAAATTAAAAACTGAAAAAAAATTAGCATGAAAGCGGCTTAACTGGTTAATGTGCTCGGTGTTGATGACGCAATTCGAGCTACAGCAGGACAAGGTCCGAGCCCCCAATCCGGTCACGGGGTAGCCTATGAAGAGCTCGGCTTGATTAAGTGGCAACACAACACTTCCGAAGGGCCGAGGAGAAACCCCCGGTCCAGCCGAGGTGACTAGTCGAGCCGGCGATGAAGATGCTGACATCGACAACAAAGCTCAGTTCCGACGCGTAGATCGCGCCGAACATGATCCGAATTCCCATCACACCGCGGTGACTGCCAGTAGGCTCTCAATGAAAGTACCAATGTCGGTTCTATATTTGGCATATCTCATAGTAGGGGTCCTAAGCTAGGCGTCTTGGAGCGATGGTAACATGGACACAAGATTTTACCCAGGTTCGGGCTCTCTCAAGGAGATAATACCCTACGTCCTGCTTTTGATTTATTCATATGGGGGATCGTACAGGTGTCTACCACGATATTGTTGTAATGAATATCCGATTGTCTGTTGACTAGCCTAGCCTCGGTTTATATAATGTACCAGAGGCCAAGGGTTTAAAGGAGTCCTTGTCTTGTGCACCAAGTCTTGTGGAATCTCCCTTGTATGCAGCATGGATTTTCCAAACTAGCCCATTAGTGAACCACCATGAGGGTCCTCGGCCCGATCCACTGGTCGGGAGATGACATGGTGAGTACCCCCTAGTTCAGAACACCATCAGGGGGAATCCCCCTGTAACCCTCATCCACACAAAATTCAATGTCCGTTCACATTAAAAATGCTTGAACATGGAAGTTATACCTGATTTGCAGTCCACAAACACCAGAAAAGAAGTGCGGTAAGAACCTACAAGAAGTTCTCTTACATTCAGTCTGCAGTTCTGTCTTTACAAAACTGTAGTGCTGTTAAATTCAGGAATGCAACGGCATCACAAAACAACACCAAATTTATATCACTATTTTCTCTATGAACTCTGTCCTCAGATCCAATAAAATATGCTCACAAACATGTCACTACACATATATCAAATGAAAGATGCAATCCTTTACTTTATAAACGTAGTGCGGACGGATGAACTAAGAAGTTCGGCTTGTTATACAATGCAGTTTGATTACAGAATCACGTTCCTCCCGAGCGGTTGCAATAGGCAAACACGCATCTCCGGATAAGACGGTGGTTGGTTAAGAGATATAATTGATGAAAAAAACATGATAAAAAAATACGATCACGGGCGAACCACCGCTCAGTGCGGTTGCATCAGTTAAAACCACACAATCACAGACGCAACCCAACACACGATCTCCACAACAGCATCGCCACGAGAGATCATGCAGTCTCCACAACCACATCGTCAAGGGAGATCGTGCAGTTCATCCCTTGCCACCATCCCGCCCATAAAAACAGACCTCCAGAACAACATAGATCACCATTGCGCTACCATCACTTCCCTCCTGCTCAACCCTCTCCACGAGAAATTAAGGAACACATCTCCATGGCTCTCGACAATGGGGTTCATCAGGGAACTTAGGGAGGTGCAGGCCCACGGCACCACCAAGTTGTACTTCATCCACACCAACGACCTGCAGAAGGTGGAGGACCCCGTCAAGCACTACAAGCAGCACCTCAAGTATCAGCGCAACAAGATCGTCGGAGTTGATGTCGAGTACACCAACAAGCCAGCGCACAAGCAGAAGGCCGCCCTCATCCAGCTCTCCATCGGCAAGACCCAACCGGTGCTGCTCTTCAAACTGAGCGCCTCCGAAGACAAGTGCACGACGTTCGACAACTTCCTCAAAGACGAAAGGTACACTTTTGTTGGCTTCTCCATCGACCAGGACATCCAGAAGCTAGACTGCGTCGGCCTCGAGATCGGCCACTTCGTCGACATCCAGAAGGAATGGAGGGTGACCGAAAGCACCAACTACTTTGACTCACTTGGCGACGTCTCCAGCATGTTCATCGACGACTACTACATCGACATGAAGTACAAGCTGACCGTTGAAGATCACAAGCGCTGAAAGAGGATGCCCCTGTCTGAGAAACACATCGAATACGCGACAAAGGATGCTTACGCCGCGTACGAGATATGGAACCGCATCACCCTCACCCAGGACGGGCTTCGCCGCGCAAAGATGGAGTAGTCCAAGAAGGACGCCAGGACTTGGGGAAACTATGACCAGTGAAGATGGAGATGGTGCCGGCCATGAAAATGAGATATTGCAATCTAGTCATCTTATTTTACTGATCACATTGTCTTTACATCAAGTTTTTAGTTTGGTTTTCCTAAACATAGGTTTGCTTGTCGTTATAGTTTCATTCGTATTCATGCATTTGCTTATGGAATGAACAAGTTTATTTCCAGTACACTATTGCAGTTCTCCATTAGAATTCACTGTAGTTCTCATTAGAATACAATGCAGTTCTCTTTAAAACACACTGCAGTTCTACTCTACAAAAATATGCAGTGCACTAGTACAAACGTATCAGAGTTAGTATGTTAACCAGACACAAAAATATACAGTGCACTAGTACATGTAGAACAGAATGTTGACAACTGCAATGAACTTCGAATTAATATGTTAACAGATAAAGAATACATAGAAAAAGAAAATGCATAAAAAAATTTGCAAGCGAAAATAAAATATGAAGTACATGCAGTGCACAAAATGTCATGAAAAACACGCAGTGCTTTTATTTACGTACATGCAGTACATATTGTGGATAACTGTAGTGCCCAACCGTACGTAAAGCAACTCATAATATGTAGAAAAAATTTGCATGCGAAAAGGAAAAGAAAAAAGATGAAAACGCAATTAGAAAAGGAGGCTGCCATCCCGACAGCCTTATTTGGGCCGATTATGCTTTTCACGAAATCAGACCCAGCAAACTGGACATATGTGGATATATACCTTCCTCAAATACCATGGCCCAAAATTAGCGAAAATAGGAGGATTGTAAACAAAAACAAAAAAGATTTCTTTTATTTTGTTTGAATATTCTCAACTAAAAAAATGTTGGGGGGGGGGGGCTCCCTTACCCACAGCCACTAACTCCAGAAAGTTCACACAAAAAAAACTGCCCACTAGAAGTAACAAAACAAATGCAGTTCGAAGCCTATAGTGATGAAATTTGTTATATTCAACAAACTAGTTCTTTTAGTTTTACAATGCAGTTCTACTTCTACTAAACAGTAATGCAGTTCAACTAAAAAATGAAGTTAGCTTTCTAATAAACTACAGTGCGGTTGCATTAAAAAAATGCAGCCGGATCAATTCAACAAAAGCTATGCATTTAATTATGTACCAAATTTGGTCTCTGATATAATGTTGTCTGCTCACAAAAACACATACCGCACATTTCAGTCAAAAGTAAAAATAGAATGTAGTCGACAAAATTAAAAAATGAAGGTCAGATGTGTTAAAGAAGAAAGTGTTGTTTTGTTTGAAATGCAGTTCCCTTCTACCGCCCGCCACCTACAACTACATTTAATACTATAAAAATGCCTACATAAAACCCATCCACTCGTCCTCCACACCAACACAACAGACCCCTCTTCTTCTTATCTCCAAAAAACAAATCTAGGGTTCCACCAACTCCCCCTCCTGCTCCCTGCCGTTCACCTGAGATCGCCATATAAGACTGTTCTTGCGGCTGCCTGGCAAGGATGGTACCGATAGCGGAAGCATGCTTGTACTCTGATGGTCTGCAGCTCAGCTAGACTGAACGATGCGCCCAGCTCTCGTGCCTGCTCACCTGGAACCGTGGGTTCAGGGCCCCATTTTTTCATCGCCTCACAGCTGCACACGTGCAAGATTCATGGGTATGTCTTTCAACAATTTGTTCTTCACCATTTTAGGTTGCAAATCAACAAATAAATGTATATTCCCATCACCTTATCTAGTCTTCCTACAATGTTTAGTAATTAACACTACGTGGTTCCATCTAATTTTCTTTCGGTCCGAACCTGTTAGCTGTACATACTAATTAGATCCGAACATGTGAAGACTGAACACAACACCGGATTAAAGAAGTTCCATCGCGCATCGATGCAGTTCTCTTGGTGAAAAATTGCAGTAACTATTAATCGATCTAGCAGTGCGGTAGTCCTAAAAAGAATACTATGTATTTTACCAGAGTTACCGGCCAAGTCCGTTCACATTTTGATTCACAAACTGCACCTGTTTTTATTAGTACTGGCCATATTTCCAAATAAATTTAACTTTATGCATACAAATATTGTACTAAGATGTTGCAAACTATGTGGTGCTAACTCATACAGATTCTTTTTCTTTCCATGGCCAACTGCAGAAACTGTCATCCACAATAAGGTTTGCTGCTCCAAGCTTAGGGAGGCTTAAATTGGAGACAGTGCACAAGAATGGGTATGAAGAAATGCAAGCTGACTACCACATTGACTCTGATGGCTGCTTCAACATAGCTGCTGGCTGGAAGGAGTTTGTCTCCCTGAATGGATTTGAGGCGGGAGAAGCGGTGATAGTGATGTTCTACGGGGAAGAACAATCTCTGAAATTTATGATATTTGCTCTGTAGGCTGTCTAAGTTAAAGCAAGCCCTTTGCGGCACATCTGTAATGCTTGCTTATGTTGCATGCTTTCGAAATTATGTTTATCAGACAACACAAAACTATGTTCTTTAGCTAGTTTGAACGGTCCCTTTTTTAATGTATGTGAACTGATCTGCATCAATTTACTACTGTTTTCCCAAGCTGCTTGGAGAATTGTTGTTACCCATTACCTGCATGCTTTCTAAAAGAAATTCGTGGTGCACTAAATAAAAAACTGCAGTGCTCTAGGTAGTAACATTGCAGTGCAATTGCCGAAACTGTGTAGTTCAACTCTGTATTTTTAAAACTTGTCGAAGTATGTAGTTCTCTTGTAAACAAAATGAAGTACTATACTGCAAACATTGCAGTTCATTTCATAGCAGAATGCGTCTGCCAAAATTTAAATCCCACAAACTGTAATGATAATTGCACTTCGATTGCATTCCAGTACTTATAAGCATGTAGTACACTACGGAAGTAAGAAGAGAGCTGCAACACTCACAACATAAAAAAACAAAGACCAAGACATACGCGCGACAAACAAAGGCCACAACAGCCAATCACAAATCCGATAGCACGTGTAATCAAATCTTTATGATAAGTGTGTTGGGCGACGAAACATTGAGCCTCTATCTTTCTCTATGTTCGATAGATGTTGTTTGCTTTGGGCATTAGCAATCATAGAAGACTGTATGATAATTGCGTATGTGGAGCTCTTACTTAGACTTGATGATGAATTGAAATTGTTTGATGCCTAAGAACATATGTTGTTAAGTTTCAAGAGAATGCATTGTTTAAACCATGTCACGTGAATTTATTACTACTCTATCATGATGAGTTTTATGAGAAAAAGTTGTTGGTTATGATGCTAGAAAAAGGGATTGGAATTATCATTGATCAAACTTATGTACTATGCTAGCATTCACACTTCATAAATGATTTCTTTTATCATTTACCTACTTGAGGACGAGTAGGAATTAAGCTTGGGGATGCTAATACGTCTCTAACGGATCGATAATTTATGAAGTATTCATTCCATATTTTCCTATATTTACAATACATTCATATGGTTTTGATGCACTTTATATGATTTATTTAGAACTAACTCGGAGTGACGCTATTTTCAGTAGAATTACCGTGGTATTGTTTTTTGCACAGAAAATAAAAGTTCTCGGAATTTCCCGAAACTATTTTATGATTTTTTCTGGAGAAAATATGAAATACCAGAGCAAAGAACCACCGGAGGGGATCCACCTGTGGACCAGAAGCCAACAGGGCACGCCCACCCCCTTGGGCGCGCCCTATTGGGTCATGGGGCCCACATAGCTCCGCTTGACGTGATTCCTACGCTGAAAAATCCTATAAATCCAGAAACCCCCGAAAGTTAACGTATAACTTCCGCTCCGCCACTTCAACTCTCTGTATCGAAGAAAAACCCATCTGGAGCCTTTCCGGTACCCTGCCGGAGGGGGGAAATCATCACCAGTGGCCATCTTCATTATCCCAGCGGAGGCCATGACGAGGAGGGAGTAGTTCACCCTCGGGGCTGAGGGTATGTACGAGTAGTTATGTGTTTAATCTCTATCTCTCATGTTCTTGAGATGTCACGATCTTGATGTATCGCGGACTTTGCTAATATAGTTGGATCATATGGTGTTCTTCCCTTGCTATCTTGATGTGATGAATTGAATCTTTCCCTTTGAGATCTTGTTATGTTGGATTGAATATTTTGGGTTTGAGAACACTTGATGTATGTCTTGCATGTGGATACCCATGGTGACAATGGGGTATTCTATTGATTCACTTGATATATGTTATGGCATCAACTTGCGGATTCTGGTGACCTTGGAAATCTATGAATAGGTGTTGATTTCACGTTTTCATCCTACTTTCTCCAATAGAAATCTTGGGGTACTCTTTGAAGTTCTTTGTGTTGGATCGAATATGATGAATCTGAAATTGTTTGATGCATGTTGAATAATTAACCCACGGATACTTGTGTTGACATTGGAGTATCTAGGTGACATTAGGGTTGATTGATATGTATCATTGGTGTTATTTTAGAATGAACTCTAGGGCTGTTTGTGATACCTGTAGGAATAGCCCAATAGATCAATCAGAAAGGGTAACTTTGAGGTGGTTCTACTACCTACAACAATTTCATCTTATGTTCTCCGCTAGATATGAACTTTGGAGTGATTCTTTGTCGCACGTTGAGGGATGATCATATGATTCTTTTATGTTAGCATTGTTGAGAGATTACAACAGTGAAAGTATGAACCCTAGGCCTTATTTACAAGCATTTATACAATGTTTTGCTCGTTGTTTGCCACTTGCTACCTTGCTGTTTCTATATTTTCATATTACAAAACCTATTTCTACCATCCATATTGCACTTGTGTCACCATCTCTTTGCCAAACTAGTGCGCATATACAATTTGCCATTGTATTGGGTGTGTTGGGGACACAAGAGATTTCTTGTATTTGATTGCAGGGTTGTTTGAGAGAAACCATCTTCATCCTACACCTCCCACGGATTGATAAACCTTAGGTCATCCACTTGAGGGAAAATTGCTACTATCCAACAAAACTCTGCGCTTGGAGGCCCAACACGAGTCTACAATAATAAAGTTGTGTAGTAGACATCATTGACTACTTAACTAGTACTTAATTAATGAATCAATCTGGGTGGACTGACTTTGATTGGATAATCGGAGCGTAGTCTTTGGTTGGGAATGCCACCTAGGTACTAGAGATTGTACGAATTCAAAAGTTTAGTAGCTTCCATCACTTGTACAGCGATATGTTATACAAACCGTTTTTAACCCCTTTCCGCGACGTACTTTGAAACTGTCGCCATGCATGTGTGGGAGATAGGGGGTCCGTCCCACACGACACAGAACAATCGTCGGCGATGGTGTCCAACGAACGCAAATGTTTGGCAAAACTAAGCGTATGGGATGTCCGCATCTATCACAAACGAGAGTCACCAGTCAACCGTTTGAGATATGGTGGACTTCCCATACAACCCATCCTTGCAACTCGTGTGAGATCACACTAACATCACACGCGCTATTCTGTGGCTCACCAATTACGATGTGCATCGAATCACAAATAGTTCACGATTATGAAGCGTGTATGATAAGGGGTATATCACAAACACTTATATTGGACGAACCGTTGGTGATATTTAACTAAGACGATAATTTAACCGTCGTACAAGTATCGGATAGGTTTAAGAAACGTCTGAATGTCGTACCCACGTCCGACAGGATAAGTATCGCACGCGCTATTCTGTGGTCCAACGTTTGCGATGCATACTAAATCACAAACAGTTTATCATTTTAAACTGGGTGTGACGGAGATTCTATCACCAACATTGAATTCGGTTGCACCGTTCGTTATATTATCTGAAATCACACACGGTTTGCAAACGACAATTGTGTGCATGGGCGCACACATTTTCTATCTGTGAAACGTGTCGGATCATGAGGTATATCACAAACATTGAGACTTACAAACTGTGGCGGCGTAATGACCCGCAGAGCATATTATTATTGTTTTAATCGCTACAATTTGAAATTGTACATAATTTGAATTTGAAAGTAGGGAATAGCTTTTTTACATATACATAGATAGCTTCATCAACCAATGCATTATTCCATTCAATCGGACATACGTTCAAGAATTACGTCAATGAACGAATTACATAAGCACCAAATAAAGAATGATGAACGATGGTTGAATACTTGTATTAAAGACGGCAAAGAAAGAGACAAAAGATATTCTGATTGCTGTAAAAGGTGAAGCGGAATGCCCGTAGTGTGCCCTCCTCCATGTCGTATGTAACACCCCAAAAATCGGGTTATCGATTTTTGTGCTGTTATTCCTTCCTAGTTTTTCTCTCCCAAAATTTTTCCTCTGGAATTTGGCAAGTGACCAGATGAATCCAGTCAATCCTCAGCCTCTCAGTGCTTTTCTCATGCTCTTGTGCCAGTCATCCCTCTGTCAGCCAATCCCAGACCTCATTCAAACCCTAGTTCCGAAATATTGGAACCGGGAATTCTGCCTTTGTGTTTTCAAAGGAGCCATCATTTCCCTTGCTTTGTTGATCCTCCCAAGATTCCCAGAGATCTTTCTTTCTTCCTAGACCCTAGATGTGCAAAAATATTGCTAAGTCATATGCAATATTTGTCATCTAGAATTAATTCCTTTTTCTGCCTTTCTGAGGAATTAAATCCAGAGAAATATCCATCCATCTCCAGATGTCATGAAATCTTGTGGAGATATTCTTTGTGGATATATTGAGCTCTCATAAAAATATTGGCTATGATTAAATTAGGGAAATTCCATTTTTCTATTTAAAGTCAATATTGCAATTTGGGGCATTTCCAAAGGAACTACCATTTTGGTAGCTAGGAAAATTCCCAAATAATTTGTGGAGCTTCTTATATCCATATATTCTCCATTTCCATCCAAATATCCAGTTCCCCAGTTCAAGTTTTGAGCTCCACTTCCATTTGCAGATTCTGTTCAGATTCTCCGTTTGCAAAGGAAGTGTTTGATTCCTTGATCTCCTTGGGCTAATATTTTGCAGGGTGATGCATAGTGATAAATTAACATTGTCCTCCAAAAATTAGCTCAATCCCTTTTGCCATTTTGTCTCAGCAATTTTCTCAAGTTTCTGTCCATATGGGGGCATTGTGAAGCAAGTACCATTTTAGATTGTGAAAATGGTATGAAACTTTTACAGTGTCTCCATATGCCCAAATCATTGATCTTCCCCAAGTTTGGTCCATTTTCATCTATCCAATTCCTCAGAACCATCTGGTTTTCATTTCTGTCCAGTTTGCCATCTTGTGAAGGAAGTGCTAGATCCCTTGGTGCTATTGAGCTGAAATTTGGCAGGGAAGTGCATATGGATATATGACTACCCTAAACCAAAAATAAGCTCATGTATCCAAGCCAATTTCTTTCTGTGATTTTCTTAAGTTTCTGTTCAGATTTTATCTCTGTGAAAGGAGTACCATCATAGAAGATAGATTTGAGCTGAAACTTAGCCAGCCCTCTCCTGTGTCCAAATAATTGCTATCCTCCAAATTTCATTCATGTCCATGTAGCCATTTGATCCCAGCATTATTTTCTTTATATCTGGTCAAACTGCCAAGTTACAAAGGAAGTGGCATTTATCTTTGCTTGTTTGAGCTGAGATTTTGCCAAGGGAGTGACTCTAGCATGTGATTGACCTCTGCCAAGTATCCTGCCAAGAGGAGCCATGTGCTGGCTACTGCACAGCACAAACACCTAGCTGCCAGATAGTGTTTGACATTGGTGTAGTCACACCAGAGCTCCACTGTGGATTAGGAAGGCATGGGTCAACTCAGTGTTTAATGGTGATAGCATTAGACAAGGTTTGGCTGCAAGTGCAGCGTGGCAACACCGTGGCCACATGGTGACCACGCCCAGAGCAGCCAAATCCGCGCTCTGTGCGCCGTTCTCGTCGGTAGCGCGTCTCCAGCGAGCTCTGAGTTGTCTAATTGTTAGCCAAGAGATGGCTAATTGATGAGTGGTCGGATGACCACCTGGTTTGGATTTGACTGGAGTCAGTTCATGTTGGATCATGATCGTACTGAGGGTTGTGGAACAACCCAGAAGAGAGTAAGTTGGTATTCAGTACAGTAGTACTCTAAGCACTTAACGTAAGCATTGCCATGTCATGTAGATTGCATACCTGATTCATGCCATGCCATGCTTGATTCATGCTGGTCTTGTTAGAATTTATGCCATGCTTAGATTTAAATTCTTGCATAGCATAGGGCTTGCTTTGTCATCTGTTAGTTTGGATGCTATGTATTTGGTTGTCTTGCGAGTACATTCAAAGTACTCACCTGGCCTTGCACGTGGCCAGTTGCAGGAGAAGATCCGTCGTGCTAGATGGTAACCTAGCCAGTCCTGTGCGTTATGGAGCTCAGCCAGAGATGTCGTGACCGCTGAACCGAGACCTCTGCTACCCATTTAGTCAGCCTTGGAGTTATGGAATATTGTTGTAAGCAACAGTATTGTATCACTCCATCATATTAATAAAGCCATTTTTGCCTGGAATTGCTGTATCATGTCATTGGCGTGCGTCAGGTCTTATCCTGGGGACTGGCGTGCGTCGGCCCTCTTTCGGGGTGCCACAAGACTTGGTATCAGAGCCAGGCTGGCTATAGGTTACCCTAGCCCCTAGGTTTAACCGGTAGTGATCCTGATAGATTTGACCCATCTCTGGCAACCGACATGGCCACTGTGGATCAACAGTTGGCGCAGTCGGAATGGACGTGACCCTGCCCAGCTGCCCACCCAGCCATTTAGGATTAGACCGTGCCCCCAGTTGGTTGTCGGCCGTACCGAGGTAGCTTCTACCCGGCACGAGAAGGATCCACGCTATGCTGGTGTGTTCCAGCCGACTGCCTATTTAAGCCCCTCCTAGTTGAGAGTTGTAGCCCTCCACATTGAGTAAGCCAGACCCAGTAAGAGAACCCAGGCTGTATCCCCGGCCCAGTAGCCATGGCCAGTTCCTCCGAGGCCCCCAAGACCCCCATTTTCCATAGCCGAGTCTTGGCTGATGGTTATCCGGGTTTTCCGAGCATCCTTTCGAGCATGCTCACCCAAGCCCTTGGTTGTAGCTGCTCTCCGGCGTATCTGGTGTGCCAGTCGGACCCGGTTCCCCACCTTTGCAGATTTTATGCAAGGGTGTATATCAGCCCAGGTCCAACCGCGGATGGGAAGCCCATGAGTTTTCAGGGCAAACCTGTGCCTACCCCCGCGTTGGCTATCCAGATGGCAGCCGCAGGAGCCCTCGCCTGTCTGCGTGGCCAGTTTCCGCAAGTAGCGGAGTTGCAAGAGTTCCGCTATCTTCCATCATCGTCGGACATAGCTGGTAGGTTCTCCAGCATAGTGGGAAATGTTGACCCAACCATAGCTCGCCTCGTCCAGTATATTGATGCCCAGGGACTTCTGCTCTCTGGCATTCTAAGAGAGTTCCAAGCCCTTGACCAAGACACCACCCGGGTTGTTACGGAAGCCTACCGTGCGGCCCGAGAAATTGCAGCCCAGACCACCCATCCTTTGTTGCCAAGCCCAGTGCCACCTCCACAGCCAGTACCACCCTCGCCAGCTGTAAACCCATTTCGCCCAGTCCGCATCCACCCAAATTCCATTCTGAGAGCTATCCGGCGACTTCGTCGTCGGGATGTGTTCGGTCAAGTTCCCGCTGCAGCTCCAGCAGTTGAGCCTCAGCCCATTGAGGTGTCCGACGATGAAGATGGAAATTGGCTCAGCCTTCGTCCTCCAGGAGAGCTCTAGCGGAAGAAGGCTGTTTGTGGCTCCGGCAGTCATCGAAGCCAGGAGATGCCGCGAGTGTGTGTGGCGAAGATCGTTTCTTTGCCTGCGTTAGGATTTAGACCCTGTAGTTCGGAGTAAGTTGTTAGTAGCCTAGTAAGGCTGCGTGTTGTTGTATGCTTGTTTTGGCCGCTTTCGCTTGTGTGCTGTTGTATTGTATGCCTGTTTGCTCTGTGTGTTTGGTTCATCTGTCACTCTGTTAAACAACAATGTTTAACAGAGCTGGCAGTGGACTCTTAACCAGATTGTAGTCAGTAGAGCACTTACACCTAACAACATTGGACTCTTCCGGAGTCCCTAATTAAAATGCGAGCTGGTGTAGGTGTATGTATGCCAGGAGTACATACACCCACTGGCATTAACACGTTAGTGTAATCTATGTTTCTTCCCTTTGTCTGCATTTTGCTATCATGTGCACTTTGCATCTGCCTGCATATTAGAATAGATTGCATGCGAATCTTGTGAGTCAAGCTTGCATGCCGGTTGCGATTTCAGAGCGATTCTAGGAAATTTTATTGCAGCATGGACCGGCGCAACCCTTCGAGACCAAGGCCGAAACCCCGTTTTGACCCCTAGCTCCTATTGTGGTTGTTGTTCAGCAAGGAGTAACTAGCAGCGTGGCCTCCACACTGATAGAGCTCCGCTGACTGCACCACACTAGCCCTAGACCTAGTGGCGCCTCTGTCATCGTCTTGCGTGATGTTGACAGGCCGCCCTTGCCGCCGCATGCCGTGCTTATTCTGCCGGCCTGAGACGGCGTGGTTGCCCCTTAGCCGCCCCTCTGGCAGCAACATCCTGGCGATCATCGAGGATCATGGCGCACAGCAGCAGTGAGCCCAAAACCAATGCCGCCAGCATGCCAGCCACGAGGATCGTGAGTAGCTCCGAGCCCAAGCCCGCCATTAGCGCCTTGCCTCGTGCTCCTGCAACCAGAAGGAAAGAAGAAGAAGAAGTGAGGCAGGATGCGAGAGATAGGCAGAGAGAGAGACCCCGTGGTAGTTTTTATAGCCCCAGTCCGGTGTACGGTGAGCGAGGTCCAGGAGAACCCCGCGCGCCGCTCGACCACCGGCGTCCAGGAGGCGAATCCGCGAGCAGTGCCGCCGGCGCTGGCCCGCGAGGGGAGAGCTCTCTGAGTGCCCTCATGCACGCCGCGCACTATCGCCGTAGGGTACTCGGTGCCCTAGGACTAGGCGTGTGCAGTGCCTAGCCGCACTCGGAGCAGCGAAAGGATGAGCGAGAGAGAGAGCAGTGGCAGGAGGTAGAAGAAGCTGCCAGTAGGCCCTGGGCCCACTTGTCAGCGAGTGAGGCCACTGTTCATTGCAGTACCCCGAGCATTTTGGAAAAAGAAAATCTTGCTTCTTTCTGAAAATGTCAGGGCTACCCGCGGCTCGTGCGTGTAGAGTAGATTCGGCGATATCCGTATCTAGATCTGGGTGTGCCAGTTTTTGGTACGTTTAACCCGGTTGTTTCCAACCGCAGGGTTAAAACCCAGCCCAGAGGTTTTTCTAGCAGGCGAAGTAGTTTTGTTGTGAGCTAGCCCTAGGAATCTCGAGGACGAGATTCTTTTAAGGGGGGAAGGTTTGTAACACCCCAAAAATCGGGTTATCGATTTTTGTGCTGTTATTCCTTCCTAGTTTTTCTCTCCCAAAATTTTTCCTCTGGAATTTGGCAAGTGACCAGATGAATCCAGTCAATCCTCAGCCTCTCAGTGCTTTTCTCATGCTCTTGTGCCAGTCATCCCTCTGTCAGCCAATCCCAGACCTCATTCAAACCCTAGTTCCGAAATATTGGAACCGGGAATTCTGCCTTTGTGTTTTCAAAGGAGCCATCATTTCCCTTGCTTTGTTGATCCTCCCAAGATTCCCAGAGATCCTTCTTTCTTCCTAGACCCTAGATGTGCAAAAATATTGCTAAGTCATATGCAATATTTGTCATCTAGAATTAATTCCTTTTTCTGCCTTTCTGAGGAATTAAATCCAGAGAAATATCCATCCATCTCCAGATGTCATGAAATCTTGTGGAGATATTCTTTGTGGATATATTGAGCTCTCATAAAAATATTGGCTATGATTAAATTAGGGAAATTGCATTTTTCTATTTAAAGTCAATATTGCAATTTGGGCATTTCCAAAGGAACTACCATTTTGGTAGCTAGGAAAATTCCCAAATAATTTGTGGAGCTTCTTATATCCATATATTCTCCATTTCCATCCAAATATCTAGTTCCCCAGTTCAAGTTTTGAGCTCCACTTCCATTTGCAGATTCTGTTCAGATTCTCCGTTTGCAAAGGAAGTGTTTGATTCCTTGATCTCCTTGGGCTAATATTTTGCAGGGTGATGCATAGTGATAAATTAACATTGTCCTCCAAAAATTAGCTCAATCCCTTTTGCCATTTTGTCTCAGCAATTTTCTCAAGTTTCTGTCCATATGGGGGCATTGTGAAGCAAGTACCATTTTAGATTGTGAAAATGGTATGAAACTTTTACAGTGTCTCCATATGCCCAAATCATTGATCTTCCCCAAGTTTGGTCCATTTTCATCTATCCAATTCCTCAGAACCATCTGGTTTTCATTTCTGTCCAGTTTGCCATCTTGTGAAGGAAGTGCTAGATCCCTTGGTGCTATTGAGCTGAAATTTGGCAGGGAAGTGCATATGGATATATGACTACCCTAAACCAAAAATAAGCTCATGTATCCAAGCCAATTTCTTTCTGTGATTTTCTTAAGTTTCTGTTCAGATTTTATCTCTGTGAAAGGAGTACCATCATAGAAGATAGATTTGAGCTGAAACTTAGCCAGCCCTCTCCTGTGTCCAAATAATTGCTATCCTCCAAATTTCATTCATGTCCATGTAGCCATTTGATCCCAGCATTATTTTCTTTATATCTGGTCAAACTGCCAAGTTACAAAGGAAGTGGCATTTATCTTTGCTTGTTTGAGCTGAGATTTTGCCAAGGGAGTGACTCTAGCATGTGATTGACCTCTGCCAAGTATCCTGCCAAGAGGAGCCCTGTGCTGGCTACTGCACAGCACAAACACCTAGCTGCCAGATAGTGTTTGACATTGGTGTAGTCACACCAGAGCTCCACTGTGGATTAGGAAGGCATGGGTCAACTCAGTGTTTAATGGTGATAGCATTAGACAAGGTTTGGCTGCAAGTGCAGCGTGGCAACACCGTGGCCACATGGTGACCACGCCCAGAGCAGCCAAATCCGCGCTCTGTGCGCCGTTCTCGTCGGTAGCGCGTCTCCAGCGAGCTCTGAGTTGTCTAGTAGTGCCGTAGAGTGTCCCCGTAGGTGCGTGAACCCTCCAGAGTGCTGTCCCCCTTGTCCCCTAGCCGGTGGAGCGCTCGAAGCTGCGGCCGTCGGCGAGGAGCTTCTCGGAGCTCCGCCCATCGTCGGCTAGCTCCCTCCAGAGCCTTCCCCGCGGCTATAAAGGGCGTCCCCGAGCCCCTTCCGTCGTCAGGCAGCCCCAGCCCCTCCCATTCGAGCTCCCCGAGCTCCGGTTCTCGCCAATGGCCGAAGTTCGACGTCGGCCCCGCGGCCATTCCGGCGGCATAGCCCCTCCTCCACCTCCTCTTCCCCTCGGTGCTAGTGCCCCCTGAAGGTCCGTGAGCCGCCGCTGTGCATAGCTCCGGCAAGGGAGCCCTGCCGGCGTCCCTCACCGGCGGCCACATTTGGTCAAAGCGCCGGGCCGCGGCGGCAGCGCTGCCGGCCACCTCAGGCGACTTGGAGGCCACCTACGGGTGCGGCGGGAAGCGGCAGTTCCCAAGCCCTCGCCGGCCGGCCTCCTGGAGTGGCGGAGCAACGGCTAGCGCCGGCGGCCGGCGCCCTCCTCTGTCCACTACGGGAGGAAGAAGAAGATTAGAGGAGGAGGAGAGAGAGAAAGGGAGGAGATGCCCTGGGTCCCACGCGTCATGGAGAGAAAAGAAAGTCAACCGGGCCCAGTCAGATTTAAGTGAAAGCGTATTTTGGTAAATGCGCTTTCCAAGCTGGAAAGCGTATTTCACCCGAGGCGCTTTCTGTTTTGGCTTCAGGGGCCTGTTTGTAGTTATTTTCTTTACCGATAGGTCCCTGGTGCTAAAACGCTTATAACTTCGCGACCGTAGCTCGGAATCAGGTAAAACCAGCGCCCTCGCCTTCGTCTCATCGAGCCTGTTCCGATAGTACTATTTCCATATTGTGTTGACACAGTGGAAATAATAGTTTTGCCCTTGCCCTCCGATCGAGCCATCGGAGAGAGAGCCCGTTCCGGCGATTTCTTCCGTGAGGTGATCGTGTTTATTCCCGGCGTATTCGTCGACCCCCAGGCAAGCCAACCTCCTACATGAGCCCCGGACTTGCGTGATGACTTTGCTTGCACCTGTGTGTTCATCCGTATCGCATGCTAGTCTGCATTTGCATGCACCGGTGGCAATACCGGTATAGGTACTAGTATTACTTTTCATCTACTGCAGTACCATAGTTCAACATTACCATGCTAATAATAACATTGCTAGTGACATATTCATATTGAACACCTGCTATATTTATCAGTACTATGATCCGTGAGGATATGCTGAGTTGGATTACGAGATTACTGTCTATGGTTATTTTTGGGTTTCATCCGGCAGTTGTGGGTATAAGGAATTAAATTAATGCAACCTAGTTGGTTGATCTTGAGCCACCTGTCCGGGAACATCGTGCAACCACCCTTGCCGGTATGGGACGGCCTTGACCGTGTCTGATTGCGTGATCTTTCATCGGTACCTCCATACAGGGAGGGTTAGGCGCGGCGTGCTACCCTGATCAGGTAAGCGGCGAAAACCCTGTGGGCCAGTTGTTGAGTTTTGCGCGCAGTCCCCGTTTGGGACAGTTTGACCCCGTTTGGGTCGTGGCCACGACGGTGGCAGGTGTCAAGAGGACACAGAGGCCACCCAAGGCTGACCTCCAAGGGAGGAAAAGTGCCGGAGGTACGATGGAAGAGTCATGGGTCAGGCAGGTTTCGTTGGAGATGTCCTAGTCCACTCCTAGGGGACGAGTTCCAAGGATCCTGTGGGACAAGTTCCGAGGGGCTGGATGAGGGAGGAACTCCATGGTGTGGGTAAAGTGTGCAACCTCTGCAGAGTGTCAAATCTATTCGAATAGCCGTGTCCACGGTAATGGACGACCCGTTCAGACCTCAGTAGGTGGTCAACCGTAATAATGATAATATGGATGAAAGATGTCATATTGGGTAGACATCAGGTGATGTCAGAACTAAGATATGTTAGCCAAGAGATGGCTAATTGATGAGTGGTCGGATGACCACCTGGTTTGGATTTGACTGGAGTCAGTTCATGTTGGATCATGATCGTACTGAGGGTTGTGGAACAACCCAGAAGAGAGTAAGTTGGTATTCAGTACAGTAGTACTCTAAGCACTTAACGTAAGCATTGCCATGTCATGTAGATTGCATACCTGATTCATGCCATGCCATGCTTGATTCATGCTGGTCTTGTTAGAATTTATGCCATGCTTAGATTTAAATTCTTGCATAGCATAGGGCTTGCTTTGTCATCTGTTAGTTTGGATGCTATGTATTTGGTTGTCTTGCGAGTACATTCAAAGTACTCACCTGGCCTTGCACGTGGCCAGTTGCAGGAGAAGATCCGGCGTGCTAGATGGTAACCTAGCCAGTCCTGTGCGTTATGGAGCTCAGCCAGAGATGTCGTGACCGCTGAACCGAGACCTCTGCTACCCATTTAGTCAGCCTTGGAGTTATGGAATATTGTTGTAAGCAACAGTATTGTATCACTCCATCATATTAATAAAGCCATTTTTGCCTGGAATTGCTGTATCATGTCATTGGCGTGCGTCAGGTCTTATCCTGGGGACTGGCGTGCGTCGGCCCTCTTTCGGGGTGCCACATGCACACACGACTCTAGCCCAATCCCTTGTGATGGCCGACCGCCCATCTTTCAATATCATCATGACTTCCAGATATTCATTCTAGTCTGGTAGAAATACATGTACATTTGCATGTCCAACAATCATGTAGTTTGAGAGATGATCTTGGGTAGACTACGTTGGGAACCACTGCAAAGGAAAAAGATACAGAGATTGTCATCTAACAACTCATTATGTGCAGTAAAAAGGGTACATAGTTCTGAGTCAATATACTTCATATCACTGTTGTCTTGACAAACTGTAAATAAATAGTTTAATTGCCACATTTTGACCCATTGTACTAGCAATCTTTATTAGTTACCTCACATGATGCACTATATAAGATCTAATTACATCCAATGCACTGACATATTGGATGTATTAGCGTCTTATATTATGGGGCGGAGGGAGTATAACATGGGAAACAAATATAGCCATGTGAACCAAAAACATTAAAATAGGCAGATGCTCACTACATCAGGCTTAACAACAACCAAATAAAGTCATTCATAATGGTATTGTTGAATTTCATAGAACAAAGCTTGTACCTAAACATCAAATTGTATAATTGAACATCACAGAGTGAAAAAAAACAGGGGGTGTATTACCTACATCAGGCTTAACAGGAAACAAATATGGCCATTGAACTGGTATTAATCAAATTGTACTGGACATTGCGAATAACTAAATAAACAAGGCATACTACAGCAATGAAATAGTCATTCATATCGGTATTGTTGAAATTGCATAGAACTTAACATGTGCTTAAACATCAAATTCTATGATTGAACATCACATTGTTAGAAAACCGAAATAAACAGGGGCATGTTAACTACTCCAGCTTTAACAGGAACCAATTGTATGATTGAACAACCAAATCTAGCAATTGAAGCTAGACATATGTTCACTACAAACAACCAAAAACAGCTAAACAAGGTATATGCTCACTACAGACAACCAAACATAGGCGTTCATGAAATTGAACTGAACAATTCATACTCCAGCGTAGGGCGCACTTGTCGATGACAAGTTGTCATCGTCAATGAGGCCTGACTTGGCAGCTGATGATGCCAAAACATCGCCATAGAACGCGACTTCCATAAATGACAAAAGGGTCTTGTTGGCGATGAAGGAAAATTCCTGACAGCAAAGCAGAGTAGATCATATGCATACTACGAACAACCAACTATAGGTATATGCTAACTACAGACAACCAAACATAGGCAGTGAAATTGAACTGAACAATTCATACTCCAGCATATCAAATTGCACATTTGAACATTACAATTAATACTCCAGCATAGCAAATTCCTGACAGCAAAGCAGAGTAGATCAGAGGCATACTACAAACAACCAACTATAGCAATTGAAACTGGACAAATCATAACCACAAACCACCAAAAAACCTTTAAAGGAAGCATATGCTCACTACAATAGACTTAACATCAACCAAACAGTCATTCATATTAGTATTGTTGAAATTGCATAGAAGATAGAACGCACCATGTGCTTAAACATCAATATTCAACATCACATTGTGAGAAAACTAAAATAAACAGGGGCATGTTAAATACACCAGCTTTAACGGGAACCAGTTGTATGATTGAACAACCCAATCTAGCAATGGCCTGATGCTAACGGTCCTGTGTCTATCGCGGATCCGGCGAAGAAATACGTTAATGATCCTTATGCCGATATGTAATAGGATAGTGTCAGCTACCAATGCTGTTGGTTCTACAATACTGCTAGCTCGATCAACTACATGTTCTTGTGGTTTTGTGTTATAGGACTTAAAAAATTGATCACTAGCTATCTTAACTAATTATTTAAGCACTATCTACGAATCTAAAATGTCTTTCAATTGCCTTTATTTGTTACCTTATTCTGCCAGGTGCCCTTTCCCACTGTCGTGGCAGCGATTTTCCGATGCTTACGAATTAAGTAATGGCGTGCTGAGAAGGTACAACACCTGTAATGTTTTTCAGTTATTTGTGATGTCGGAATAATGTGTACGCCATAGATACAGGTCATAATGCCGGCGTACAACATAATCCGACGCCATAGGTATTCCAAATACTGCTGGCATAGGCTCCAACGCCACCACTGTTTTTTAACTGTGGCGCCATATTGCTGGCATCGGGTGTCTACGCCAGCAAGGCCCTTTTTGCCACGCCATAGTTAGGCTTTTCTGCACTAGTGGAAACTAGACATATGTTCACAACAAACAACCACATATCACGCTAAACAAGGTATATGCTCACTACCGACAACCAAACGCATCAGCACTGAAATTGAACTGAACAATTCATACTCCAGCATATCAAATTGCACTTTTGAACAATTCATACCCCTTGGAAGAACCTGGACTGGGGGTGTGCACCATGTGCTCCCTGTTGTGGCAGCTTAGCTCCTTGCCTTTGGAAGAGCACGCCTGCAGGGTAACGTATCTGATGTCGTGGATGGGCTATTTCCCCTTGGAAGAGACGGATAGGGCGCCCTTGTCGTCGTCAATGAGGTCTGACTTGGCAGCTGACGATTGCGAGCCACCACTATATATATAGAACGCGACCTTCAGAAATGACAAAAGGGTCTCGATGGCGATGAAGGAAAAATCCTGACAGCAAAGCAGAGTAGATCAGCGGCGGGGGGGGGCATGGAAGATATCCAATGAGGTTGAACCCGAAGGGGAGGGGTGCGTCACTTAACCTATGTCATAGCCCGCGTCAAACCATCGCTGTCGACGAGCTCGATGTCGTAGCCGGCTGCCGGGACATACAGACATGCGCGAGCCTGCTTATTAAAAGCCCCAGGCCAGTCATCGTACTGAGCTTCCCCGGGGGGCCTCGGCGGCCACCTCGCCGTTGTCCAGTGGACAGGCCTCGATATACCTCTTTTTGGCCGTTCGCTCCTCTAGCTCCCCGGGAAGCATAACTGGGATGAGGCAGCGACGCTATGGAGTGTGGGTGAGGATGGGGACGGGGATCTGCGGGAAAGAGGGTGCTTCGCAGGCCGACACTACGGGGTGGACCAGAGTTGTGCGTGCATTCGACATGGAGGAGCACTATTGTCGATTGCACAGATGACTCTAGTTCAACCCCCTTGTGATGGATCTTCATGAGGACTTCGAGATTATCACGGGAAGGCCTGCAAAGGATAACGGTGGAATCAGGGGCGGCGGCGGCGGGCTAGCTAGGGTACGAGCAAGGGAGAGGAGTGGTGCGTGTGGGAGCGGAGGTTTTCCTTTTTGTACGTAATCTAAGCAGAGGTTTTGTGGTGGGGAGGGGGGCAGGTGCTTTTTGAGGAAATGCTGCGCGGCTACTGAAAATTTTACTAGGCGGGAATGCAAGGATGCCGGGGCTACTGAAAATTTAGATTACAGGATTGAAGCGACTCGGCCAGGGCGGGAGCAACAAACATCACACACAACAGAAACATAATAAGTGTGTGCTATCAAATAGGAAAAACCCGCGGAACCGCCATTTTTCAAATGGCTCAAGGTGATAGATATTTTGACGTGGGAAATCTCGTGGAACCCAATCATGTCCAGCGCCCACCAGTGGACCGTGCTGATGGGCCAGCGGCGGAGGGAATGGTTTCTGTTGAGTGTACATTCGCAAACGGTTGTTAAATTCGAATCGTTTGCTATTTACTCCTAGAATAATAATATATAGGAGCATTTTTTCAAAAAAAAATGCGGGAAAGGGGTTAGAACACATACACGCCTGCATGTGCAACAAAAATATGTATGCACAGGGTGCATTGATCGTTCAAAATACCCAATGCGCAACTTTGATGTGGCACATGTCTCCTCCGTCGCCACTTCGTGTCGGTGGAGGGGGAATTCTAGCCACGAATACATGCCCCCAAACTGGTCTTGCGCATCACTCATGCCGTAACACAAAAATGAAACATATACATGAATCCAACATGGTCAAACCACCCCATCTCTTTTCCGGTCAAAGGTGGACTATGGCCCATGCACCACGCAACACGGACATCCCGACCAAAGAATCAACATTTTGGTCAAACCTCTCCCAGTGTCGGTCGAAAGGATGGACATCCACCGAGGCCCATGAATGGGCGTGACGCCGATAACCACGCGATGGAGTGTCGAAGACAGCCATTACCTGCTGGTGGTGCAAACATATGTACGGAAATGTTCTGTTGCGTTTGAATTCATTAATATATACCTCATGTGCAACTTTGATGTGTCACATGCTTTGGAACAGGAAAGTCCCCCCTCCCCCCCGAGCTAGTGTTCATGACGCGTACAACTAGTATGCCGAGCGTCGATGGGAACGATTCACGCATACGTACGCGTGTGCTCAGACTTGGGTAAGGAAACTCAAATGACCTATATAATATATACCATAACACAAAACAATTGAAGAATCCACCATGGTAACCTCTCTCTCATTGTCAGTCAATGTGATGGACATCCACGTGGGCCTAGGAATGGACTTTCCAATGACAACCACACGAAGGAGTATCCAAAGACAATCATCGTCTAAGCATGGATCAAACATATGCATGGAAGTGTTGTGTTATGTTTACATACCCAACACACAAACTTTAGCATGGCACACCTTCCTCGGGAATCTTAAAGTCCGCACGGAAAGCGAGGTTCACGACGCGTAGTATATATATATACCCCCCCATTCGAGCCGATGGGAGAGACATTCATGCGTACACTACACGCACTCAAATTATACCATGTAATCTCACATCCATGACCTACCGCAAACATCGACCAAAAAAGAATCGACAATAATTAACCTCTCTCGTTGCGGTACAAAAGTACGCGAGGCCATATATGGGAGTGACACTAATAATTGTGCGAGGGGGCGGTGTCCGAGGACAACCACCGCCTCCATGCTGCCCTAACATATGTACGCAGGTGTTGTGTGATGTTTTGAATACCCAATGCACACCTTTCATCTGGCACCTTCGCAAATCGAAAAAATGGAGGTTCACAACTTGTACAATGAGCATGCGCGTGCACACATGCGCCCAAACTTTGATCCATAATTTCACCATGATATTCGCCGAAACACGGACTAAGATTTATCCACCTTTGATCAAACCCCTCTCGCGCACGCCATCCAAGGTGATAGACCACGCGGGGGCAACGAATGGGTGTGTCGGTGGTGACCGCATGAGTAAGTGTACGAGGACCACCACCGCATGCATGAGACACAAACATATGCATGAAAATGGTCATGATCGAGATGCTTTAAATATATACCCAATGCACGACTTTTGACGTGGCACGTGTGCCTCACCTGAAGCTGTCAATGGTTAAAACCGTTACCCGCATCCCCATGGGTGTTTACTCTATTAGGGCACGGAGAAGTGCCAGCTTGAATTCCCATGGGGAAGATGGTGGTTCAAATACCTTACCCAGCGTGCAGGACGGGGATGGGGATGGGACATACATAGCATTACCCACCTTAACCATGAAGTACTTACATGTGGGCTCTGAAATTAGTAGACCCCACGTCATTTGCGCCCTCGTTCACCCAAATTTCCACAGATCCCACCCATCTGACCCAAATATCCCTAAGAAATCCCAAACTTAGCCACAACATATTGTTTATTGCGTTGAAATACTGTTTTTTACTGAAATACTATCGAATGTTGTTCTTAAATGCATTTTGGGTTTCCCCACGGGGATAAAGAAGTGGCGACGGGGATGGGAAACTTTTTATCCCCATGCACGGGTACAGAGACGGTGATGGGAATGGGAGGGCTGTGATGGGGACGGGGATGGGAAACTTTTTATCCCCGTGCATGGGTACGGAGACGGTGACGGGAATGGGAGGGCGGTGATGGGGACGGGGATGGGACTCCAATATACCCGCCTGAGTAATCACCATTGTCAACTTGATGCCTAACTAACCAGACAAACCCACGTGGTGGCGCGCATACGGCGCATATTGTGTGCTGGACCCCACACCCCCACTTGTCCCACCACACCACCGTCACTTTGAGGCATGCATGTCAAACTTTTTTATGTAGTGCACATGTGACAATAGGAGTGCAGTGTTAAAATTTGATTTTTAAAGAACATTAAGACATTTTATACATTAAATTGATTCCTTAGGTATTTAATTTGTCAATTTCAAATTTGAACTATATGCACACGCGGTTGTGCGTTCCAATGGATTAGAAATTCATTTTTTTTGTCTTGGGTGCATGTTTAGTCCACATGGAAGGAAAAATAATAAATTTTGAACATCTCGTGGCTGCAAACATTGACTCTTGGCTTTCAAATTCCAGCAAACGCCCAGCTAAGCTAGAATTCATGAAACATTGACATGATTTCATGATAGGGAACTTATAGGTCGTGGTAAATAAATCGTCCAATTTGAGAGAAGTTTTCATCTAAGCTTCTTGCAAACAGGGGCTTATTAATAGAAGCAACACAGAACCGTCACGTTTACATCGCAAACGGTTTATTAATCCAAACTGTTTTTGTTTAGTCCGTGCATTAGCGTTGGTTAAAGTCAAGCTTTGTAAACTTTGACCAAATTTAGACAAAAATGTTAATATTTACAATTAAAAATTATCACCATTAGATTCTTTATTGAAATACTTTCACATCATATATATTTGTCATGGTAATTATTTCTATTTCTTTCTTTAAAGTTGGTCAAACTATATCAAGTTTGACTTCAGTCAACTCTAATATGCAGACTAAATAAAAACGGAGGGACTAAGTGCCGTAGCTTCGTAGAAAAACAATACACGCCCCGTGATCCATGCACGCAGATATGATTTGATGGGACGCATGCTAGCAGGTCGCCTCGCAGGCTGACCGAGATGCGTGCGAGAAGGTGTGTGAATTGATGGGAGGCGTGTTCGCTGCGCAGTTTCGTAGGGAGACGTGCCGTCAGGCGTGTGAATTGATGGTGCACATGCCAGCAGTCCGGCGCGCATGCGGCTCACCGCGAGGCGAGCCATCCCGTTAAACCGCCGCCCGCCTCCCTCTCAAGTCCCAAGTCCCCTTTATTAACTGCACCCGAGCTGCTTGTTTTAACATTCTCGCTACACACAATCCTCTCTCACCCCCTGCATCCTCGCCGCCGTTCTCAATCGTCATCAGCGGACTCCCTGCACCATGGGAGGGAGTAACCACGTCGGTGCCGATGAAGCACCCGAGCACAGCGTGAAGGTGGGCACAGAGATTGCCGTCGTCGGAGAAGATATATCGCGCGGACAACAGCGCGGCCTTGACGTTTTCGCTGCCGCCGTCCTTCTCCAGCCGAAGCCGGTGGTCCACAGCGACTCCGACGAACACTCGAGAGACGACAACAACTCAGACAGAGAACCGGTTGGTCATATATACCCATTTTTGGTAAATACATATAATAGGCTGAGAGGTTTACTTTCAACATCTGGCATTGGTGCCAATATTTGGCAAAATCAAAAGTTGTCAACATTTCGCAACCTTTTGTGAGATTGATAACGAGAATTGGTATGCAACCAATCTCTAGCCAACATTTGGCAGTTGCTAAAATATGGCATGCCAACTTTTGGCATCAAACCAATTAGCTTCGATTTAGGGTTCACGTTGTCGCATGATATATTATGTTTCATAAACTTTCCCTTGCAAATTCGCATTATAAAAATATGGACGTCACATCTTTTACTATGTATAGGTGCTATCTGACAATGTGGAAAACAAGGATGAAGACGTCGAGGAGAGGTTCAAGAGGCAAACGCTGAGAGAGCTTATGGCTGGAAAGCATAACAGGCGTGACAAGAAGAATGGGGGCTATGGATGCCCGTTCTGCAACCACAAGATAAACAACACGTACTCTAGTGTTTTGGCGCATGCAATAGGACGAGTCGTTGGCTCCTTCAAGCAGAAGTATTCTCGCAGGATAGCGCACGCCGCGTACGCCCAGTTCCTGGAGAATCTTAATGGTCAAGCATGAAGATGAGATGTTGGATTGAATCTATCTAGTTTGTGTGTATTATATCTATGCTTGTGTATTATATTTTTTCCCGAGATTGAAACTGCGCGACGACTTTCATTGTGCGGTATCTCCATCACACCAGAGTGCTAGTTTACTTGAGAGTAATATTTATATAGGATTTATCACACACGGTTGGATCTAATAAACCGTTTCCACCGAAGCACATTATTCTAGGACAGAAAACCCTCATCACCACTTCAAAAAAAAACATTAGCACCCACACGTCACAAAACCCTCGCCCGCTCCCCTCCCCCTCCCCAGTAGCACCTACACTAACACTAGTACTCCGGGACTCTCCATGCATGTCACCGCCTATCCCCGCGGCAACCACATAGCTCGATGCCTGTCGTCGCCGCCAGCTGCCGCAAAACGCCACCGCATATGTCCACTGTCGATTGCCCTGGCCTATCGGCACTAACTTTCTCAACGCTGCTCGCTGTCGACCCAGCTCGCCTGATTGGGGAATCTTCGGTACTGGTTTTTTCCCCATGAAGAACCAGGTAACTAATCTACCGAAATATTTCCGCTCATCTCTTATCCCAGTCCATCAGCCCCTTTTAATCACCCGTCGAAATCACCGTGGATTCATGTTTCTTCTAGTTGATTCGAGGGTTTTCATTCATAGAGTGTACAGTGCAGGGACACATCAGGGCTATGCGGACTCGGCCAAAAAACCGAGGAGTTCCATCTCACCGTAGCAGACGACTTCACGAAGCGCATGGCATCTTCAATCTCACACTACCTGGGTGACATGCATGGCCTATTCTTTTTCTGAACCTATACTATGGATTGCTACATTTGGATAAAAGGTGCCACATGCAGCATTTACGTCAAATGTGATTTCTTCTTCTTATTCTTCTCCTTCTATATTAGGCAAATTAATGTTGTATTATTCTTTTCTTTACTCTCATATATATTTGCACGACATCATGGTTACATTATATGTTTACTTTTATTTTTTTGTCCTTTCATACAAACTGATGTGCATGTAGTTCTTTTAACTACTACTCCCATACTATCATGTTACTCTGTTCTTTTAACTGATGTGCATGTAGTTCTTTTAACTACTACTCCCATACTATCATACTCCCATACGACGACATGGAGCGCCTGCTCCGCGGCTGTACTGCACTCGAGTACCTTCATATTCAGGCGATCAATGGGTTGAGTAGCCTCCACATCACCTCCATTAGTCTCGGGGCAATTTGTGTGTATTGCTGGTGCTGTAACAGGAGATCGCACAAGGTGAATCACCAATTGGTCATTGTGGGCGTGCCTTTACTTGAGAGATTACTTGTTGTTGATCAACAAGGTCCAACAAGAATCAGGGTCATTCATGCGCTGAAATTGACAGTGTTTGGCTACTCGCCCATCAACTTATCTGAACTTGTTTTTGGATCCATAACCGTCCAGGTACAACAGTCGCCCTCTTCTCATTCTTGAATTAACATTTTTTTCTCTATTCAAGATGTATGTTCGTCTGTCATCCATAAAATCATATCGACAAGCTTGACCTCGTATCTACGCACAACGAAGGTCTTTGCAGTAGAATCTATCGGCCCCGACCTGGACCAAGTTGTAAGATTGTTGAGATGCTTTCCGTGCCTGGAGAAGCTACATATCGAGGTGATGCTCTTTCATGTTAAATTTTAACCACAAGGGAGTTCAATTTTTGAAACCCTACAAATCGCAAGAGGTCCCTTGTGTGTCCAAGCACTAATACATTCTCTTCTTTTGCAGATACGGTTAGGCCCGGTAGTGGATAATGTGATACAATATAACAATCCCATCGAATGCCTTGATCTCCATCTCTCAGAAATTACTTTGAACTCCTACCGAGGGACCTTACCGGAGAGTATATTCGCCAGGTTATTTGTTGTGAGAGCAAGTGTGCTAAAGATAATGAGATTTTCCCTACATTTATTGTGCAAAAAAGAATGGTTTGATGATCAGCTCCGGCGACTAGGACAGAATGGAAAAGTCTATGCAGAAGATCAATTTCGTTTTGTAACTTCAGTTTACAGACTATTCGGAAGTCCTAATGCCAAGCCCATAAATGACATGTCAGTGGCGGATCCCTTTGCAGAAATATTGAAGTTGCCAAACTAGTAGTAATATCAGTATGAACCTATCATATATGTTCATGTTCAGCTGATCAGCGCGGGCGTCTAGAGCTGCATGACAGAGTTTCTGCATAAGCTGAATTTCATTTCTATTATCGGTTTGAACCTTGTAATCTTTAAATTTGAGCCTTGTAATGCTGGAATGTGAACCTTTGAACTATTTCTGTCATTTGTGATACAACCATGCAAATGTCATCTTCTGTGGGAGACTCGTATTTTGGTAGTACTATCTTTTCCTTAGTATGCAATGGACGATTAATATCTGGACATTAATATGCAATTGACGATTAATATCCGGACCTTAAGAAGCAGAACCACGACCGAGGGCATCCTACGCGGCTCCAATGGTGCTCCCAGTGGCTGCCGACGACGAGCGCCAGTTCACCATGCATGCCGTAGTGGACACGCCCTGTCGGTTCGTGGGGCTCTCGGTGGTGTACACCAAACATCCGATTTGGGTGGAGAACCCCAACGTCATGGACCTGTTACTTGACGAGGACAAGCATAGAGTGGTCTGGTTCGACCTCGCATCCCACCGCGTGCTCTGCACTCGCATCCCTGCGCGTGCTCTACTCCCGCGCCCCTCCGCGCGCGCTCTACTAGCGGTTGGCACCGGCCCACGATCACGTTTGGGGCTCCATATGAATGCGGTTGCGCCACGCGCATACCCCCATGCAGTTACGTGCTCCACGACTGAATCACGCGCTGCAAAAACTGCCATCCGGACTTGCCGGATTTCCAGGACGTCCGGCCCCCATTTATACCCACAGCCATTAACCATAGTCTCTTCATGCTTTCGATCGCGCCCCACAACACAATAAGCACACCCTGGACGACGCATACAGAGAGGATGTCCAGCGACGCTCCAATGGAGTTCGGCGTGCATCATGTGGAGACCCACATGAGGAAGACGGACCTCACGGTGGTGTACAGCAACGACCCAGGCATGGTGGAGGACTCCATCGACACCATGGAGCGGTTGCTTGATGCGGATGACAAGTACAAAGTGGTCGGCTTCGACCTCGCTTACACCGGCGGTCGTGCCGGGCATGATCAGAAGGTTGCCGTCGCCTAGTTGTACGTGGGCCATCATGTCCTCCTCTACCACTACTGCCTGGCCACAGTGCCTTGCGAGCGTTTCACTAGGTTTGTCAACAGCCTCGACTACAGGTTCGCTACGGTGGACACCACCAACGATCCAAAGGTGCTCAAGACTTTGTGCTTGGCTTGCCAAAAGCTTCTCGACATCTGCGGCCACTACAAGGTCTGGGGCAGCAAGAAGAACATGGACTCCCATGTTGACCTGGCCGAGGCCATCATCGACCCCTACTACGCTGACACGAAGGTTGAGTGCGACAAGAACAAGCCTGCCTGGCACAGGGCCTGGGTGAAGAAACTGGATGAATATCACCTCCAGACCGCGGCCAAGGAAGCATACACATGCTACAAGATGTTCAGGCGGATCGTTGACATGAGGACAATGGTACCGTTACGTTCTATACAAATAATTTTTAACCTCTTTCCGCGACGTAGTTCCGCACCATCGCCTTGCATGTGTGGGCGATAGGGGGGCCTTCCCACATGACACCGAAACATCGTCTGTGATGGTGCGAGCGCCTGTTGACGATTCGCCTAACGTAAACGTTTGTGAACTCGTAGCCTATCCCACACACCACACTTTGATTTTACGTTTCTGATCAAGCACACATCTGAGGCGATGGCACAGATATATTCGTGTGCGATAGTTATTTCGATCGCACACGCGAAACGTATGTCAACCGTCTTCTTATCATCCTACATTACACACGCACGCAGGTTTGGAAGCGTTTGTGCTATTGACGGCAAGTGCACACGGTTACGACATGCAAACGCGTGTGCGACAGTGCACGCATCCCACACGCACAAAATATGCGACCGTGTGTTGTAAAGCTGATAATCACACACGCTATTCTTCAAACAATTGTGTGTGACATATGATACCATCGCACACGGTTTAATCGTTCTAACTGTGTGCGCTGTAATTTATTACCTAATAGCTTATTTTCAGTAATTTATTATTAGAATTGGAAATTTCAATTTTTTAATTATGAAATGTGGATTTCACATCCATCAATACATACCCTAATTATAATGGTTCAACAGCCAATGCATAAATCAAAAGCTCAGTACATGTTCCATGGTTACATAGTTCGGTAGAAGATTAAATATGACGAACCACAATATATAGTACTAGAGGCGGTAAAGGTGAAGAGAGAATTGTAAATGCTTTTGGCTGTCGATGGTGTTGAAGAAGCGGAATACCCATAATGTGCCCTCCTCCATGCCAAAGGTGCGCACAACTTTTGTCCAACCCCTTGTGATGATCACCCGTCCATCCTTCACCGCCTTCAGGAAGACTTCTAGCTCATTATCATGGTAGCATGAATTATATACTGTAACCTTCGTTGCCTCCACATCGGTTAGGTAGTTTGCTAGGTAATCTTGAGTAAATTCCTTCGAAAACCACTGAAAAGGGGCAACTTTCAGGTATTCATGTCTAATAGAGTAGCTTGTTTTGGCTGGAAAAGAAGGCAATAGATTACTTACCATCCTAAAGTTCACTGATGTCTTGGATAGAGTATAAATACAGAGTTCCAAGTAGATGTCTCTTCTTCCTAACAATTTTTCTTAGTTTCCTCACTTGATACTTGTTCATGTTTATCTCATTGCCCCATATGCAAAGGGGGTCGAAGCGTGAATCAGTACCGCTGACATATGTACCTACAAGCAACAAATAAATGTTAGAACATAAGCTGCAATTGCAAAAATAATGTAAAAGATTAGAAGAAAATGGCATGTGACTAACCTCGATGGTAAACAACAGCATCGTGCATCGTAGCCCTACATAAGCACATAGAAAGGCGTGTTAAATACAACAGGGTTAACATTCACCAAAAATAGCAAATGTTAATTAAACGACAGTATCTCCGGTGATATTTTCATTGAGAGGAGTAGCACGGTAAAAAGGGACAGATATTGGTGAAATTAAACCGGGCGTGTTAACTTCAGTGAAACCGAAATTGACACAACCTAACATAGTCATTAAAACTTATACCAGTGAATCCGAAATTGACATGGTTAAACATCAAGAGCCAGTTCATACTTGGTAAATCCCGAGGGGTAGTTGCTGGGCTACTTCAACTCGGCCAGAGCCCGCACAAAGTCGGTGGCTAGGTGTTCCTGCTGGTTGCAGCGTGGATCAGTACTGCTAACATATGTACCTACAAGCAACAAGTAAATGTTAGAAGCTAAACTGCAACTGAACAAATGATGTAAAATACTATAAGATATTGGGATGTGACTAACCTTGACGGTAAACAACATCATCGTGCATTTTGACACTGTGTAAGTACATGGAAAGGCATGTCATTACAACAGGTTTAACATCCACCAAAAATATCTTCTTTGCGAAGAGTAGCACGGTACCGAATGGATAGCGTAATAAATGGATATACCTGTTCACTACAGCAGGCTTAACAGCAACCTAGCATAGGCATTGTAAGTTTGTAACTGGTATTGGTGAAATTGAACTGGACAGTTCATACTTGAACAACACAGTGCGCATAATTGAAATGAACAACGGACGTGTTAACTACAGAGTACAGACAACCTAACATGGCAATTTAATGTAGCGTCCCGACTCAAAACGAGTCAAGCCTCTGTGTGACCGTGCCATCCCTGGATCAGTATGCTGGCACACACAGTACATCAATGTATATATCAGAGTGCAATCACATGTAATTAACGTAAACTGGTATATACCTTATGAATCTTAGCGGAAACAGTCAACGGGAGTGGAGTCCCAAGAAACACCAACGACAGGTTGAGTGTAGACCGTAACCCTGAATCGTACTCTTACTCGTCGTAGAAAAGTATTTGCAACATAAGACGTTCCAGCCGTGTAGGTCAGCATATTGAATATGCCGGCAAGTCACAAAAGAGAGAGGTGAAAATATCATCTATACTATATACATATTTGGCAGGTGGGGCTGTAAGTTTAAGTTTTGCATAAAGCAATTTTTTCCTACAACAAGAGAGGGGGCAAAGCAAAAATTATTACCACAATGTTGGTTGTTTAATGAGAAGGTTCCACCAACCATTTCTCATACCCAAGTTATCAATAACACCCACTTCATTAATATTATTTGTGTCGAGAGTTCCTGATAGTTTTAGTTCCTTAGGCTCAAGTTGTCCATGACCGTGGACACGGCTAATCGATTAGGTTTGGTACTCTGCAGAGTTTTGCACACGTTCCCAAAAGATTTGATCGCCTCCATTGAAGTCCTCACACTTCAGGGTGTTTGAGAACCGGATGATCAAAACATGGTCTTCGAAAGGGTTCCTCTGAGCCACTGTCGGTGCCCATCCAATCCTACCGTTCTTCTACATCTCGTAGCACCGCCCGTCCAGAGTCACCACGATGTCCAACCAAGCCAGAGCCCATAATGGCTTGTGGCTGTGCAGGTAAGCCTCCGGTCTTGAAGTATCCATCCATCTCTTTGTGCATGGGTGGACCTTTCCGCGTGAATACTGGCACTTCTCCAGCAACACCTAGGCTAACCACTGGTTTCTTCAGGGCGCCGTTCAACCAACATCCACCCAGAGGTATATTGCATCATGGGGTCTTGAAAATAATTCTTGAAGTCTTGAGGTCTTGGTCATCAATTAATTCTCACAACTCTCATGATAAACACTCAACCAAACCCCATCTACTAAAAGCAAAGCCAAATAAAAATAATGTCCCTGGCCAAAGTAACAAGGGTTTATGGGTGCCTACCACATGATACTACTCAAGAGAACAAGTTTCCAAGTACCTACTTTGCATGCAATGGGTGGAAGGATGAACTAATGCAAATTGAAAACATAGGTAATAATATGATCAATGTGAACTTGCCTGGTGAGGTTGATGAAGATAATATCGCTCTCTGAAAAATGACTTGATAGAACTATTCGTCACTCTCCGATGAAATCTATATAATCAAACATTGCACTCATAAGCAAACACTTCTAGCAATGAATACTATCAAACAAGAAGCAACACAAAACTAAACACAATAAGGTTGTGATGAAGGAAATACTTAAGACAAAAGTTAAAACACAAAACTTCATTAAAACAACCAAAGGAGTTTTCCCTACAAATAATTCTATTTTCAATAGCAACAAGACAACAACAAAGTAAAATCTAACAAAAGTATTTTAATAAATATTTTACTAGCAAAAAGAATTACTTTTGAAGAACAACTAAGAACTATGAAAACAACACACTAACAACATAAGGGTTGTCTAACAAACTTAACAACAAGAAAAACAACAAAATACTAAAATAACAGAAAACAAAAATTTAAAACAAATAAATAACAGAAATTATTTTCTCATAAACCTTTATTTAACAAAAAGAACTATTTGACAAGTTTTCATTAAACACTTCTTATGGCCTAACCAAAATTAACATAGAGTTAAACCACAAACAATTTCAATTATAATACAAATTGCTTCTGGTCTAAACTATGGTTAACAAAAATAATAAAACTACAAAACAACTAAAAAAATAATTTCAAAAGGAAATTAGACTAGCATTGAAATCAATTTGCAAGTTATGATTTAACTAGAATTGATTTCATGCCATCAAAATAATAAATAACATAAAAATAAACTTGGTTGAGATACTACGGCTAACTAACAGAAAATAAAGTAAAACTTGTCAACTAATATAAAAGAAAATAAATTAAAAACAATTAAAACAAAAGAAATAGAAATAAACCTAAAAGAACAAAAACAGATTTTGTTTTGCTTGAAACCCTAATTTAAATATTCGAAAAATTCCCAAATCATAGCTACTGATTAATAAAGTCACTAGTGACAAGTAGCAAAAAGAATCAACTCAAAATCTATTTCTAAACTCAAGATATAAGCAATTTAGTGTTTGGAGTAAACCTGTTTGAATTCAAATTTGCAATTTTCAAACAAGGTCAAACTTGATTTCTACAGAAACTAGAATAAATTTGTGACTCAATGCAAAAACAATCAACTAAAAACTCTAAATATGCTAAAAGATAAAGGAAAAACAAAAACAGAACTACTCTGTTTTTAAAACAGAAAACAGAAAATAAAGAAAAACATAAATAGTGAACAGGCTACGTGGCAAGTTCCTATCGGCTACGAGTGTGAGTGTGTTAGCTAAACGAGTGAACGTTCACATCTTAGAAGAAAATGTTTCGGTGCTTTAAATGTTCTAATCTGGATCGTTAGATCCAGATCCAACGGTTAAGGGAGGGGGAGGGGTGCTCACAGAGGAAGGTCGCCGGCGATGGAGCTTCTCCGGCGAGGCAGAGGCGGTGAGGACATCGGGGTGGGGTCTCCGGTGGTCTTCGGCGGCATCTGAAAGGTCCAGGAAAATGCGGCGAAGCTCCGGGGTCGATCTAAGGTGGCGGTGGAGCTCGTGGTCGACGGAGGCGAGCGAGGCAAGCTCGTAGAGCTTCGGGTGGAGCAGAACTCCGGCGAGGTGGCGGGGCGGTGGCTCTGGTGGTTGGGGCGACGGTGAAAGTGACCAGGCGACGGCGGCGACTCTACGGTGAAGGTTGGCAGCGTCAAAGGGGCGTGGGGGTGACGGTGGTGAGTGGCACGAGCTCACAGGGCTTCGGGAGGTGGCCGCACTCCGGCGAGGTGCTCGGGTGGCGTTCTGGCGAGGGGCTCGGGGTTTTTGGGGTGGAACGGACGCGACAGTGGGCGGGGGTTTTTATAGGGGGATCGGGGTCGACAGAAAGGTGGGGGGAGATCGCGGATCGGCGACGGATCGAAAAGAGATCGGCGGCGCTGACGAGTTTTCGGAAGGAGGGGATCTAAGAGGACGACGACCGACGCGAGCGAAATTCGGTCGTGTGGGTCCCCCGTGTCAGCGAGTGCGCGCGCAAGGAAAGTGAGCGGTGGCTGATTCCTTGCCGTTTTGACGCTGAGGCCGCGTCAGCTGACCGTGGGCTCAGCCCAGTGGGTGATTGGGCTGGCTAGGTCGTTTGTTGGCCTGGCTCGTCCGTTTTCTTTAAAAAAAATTATCCTTTGTTTTTAAACTGAAAAGAAAAGTATACAAAAGAAAATGATAACAACACCAAAAATAGTGATGTTATATATGAAAATGATCAGGAGAATAAATGCAATCTTTTTAACATTATTCTTTGTCCAAAATAAATACTTTTAGAAAAAGGTTTCTCAGAAAAACCTAAATTGGTTTTAATTCCTTTTTGCAAAAAATTTTCAAATAACCCCCTGGGTCAAATGGTCAAATAGTATCACAAAAATACCCCTGACATGGAGGGTCATGTTCCTCCTCTCAAAAAATTTGTGCAAGGGTTTGAATTCATACAAAAATAGAATCAAATGAAGTAAATACCAAAATAGAAAAATTTCAGTGGTTTTTCAGAATCCAAAATTTCAATTCCTTCACTTGAAGAAGTCATGTCATCTTCTCTCCTCGTTTTGCATTGGAATGAATTTGAATTCAAGAAAAAGGGAAAGTCATTTTATTCCCTCTCATTCAAAAGTTTCAAAAAGTTTTCAAATTTCACTCAATTTCAAACAACCATTCAAACAATCAATCATTCATTTAATTAATATAACATTCCAAAATTTGGGATGTTACATTTAAATGTGTACCATTCAAACTGAAATTGACATGGTTAAACATTGCTATACTAGTATTCGTAAAAATGAACTAGACAGTTCATACTTGGTAAGTCCCGAGGGGTAGTTGCTGGGGCATTTCATCTCGGCCAGAGCCCGCACCAAGTTGGCGGCCTCGGCGGCAAGGTGTTCCTCCAGGTCGGCATGCATAGCTTTCATCGCGCCATCGACCGCCATGATTAGCTCCGCGACCTCCGCGTGATATGTGGTTGGGCTTACGCGAGGATGCTCGGTGATAGGGGGTGGGGATGCGGAGGCATGAGGGTGGTTCGCAGGCTCCATCTGAGCAATCGGGCCGTGGCGGTGATGGAGATCGGAGGTTACCTCACTAGATCGACGAGCGAGACTGGAGCAGAACGTAGATTTGGTTCCGGCGGCGGTTTGGGCTGCAGTTAGAGGGGGGATAGGGGGGAAATGTGATGGGTGGTGGGGTGGGAGGAATAACTTCTGAAATCGCGCGGCTATTGAAATTTTGGCGGCGAAACTCGAACCTTACGGGGGGACCACGCAACGCAGACGAAGCTCATCAAATACCCGTGTGCGAGAAAAGAGAAAATTGGTGATCCCTCGTCAGAAAAAATTCAAGTATTCTCTCTCTCTCTCTTGTGCCATCGGACGTTTCGCAAACGGTTTGTTGTAAGGAAACGTTTGCCTTTAAAGCTGTATTATAAGCACAAAAGGCCCGGAAAATAAAAAAAAGGACTAAATACGGTAAACCAGCCTGAAAAATGTCAAATTTTGGACAGGGTGCATTCTAGTGGGTGTGATGATCGCAGAAAATAAATCAAGTTGGAAGGACCAAGGGAATATGGTTCCCCTTCAAAACATGGCGAGTTCGCTCCCCAAACCATGAAACTCCATAGGTGATGGTCCGGTATATAAAGAGTTTGTGTCACGACATTATCCATACCTCCTCAAATATTTACCGCATCATATTGTGGTCATGCCTAGGCACCACACGAGGTAACATGCTTTTCAGGCATGTTTTCCATTTTCTAGAGTTACAAAACAAATAAACGACACATCTGTGGTTGCCTCTTCCCACACATATCCTTTAAAATTCTATTAATTTCCTATAAAATACATGTAAAGTTATTAAACGGCACAATTGCGAATTTTCGAGTCCTTTTTAAACACCTTTTCATGTACAAAACAGTCGAACTTTGAATTATAAGCACAAAAGGCCTAGCAAGTACACAAAAAGGACTAAATACGATTAACCAGCCTGAAAAAATGAGAAATTTGGACGCGGTGCATTCTAGTGGGTATGGTGATCATAGAAAACAAATCAAGTTCAAAGGACAAACAGAATATGGGTTCCCCTTCAAAACATTGCGACTTCGCTCGCCGAACCATGAAACTCCATAGGTGATGGTCCGGTATATGAAGTGTTTGAATCACGACATTATCCATACCTCCTCAAATATTTACCGCATCATATTGTGGTCATGCCTAGGCACCACACGAGGTAACATGTTTTTCAGGCATGTTTTCCATTTTTCTAGAGTTATAAAACAAATAAACGACACATCTGTGGTTGCCTCTTCCCACGCATATCCTTTAAAATTCTATTGTAAAATACATGAAAGGTTATTCAATGACACAATTACGAATTCTTTTTAGTCCTTTTTGAAAACCTTCTCGTGTACAAAACGTTCGAACTTTGAATTATAAGCACAAAAGGCCCGAAAAATACACAAAAAGGACTAAATACGGTAAACCAGCCTGAAAAAATGTCAAATTTTTGACAGGGTGCATTCTAGTGGGTATGATGATCATAGAAAATAAATCAAGTTGGAAGGACCAAGGGAATATGGGTTCCCCTTCAAAACATGGTGACTTCGCTCCCAAACCATGAAACTCCATAGGTGATGGTCCGGTATATGAAGAGTTTGTATCACGACATTATCCATACCTCCTCAAATATTTACCACATCATATTGAGGTCATGCCTAGGCACCACAGGAGGTAACATGTTTTTCAGGCATGTTTTCCATTTTTCTAGAGTTATAAAACAAATAAACGACACATCTGTGGTTGCCTAGCATATCCTTTAAAATTCTATTAATTTCCTGTAAAATACATGAAAGGTTATTCAATGACACAGTTACGATTTTTTTAGTCCTTTTCGAACACCTTTTCACGTACAGAATGTTCGAACTTTGAATTATAAGCACAAAATGCCCGGAAAATACACAAAAAAGGACTAAATACGATAAACCAGCCTGAAAAAATGTCAAATTTCGAACAGGCATTCTAGTGGGTGTGATGATCGTAGAAAATAAATCAAGTTGGAAGGACCAAGGGATTATGGTTCCCCTTCAAAACATGGTGACTTCGCTCCCCGAACCATGAAACTCCATAGGTGATGGTCCGGTATATGACAAGTTTGTATCACGACATTATCCATACCTCCTCAAATATTTACCGCAACATATTGTGGTCATGCCTAGGCACCACACGAGGTAACATGCTTTTCAGGCATGTTTTCCATTTTTCTAGAGTTACAAAAATAAATAAACGACACATCTATGGTTGCCTCTTCCCACACATATCCTTTAAAATTCTATTAATTTCCTGTAAAATACATGAAAAGTTATTGAAGGCACAATTGCGAATTTTTGAGTCCTTTTTAAACACGTTTTCATGTACAGAACGTTCGAACTTTGAATTATAAGCCCAAAAGGCCTAGCAAGTACACAAAAAGGACTAAATACGATTAACCAGCCTGAAAAAATGTGAATTTTGGACACGGTGCATTCTAGTGGGTATGGTGATCGTAGAAAATAAATTAAGTTCAAAGGACAAAGGGAATATGGGTTCGCCCTTCAAAACATGGCGATTTCGCACCCCAAACCATGAAACTCCATAGGTGATGGTCTGGTATACCTCTCATATATCAAGACATTTTCCATACCTCCTCATATTTTACTGCATCATATTGAGGTCATGCCTAGGCACCACACGAGGTAACATTTTTTGAACACCTTTTCATGTACAAAATGTCCGAACTTGAATTATTAGCAGTAAATGCCTAGAAAAGTAGACAAAAATACTAAATATGGTAAATGAGCCTGAAAGAATTTGAAATTTGGACACGATGCATTCTAGTGGGTATGTTGATAGTAGAACAATAAAAATGGAGAAACGACCAAGGAAATATGGGTTTCCCTTGAAACTTTGTGATTTGTTTGGGAAAAAGTTACTTTGAGAATGCCGTGTGCGTTCACCCCATTTTACACTGTGTTCTGATTGGCCAGAACCCCAGCCACACGGATCGCGCATGCGCACCGTAGGATGCACCGCGAACGAACAGCAATCCACACTTCTCCCCTCACACCCGTATACTGTAGTTGGGGTTTTGGTTCGTACATGCACTAAATTAGGCTACAAACACAAACTTTAATGGCATTAATCACACACGATTCTTGTTTATGAACCGTTTCCTATGCGGACCCTCTACCCCCTCTTCGTCCTCATTCGCATCGTTGTATAGTTGCTCGTTCTCGACCTCGGCCCGCCCAAATTTTCGAGCTCGACGACGCCTGTCGCAGCCGGCTGCCGCCGACAAACGCCACCGTAGTGTCCATCGTGCAAGCTCAAATCAGGCATGAGCAATTCAATCGAGCATTTACATGCTCAAATTGGTACAGTGCATAGTTGGCAGAATAATTTACAAAACATTAGCTCGCAATTTTACATCAATATAATACATATGAACTGCACGCGCACAAAAGTGCTACTGCCCCTAACGCCGACCTAGCACGCTTCCATCGATATCGTGTCGTTCCTGGGCTCAAGAGGACATGAGGTCACCAAGTCGATGACCTACACCTTGATCGACCGAGGAAGGGTCAGCCAGGACATTGGTGATCACCGCTACCGCCTCGGACGCGGCTCTCACCAAGACTGCGGCGTCCGCCGGTAGGTACATCGTCCCGGCGACCGCTAAGACCCTAGCCATCGCCAATGATGCAGCAACGGCTGCAAGCCCTCCCCCGACGTCCGGAGCTGCGTCCTCCTCCATCTAGGACATAAGCATGCGTCTCGTGTGGCGGCCACTAACGCAGTTGTCCTTGCGGCGTCGTGGTTCCTGCTCCGCCGCCCGCACCATCTGGCGCACTCTGTGTCGAGCCTGCAGTATCGCCCGCTGGCGATCCCTAGCTCCTTTCAAGACGACCCTGGCAAACCTCTTGCCTTGCTCATGTCGTGATTTCTGCCTCCTCTTACCACAGTCGGGAGAGGTAACGGCATGGCCGTCGATCCTCAAGCCGACCATCGCGCCGGCAGCCTCGATTCCGCCGTCGCCCAACTCCATCCTGTCGTCGGCCATTGGGGGTTTGATGGTGTGTGTGGAAAATAGCCAGGGGATCATTGACTCGCCACAGCCAGCCATCGCTGTGGTTATTTATAGCTAGCTGCTGCCAAGGGGGTTGGGGATTTTATAATTTACTGCTATGGCTGGCGCCTGCTCTTGCGCGAGAAGCATGTTCACAGTTTTTGAGTTCTTTGCGGTGCACACATAATCGCACACGGAAGACATATAGCAACTTTCTGCAATCGTGTATAGGGTCATAAATAAATATCACCACTCTTCGCTTTCTACCTTCTCTTTCCCCTCTCGCACCCCCCAAATCTGTCCTTCTTCTCCCCACTGTCCTCGCCTCCACAAAATCCTCAACATTAGACATGTCATCCGCGCAGAGGACCCCGCTGCGGAGGAGCGCGCGGTTGAGGCAGATCTTATGCGTAGAGGAGCCCGCGGCGGTGGCGGCGGTATGCGCTTTTGAGGGACCGGAGGCCTTGGCGACGGTACGCGCTATTGAGGGTCCGGAGGCCTTGGCGGCGGTACGCGCTGCTGAGGGTCCGGAGGCCTTGGCGGCAAAAGCGGAAGAGATGAAGGTTACATCAGATCGGTTGTGGGCAAGCGCGGTTCTATACGCGGAACGCGCGGCTGTGGCCTTCGAAAGGGCATCAAGCGCTGACCAGTTTGCCATTGCCTTCGCGGCTCGCGTGGATTTGGCCTCGATAAATGCAGCAACCTCCTTACAGTCTCCTACCACTCTAGCATAGCGCGCAGCTCTTGACCATCTTGTTTACGACCGCTTTGAATATCTCCGTCGTAAGTGGGCTGTACACACGCATTTGGCCGTGGACGGGATTTTCCATAAGACTGGAGCTACTATGATGGGGTATGAACAGGGGAAAGTCCGGGCCTATGAAGCATTCAAGAACATGGTCATCGCCGACCCGAAAGTGGATCCTACTTCCATAGAGAGGATGTTGCGTGAGTGCAGAAGATATTTCAACATTGGCGAACCAACAGGCCAGCCCCGCAACAACGCCGATGAGTAGCTGTTTCCATTTTGCTGTTTTCTGAACCTTGCTGATATGTAATGTCGCTATTATGTTGTTTAGTCAATTACATGTAGTAGTGCGAATGATAATTTGTGCTATCACTTTCTGAATCAGGTGCTTATTACCAGGAATCTTCTGTGTTATTTTCTGTCTTTCCACACAATTTAGATTACTGGCATGTTTGCTGGGCATCAGCATCACACACATCTTGTTACGACCAATTGTTTGTGTTATTTTGGCTCGCACATTTCATCCGAGCACACGTTATGCCGTCTGTAGCACACATCTATATTTGTGCAACCGTTTGTGTTATTTTGGCTCATTGAAAATAGTTCACCCGAGTGACCTGTAGGCACCATAGATGTTGTGCAGACAGAGCAAATCACAGTACACACGGACAAAACTACGAAACCCGTCGGTGATGATTTCATCAATCGCTGACAAATTGTATACCAACAACCGTTTCCCCACAACACACATAGGTTATTAACACCAATCGTTTGTGTTATTTCTTGTATTCGCACACGATTCAGATTACTCACCTATTTGCACTCTATCGCACACATCTTGTTATACCGAACTGTTTGTGTTCTACTATGTCATCGCACATAGTTTATAGTAGTGAACTGTGTGCCCTATATCGCACACATCTTGTTATGCCGAATCATTTGTGTTATGCTATATCATCGCACACAGTTTATGGTAGTGAACTGTGTGCCCTATATCGCACACATCTTGTTATGACGAATCGTTTGTGTTCTTCTATATCATCGCACACAGTTTATGTTAGTGAACTGTGTGCCCTCTATCACACACATCTGGATCTATGTAACCATTTGTGTTATCTTCGCTAACGACAAACGGGTCGTAAGTACAAACTGTCTGCCGTAGATCGCACAAGCAAAAAAATTCTGAATCGTATTTGATGGATCCTCCATCGCACACAGTTCATGTCATTGGCGACGGAGCTTGAACTATACCGTTTGCTATTCATGCATCGCACACAGTTTAGTCAAAGGGTCTCTGATTGTAGTGTCGCATTAACAGCATCATGCAGTAGTGGGAAGTGCCTCCTACCTAAAGACAACGAGAGATCGAGCCACAAGCAGAGCAGTGGCGGCAACTGTTACAAGAAGTAGATGATTTGATGATCATTTCTCAATTCTCATACTCCCTCTATGCTGAAATATTCGTAGTTTTAGAGGGATAAATCTATTATGCATGTAATAGTTTATTGAGGTGTGCGCCACTGTTATGTGTGTATTTGGATGTTTAATTTGGTTATGCAATCATGTTCTTCTAAACAGAGCATAGATGTTTGTGGGCAGATTGCTTTTTATAGGAGTAGAGATAACTTTATTATGCATGTAATAGTTTATTGAGGTGTGCGCCAATGTTATGTGTGTATTTGGATGTTTAATTTGGTTATGCAATCATGTTCTTCTAAACAGAGCATAGATGTTTGTGGGCAGATTGAGCAAATCACATTGCATACAGAATAAACAACCAAATCCATCGGTGATGATTTCATCAGTCCCTGACAGTTCTTTATCTGGAACCGTTTGCCCACAACACATCCGAGTGGCCGATGTACATCGCCCACATCTTGATCTGAGAAACCGTTAGTGTTATTTTTGCTTATCGCACACAGTTCATCCCAGTGGCATGTATGCTGTCTATCCCACACATCTTGATCTATGTAACCGTTTATGTTATTTTATCTCATAACAAACAGTTCATCCGAGTGACCTATATGCCGTCTATCGCACACGTGATCATCTGGAGAATCGTTTGTGTTCTTCTTGATCAGTGCAAACAGTTTATCGGGGTGAACTATATGCCGTACATTGCACACACTTGTATGTTTATAACCGTTTGCGTTATATTGTCCAATCACAAATAGTTTCTCTAGGCCAACTGTTTGCCAAACATCGCACACGCAACTTTTTTTTAGATCGTATTTGATGGATACGCCATCGCACACAGTTAACGTCATTAGCGACAGAGCTATAACTATACCGTTTGCGATTTGTTCATCGCAAACAGTTTAGTCAAAGGGTCTCTGATTGATGTGTCGTCTTTGGACCATTTTGTAGTAGTGCATGTGTAACCGTGAGATAATATGGGCTCTATGTTCACCAAGTAGGTTATGGGAACCCTTCTACAGCAGACCAGCAGATGTAGGTGTGTATGTTGGACTGGGTGTGTCATTTCTAAGAGGGTGACTACTTCCCAAAAGTCTTGTCTTGATCTACCTAGCTACTTCACAAAAGAAGTTTAGTGGCAGGAAGGTGTGATCGGGAATCACGAGTAAAGTACACAAACCTCTGTAGAGTGTATAAAACTGATCATGATTAGCCGTGTCCCCCGTTACAGATAACTTTGAGCAACTCATCTAAGAATTGTTAGCTTGATCTCAATCACCTCTTCCGTCTAAAACAATGGGTTGAGCCAACGGGGAGTGTGGAGCTGATCTCAGAGGACTAGGAGTGCACCATGGCCTCTGCAGAGAGGCTTAGACTAATCAGATTGTTGGCATGATACCAGTAGCATTATATAGGTTTGGTCCAGGGATGAGGTGTGATGCGGAGGCCCACATACTCAAACTATATTGGCCTGCTACGTGATACGGTACATCCAGGTCTATCCTGTTATACGGTATGACTAGCTATTAGAGTAGACCACCATAATATAAAAACATAAGACAAAACTTATTTTCTGCAAAGGGCCTTGAACCCAACCAGCCAAAGTGCATGTAGGTGAACAAGATTCCAATGAACTGTGGACTTACCAATACATTCAATGTATTGACCCTAGTGGGTGCAACGTATCATGTTGCAGGTCTACCATACCGAAGAGAAGGTACAAAGTAGGGTTACGACGCTGTACTCAACTCTTTCCTATGAGTTGATGGACACCACAAGACTAGAATATTATCTCCGCTACATGATTGTATTGAAAGCTAGCCCATGTGCTAAGCAGGTGTGTATTGTAAAACACTGGATCTATGATGTAACGCTATGACATGTGATATATCCTTGGATTTCATTGTCGACTATGCATGTCAGCTATTGATTCACGGTCTGACCTAGAAAGAGTAGAGATTTGTGGCCCTAACAGGGACTGGATCGTGACAGATTCTGTTCTTTCTGCTATGAATCGACGAGTGCTTGATATTTGATCGCTTTCCTTGGCTCCTACTTGATGTCATGTGGTAGCAGCTCAATTGCCCATTTAGCAACTCGACCGGCGGTCTTCCGATTGTTGATGATGTCTGAGGGCGGATCTGAACTAACCAATGTGATCTAGTGTTCCTAAAAGTAATGAGCCAGCTTTCGCGCTGCTAGAAAGACATCATAAACGAGCTTCTGGTATTGCGGATATCTTTGTTTTGAGTCGGCGAGGACCCCGTTGAGATAGTATACATGCCACTGAACCTTTTGAGCCTTGCCTTCTTCTCTTTCAACAGTAAAGATTACAGAGACCACTCGGTAGGTGTTTGCAAGGTAGAAGAGCATGGGCTCTGAGTCCCTTGGAGATGCAAGTATTGTCTGCGTCAAGAATAGTCGCTCTCAGTCATCAAAGGCCGACTGAGCTTCTGGGGTCCAGTCAAAAGTGTTCGAATTTTTCATCAGTCGGCGGAGAGGAAGAACTTTCTCCCCGATTCTAGAAATAAACCGACGGAGTGCTGGCAAGCACCCGGTCAATTTCTGAACATCCTTCAATTCCTTTGGCTTCTTAATGTTCAAGATTGTGTCAATCTTCTTTGGGTTTGCCTCGATCACTGATGCAGACACGAGGAAACCCGAGAAGCTTTCCCGCAGGAACTCTAAAGACGCACTCATTCAGGTTACAAGCCATCAACGGACCAGGAATTACAAGATTGAATGACTGAAAGCAAGATTACAATACAACACACACGGAAAACGCAAAAAGGTGAAAATTGAAGATTTGCTAGACCATGATGTTTCCCTACAAGCTTGAACACCTGAGAGATAACACCAAAGCAGCCTTGTGGAGTACGTAAACTATAGAGGACACACTCGTCGGTGACAGTGGCAAGGTAGAATGTGGTACACAAAACCTCCTTGTCCTTCGCCGAAGGGAGGGCCTACCCCCTCGTCCAGGCTCGAGGACGTCATACCCTTGGCCGGAAGGACGCACTCACCCTAGAGCTAAGCGCCACATGGGACAACATGAACACCTACACCAGCAGACCGAACTTGCCTGCCTTGACGTGTCGGGCACACCTTGAAAAAAGCTAGGGCCTAGCCCGCAGATGGTCCAACCAAGAGGGGTAACCTGCAGGAAGAAGCGAACGGACAGAAGAAGCCTGCTGTCGAGGAAGCAATGATCGTCATGATAGATGCGTATCCATGCAGATGACTAAACACACCATAGCAAGAGCTACCAAGTAGGAGAACCCAATCTCATGCCACCGGCAGAGCGAGCAAATGGGTCCAAGAAACAAAACAGAGGAAGAGCTGAGTAGGGAAATGGCCGAAATAGCCCACCATCCAAACGAACACTGCAAAAGGCACCCCCTTCCCAGAGCATCACACACATACACCCACTGATTCCACTATGATGCCCCCAGGAAGGACACGACGATGAACGTCGACACCGTCAGATCCCAAAAGATATTGGTTTTAACCCAAAACCAAAGAGGATGGAATGGGCGGACACAAATCTAGAAGAAGCCGGGAAAAGAAAAGGATGGAATTGACCGGAAAGAAAGGTAGAGGTGGAAGCTTGAAAGAGGAGTGCCACATTAGGGTTTTCACTCGGCTGGAGATTCGCTGGGAAGGTAGAACAAACGGTCCAGACTCGGACCGACTCGAAAGCGGACCGCCCCACACCCCTCCCCATGGGCCTATTTTCATGTTTTGACCTTTTTTAAAAAGTTAATCAGGATATGACCCTACTATGAAACAATTTTGGGATTTGACCATTTTTCCTACCGCCGAGGCGGTTGGCGGTATGGTTCCATAGCCTACCGCCGTGGCCACTGGTGGTAGACAACTAATTCACATCAGTAGCAGAAAATGGCAGCCGTCCCCTCCGTCCCACCCTACAGCCGCAGAGTTTGGTGGTAGGTTATCTTACCCTATTGCCAGGGTCTCCTGCGGTAGGCTCTAGATAGTTATAAGTCGCGGGGCCAGTCCGCCCCACCCCATCTCCCCCTCCCACCCATCTGCAAGAATAGAAAGGAGTCCCCTCTTTCCCCCTCTCTCATCCCCTCCACTCCCCCCTTGGATCATGTAAGTGCATCTAGTGCCACCCTTATTGGTTTTGGAGTATTGAAGAAAAATGTGGTTGAGGAACTAATGTGTTTGTGAGAGTTCACAGGATAACACAGATAGAAGTCCGTGGAGATTCGGTTTAACCGTTGAAGATGACCCCTAAAATTGTCCGAAGACATTGATGATGGTCGAAGCCATTGGTGGTATGCGAAGATAATCGCTTGAAGATAATGAAACGCGAAGACGAAGTATTTTGGTTGTTTTGTTTCTTCTTTCCTGAGTCATAGAAACCACCATACTGTTAAGTGGGGTCGATGTGATCGAAGTCAAACACCGACGTGATGCTCAACCCATACCTATGTCTTCGAGTGAAGACGATCAGAGGAAATCTCTTCCAGAGCTGGTTGAGTCAGCATTGCTTGTAGCCCAAGTAATGTTGTTGCGTGTGTCCTTGAAATCCGACCGTCGGAAGGAGTGTCAGTTGGCCATTAACCCAGGGTCATTTTGGTCATATCATGTCGGGTTGCCTGTTGGCTATAAATTGCCCACCACCACCACCATAAGAAGATGGCTTCTTAGAGAGAGATATGGCTGTTGTCGTTTTGAAGAACCCACCTCGAAGACATTGAGAGAGAGCTATCCTGCGAGAATAAACCCAAACACCTAGAGCTAGTGTGTTTGAGCACCACCGAAGTTGTTCTGTTCTGAGTGAACTGAAGACTTATTACACATGAAGACTGTGATCTTCCAGACGGTTAGGCGTCTGGGTCTAGAGCATCCAAGAGTCATTGTGGATTGCTGGGTGACCAAGTTTGTACGGGTTTCGGAAGTCTCCCCTGAAGACTTACCTGAGTGATTGGGCATTGTCTAAGTGACATCGGCTCAAGGGGAACATGGTGAAGACGAGGTCTTCTGAGTTCAATCTCAGCCTCCCCAACCAGACGTACAGTTTTCACAGCAACTGGAACTGGTCCAACAAATCTTGTGTCTTCATCGAGCAACTGGTTCTATCCTTCACTCTCTTACCTTCTGTATTGTACTATGAAGCCATTTCTTGATCATCTTTATTCGAAGACATTCACTGAAGACATTCCTTAACCTACAACTTATCTTCATACTACCTAAGTTTATCTTAGATACCTCTTAGTATGCATGATGTCTATATTGTACCTGCCTGAATGTCTTCATTGTAATCCATGCCTTGCTTAAATCCTTTATTGATATCCCTACCTGATCCTATATCGCTTCCGCATGCTTTGAATAGTTTTACTGTTTCGATGCTTTTCATAAAAATCGCCTATTCACCCCACCTCTAGTCGATAACTAGCACTTTCAGATCTCCTTCGTTTCTTGACGGTTTTTGCGGATCGAGATGGCCCCAAAAACGAGAAAAGTAAGCTCTCTCAATCCCTCCAATTAGTTTTTGTCAAAAAGCTTTCGATTCGATATATTATTTGGTACAAATAAACCCTATTTTTCTACTAGATTTTATATTTTGTTGATCCTATGTTTGTTTAGCTTGACACTATATGATGTATGGGGTTGAATATGAACTCTAGTAACTAGTTGGAGAGATTCTATGTAGTTGCAACTTTAACCCTATTTTATGTAAAAAAATTGAATGAATTATGATATGATGCATGTTGGAGGGATTCTAACTAGTTTGCTACATATGATGGTTGTTGAATGAATGAATCATATGCATATGGCACAATGTTTGAATATGATGGATTTTGGTGAATTATGCATATGCTATTTTAACTTTTTTACAAATGTTGAATAAATGAATGAATGATGTTCAAAAAAACTCTTGGGTGGTTGAATGTTGTTGAATGAATGATGTTGGTTGAATATGATTCATTTGCATTGATCATCTATATTGGTTGAATATGATATGAATGTTGGTTCAATATGTGATAATTCATAAAAATGATATGATGCATGTTCGTTGAATATGACATGTTCATTTGGAATTGTTTTAGGAGGCCTCCCTTGTGGCAACCATCGGTATCAGTACACCATGCTTGACCCTGCGTTCGACAAGGGCAATCGCGCACGTTTTATCGAGAATGAAGTGGTAATAAATATGATCAAGTTCTTGAACCAAAAATTTGGATTTTCTAAAATAAGTTACAAATTATTTTGCATCTACATTTTGACAGATGCTACCCCCATTGCAGATGAGGGGTCACACGAAGGCCGTTCAGATGAAGTACGATGAGCGCTACATGACGTACTTCAGGAGAGCCCGACTATTGGATTTCATGATGCAATTCAAGCATTGTCCGCCAACGCTCATCCACTCAACACTCACCGCTTGGGTGGGCCGGTGGCGGCGTGAGACGCACACTTTCCATATCCCAAGTGGTGAGATGACTGTAACGCTCGAGGACTTCGGCATGATCACGACCCTACCAATCCAGGGTTATGCTCTCACTGGGCGAGTGGAGAGTACCATGTGGCGGGAGAGGCTTACTGGTCTCATCGACGACTGCCCCGCCAAGCAGGATAACTGAACGTCCAGTGTATCACTCAGGTGGCTCCTGGAGAACCGGGCCATATGGCTGGAAGATGCCGATCAGTAGACGGTGGAGTAGTACGCGATGGCTTACCTGTGGTATCTTCTCACGGAGGTTTTGTTTCCATACTACTCCGGGGACACTGCCCCATGGATGAATCTCGACTTCCTAGCCGAGTTGGATGCAGAGTACAACTATATGTTTCTTTAAATTGTGTCATCTGATCATCAATCGTTGTTTGTAGCTTGACGACGCAACGCAGAGGATGGAAGAAAAGTCTGGTATGTGTGGATTTGTCTGGGCCCTCTCCATTTGGATGGGGGAGCGATTTCCGGTGGGCCATCTTGAGAAAATGGAACGGCGTGCATGGACGTAGTATGGTGAAGATGCTGACACTACTAGATACTTGACCGCTGCGTACGCTTGGGACCAGGTGAAGGTCTACACGGGCAAAGCCAGCACGTTGTACAAGGTCTTCACCAACGATTTGGATGCTCTGTCAGCTTACCAGGTACACGAACTAGCTTACCAATCTTTTTGTAGCACTTTCGGGGTTCTTACCAATTTTTGTATGTTAATTGTTGGTCGTATCACAACCGAGAGTAGGGGTTCGAGCTGAACTCGACGTGCGAGGAGGACATGCTTGCCTGGTAGTGCATGGTGCCCATGATATGCGTGTACGCCATCAAGTGGCACTTGCCACAGCGCGTGGCCTCTCAATTTGGTGTATTCCAACATAACCCCACCGACACTCCTCAACGACACTGGTGGCTCTGATCTACACTGGTGAGTGCATTGTTTTTTACCTCCCCGTTTTCGTTCTATTTGACGTTCTTATGCCTCTTACATGAAGAGTAGGCAGCATTGTCAGGGGATCACAGTCTGAAGGGGCATCAGATTCTTTGTGATGTCCTGAAGAAGACAATCTTGAACAAAAAACCCCAGAAAAGAGGGTGTGGGTTTTGAAAGAAACATCAATGTTGATGGATCTTACTGGAATCCTGAGCAGTATCCCAAAACCACATGGGTTGCTGCAAAAGGCCCTTCAGTTGATCCTTCGACATTATCTAGTTTTAACTGTGCTAACCATGTCATCATTGATGAGTCATTTGATTCCAACTATAAATTGTTCAAATCTATGAATGGTGAAGTGTTTGCCAGGTACATCGGAACTAACAGCAGGAATGGTTCTCCCATCAAGAAGATCTGGGTTCCCAAATGTCTTCTTGAGAAGCTTCTTGTAAATTTGCTAACAACATCTAATTGAAAGAAGACAAACCCCAGATCAAAGTCTTCGAATGGTCGGACTAACAACTATGTTTCACAGGGAAGGACTGAACAGACTCATGTGTATGAGAACTATGGCATGAACCGCTATGTTCATAAGACTAAGAATTTCTCTACATATGCCTATGAGTACTCTAGCCCTCCCGTGAAACGTTCAATTAGGGAAACATTGCCTAAATTCTCTGATGCTGCTTTACATCTCATATCTTCTAAGCCACCCCTTCAAATGTTGGTGGTTAGGAAGAACTAACATCTTCATGCAGCATCGGGTCTCCAGATGGGATAAAGCTTAACTCAAAGATTATCTCTGGAGACCTGAAAACACTCTTGCCTGGACACAAGATAACTAATGCAAGTGGTGTTTACCATTTATATCATCCAGTTTACTTACCACCGTATATGGGATCAATCGTAGTCCTTTCGATAAGTAAGAGTGTCGAATCCAACGAGGAGCAGAAGGAAATGACAAGCGGTTTTCAGCAAGGTATTCTGTGCAAGTGTTGTAAGTAACGATAGTAGATAGTTTTGTAGCAAGATAATTTTGAACAAGTGACAAGTAACAATAGTAGCAAAGGTGCAGCAAGGTAGCCCAATCCTTTTTATAGCAAAGGACAGGCCTGAAGGCACTCTTATATTAAGCAAGTGCTCCCGAGGACACATGGGAATTTCTGTCTAGTCATGTTCATCATGTTGAGTTGATTCGCGTTCGCTACTTTGATAATTTGATATGTGGGTGGACCGGTGATAAGGTGTTGTTCTTACTTGAACTAACAACCTACATATGATTACCCCCTCTTGCAAGCATCCGCAACTACGAAAGAAGAATTAAGATAAATCTAACCATAGCATGAAACATGTGGATCCAAATCAGCCTGTCGGTGCACTAGGAATGGGGTACCCAGTGCCCCTGACTTATGCATAGGCTCTAGTAGCACGACCCCGCCAACACAAACACAAGACAAAGAAGCCGCTCTACGTGAGATCAAGGAGCGCATCAAGAAGATAACATCAACATCCAAGCCCCCGGCAAAGGCAGTCTACATTGGCTACCAACGCCAGCAAGCTCAATGCAACAGCCCAGGAGGGGCTCAAAGCGCGCCAGCCACGTCCCCAGTGCCTTCCGGGGGCCGAGGCACGCGCATCTTCAGGAAGATCCGGCAAGCCATCCCCCGGTAGGCGCGAGTCGATCTGCCACCACTCCACCTCATCGCGACGCCAGTCACTTGTCGATGCAGTGTCGAGGCCTCAAGTGGCTAAGTGACTCTCCCTAAGCACGTGGTGACGCAACAGAAGACAGATTATGCCTAGTTGACACCCGTCCAGAGGAGTGTCAAGACACTAAGCAACAACCAGCTAAGCGGTGGTAAGAGCTTGCGGGGATGCATCCCCGCGCGCCACCTAGACTAGCAATCATGGCATTTTGTCCTAAATGCCAGAGTTAGGTATGATAGCTCTTTTAGCTATCTAATCACTAGATAATGACTGTTTTGCCACTGTGGTTTCCCCTTGTCCTATAAAAGGAGGCCCGAGGCAACCTAGCTCAAGATTCAGACCTTTGGACACTTGTACTATCGTAGTAGCTCACCCGAAGGCAACCCTTGCCGGGTTAGAGCGCTGCGTGTGCTTCGTGTTCCCTGAGATCAATCCACCAAAGCAGGAGTAGGGTTTTACACTTCTCAGCGGCCCGAACCTAGGTAAAAACACCAGCGTACCATTGTCGTGCTGCCCCATGGTCTCTGCTCTTTGTGCAACGTGACCTCCCCCTGCCGAACCACAAAGGGGCCTCTAGTCCCATAGGTGATCGTGTGCATCCGTGCCCCGACATCTTTGGCGCGCTAGGTAGAGGGCATGCTCTATTTGCACGAACCTGAGGCCGTGGACAGCGCATTGATGTTCATCACCGTCTTCTTCATCCATGGCTCCCAAGAAGAAATCCGGCGTGACCACACACCCTTCCGCTTCTAAGGCTCCCTCGCACGCGGCCGCGGACGCCATTGGCACCGCGGCGGCGATGAATGAGGCAGGCGTCGTAGGCGACGCGGCTGGCGCAGGTGAAAGCACATTTGCTCCCTTGGTGGTTTTGGTAATTAATAACAACATATATATCATTGAACTAATGTTTGCACTAAGTATATTTCAAGAAAGGTTCAATGATGTGTTGGCAAAAGGATTGTGGAGAAACCCCTAGATGCAAGGAATGGATTGGCAAAGCTTCAAGCAAGAGGACTCTACATTTTACTTTGTGAGAAATCACTTTGAGTCCATAGGAAAGCTAGTACTATTGAAAGGGGGTAAGGTACTGTTGGTGAACAAGATGCTCCATGTGTACAAGTGATAGTCACCAAAAACACACACAAACTCTTCCACAAATACTCTGTCTAGAACCCTACCACTCAAATCGGTAAGACCAACAATTCCTATTCGGTCTCACCGAGATTCAGACCCTAGACAGATCCTTAGCCAAACCCATCTCGGTACTACCAACATTCTACATCGGTGCCACCGAGTTCAGTTGCCAACTTTCTGGTTAGCTATTTTCAAGCATCGGTACCACCGAGTTTTGTCAATCGGTCTCACCGAGATTTGGACCAACTTCCTGGTTAGCTATTCACAAGAATCGGTACCACCGAGTTTTGTGAATCGGTCTCACCGCGTTTTTGGACCAACTCGCTGGTTAGCCGTTGTCAAGAATTGGACCACCGAAAATTGAGAATCGGTCTCGCCGAGTTGTGCATTCTGACCGTTGGTCATCTAATCGGTACCGCCGAGAGTTATGTATCGGTCTCACCGAGATTCAAAAGTTACTGCCTTTTGGTCACTTCGGTACCACCGAATTTTATACTTCGGTGTCACCGAGTTGGTCACTTTAGGTGTAACGGTTGGATTTTTGGGGATGCCTATATATACCCCTTCACCACCACCCACTCGGAAGAGAAGCACTCAAAACTATTACATACTTGCCCAATCCTATTTTCTGAGAGAGAGCCACCTACTCATGTGTTGAGATCAAGCCATTCCACTCTATTCATATGAATCTTCATCTCTAGCCTCCCCAAGTTGCTTTCCACCAAATCAATCTCTTCCACCATAGCCAAATCTATGAGAAATTGATTGTGCGTTGAGGAGTCTATCATCTTGAAGCACAAGAGCAAGGAGTTCATCGACATTACCGAGCCTATTACCTTTTGGAGGGTGGTGCCTCCTAGATTGGTTAGGTGTCGCTTGGGAGCCTCCTACTTCGTGTTGTGGAGTTGAACCAAGAAGTTTGTACGGGCAAGGAGATCGCCTACTTCATGAAGATCTACCCATAGTGAGGCTAGTCCTTCGTGGACGGAAGCCGTTATGGAATAGTCAAGGTTGATACTTTGTGGACCCTTATGGGTGGAGCCCTCCGTGGACTCTCGCGACCGTTACCCTCCGTGGGTTGAAGACTCCATAAACATGGACGTACGATAGCACCACCTATCGGAACCACGGGAAAAATCTTTGTGTCTTCAAATTGCGTTTGATCTTCCTTCCTACCCTCTACTACATATGCTTGTTGTTACTTTCCTTTGCTATACTCTTAGACATGCATGTGTAGGGTGTACTTGACTTGCAATCATTGCTAAAATCTGCCAACACTTAAAATTGGGAAAAGGTAGAATTTTTATTTGGTCAAGTAGTCTAATCACCCCCCCTCTAGACATACTTTTGATCCTACAAGTGGTATCAGAGCTTTGGTCTCCATTGCATTGGTCTTACAACCTAGGAGAGTATGGCGTCTAGTGAGGGAAATTATCACCATAGAGGTCCGTACTTTGATGGCACAAATTTTGCTAGTTGGAAGCACAAAATGAAAATGCATATTCTTGGTCATAACCCCGTCGTTTGGGCTGTTGTTCGTTTTGGCTTGCAAGGTGAATTCTTTGGTGATGGAAAGGAACCGGATACTGAAGCGACCGCGGATGAATTGAAGATGTTGCAATACAACGCTCAAGCATGTGACATTCTTTTCAACTGCCTATGCCCCGAAGAATTCAACAAAATCAGCCATCTTGAGAATGCAAAAGAGATTTGGGATACTTTGGTTGATATGCATGAAGGTACCGAATCCGTGAGAGAATCCAAGTTGGATGTTCTTCAAAGTCAGCTTGACAAGTTCAAGATGAAGGATGGTGAAGGAGTCACAGAGATGTACTCTAGGCTAGCTCTCATCACAAATGAGATTGTCGGCTTAGGAAGCGAAGAAATGACCGACAAATTCATCATCAAGAAGATACTTCGAGCTTTGGATGAGAGATATGACACCGTGTGCACATTGATCCAAATCATGCCCAACTACAAAGATCTCAAGCCTACGGAAGTTATTGGAAGGATTGTTGCTCATGAGATGACACTCAAGGACAAAGAAGAGCTTCCCAACAAGTCTAGCGGTGCTTACAAAGCCACAAGTGATGCTCCCGCAACTTCAAGCGACAACCTTGTCACCAATGAAGAGATAAGCCTCATGGTCAGGAAATTCAACAAGTTCTACAAGAATAGAGGCAAAGAATGAAGATCCAACTCAAGATATGAAGAGAAGCGTTCGTCAAGTCGTGACCGAAACTGCTATAATTGTGGGAAGCCCGGACACTACTCAAATGAGTGCACGGCTCCCTACAAACGAAGAGAAGAGTCACCTAGAAGACGAATCTCAAGGAATGAATCACCTCAAAGAGAGAGAAGGAGTAGAGATGATCGTTATGAATGAAGACACTCAAGGGGAAGTAAGGACTCGGAGAAGAAGGACAAGTACACCAAGAGCTACTCAAGAAGAAGACATCAAGCTCATGTTGGTGAATGGGTTTCCGGCTCCGAATCCGACAACAACTCCGAGAGAAGCTATCACTCCAACTCCGACTATGGTCAAGATGAAGGTGTGGCCGGACTTGCACTAGTGACTACCAACTCCTATGATCTATTTGATCCACCAAATGAAGGGAGTGGAAGTTGCTTCATGGCTAAAGGCCTCAAGGTATCACACCCCTAGTATCTTGATTTCAATAGTGATGAAGATGATTTACTTGGTGATGACGACTTGCTCTTTAATAAAACTAGTGATGTTAGTCAAAATAAACTTGATAATTTTCATGCTAGTCAAGATAAGTCGGTTGATGATGATAAGAGGAAAATAGAACAACTAACTAAAAAATTAAACACTCTTAAGTTAGCTCATGAATCTACTCTAGAAGATTATAGAGAGCTTGTAAGGACTCATGAGAAGCTACGCTTCGAGAAACTCACCTTGGAGCATGAACATGAGTTTCTTAAAGCTATCAATGACGATCTCCGAAAGAAGACTTCATCTTATCTAGCCAAACGATTACTCTTGTCTACATTCATGCCACAAGTTAAACCTAGACAAACTAGTAACAAAGGCAAGAAAGGTTCTTCATCTAGTAGCAACAATAAAAATACTAAATCTAATGATGTTGCTTCTAGTAGTTCTATTGATTCCACTAATGATGATTCTCTTAGCCAGGTTACACTTGAGCAAGAAAACAATTTATTGAAAGGAATTATAGAGAAAGGTATCTACAAGAGTCTTGCTGGATGTAAGCAATTTTAGGGAATTGTACGCAAGCACGGAGGATACCGGAAGAACCATGGCATTGGCTACTTCAACGCTAATGGAGTTGAATGGGAAGAAGGTCAATACCCCAAGCCCAAGTTTGTTCCTCAAAGGGAGAAGTATGAAAATACTCTTCCCAAGGGAACAAACACTCAAGATGACCTTCCACCACAAGACCACAAGCTCAAGGGCAAGAACAAGCTTCAAGAGGACATTGACTCATATGAAGATGAATCCCAAGCTTTGGTGGAGTTGGTTCCCAAGGCTACTTCAAGCTCAACTTCTACAAGTGCCACTTCAACACCTAGGATCCCCATCAAGTTCTTGTGCGTCCCCAAGAAGAAGAACTAGAGAAGTTCTTGAGGGGTGACTCCGCCAATGAAATTCACTCACATTCATTATTGGCAAGAACTAGTTGCAAACAACTTCAACATCATGCAATAGTTCAAGGAGTCACACATTCCCTCAAAGGTAAGCAAGGGACAAGGTAATCAACAAATCCATGGACATCATCATGTATGCTTTGCACTCCATGTCCATATATATCCTTGTATTTGTCTCTTGTGTGTTGGGACTAACCCATGTAGGTGAGAAGAGTAAGGAAACAACAAGGATGCTCCCAAGTCTTGGTGATCTTCATCAACCTTGAGCATCCACCACTACATCACCCACATGAAGTCTTCTACGACAAACCCAAGGTTAGTTTATCCCTCCTATGGGGGGATGTCACATCAAGGGGGAGCTTTACTCTAAGACTTGAGTTAAAGCATCTCTTAGAATGTGACAACATTAAATGCTTTATGTAAAAGTGGTAGCCCCACTTGTGCTTAAACGATGAGTATGACCTATGATCAAGTATTCTTACTTGGCTCCTAAGTCAATATACTCATATATAGATGACTCCGTCATCGCCAAAATGCTTGATAGATGCTAGTATGTATGTGCATGTTTGCCATGGTTTCATTTGACATCTTATTGTGTGAGCATGTTGCTATTTGGCTTTTGTTTTTTATTTTGCCAATTGGATGGACAAGAATGCCTAGGACCACTCTCTAGCTATCTATGCTTTCTCGTCTCGTATTCCATTCTTGCTGCATCACAAAATTTGAACAAGGACTTTTCGATCTCTCTGTGTGAGGAGCACTCAGAGTTCCGTATCGACAAAGGACTGACCATTAAAACCTCCCAAGTGCATCTCGGTGGAACCAATACCAAAATCTCGGTCTCACCGAATGCCTAGGGTTGATCTGGTTTTTCATCTCGGAAACACCGATTCCTTATTCTCGGTTACACCGAGTTTCCCTGTCAACTGACAGTTGAGAAACTCGGTGGCACCGACAATTTCGAACCGGTGTCACCGACAGCAAAGGGTATATTACCTGCGGACCCGACTTTTGAAATTCAACCGCAAAAGTCTGTTTCCTCCAACCCTAAGCTGCCTCTCCGGACCCCTTGGTCATCGGCCTTGCCTCCTCGTGCGACTCCGCCGTTGGGAATCGCCGCCGTCGACGGAATCTTCACCACCGTCGTCGCCTTAGCGGATCCTTCACCGAGTTAGGGTATGGATCCGTCCCTCTTTGCGCTCCCCTTCCAATTCACGCACATTAGAGTAAATTTTATCGATAATCCACTGATTGCAATTCTCTCAATCCTCTAGAAATCTCATTAGCTTAGCGAACGAAAGATTTTTAGGTCTAGCCGTCCGCAAAACCGAATCTCGGTGATACCGAGTCAGAAAAATCGGCTCTACCGATTTTGTTTTGGACTACTCAGGACAGTCTCGGTGAAACCGAGTGGCAATTTTCGGTACGACCGAAATTGCTGCCAAGTTTCTGTAAAGAGTTCTGTGCGTCTCGGTGGTACCAAAACTTTTGACTCGGTGACACCGAAATCCCTTTTTGCTGAAAGCTATATCTAAGAATTTCTTTGTTCAAACCTTTGAAAAATCTTCTGCAATTTTGTGATGACTCAACCTATCCACTCTTCTATACTCTATTTCACAGGGTCAGAGATGCCAGGCTCAGATGACAGTGAGAACAATTTCAGACAGCAAAGTGTTGACATGAGCTCAGGCACTAGTCCTGAAGGGAGCTATGATGATGTTCCTAGCTCACCAGATTTGCCCAAGGCTGCAACTAGGTTAAGAAGGAATCTCAACTCAGATGAGGAAGATGAAGATTTCATACCTGAGGAGCTGTCCAAGAAGGATGACATTGCCAAGAACACTGTTGCTGCCTCTTCATCCAAGAAGAAGAAGTCAATAAGGAAAGAGTATGCTAGCTCAGGGACAGTGAGAGCACCAGAGAGTGATAGGGCAACAATGTCTGTTGAGCCCTCCAAGAAATCCATGCCTAAGAAGGCAGGAGAAAAGAAGAGAGAAAGGACAAGATTTGTTAAAGCTAAAGTTCTTCCTTCTACTCCAGAGTATCTAGATGAGGAAGAAGAGGAGGAAGAGCCAGCTGCTAAGGCTCCTCCAAAGAAGAAGAAGAAGCTCATGGCTGATGCTATGCCTAAGGATACCTCATCCAAAGGCACCAAGACTGCCCCCAAGAAGCCTGATGCTCCTAAACCCAAGAGGTTCTCCGGAGACATCCCAGCTGCTTCCAAGAACAAGACTTCTACCTTTAGGGAAGCTGAGGATGGTGCTATGTCAGCTTTGATGAAGCTAAGACCACACCTTCCAGAGCACAATGCCAGCCACTTGCTTGCTGAGGATATGAAGAAAAGGAAGGACTCTGGTTTGAGAATGGAGAGCTGTTGATCCATATTCACAGAGGAGGAAGACTGTTGTGGACTATAGGTTCTATACAAAAGAACAGCAAGACTTCTATGAAACAATTTTGCTTGACAAGAGCCCTGCTGTGAGTGATATGAGGTTTGTGGGCTGGAAGTACATCAAGGACAATGAGGATTACTTCCCAAGTGTGCAAGACAACTTCCATTGCATTGGACTTGATGAGTTTGTTGGTAAGGAGTTTACTGCTTGGAACGATGAAATGATCATGAAATTCTACCTCACTGCTCATTTCTATGGAGATGGTAGAATTGTATGGATGACTGAAGGAGCAAGATATGAATCCACTTTTGAGGAATGGCTACCATCTTAGGAGTCCCAGAAGTGGAAGATGGTGACATTAATGTGTACAATGAGCCCAAGGCAAGACACAATGCCATGAAGAACATGTACAATGAGATCCCTACTGCACATGTGAAGTCTCACAAGCTAGGATCTATCTATTTCCTCCAGGCTGGTTGATACGTCTCCAACGTATCTATAATTTTTGATTGTTCCATGCTATTATATTATCTGTTTTGGATGTTTTATATGCATTAATATGCTATTTTATATTATTTTTGGGACTAACCTATTAATCTAGAGCCTAGTGCCAGTTTCTGTTTTTTCCTTGTTCTTGCGTATTGCAGATAAGGAATATTAAACGGAGTCCAAACGGAATAAAATCTTCAGAATAATTTTTCTTGGACCAGAAGACATCTACCAAGCTTGGAGACCAAGGCAGGAGAGCCGTCGTGTGGCCACAAGCCGCAGGGGCGTGCCCAGGGGGGTAGGGCGCGCCCCCCTGGCTTGTGGGCCCACGGCAACTCTCCCAACCCTATTCTTTAGCCTATAAATTCCAAAATATTCCCTGTAAACCAGAGAGAGCCACGAAAACACTTTTCCGCCGCCAGGAGCCTCGGTTCCCGTGAGATCCAATCTTGGAGCCTTTTTCGGTAATCTGCCGGAGGGGGATTCGATCACGGAGGGCATCTACATCAACTCCATTGCCCCTCTGATGATGCGTGAGTAGTTCACCACAGACCTTCGGGTCCATAGCTAGTAGCTAGATGGCTTCTTCTCTCTCTTTGCTCTTCAATACCATGCTCTTCATGATCTTCATGGAGATCTATCCGATGTAATACTCTTTTGCGGTGTGTTTGTCGAGATCCGATGAATTGTGGGTTTATGTTCAGATTATCTATGAACATTATTTGAATCTTTTCTGAATTCTTATATGCATGATTTCATATCTTTGCAAGTCTCTTCGAGTTATTTGTTTGGTTTGGCCAACTAGATTGGTAATTCTTGCAATGGGAGAAGTGCTTAGTTTTGGGTTCAATCTTGCGGTGTCCTCACCCAGTGACATTGTAGGGGTAGCGAGGCACATATTGTATTGTTGCCATCGAGGATAAAAAGATGGGATTTTCATCATATTGCTTGAGTTTAGCCCTCTACATCATGTCATCTTACTTAATGCGTTACTTTGTTCTTCATGAACTTAATACTCTAGATGCAGGCAGGAGTCGGTCGATGTGTGGAGTAATAGTAGTAGATGCAGAATCGTTTCGGTCTACTTGACACGGACGTGATGCCTATATGCATAATCATTGCCTTGGATGTCTTCATAATTATTCGCTTTTCTATCAATTGCTCGACAGTAATTTGTTCACCCATCGTAATACTTGCCATCATGAGAGAAGCCTCTAGTGAAACCTATGGCCCCCGGGTCTATTTTCCATCTTATACTTTCAGATCTAAAACCAAAAACACCAAAAATACCTTTCTGCAATATTTTTACTTTTGTTTTACTTTCAGTTCAAGCAATCTATTCTATCTATCTCTATCAGATCTCATCCTTGCAAGTAACTGTGAAGGGATTGCCAACCCCTTTATAGCGTTGGGTGCAAGTGTTTGATTATTTGTGTAGGTACATCCATTGGTGACTTGCTTGTATCTCCTACTGGATTGATACCTTGGTTCTTAACAACTGAGGGAAATACTTATCTACTTTGCTGCATCACCCGTTCCTCTTCACGGAAACCAACGCATGCTCGAGAAGTAGCAAGAAGGATTTCTGGCGCCGTTGCCGGGGAGATCTACATCAAGCCATCCAAGTACCCATCACAAACTCATCTCTTGCATTTACTTTATTTGCCATTTGCCTCTCGTTTTCCTCTCCCCCACTTCTAAAACGATTTTCCAAAAAGATTTGCCTTTTTTATTCGCCCTTCTTCCGTTCGCCTTTTCGTTTGCTTTTCGTTTGCTTGTGTGCTAGATTGCTTGCTTTGTCACGATGACTCAAGAGAATACTAAGTTGTGTGACTTTTCCAATACTAATAATAATGATTTTATTAGTACTCCGATTGCTCCCGCCACTAGTGCGGAATCTTATGAAATTAATGCCGTTTTGCTAAATCTGTTATGAAAGAACAATTTTCCGGCCTTGCTAATGAAAATGCCGCATCCCATCTAAATACTTTCGTTGACTTGTGTGATATGCAAAAGAAGAAAGATGTGGATAATGATATTGTTAAATTGAAGCTATTTCTGTTCTCATTACGAGATCGTGCTAAAACTTGGTTTTCATCTTTGCCTAAAAATAGTATTGATTCATGGAATAAGTGTAAAGATGCTTTTATCTCCAAGTACTTTCCGCCCGCTAAGATCATCTCCCTTAGGAACGATATAATGAATTTTAAGCAACTTGATCATGAGCATGTTGCACAATCTTGGGAGAGGATGAAATTAATGATTAGGAATTGCCCCGCGCATGGTTTGAGTTTATGGATGATTATACAAATTTTCTATGCTGGATTGAATTTTGCTTCTAGGAATCTCTTAGATTCCGCCGCGGGTGGTACTTTTATGGAAATCACATTAGGAGAAGCTACTAAACTCCTAGATAATATTATGGCAAATTACTCTCAATGGCATACCGAAAGATCTCCTACTAGTAAAAAAGTGCATGCTATTGAAGAGATTAATACTTTGAGTGAAAAGATGGATGAATTGATGAAATTGTTTGCTAGTAAGAGTGCTCCTATTGATCCTAATGATATGCCTTTGTCTTCTTTGATTGGAAATAATAATGAATCTATGGATGTGAACTTTGTTGGTAGGAACAATTTTGGTAATAACGCTTATAGAGGTAATTTCAATGCTAGGCCGTTTCCTAGTAATTCCTCTAATAATTATGGTAATTCCTATAGCAATTCTTATGGAAATTATAATAAGATGCCCTCTGATCTTGAGAATAATATTAAAGAATTTATTAGTTCACAAAAGGATTTCAATGCTATGATTGAAGAAAAATTGCTCAAGATTGATGATTTGGCTAGGAACGTTGATAGAATTTCTCTTGAGATTGATTATTTGAAAATTAGATCTATTCCACCCAAGCATGATATTAATGAGTCTTTAAAAGCTATGAGAATTTCTATTGATGAGTGTAAGGAAAGAACCGCTAGAATACGTGCTAAGCGTGAATGGCTTGAAAAAGTGTGTTCTCGTGATAATATTGATGAAGATCTTAAAGTGATTGGTGTGACTCCTATTGAATATTTGTTTTATAATGTAAATCTTGATAAAGATGGGACTGGAGATGAGTCAACTTTAGTTAAAAGGCGTCCCAATGATTTGGAGTTTATAGATCTTAATGCTAAGATTGATAAAAGTGGGATTGAAGAGGTCAAAACTTTAAATAGCAATGAACCCACTCTTTTGGATTTCAAGGACTTTAATTATAATAGCTGCTCTTTAATTTATTGTATTTCCTTGTTGCAATCCATGTTGAATTCTCCTCATGCTTATAATCAAAACAAAGCTTTTACTAAACATATTGTTGATGCTATGATGAAATATTTTGAGGAAAGACTTGAGTTGGAAGTTTCTATACCTAGAAAACTTTATGATGAGTGGGAACCTACTATTAAGATTAAAATTAAAGATTATGAGTGCCATGCTTTGTGTGATTTGGGTGCTAGCGTTTCCACGATTCCAAAAACTTTATGTGATGTGCTAGGTTTCCGTGAATTTGATGATTGTTCCTTTAATTTGCATCTTGCGGATTCCACTATAAAGAAACCTATGGGAAGGATTAATGATGTTCTTATTGTTGCAAATAGGAATTATGTGCCCGTAGATTTCATTGTTCTTGATATAGATTGCAATCCTACATGTCCTGTTATTCTTGGTAGACCTTTCCTTAGAACGATTGGTTCAATTATTGATATGAACGAAGGGAATATTAGATTCCAATTCCCATTAAGGAAAGGCATGGAACACTTTCCTAGAAATAAAATAAAATTACCTTATGAATCTATCATGAGAGCTATTTATGGATTGCATACCAAAGATGACAATACCTAGATCTATTGCGTTTTGCCTAGCTAGGGGCGTTAAACAATAGCACTTGTTGGGAGGTAACCCAATCTTATTTTCGTTTTCTGTTTTGGTGTGTTTTGCACATTATTACTTCTGTAATAATTGTGTTTTCTTGTTTAAATTAGTGTTTGAGCCAAGTAAGACCTTTGGGATGGTCTACGGTATTTGTGGTTTGATTCTGTTAAAAAACAGAAACTTTTGCGTTCAGTCCAAAATTTTTATAAATTTACTGGAACGTGCTTTTGATCTGAATTTTTTACACAAGATTTATATACAAATGTACCTGGTTTTACTAATTTTTCAGAATTTTTAGAGTTACAGAAGTATTCGAAGTCTACATATTTCTACAGACTGTTCTGTTTTTGACAGATTCTGTTTTTTTTGTGTTGTTTGCTTATTTTGATGAATCTATGGGTTGTATCGGGGGGTATGAACCATGGAGAAGTTAGAATACAGTAGATATTACAGAAATATAAATAAAGAATGAGTTCACAACAGTACCTAAAGTGGTGATTTATTTTTCTTATACTAACGGATCTCATGAGTTTTCTGTTGAGTTTTGTGTTGTGAAGTTTTCAAGTTTTGGGTAAAGATTTGATGGACTATGGAATAAGGAGTGGCAAGAGCCTAAGCTTGGGGATGCCCAAGGCACCCCAAGCCATATTCAAGGATACCAAAAAGCCTAAGCTTGGGGATGCCCCGGAAGGCATCCCCTCTTTCGTCTTCAATCCATCGGTAAATTTACTTGAGGCTATATTTTTATTCACCACATGATATGTGTTTTGCTTGGAGCGTCTTGTATGATATGAGTCTTTGCTTCTTAGTTTACCACAATCATCCTTGCTGCACACATCTTTTTGAGAGAGACACGCTGATTCGTGAATTTATTAGAATACTCTATGTGCTTCACTTATATCTTTTGAGCTAGGCAATATTGCTCTAGTGCTTCACTTATATCTTTTTAGAGCACGGTGGTGTTATATTTTATAGAAATTATTGAACTCTCGTACCTCACTTATATTATTTTGAGAGTTTCTTAAAACAGCATGGTAATTTGTTTAGGTTATGAATTTAGTCCTAATATAATGGGCATCCAAGAGGGATATAATAAAAACTTTCATATTAAGTGCATTGAATACTATGAGAAGTTTGATTCCTTGCATATAGTTTTGAGATAATGGAGATGGTAATATGAGAGTCATGCTAATGAGTAGTTGTGAATTGGAGAGATACTTGTGTTGAAGTTTGTGATTCCCGTAGCATGCACGTATGGTGAACCGTTATGTAACGAAGTCGGAGCATGATTTGTTTAATGATTGTCGACCTTTGTGTGAGGGTCGGGAGCGCGCGATGGTTAACTCCTACCAACCTATCCCCTAGGAGCATGCGTCTAATGCTTTGTTTGATAACTAATAGACTTTTGCAATAAGTATGTGAGTTCTTTATGACTAATGTTGAGTCCATGGATTATACGCACTCTCACCCTTCCACCTTTGCTAGCCTCTCTAGTACCGCGCAACTTTCGCCGGTACATCAAACCCACTTTTCTCAAAACAGCCACCATACATTTTCCTCAAAACAGCCACCATATATTTTCCTCAAAACAGCCACCATATCTACCTATTATGGCATTTCCATAGCCATTCCGAGATATATTGCCATGCAACTTCCACCGTTCCGCTTTTCATGACATGCACCACCACTTTCATATTGCATATAGAGTCATATTTTGTCATAGGTATCGAGTTGTAATTTTTCTTTTGAGTTGTAAGTAAATAAAAGTGTGATGATTTTCATTATTAGAGCATTGTCCCGTGTGAGAAAAGGATAATGGAAGCCATGACTCCCTCACAAGTTTGGACGAGTATCCGGACTTTACAAAAAAATAAAAGAGGCCAGCGAAGCCCAAATAAAATAAAAGAGGCCAAAGATGCCCACCAAAAAAAGAAAAAAAGAAAAAAAATGAGAGAAAGAGAGAAGGGACAATTGCTACTATCTTTTTCCACACTTGTGCTTCAAAGTAGCACCATGATCTTCATGATAGAGAGTCTCCTATTTTGTCACTTTCATATAACTAGTGGATTTCATCTTGCACTACCACTTAGTTTTCTTTTTGAGCTTTCATACACTTATAGCTCTAGTGCACCCGTTGCATGGCAATCCCTATTCACTCACATTGATATCTATTGATGGGCATCTCCATAGCCCGTTGATACGCCTAGTTGATGTGAGACTATCTTCTCCTTTTCCCTTGCAACCTCCACCATATTCTATTCCACCTATAGTGCTATATCCATGGCTCACGCTCACGTATTGCGTGAGAGTTGAAAAGGTTTGAGAACAGCAAAAGTGGGAAACAATTGCTTGACTTGTTCATCGGGGTTGTGCATGATTTAGATACTTTGTGTGGGGAAGATGGAGCATAGCCAGACCATATGATTTTGTAGGGATAACTTTCTAAGACCATGTTGTTTCGAAAGGACACGATTGCCTTGTTGGTGTGCTCGAAGTATTACTGTTTCTATGTCAATATTAGACTATTGTTTTGAATCTTATGGATCTGAATATTCATGCCACAATAAAGAATATTACATGGATAAATATGTTAGGTAGCATTCCACATCAAAAATTCTGTTTTTATCATTTACCTACTCGAGGACGAGCAGGAATTAAGCTTGGGGATGCTTGATACGTCTCCAACGTATCTATAATTTTTGATTGTTCCATGCTATTATATTATCTGTTTTGGATGTTTTATATGCATTAATATGCTATTTTATATTATTTTTGGGACTAACCTATTAATCTAGAGCCTAGTGCCAGTTTCTGTTTTTTCCTTATTTTTGAGTATTGCAGATAAGGAATATTAAACGGAGTCCAAACGGAATAAAATCTTCGGAATAATTTTTCTTGGACCAGAAGACATCTACCAAGCTTGGAGACCAAGGCAGGAGAGCCGCCGTGTGGCCACAAGCCACAGGGGCGCGCCCAGGGGGGTAGGGCGCGCCCCCTGGCTTGTGGGCCCACGGCAACTCTCCCAACCCTATTCTTCAGCCTATAAATTCCAAAATATTCATTGTATACCAGAGAGAGCCACGAAAACACTTTTCCGCCGCCAGGAGCCTCAGTTCCCGTGAGATCCAATCTTGGAGCCTTTTCCGGTAATCTGCCGGAGGGGGATTCGATCACGGAGGGCATCTACATCAACTCCATTGCCCCTCCGATGATGCGTGAGTAGTTCACCACAGACCTTCGGGTCCATAGCTAGTAGCTAGATGGCTTCTTCTCTCTCTTTGCTCTTCAATACCATGCTCTTCATGATCTTCATGGAGATCTATCCGATGTAATACTCTTTTGCGGTGTGTTTGTCGAGATCCAATGAAGTGTGGGTTTATGTTCAGATTATCTATGAATATTATTTGAATCTTTTTTGAATTCTTATATGCATGATTTCATATCTTTGCAAGTCTCTTCGAGTTATTGGTTTGGTTTGGCCAACTAGATTGGTAATTCTTGCAATGGGAGAAGTGTTTAGTTTTGGGTTCAATCTTGCGGTGTCCTCACCCAGTGACATAGTAGGGGTAGCGAGGCACGTCTTGTATTGTTGCCATCGAGGATAAAAAGATGGGGTTTTCATCATATTGCTTGAGTTTATCCCTCTACATCATGTCATCTTACTTAATGCGTTACTCTGTTCTTCATGAACTTAATACTCTAGATGCAGGCAGGAGTCGGTCGATGTGTGGAGTAATAGTAGTAGATGCAGAATCGTTTCGGTCTACTTGACACGGATGTGATGCCTATATGCATAATCATTGCCTTGGATGTCTTCATAATTATTCGCTTTTCTATCAATTGCTCGACAGTAATTTGTTCACCCACCGTAATACTTGCCATCATGAGAGAAGCCTCTAGTGAAACCTATGGCCCCTGGGTCTATTTTCCATCTTATACTTTCAGATCTAAAACCAAAAACACCAAAAATACCTTGCTGCAATATTTTTACTTTTGTTTTACTTTCCGTTCAAGCAATCTATTCTATCTATCTCTATTAGATCTCATCCTTGCAAGTAACCGTGAAGGGATTGACAACCCCTTTATATCGTTGGGTGCAAGTGTTTGATTATTTGTATAGGTACATCCATTGGTGACTTGCTTGTATCTCCTACTGGATTGATACCTTAGTTCTCAACAACTGAGGGAAATACTTATCTACTTTGCTGCATCACCCGTTCCTCTTCACGGAAACCAACGCATGCTCGAGAAGTAGCACTGGTCTACGCACTATCAACACCATCTTGAGGCATGTCTTGATGCCTAAGTCTGGAGATGAGAAGATGATAAGAGGATACTCCATCAACATGCTACTCCATCTAGATGAACATACGAGATTCAGAGTGATTGATTTGATAGTGGATACTGTGAAGAGAGTTGCTGCTGATCAGAAGCGTTCATGTTGCTATGCACCCTATATCCAGATGCTTATCAACTCCAAGTTGGAGAAGCACATTTTTGCACTTGACCGACCACATTTGCCATTATTGCTAGATCTAGAAGACAACGTTGTGGTGATGGACCCAGATCATCCCACTTCAGCTACAGCACAGGCACATGCAGAGGCTGCCACAGACTCTAGTTCTCAGGTGCCAAGGTCTAGGAGTGAGCAGATGGATCTCCTACTCAGCTCTATGCTTAGCATGCAGAAGGACATCAGCGAGATATTGAAGAACCAGGCAAGCCTCTCGAGGATTGTTGACAATAAATTTCATATTCTCAACAACAAGGTGGATGAGCTCACAGTGACTGTGACTGAGCTCAAGAAGGAAGTTGACGTAGTACCTAGTCCTCACTCTATAGATGATGATGAGGAGGAGGATCGTGCACCTCTCAGGCCAAGCACTCAGTTCACTACTCAGGCTAGATCAGCTATAGTGCCAGCTACAGAGTTGCGACTTTTTCATCAGCACCTGCTACAGCTTCTTCAGCTCCATCGTCTCCTCCAGTTCCTCCAGTTGCTACACTGACTCCATCCATGACGTCTGCCGACATCTTCGCTGATGTCGTTCTCTCGACTCCTTCATCGGCTACCGGAGGAGATCAGCCCCAGAAGAACGATTAGTTATATACCTTTGAACTTTTTGGTAACTTGTTGCCAAAGGGGGAGAAGATGTATATAGATCTTTAGGCTTCGAGAGAGAGAGAGAGAGCGTTAGTTTATATTGCTTTTCAAAAACATTTGATATCTTTTGGTTTGGTTGTGTTAAACTTTGTTGGTGTTTGATCATACACTTGATGTGTATTGCTACTATTTCCTATCCTTGAGATGCTTATGAGATGATCATTCACTTTACTTGATTGTGTTGTGCTATGATATTCATTCTCATTACTCTCACACACCACCAAGTTGTATGTGACATGAAAGAGTGCCCCATGTACCTAATCGATTGTGCATTTGCATTCGAACGCAAATTTAAAATAATGCACAAATTTAGGGGGAGCTCTTGTTTATCACATACTTCTCAAAGCGACGCTTATATTCATCGATTATATCATATGTCGAAGCTTTGATCTATATGTTGTCATCAATTACCAAAAAGGGGGAGATTGAAAGCACATTTGCTCCCTTGGTGGTTTTGGTAATTAATAACAACATATATATCATTGAACTAATGTTTCCACAAAGTATATTTTAGGAAAGGTTCAATGATGTGTTGGCAAAAGGATTGTGGAGAAACCCCTAGATGCAAGGAATGGATTGGCAAAGCTTCAAGCAAGAAGACTCTACATTTTAATTTGTGAGAAATCACTTTGAGTCCATAGGAAAGCCAATACTATTAAAAGGGGGTAAGGTACTGTTGGTGAACAAGATGCTCCACGTGCACAAGTGATAGTCACCAAAAACACCCACAAACTCTTCCACAAATACTCTGTCTAGAACCCTACCACTCAAATCGGTAAGACCAACAATTCCTATTCGGTCTCACCGAGATTCAAACCCTAGACAGATCCTTAGCCAAACCCATCTTGGTACTACCAACATTCTGCATCGGTGCCACCGAGTTCAGTTGCCAACTTTCTGGTTAGCTATTTTCAAGCATCGGTACCAGCGAGTTTTGTCAATCGGTCTCATCGAGATTTGGACCAACTTCCTGGTTAGCTATTCACAAGAATCGGTACCACCGAGTTTTGTGAATCGGTCTCACCGAGTTTTTGGACCAACTCTCTGGTTAGCCGTTGTCAAGAATTGGGACCACCGAAAATTGAGAATCGGTCTCACCGAGTTGTGCATTCTGACCGTTGTTCATCTAATCGGTACCGTCGAGAGTTATGTATCGGTCTCACCAAGATTCAAAAGTTACTGCCTTTTGGTCACTTCGGTACCACCGAGTTTTATACTTTGGTGTCACCGAGTTGGTCACTTTAGGTGTAACGGTTGGATTTTTGGGGATGCCTATATATACCCCTTCACCACCACCCACTCAGAAGAGAAGCACTCAGAACTATTCCATACTTGCCCCATCCTATTTTCTGAGAGATAGCCACCTACTCATGTGTTGAGATCAAGCCATTCCACTCTATTCATATGAATCTTGATCTCTAGCCTCCCCAAGTTGCTTTCCACCAAATCAATCTCTTCCACCATAACCAAATCTGTGAGAGAGTGATTGTGTGTTGAGGAGTCTATCATCTTGAAGCACAAGAGCAAGGAGTTCATCGACATTGCTGGGCCTATTACCTTTTGGAGGGTGGTGCCTCCTAGATTGGTTGGGTGTCGCTTGGGAGCCTCCTACTTCGTGTTGTGGAGTTGAACCAAGAAGTTTGTACGGGCAAGGAGATCGCCTACTTCGTGAAGATCTACCCATAGTGAGGCTAGTCCTTCGTGGACGGAAGCCGTTATGGAATAGTCAAGGTTGCTACTTCGTGGACCCTTATGGGTGGAGCCCTCCATGGACTCTCGCGACCGTTACCCTCCGTGGGTTGAAGACTCCATAAACGTGGACGTACGATAGCACCACCTATCAGAACCACGGGAAAAATCTTCGTGTCATCAAATTGCGTTTGATCCTCCTTCCTACTCTCTACTATATATGCTTGTTGTTACTTTCCGCTGCTATACTCTTAGACATGCATGTGTTGGGTGTACTTGACTTGCTATCATTGCTAAAAGCTGCCAACACTTAAAATTGGGAAAAGGTAGAATTTTTATTTGGTCAAGTAGTCTAATCACCCCCCCTCTAGACATACTTTCGATCCTACAGCAGGCGGCGCCACCGTCGTGTCTCCCGCGGCCGAAGCTGGAGAAAGGAACGCCGAAGAATGGCAACAACAACAACATCTTGGCGAGCCCGCCCCTAGTGCCACAGGAAGAGACGCCGGCAAGGACTCCGGGAAGCGCGCCTCTTCGGAGTGCGCCGCCCCTGTCGATGACCTGCCGGAGAGTTCCACTAGCAAGAGATCCAAGGTCACCTTTCCCGCGACAAAGAAGATCCTGGCAGGGCAGGATGGCGCTGGCGATACATTTATCATCAACGCCACCCTTACTGACAAATAGGAAAGCGTGCTCGTTACCTTCCTGCGGGCGAATGTCGATGTGTTTGCCTGGCAACCATTTAACATCCCCGGTGTTCCCAGGGAGGTAATTGAGCACCACCTTGCTGTCTGCCCCCATGCTAGGCCCGTCAAGCAGAAAGTTAGGAAGCAAGCCTTGGAGCGGCAATAGTTCATTGCCGAGGAAATCAAGAAACTTGAAGTAGCTGGTTTGGTCAGAGGAGTGTTGCATCCGACATGGTTAGCCAACCCGGTAGTGGTGCGCAAGGCAAATGGGAAGTGGAGGCTTTGCATTGATTTCACTGACTTAAACAAAGCATGCCCGAAGGACCCTTTTCCCTTGCCGCGCATCGAACAGATTGTTGATTCCACTTCCGGGTGTGACGTGCTCTCCTTCTTGGACGCATACTCCGGGTACCACCAGATATTCATGGCCAAGGAAGATGAGAAAAAGATCGCGTTCATAACTCCGTGTGGCACGTACTGCTTTGTACGTATGCCTTTCGAGTTAAAGAGTGCTGGTTCTACCTTTGCAAGGGCTGTGCAGATTGGATTTGAACCTCAGTTGCACAGGAATGTGGAAGCTTACATGGATGACATAGTAGTCAAGACCAAGGATGAAGCAACTCTCATACAAGACTTGGAAGAAACCTTTGCCAACTTGCGCAAGATCAACTTGAAGCTCAACCCTGAGAAGTGTGTGTTTGGTGTCCCATCCGGCAAGCTGCTTGGGTTCTTTGTGTCTCAGCGAGGAATAGAAGCCAATCCCGACAAGATCAAAGAAATCGAGCAGATAAAGGCACCTAAGTATGTCAAGGATGTAAGGCGCCTTGCTGGATGCATTGACGCGTTGAGCAGGTTCATCTCCAAATCCGCTGAGCGCGCCATGCCATTTGTCAAGGTTCTGAAAAAGGCCGTCCCGATGAAGTGGACCCTGAAAGCAGAAGCAGCGCTGCAAGACCTAAAAGCTTACCTTTCCTCCGCTCCCACCTTGTTCGCCCGTAAACCGCAAGAACCGTTGCTGCTATACTTGGCGGCAACGAATCAAGTGGTTAGTGCAGCACTGGTGGCGCAGCGAGAAGTGGATGAAGGAGCAGCTGCTGTGACTGATGTGACTAAAGGCGGAACCGAAACATCTGCAGCACGGCCAGATACGAGCCAAGAGGGATTTGAGCCGGCAGGCAAAGGCAGTTCCAAGGAAGTGGCGAAGAAGAAGGTGGTGCAGCGGCCAGTGTACTTTGTCAGCTCCTTGTTACAAGGGGCTAGGTCAAGGTACTCTGGAGTAAAAAAGATAATCTTCGGCCTTCTCATGGCCTCGAGGAAGCTGCGTCACTACTTCCAAGCCCACGAGATCACCGTTGTCACTCGCTTCCCGTTGCAGCACATATTAAGGAACCCCGAAGCCACTGGCGGGATCGTTGAATGGGCGCTAGAGCTATCAAGTTTCGGTTTGAAGTATGAGAGCACTTCCACGATCCAGAGCAGGGCGTTGGCGGAATTCATTGCAGAATGGACGCCCACGCCAGATGAACAGGTTCCAGAGACAGTCCTCCCCGGCAAGGAAGCACATAAGGAATGGATCATGTACTTTGACGGTGCATTCTCACTCCAGGGCGCCAGAGCAGGCGTGCTCCTCATCGCCCCCACCGGAGAGCACCTCAAGTATGTAGTCCAAATGCACTTTCCACGGGAGGAGGCCACCAACAACACTGCTGAATATGAGGGGCTCCTTGCCGGGCTCAGGATCGCGGTGGAGTTGGGAATTAAAAAACTGATCATCCGAGGAGATTCTCAACTCGTGGTGAGACAAGTCAATAAAGATTATCAGAGTCCGTTGATGGAAGCATGCGTGGAGGAACTGAGGAAACTGGAGGAGCACTTTGACGGATTACAAACAGAGCTCGTGCCGCATGCCGAAAATAGCATCACTGATCACCTGTCAGAGTGCGTTGTGCAAAAGCTCCCTGTGGAACTAGGAACCTTTATCCTCCACCTCACTCAGCCATCAGTATCCCTGTCAGCGATGACCAGGAAAAGAAGAAAGCTCAACTCCGGCAAGCACTTCCCGGCAGAGCTTCCCGAAGCCGCTAGTAGAGAAGCTGCCGGACACAGTCTCGTTTCGCCTGGTGAGCAGCTCCCTCCTGCGGGACCCCAGGTTCTTGCAGTCGAGACAAGCGCTCCCACAGACGAGGAGATGCCTTTAGTCCTAATTGCCGAGCTCTAGGCTCCAGCTTGGGCACAACACATAGTCCATTTCCTCCAAACAGGGGAACTTCCCGAAGAACAAGGAGAGGCCAAAAAAGTAGCCCGTTAGTCAAGTACCAGTTTGTCGATGACACTCTGTACAGAAAAAGACCCAATGATGTGAAATTGAAGTGCATTTGCTGGGAAGATGGACTGAAGCTGTTGGCAGAGATTCACAGTGGTGTGTGTGGGTCTCACATTGGATCAAGAGCCCTTGCCGGGAAAGCCTTCCGGCAGGGTTTGTATTGGCCCACTGCCATCCAAGATGCAACTGAGCTAGTCACCAAATGTGAAGCCTGCCAGTTCCATTCCAAAAACATCCATCAACCAGCGCAAGCTCTCCAGACGATCCCTTTATCCTGGCCATTCTCGGTATGGGGGCTCGACATTTTGGTCCCATTTCCCCGCGCTGTTGGGGGCTTTGAATTCTTGTTCGTAGCAATCGACAAGTTTACAAAGTGGCCTGAGGTGGAGCCAGTGAGAAAGGTGACCGCGTAGTCACCTGTCAAGTTCATGAAAGGACTGGTGTGCCATTTTGGAGTGCCCAACAGGGTGATCACCGACAACGGCACCCAGTTCACCATCCGCACCTTTATGCAGTACGTCCAAAGCTTTGGAAGCAAGGTCTCCTTCGCCTCTGTTGCCCACACAAGGAGCAACGGGCAAGTCGAGAGGATGAACGCTGAAGTGTTGCGTGGACTCAAGACAAGAACTTTCGATAGACTGCGGAGATGCGGCAAGTGTTGGATAGATGAGCTGCCGGTGGTTCTTTGGTCCCTCAGAATGACACCAAATCCAGCTACCGGCCAGACACCCTTCTCCCTGGTATACGAGGCGGAGGCAGTTCTCCTCACGGAACTCATATACGGGTCACCTCGAGTACTTGCCTACGATGAAGTGGAGCAAAAGCAGCTACGGCACGACGATGCCTTGCTCCTCGAGGAAGATCGTCTCTGGGCCGCTGTGCGTGCTGCACGCTACCAGCAAGCCCTGCGCCGCTACCATAGCCGCATGGTCCACGCCCAGAGCTTTGAGGAAGGCGTCCTTGTCCTTAGGCGTGTTCAGTCCGCCAAGGGTACCAACAAATTGACGCCGAAGTGGGAAGGCCCTTACCTGGTAGCACGAGTCACCAGACCTGGCGCAGTCCATCTAGAGACCGAAGATGACATCAAAGTGCTTAACTCATGGAACATTGAGCATCTTCGTAAGTTCTACGCATAAGACGCGATTGCCGGGCTCAGTCCTCGGCAGCCACCTTTTGTACAAGCCTTGCCGCAGTTGCATGTAACCCTTTGTACAAAGCCAGGCGCAGACCCTGTGTACGCAGAAAATAAAGCTAGGCATTGCATCATATCATCAAATTGCATGTTTACTATGCATTTTTCTTATGTTGCAATGTTATCGCTTTTAAGTTTTTAAAAGATCTGCTAGAGTACTTAATGAGCTTGTAATCCTTGTCACTATGTTCTCTCCCCAGAGGACAGAGACCTATTGCTTTACATGTTTTACCGCCAGGAAAACAAAGAAGAAGGGCAAGGGAACAAGGACGGCGGCTCATCATACTCCAGAAAGGGATACTGCCTGAAAAGATAAGACTAATCGCGTATCCCAAGTTCGGTGATATCTTACTTCCTTTAAGGAAACACCTCCTTTTCCTTTTTAACTACATGCCACAAAGTTCATCCCGTAACGGAAACCCTTGTCGGGACGAGCCACCTCTTAGCTCCTGTTGATCACCAGCTCTGCGGGGTACGACGATACCGACAAGGAGCTTTGCCGGGGAACGATGTCAGCCTGCTGCCGGGTGCTCGCTACCCCTTTGGCGCTCGCGGTTAGTGCTGACCCGGCAAGTAGTTCCATGCAGCAAGGATGAACATACTGGCGCAGTACAAACAAAAAGGAAGGAAAGGATAGTACTTAAGGAAGAAAAATAGCATTCATTAATTCATTTTCGATACAAATTGGATAAAAATACAATGGAGGGCTCCTTTCTAATAAACCTTTATTTGACTTTCTCCCCTAGGAGCAAGCTACAAAAAGAAAAAGAGCGGAAGGAGGACTTAAGCAAAAGCCCAGCCTGACCCCGTCAGGGCTGTCAGGGAACGGCTCGGCGGGACCGCCGGCAAGGAAGACAAAGCCGAAGTCCGCGAGCCTGTCAAGGTCTAGCTGGGGGGAAGAGGCGGCGCCCAAGTCAAGAACCGCCGGCAAATTGCTCTGTCGGGGGAAGGCTCGCTGACGGTGATGGTGCGGCCGGCGGTCAGCTGGAGTCCAGGTCGTCGTACTCCGACTTGACGGCCTGGAGCTCGCTATCGCCATCTTCACCGACACTGTCCTCCTCGTCACTATCGCTTGAGGAGGAGCTTTCGTCATCACTCGAGCTCTCTTCACAGCAGCCGAGGCGAGCGCCCGAATGCCCGTAGATCTTGACAGAGAGGGTGTCGACCTCCACCAGCTTGAAGCAGATGACGTACCCTCCCGTGAAGTTGTGAGCACGTGCGAAGGTTTTCCACCCGCGCCCGAGGAACATGACGCAGGGCGCCGGGAACTCAACATCGGCCCGCACAGCACCATTGCAGCAGCCATGCACGCGCAGCCACATTGCGTGCGGCTTATTGACCTCCATCACCCTGGCAAAAGGACGAGGGAGTCGCAAGCGGCTACGAGGAGGGCCACACAGCCAGATGACGAACTCCAGCACCGTGCTTTCAGTATGTTCCGTCGCTGGGAAAGGAACCGCCACCGGAGGAGGGTCAGGGACGGCGCTCCGCCTCCCCCGGCCACAAGCCCCGCGTTGGCCCCGGCCTCTTCCAGCTCTTCCACCACACGCACTGGAACCACCTCCCGTCGCCGCGGCTGAAGCAGCGGCATGCTCCCAAAGGGAAGCTCTCGTCGCCCCGGTGGAAGCTGAGAGTCGCCCTCGCCCCCTCGTCATGGTGGGGACTAGCACACCAAAAGACAAATCAGGAGAGAAGGACAAGCAACGTGGGCTTGGGATTAAGGAGGAGAAGGAGATGGATGAGCATCGCCGCTGTGACCCCCTAATTTATAAGGGAGGGCACGGGGGCTGGCTCTCCGCCGCTCTAGAGCGGCCGCCCATCTCCACCAATCCCACTACCCACGATCACGGGCGAACAAGTAACCGCCTCGATGCTCCAATCCCTGGTGCTACAGTTTCTGCCACCCCCACACCTACGGGCCATGCGCATCCACCACACATTCCCCGCAATGCATGCGGCGCGCGTGGCGGAAACGGCCTGAGGTAGCAAGTAAGTGCTAACTTAAAGGTCGGCAGTTACTACCTCACATTGCTCGCATGTGCATAAATTTTGGGCCTGACCCAACGGCGCTGTGCGAGCGCGTCTGGCCCAGACCCTGGGGCTCCTGTCGGTGCAATAAGAATAGGGTACCCAGTGCCCCTGACTTATGCACAGGCAGTAGTAGCACGACCCCGCTAACACCAACACAAGACAAAGAAACCGCTCTACGTGAGATCAAGGAGCGCATCAAGAAGATAACAACAACATGCAAGCCCCCGGCAGAGGCAGACTACATTGGCTACCAATGCCGGCAAGCTCAATGCAACAGCCCAGGAGGGGCCCAAAGCACGCCAGCCACGTCCCCGGTACCTGCCGGGGGCCGAGGCGTGCGCATCTTCAGGAAGACCCGGCAAGCCATCCCCCGACAGGCGCGAGTCGATTAGCCACCGCTCCACCGCATCGCGACACCAGTCACTGGTCGATGCGGTGTCGAGCCCTCAGGTGGCTAAGTGGCTCTCGCTAAGCACGTGGCGACGCACCAGAAGACAGATTATGCCCAATTGACACCCGTCCAGAGGCGTGTCAAGACACTAAGAAACAACCAGCTAAGCGGTGGTAAGAGCTTGCCGGGGATGCATCCCCGCGCGCCACCTAGACTAGCAATCATGGTATTTTGTCCTAAATGCCAGAGTTAGGTATGATAGCTCTGTTAGCTATCTAATCGCTAGATAATGACTGTTTTGCCACTGTGGTTGCCCCTTGTCCTATAAAAGGAGGCCCAAGGCAACCAAGCTCAAGATTCGGACCATTTGACACTTGTACTAGCGTAGTAGCTCACCCGAAGGCGACCCTTGCCGGGTTAGAGCGTTGCGCGTGCTTCGTGTTCCCTGAGATCAATCCACCAAAGCAGGAATAGGGTTTTACGCTTCTCAGTGGCCCGAACCTGGGTAGAAACACCAACGTACCATCATCGTGCTGCCCCATGGTCTCTGCTCTCTGTGCAAGGCGACCTCCCCCTGCCGAACGAAAAAGGGGCCTCTGGTCCCATAGGTGATCGTGTGCATCCGTGCCCCGACACAGCCCCTTATGAAGCAACGCATAAACTGGGGTTTAAGCTTCTGTCACTCTAGCAACCCATCATCTACTTGTTACTCCACAGTGACTTCCCTTAGGCCCATAACATGGTGAAGTGTCATGTAGTCGATGTTCACATGGCACCACTAAGAGAAGTAACAACATACATATCATCAAAATATCAAATGAATACCAACTTCACATGATTACTTATAACAAGACTTCTCCCATGTCCTCGGGAACAATAGTAACTACTCACACCTCATCAACATGTTCAAGATCAGAGGAGCAATAATAATAATTAACGATCTGAACATAATATCTTCCACCAAGTAATCCAACAAGCATCAACTACAAGATGTAATCAACACAACTAGTAACCCACACATACCAATCTGAGGCTTTGAGACAAAGAATGAATACAAGAGATGAACTAGGGTTGGAGATGAGATGGTGTTGGTGAAGATGTTGATGACGATTGGTCCTCCCACGAAGGAGGAAGAATTGGTGATGACGATGGCTTCGATCTCCCCCTCCCGGAGAGGAATTCCCCCGGCAGAATCTGACTGCTGGAGTGCAAAAGGGCCTCTACCCAGGTTTCCGCCTTCAGACGGCGACGCTTTGTCCCAAAAGGTGCTTATGATTTTTTTAGGATAAAACAAACCATATAGGAGAAGAGGAACGTCGAGAGGCCATCACGAGACCCACAAGCCATCAGGGCGCGGCCTGGGAGGCGCCCTGTTGGCTAGTGGCCCCCCTATGGTATATTTTTGTCCCATAAATTCTTAAATATTCAATAAAAAAATCCCCGTGAAGTTTGAGGTCATTTGGGGTCTGGTGTTTTTTCTTCCTTTTTCTTGGTTTTCCGGTCCAGAATTCCAGTTTCCAGATAATTCCCCCTTTGTGATGTACCTTGCATATTCAGAGAGAAAGAGCATAAGAATTGTATGATAATAGGGAATAATGGACAAGAATAACATAAGTATGAATAAGAAATCATGATGCAAAATGGACGTATCAACACCCCCAAGCTTAGACCTCACTTGTCCTCAAGCGAAAGCCGAGCTCGAGAGTGATGACCACATAATTTGAGAGAGAGGTGTCGATAAAAATATAATACAGACATGGGAGCATCATGAATATCATTATAGCAGCAAGCACTTCATCATATAACTTCTCATAAACAAGTAAAGATCTATTCACAATTATTGAAGTATGAAGCATAAATTTTATTGACAACCAACAAACGGTGCCCTTAGTCATGGTGATAATCACAATCCATCATATTCAAGAGAAGAGTCAATATAAGATCTTTTATTGTAGCAAACCCACATACTCAACTATCATTTAGTCATCTATGATTGTTGACACTCATGGCATATTTTTGGAGCTAATGTTTTTGCCGGACACATAGTAAGATAGGGGCTTTATTTGCCACCCAACTCATTTACCTCAAGGGTAATGTCAACAATAATGAATAATGGTTTCTTACATTCAACTAGATATATATATATATATATATATATATATATATATATATCTTTCCTCAACACGTGATGCTTTCCAACTAAGAGAGTTTATAAATTAAAAGAAGGGAAGATATTAATGACTCTTGTGTAACAGTAAGAACTTTATGAAAGTAAAAGATAGGCCCTTCACAGAGGGAAGCAGAGGTTGTCATGCGCTTTTATTTTTTTAGATGTGCAATCCCTTAATGCAAAGGAACGTCACTTTATATTGCCCCTTGTGACAGCGAACTTTATTATGCACTCTGTCACTTTTTTTCTTCACCATCACAAGATCGTACAAAGCTTATTTTCCCTTTCAATAAAAGAGCATACATGATTATAGGCAATTCTTATTGCTTATGCACTGATGACAACTTACTTGAAGGATCTTATTCAATCCATGGGTAGGTAAGGTGGACTCTTACGGAAAGAAAATGGGTTTAAGGGGTTATGGATGCACAAGTAGTATCTCTACTTGGTGCGGAAATTTTGGCTAGCAAAAGATTTAAAAGAACATCACATGTTAAAGGATCCATGACTATATAACTTCTATGTAAATGTAAACAAACGTAATCGTTAAGTCGTCTTCCATGTCCAACTTTAACACTTGATCATTATTTAATATTTGGTGAGGGTTCGTAATCATAGATGATGTCCAAGATAGTGTATTTGTATGTGGATCTTCTCTTCTCTATCATAATCTTGCATAGATTATAACAATGACTAAGGCTATGTTTGTTCTATTCCCATCAATTTTCATAGCTCATACTTTCTTTTTATGTGAAGTCATTACTTCCCATGGGATAAGCATATGATCTTTACTATTCTTTTTATTGCCATGCTATGATGATTGGTGCAAGAGAGTAAAGCACACAGACTCAAGTAATCTTTATTATATAACTCTCATACTTGATTTCAAGGGTAGGTAGATCTCAAAGCAAAATCCTAAGCGAAGCAAATCTGAAACTTTCTTTCTCTAAACCACGAAATAACTAAGGATCAAACTAAAATAAAAGATGACGGTGAAAAGTGAAAAGTGATAGTGATGCAATACCGGGGCGCCTCCCCCAAGCTTGGAACAAGCTAGGAGTGGTGCCCATACCCATGTAGTCAAGTGCTCTTCGGTGATTGTGGTGGTGTTGGAGTAGTGGTACCCTTTTTCTCCAGCTTGCGCCTCGGGATGAAGTTTTCCTCTCTTAAATCATCCTTTTCTTCCTCGAGCTTCAAAACCCTTTTGCATAAATTTGCCTTGCTTTCCTGCAGAAAATGAGACAGGATAAATTGGGTCTTAGATTTGTTTACTCCATTGGGGAGGCTTGACTTCTTTAATTCCACATGCATATCTCCAGGTTGAGGTAGCGGATCTTCATCTTCATTTGAACTGGCGTCTGGACAGGCATCTTTCGTCTCCTCCAGATCATAGTCTCCCTCCTCCTGAGTGGACCATAAGTAGGGATAAATATCCCCAAAGATCTTTGGGTCTGCCACATAGTGAGAGACATAGCTCTCTCCATCCGAATCTTGAGACGCCATATTCTCAGTTCTGCCAGAAAAACAACTCAAAACAAGAACAGAGGAAAAACTCGCGATGCGGTGGTGAAAACATACGGGACTATATATAATGATTTTTTTCTAGGTAAGAATACGTGCTCGCGAATAAATCGGAGTCGGGGAGGCACACGAGGGCCACACAAGCCATCAGGGCGCGCCCCTGTTGGCTTGTGCCTCCCTCATGGGTCCCCGTGGACTCCATTTTATTTTTGGAATTTTTCTAAAATACCAAAACCAACAGAAACTATTTTTCTGGAATTTTTGGAGTCGGTTTACTTAGCGTACCACATACCTACCCCTTTTCAGGTTTTTGGAGTGTTCCGAAAGGCCTCCCGTATGTGTTCTTCTGGTGCTATTACTTGAATGACATTAGTCTCTTCATTAATGGGTGTACCTAAAATATAATGCTTGATTCTTTGCCCATTCACCACTCTCGGGGTTTTTCCTTCGAAGTTATTGATTTCTATAGCACCGGAGCGGTAGACCTCTTCAACAACATAGGGGCCTTCCCATTTGGATAGGAGTTTTCCTGTAAAAAATCTGAAACGAGAATTGTACAACAACAAAAGTCTCCTACATTCAATTCTTGTTTTTGAATCCTTTTGTCATGCCATCTTTTAACTTTTTCTTTAAACAACTTAGGATTCTCATTGGCTTGTGTCCTCCATTCATCTAATGAGCTAATATCAAATAACCTCTTTTCACCGGCAAATTTAAAATCATAATTGAGTTCTAATTGCCCAATAAGCCTTATGTTATAGCTCAAGAGGCAAATGACAAGCTTTTCCATACACCATTTTATATGGGGACATCCCCATGGGGTTCTTATAAGTAGTTCTATAAGCCCATAGAGCATCGTCTAGTTTCTTGGACCAATTCTTCCTAGATCTATTGAACTTGATTAATTTTAGTTCTTGATTTCTCAATTCAACTTGGCCACTAGACTGAGGATGATATGGTGATGCAATTCTAGGGTTAACATCATATTTAGCTAGAAGTTTACGGAAAGCACCTTGAATAAAATGTGAACCACCATCAGTCATTAAGTATCTAGGGACTCCAAACCTCGGGAAAATAATTTCCTTAAGAATTTTAATAGAAGTGTTGTGATCAGCACTACTAGTTGGAATAGCCTCTACCCACTTACTAATGTAATCAACGGCAACTAAAATATGAGTATATCCATATGAGGAAAGAAAATGTCCCATGAAGTCAAAACCCCAAACATCAAATGGTTCAATGGCAAGTGAATAGTTCATAGGCATTTCCTGGCGTTTACCAATGTTACCAACTCTTTGACATTCATTACATGAAAGAACATACTTACGAGCATCTTTGAAAAGAGTAGGCTAATAAAAACCAGATTGTAATACCTTCTGTGCAGTTCTGTCACCAGCATGGTGTCCTCCGTAAGGCTCGGAATGAC